>OX589616.1:7010836-8231023 GCA_951329385.1 Polia nebulosa | reverse complement strand
AAGGACGGCACGGTTGAAATATGTCGGGCATGTCATCGTCCGGGAGAATCAATCCGCCACATAATCTCTGGTTGTTCTCGTCTGGCTAACGGTGAGTACTTGCATAGGCACAACCTTGTAGCCAGGATTATCCATCAGCAACTTGCTCTGAAATACTCTCTTGTGGATTTTTTTTTTTTTTTTTTTTTTTTTTTTTTTTTTTTTTTTTTTTTTTGTGGGGCGTCTTGCAGGTCAGCCTCTGAGGCTGTCGTCTGCTTAACCGGGCTTGCCTGTGTAGGCTTTAATATATTAAAGCCTCCAGCCAGGACTTATTAAACTTACAAAACTAAGTGACCACGCTAAGGGCACTCCCTGCGGAGTACGGGCCTCGGCTTAGGGCGTCACTGAGGGGCAGCAAGGGAAGGCTGGATCTGGTTACCATTAATTGGGGAGTTTACTGGCTCAGCGGCACGTGCTGGCGAGAGACGGGGAGGGCAATGACTTAGATTTCGCGACGGGCCTCGCCGGCGAGGTCGGAAAATCGGCGGTCTGTAGTGTTTTTTTGATAGTGCTGGTTTCCCTACGGCTCTCTTGGCGCAGGGTTGTGGCGTCATCAGGGACTTGGAGGGTATGCCGGGGGCGGCGAATCCTAGAAATTTGAGAGGGAACGTATCGAGTAGCCGATGCGATAAGGGGGTTACGATGTTTAGCAGCAGTTTCTAGGAAGCGCTTGGTGGAGCGCTTCATGACTGCTGCAGGGTGGGGATTTTGAGGTCAACATGCAGCTCCTCGTTCCTCACAAAGTAGGGGGCATCCACCACCTTGCGGAGAAAGCTCTCTTGTGGAATCGGAAGTGCCGTACTTATATATGCGCCCGACCCAGTTCTCGATAATGGTCATATCTCATTGTATTGGGATCGGTCCATCATCACTGACAGGACTATTGTAGCCAATAAGCCTGATATAGTGGTGGTGGACCGAATCGAGAGGCGTGCAATGATTGTTGACATTACCGTCCCACATGACGAGAACCTCGTGAAAGCCGAGAAAGATAAACAAATCAAGTATATTGACTTGGCTCGCGAGGTTGTCGACATGTGGGATGTGGACTCAGCGATTATTGTACCGATAGTCGTGTCAGCCAATGGCTTAATAGCCACGAGCCTCGACCAACACCTCAGGAGGCTCTCGTTAGGCGGCTGGATCAAGGCCTTCATTCAGAAAGCAGTACTTCTGGACACGGCTCGCATTGTCAGGCGGTTCCTCTCTCTGGAGCCCTGACCCGGCGGTCAGCAGCGGTAGCTTGGACCCTGTTCCCGATACCGGTGGGATACTATTTTTTATATTTTTAAATGTTTTTTTTTTAATTGAAATATTTAAAAATATAATGTTAATATGAAACAAATGAATAAACGAAATAATAATAATAAATCATTTTATTTCGGTACAACTAAGAGATCCATAAATTGTTAGTAACAGGTTTGCACTTAAACACTATTGTTAGTAACTTAACTAAAGACGAATTAATGAGAAGACCACCCATCAACTAAACGAAATACTAGCTAGGGTATAAGTCTTCTCACAAATTGCCTTACTATTGTGGAGGAAGTATCTGGCCGCCACGGCCTTCAGGATGCTATTGCGACTGCCCCTTATTCTGCTCAAGAGCGAGGCCGTTTTCTTGCGGATGATGGCATGAAACCCATCGGTATGGGTTACCGCGAACATTTACGAGGCACTGCAAAAACGAGGCAATCGCAACAGCATCCTAAAACATTATTATATTGTACGCGCAGAGCATCCTGCGATCTTTTCGAGTAGTTGACCCACAGATTACCGGTGTAAAAACTCTGACAATAAGCTTGAAAAAGCGTTATCTTTACTTGATCAGTACACCGAGCAAATCTTCGTGCCAACGTATTACCCCTGACCGCCAGAGCCCTGCGCTCCCGTTCAATGTCAACATGGTCACTGAGGTCGTCGGTAAGAAAATGCCCAAGATATTTAAATTTTCTCACTCTACGTATTGACGTACCGTTTATGGCAAGCTCGAGTGAATTTGCACCTACCAGCGACCCCAAAGACCATGTATTCACACTTTTTGGCGTTATAAACGAGTCCATGTGCAGCAGCGAAAGTCTCACATATACTAAGCAACTCCGCAATCGCTCCAGGTGACGGGCCCAGCAGCACCATGTCATCCGCATAGCTGATATTGTTGCAACTAACACCATCAACCCGGCATCCGACACGCATGCTGCTGAGCTCGGCAATGAGGTCATTAACATATAGATTGAAGAGCCGGGGAGACGACAAACCACCCTGCCTCACCCCGCACTCCAACCCATGATTCCGAGAGCGCACTAGACCATTTAACACAGTTTGTCTGGCTACAATACCAATACTGCAGCACACTGAGCAGTTCCTCCGGTATACCACTACTCCTCAACTTGCTCCAAAGCACGTCGTAAGAAACAAGATCGAAAGCCTTGGAGAGGTCAAGGAAGCAGGCGTACACGTCTTACGGTCAGTGTAGTATTTGACAGTATGCTTGACACTTAGGATAGCACTTTCTGTTGATAGTCCAGGACAAAACCCAAACTGTGCATCGTGCAACTTAACATAATTTGCCAAACACGAGTCAAGCATACTGTCCAACACCTTAGCCATAACCGTTGCAAGAGAGATTGGGCGGTAGTTGCTAATGGCCGAGATGTCTCCGGTCCTATCCTTCACGATGGGTACTACAATGGTCTTGATTAAATCTGCCGGTAGATACGAATGGCTGAGACACATCGTATAGAACAAGGCCAGGACCCTCGGCATATGCAAGCCTGCATATTTTAAATGTTCTATACTAAGCCCATCATGCCCAGGTGATTTTCCCCTACTCATACTATTTATCACCGATTTTACTTGCTTCGAGGTGAATCGTAGTAGCGGCTCCTGCCCCCGAACATGTGACACAACTCCAATTTTCGATACTGAGGGACCAAGTGGAGACCTTACTTTGAAATAGTCTCTAAATAAGTTAGCAATGTCCCCATGCTCAGTGACCCCCCTTACCTCCGCCGCCAGACCAGGCCTAGTCTCCAACTTAGCTGTGGACTTCTAAAATGCACAGAAATTCTTTGTAGCTCGTTGTTCTGCTAATACGTCCATTTTAAATTGATCTTGCCTAATTTGACAGTACTTTAGTCGGCTTTTGAAAATTTTACGCGTCTCGTACATTCGATCGTAAGAGGTTGGTCTATCAGCCAAAACCCAAAGTCGGAATCTAAGCCTGGCCTCCCGGTGAGCGTCTCGAACATGTTTGTTCCACCCACATAACGGACTACCCCGCTTAGGTCTCTTTTGTACTTCATTAGATTCCCTCGCTGCCACACAAAGGACATCCACAATATTCTTGTACAACTTATCAAGGACAAGTTTGTGATCATCCAAGTTGCATGAGCTGTGACTGCACATCACAAACTCCTGTGGAAAGTCTATCTCCCGCAGTTTATCAGAACACATCTCATGATAACTCTCTATTTCTGTTTTATTTCTGACGCCCCAAACAACAGCATTGCGAGGTGCAGCCCAGGTCAACAACAACTTTGGCCTAACTACATCTAAGTTAACTGTAATATATATAGGTAAGTGATCAGACACATAAACATCTTCATCAATACCTACACTACCAATTGTCTGTCAGGCTGACGAAGAGACCACACAATGGTCTAACCACCTCCTACAGCCGTGAGCCTCGCTAATGAAGGTGTAGTAGTTTGAATTATATCCTAACATCTTTGTATCAGCACATACCCAGGATTGGTCGTTACAAAATTTAATAGCTCGTCATAAAATAATTCTTGCGGATATGCATTAAAATCACCCATTACATATATGTTTTCAACATCGCAATTATTGCACTTACCTCACTTAAAATCTCGGTAAACAAAGGCAGGTTCTCTAGTGAGTTTGTAGGCATATATACGGAAAATACAACAATAGTGCGACTACCAGAGACAGCTTTAATGGCCACTAACCGAGAGCTATTACAGGTTATTACCGAGACAGACTCAAAAATACCCTTTCTCCAGAGAATGGCCACTCCTCCGTACGGCCGTCCCCGTAAAAGCCCCTCTGAAGTATCCACAGCAGACCTACCAGTGAATTCAAATTCTGGATTTATCGTTCCTAACATTGAGATATCATGTGGTAACAGCCAAGTCTCCTGTAGGCAGATCAAATCGGACCATTCACATATTTTTCTTATATTATCAACCGATCTTTTCGCAGATTTACAATTAAAACTAGTTAATTTTACTTGATACTTATTTAGACAATCCATACTGAATTATATTCTAACTAACTTTACGAGCCTCAGGAGCCTCTCTATTTGTTCGGTACATAAAATGTATAAACCGTCTAAAATTAATACCATCAGGCCATAATTGATCATTTAAAACTAAGGTACCAATTCTGTTGTTCGAGTACTAATTAGTACCAAATATGAAAGCGATTGGTGTTGGTGGTCCTGTGGTAGTCACGTACATGACGAGAGACTTTGACCTCTGAGTTTGTTTCGGTGTTTCTTCTCAGGATAGTCAGCTAGGAAACACCGGTCTCATCTAGCTAAAAAAAAATCTAGACGTATTAGTGTTGTTAAAACCTACTTACAAAAATAAAATCATTTATTTATCATGTCATAGTAGAAGTTCCCAGAACATTGCCGAACTAGCCCAGACTAGACTAGTGGAATGTTCCAGAAACATCCTTGAACTTCTACGCAGTACCATAGTGGAATGTTTTTGAACGAAGCGGAATCGTCTGGAAACTTCGACCACATTCTCGAATGGTCTCGTAATACGGTCGACGTAACAATATTATAAAACTAAATCCCCCGCCGCGTCTCTGTATGTTCGTGATAAACTCAAAAACTACTAAATGGATTATCATACGGCTTTAACTAATGGACAGAGCGATTCATGAGGAAGTTTTAGGTGTATAATTTGTATCCCAAGCGCTAAATTTCAAATAAAAAGCCCAATATACAAAAGTAAAATATTTATTAATTATTTCAATTTTGGTCAACGGCTCTACATTTACAATCCGGGCATGATATAAGCTATGTTGTGCAGCGTGTCCTGCAGCAGGCGCGAGGGCGGCGCGATGGCCGGCAGCGCGCGACACACGCTCAGCAGCGGCGCCAGCGAGCACAGCAGAGTGTCCAGCAGCACTGACACTGAGCCCGACACTGCGATTTGGCCCTGTAAGAAGTGATGGCGTATGAGATAAGAACGAGCGGTGTTTTTGGCGGGATTTTATCGAGATTCCTAGTGGATATTGTGATGTAAGATTGGTGTAGTTTTGTGTCTCAAGTGTTAACGCATGGAGTAGCTGGAGAGGCGCCATGGCGCCCTCACCTTCCGCCTGACGCAGGTCCTCACCGGACATGGCTGTTTCGGGAGGTACCTGTGTCGGATCAAGGCGGAGGTGACCCTTAGGTGTTTGCACTGCGAGAATCGCCCAGAGGACACGGTGGAGCATACGGTGGAGGTTTGCCCCGCTTGGGCAGAGCACCGCCGTGTCCTCGTGGATGCGATAGGCGGCAGCGACCTCTCGCGCCGTGCCCTGGTTCAGGCCATGGTACGGAGCGAGAGGGAATGGGGGGCCGTCTCCTCCTTCTGCGAAGCAGTAATGCTCGCGAAGAGGGAGGCGGCACACGTTAGGGAGACTCAACAGCGGCAGAGTCGCCCTAGCGCCCTCAGCCGCAGCCGCCGCAGGAGACGCCAGGGGCTGCGAGACGATCTCCGGCCACCGTAGACCCGGCCCTGCGGACGGCGAGTAGTGGGTAACTCGCCGTCCGATCAGCACCAGGCCCGAGAGTCGACGGCGCGTAGTGTTCCACGCGCGCCGAACAAGAGTTGTCAGCAGCAAAAGGACGGGGCCTGCCACGGCCAATGCCTGCCCGGGGGTTGAGGATAAATTCGAAAGAGTTACCTCGCCCCTGGGCGTGTAGGGCAGGGAGGAACAGGGGTGGGTTTTAGTCAGTAAGAGTCTGACACGCCCTTCCGCTCCACCCTAGAGCGGAAGAAGTCATAAGATGATTACCCACACACCAAAAAAAAAAAAAACGCATATTGGAGAATATGTGGAATCATTGAAACAGGCGCGATCTCGGTAAAATGGAGCTGAGAATTTTATTGTAGTATTGACTACCTCAGCGAAGTTTGCCGAGAAGGCTGACACATTTGTTCCCAAATACTGCAAAAAGCATTAGAATGTGTTACATCTGCATTCTAATGGGGAAAAAAGCGACAATGGTGCCGATTCTGTTGTGCACAAACTAAACTTAATTTAGGCTATTGCTATCTTTTTCTCTCTAATAAAACAAGAAAGAGACGGACGTAAATTAGAGCTGTCAAATTTAGTTGAACTAATATTTCCATATAAATTAAGGGTACACATAAAAACATGTCGTCTAAAAACACGGCGAAGCGCAAGACGTAAACTAGTTTGACATCTCTAACTTAGTGCATAGCTATAGCCGTCCTTTTCTCGCACTGCCTTTTAGTAAAAGATAGCGATTATCAGATTTTAGTTTAGTTATTGAACAAGAGAATCCGTACCAGTATTCTGTATCTAAAACTAAATACTTTCTTAACTTGACACTGGCTAAATGCACAAACCGTGCGAAGCCAAAATTAAAAACTTTTTACAAAAAAAAAATACAACCGACTTCCATAAATAATACTAAAAAATGCAAAATAACTTTAATTTCGGAAGTCGGTGTTTCTAGTTTGGTTTCTTCGTTATTTGACACCGACTTCCGAAATTAAAGTTATTTTGCATTTTTTAGTATTATTTATGGAAGTCGGTTGTATTTTTTTTGTAAAAAGTTTTTTATTTTTCACTTTTTAGTTGTTTTACCCCATTCTAAAACTAAATTAATAGTAAAGTTATGCCCGAATTGATAGCCCCAAAAATAGGGAATTTGAAAGTAGTTGGTGAAATTAGGGTGTATCAGGGTGACTGTACAAATCTGTATACCACTTCAGAGCGCATCAGCGTGATGTAATGTTGTGAAGTGGTGAAAACAATATACAGACATGCGATTGCAGCAATTCTGGAAGGTTTGCTATCATTTATTGAAGAGTTCCATTGTGTATCTCCGAAGTTCTTCATCAGACCTTCACCAAATTAAAATGGGACCAAATGTGAAGCAACAGCTTTCAAATTAAAAAAAATCTTCAAAATCGGTTCACGTAGTAAGAAGTTATGAGGTAACACATAAAAAAAAAAAAAAATACAGTCGAATTGAGAACCTCCTCCTTTTTTTGAAGTCGGTTTAAAAGAACGAGTGAAGTGAGCCCTTTACAAGAAAAGCAAGTGTAGCGGACACAGTTGCGTGATGAGCAAGGGAAGCGAGCCCATAAAAATGACCCCTAGCCAAATAACTTTTAAAATAGCGCTAACACTTCGTGCAAAATATATGGTAACGACATTACCTGCCCAGTAATATCGTTGCCATACATTTTACACGAAGCGTTAGCGTTAACAGAAAAGTTTTTTGTCTAACCCCTCAGAAGTTAGTCACGCGATGAGCAAGCATAGCAAGCTCCCCAAGCAATAATTATTAATTTTACTTGTTCTCATGCACACAACACAATGTTAAAATTTTATAACTGTCGGTTTTGCACATAAACCCTGTTAGGGCAACGCAAACCAACGAACAATGGCTCGCTGCTGAGTATGTGAGTCATCATTACTCATCATTAATATGTCATAAAATAACAAACAAAAAATATAAGTCGAGCAAAACCACTGTCATTGGCCACGGGTTTTTAATAAGCACTTCTCTGTCATAGGAGATACAGACAGCCCACTCTGCAGAGCCCGCATGAAAGATGATGAGACAGCTCATCTGCTACTAAGCCGCCCAATGGTCGCTAGATAACCAGGTAACCTACGTGAGATAGTAACACCAGGGCGCTGCTGGCCTTCCTTAAGGAGCGGGGGTGGATTTACTGACAAACCTGCCCCTCCTCTACGCAAAATATGCGTCTGAGCGTGGAGTTGCGGAAAATGGCCCGAAATACATGAGATAAAGAACAAGAGAAGTGAGCCCCTTTATAAGAAGAGCAAGTGGAGCGGACACAACTGCGTGAGCGAAGCGAGCCCACAAATATGCAGAACTTAGTAACGCGATGAGCTCCCCTAACAATATTTAAGTGAGTGAGGCCACATTCAAAACTAGAGTGAGCCCCTCGCAAGAAAAGAAAATTCTCACGTGAGATACGAACGAGCGAAGCGAGCACAATGACATCACTTCACTATCACCATAAAAGCCACTGAACATTTCAGTCTCTCGGCTCATAGTATCGAGCTCGCTCGCTTGTGGCGTATTTCGCCTGGCTTTTCGGGAAATTTCTTCTTACTGCACTCGCTTGCCTTGTAGATGGGGCTCACTCCATTCGCTTGGTTTGTGCCTGATCCCTCATTCTGATCCTGTGTGTGACGCGGTACATGCATACCTCGTGCTCCTTCAGTCTTTCTCCTATGATGGCGAGGCTCTCCCCCAGCAGCCGCAGGTGTGCGGCCACCTCGACGGCTCCGCATCCTGTGACGCGGTACATTCCCGCGCTGGTCGCCGCTGAACTTGATACCGGCTGTATTGAAAACAATGGATTATTTTTTATTGTATTTTACTGACATTTTCTTGATTCTCAAGATTTAATTTAACCCGTCAAGCCCCTCATTAGTAGACACAATTAAAAACCTATTGTAGCGTCTCCTTAAGGAGACGTGAGGGGCCTGACGGACCACCTATAAACCCACGTTACAATGCGATTAGCTCGGGTGGCGCTGCGCTCTCGCTTACTCTCGTCACTACAATAAGGTATTTTACAAAAAAAAAAAAAACTAATTATTCCGTCAGTTAAATAACCAAAAAAATGTTGTATATTTTTAACGGACTTTGGAAAAAGGAGGAGGTTCTATGTTCGACTGTATATATGTTTTTTTTTTTTTTTTTTTTTTTTTTTTAATGTGTGTCCCGCCGATTTCTCCGTCAGTTGTGGACCGATTTTCAAAATTATTTTTTTATCCGAAAGAATATACTCCCGAGGTGGTCCCATATAAATTTTATCGAAATTGCTTAAGCGCTTTTTGAGAAACTGAACAAAAACGAAAAATACGTTTAATTACCTCGATGACGTTTTGGTGTGTTCCAAATGTTTAAATGCCACGTTCCATGTTATTGGGGTTTTAAGTTGTGGGGTATAACAACTAAAAAGTGAAAAATAAAAAACTTTTTTACAAAAAAAACAACCGTGTTCCAAAAAGAAAATACACTAAAAATTTAAAAAAACTAACTTTAATTTCGGAAGTCGGTGTTTGTATTTTATTTCTTCGTTATTTGACACCGACTTCCGAAATTAAAGTTATTTTTTAATTTTTAGTGTATTTTTTTTTGGAAGTTTTATTTTTCACTTTTTAGTTGTTATACCCCAGAACTAAAAACCCCAATAACATGGAACGTGGAATGGAGAACACCAAAACGTCATCTAGGTATACGTATTTTTCGTTTTTGTTCAGTTTTTCAAAAAGCGCTGAAGCAATTTCGATAAAATTTATATGGGATTCTCGAGAGTATATTCTTTCGGATAAAATTTTTTGACAATCGGTCCTCAATTGACAGAGAAATCGGTGGACATACATAAAAAAAAACAGTCGAACATAGAACCTCCTCCTTTTTTAAAAATAATTTCTATGTATAAAGTTTCTTCTTGTTAATTATTTTCAATGTTATGGAAATATTTGTACGCCGATACTTACGGCTAAACATGAGTGGACTCGAATCAATGTAATATCTTGCATGCTCTTGTATATAAACAATTTTTAAACAAATAAAGAAATGTTATCTTATCCTATCTTAAGAATTAAAAATCCCCTAACATTTAAAAGGAAAGTGAACATTTTAAGAAACACAAAAGAGCTGATAACCTTGAAATGACTGAACAGATTTTGATAAGACAGATCCAAGAACCACCGCTAGGAAACCTTCTTTCAAATAAAAAAACCACATTCAAATCGGTTCACCCGTTTAAGAGCTACGATGTCACAGACACACACACATAGCGGTCAAACTTATAACACTCCTCTTTTTGCGAAGGGGTTTAAAAACAGTCCAACTTACCACTAAAGCCTGTGTGGGCGGGGTGGGGGGCTGCGGCTGCGGCCTGGGCGGCGCGCGCGGAGGGCGGCCTGGCCCGGCGGTCGGCAGCGGACGAGCTGGGACAACATTGTACACATAAATGCGGTCATGACGTAAGAATAGCGAATGAGCACATTATAATAATAATAATAATATTCCACAACGCCATCTAGTCCCAAGCTAAGCAGAGCTTGTGTTATGGGTACTAGACAACTGATAAACATACTTATATATTTCTAAATACATAAATATTATAGATAAATTACACCCAGACACAGAACATATGAGAATAATAATTATAATTGTGAGATAGGAGCTTTTTCGACTCGGCACATATTTTTTTTCAAAATCAATCAATATGCCTAGCCATTTCCTAACTATCTTGGGAAACAATTTTTTGAAGTTATACTTCTTTTGGCGCGTTATGGAAAAATGATGAGAGTAAATTTTTACGATGCGTGCGCACACCGTCACAAAAAACCGACACCCTGAAGTTAACTATAGTCTGTGGTTCATGAAGAATGATTGTTTTCCTTTTGTAATCTTTGTGACAGTTTGGTTTTTTATCTTGTTACGCCAAAGAAGTATAACTTCTTACGTGCGTACATAAGTACGCATACACTTTTTTTCAAAATATTATAGTTTAAAAAAACTAAAAAATCACACTTATTTTCATTTGACACCAATATCATGGTAGTGCATAAAAAAATAACCAGTCCGCCATATTGGTTTTAGAATGACGTCACTTAGCTAAGCATGCATTGTCATCCAAACATAACATGTATGCAAAATTTCAGCTCAATCGGAAACTGGGAAGTGGGTCAAATTTGACTGCCCAGATTTTTTTAGTTACAGATAAAATGTGTTAAAAATACTCACTTGGATTAGAGATGATGATCTTGTTGGTAGACGGTGTGCTTTGCTCTTTCTGCATCGCGAAGCGCTTAGCCTTACGCTTCCAAAGATACCGTTCATTGTAGTTAACCTGTAAAAAAAATATTAGCTAAGCTATTGTCTCTACTAATCGGTATTACTCTTTAATAAAAAGTATCTCTGTCTGTGACAGACAGACAGCCAAAACCGCTGTCCAATTTAGATGACATTTTGTACAGAGATAGATTAGACCTTTGTGAAGGATACAGGATACCTTTTGTCGTGAAAAAGAGAGTTGCAAGGGGTTGAAATAGGAGATGAAAGTTCGCATAGGGAGTCCGTCATTGTTAATATAAATCATGAAACTTTCTATTTAGGTACTTGATAAGAAATAAAAATGAAAATTTGTTGTAGCGTTTTTGAAATTCCACCCCCATGTAGGTATGGAAATCCAAACAAATCTATTTAATCATACTATACAGGGTGTAAAAAGACACATCACAAAGCCGTTGACTACGCATACTGTACGTCTAACAAAGTAGCTTTGCGCAAAAATTATTGCTGGGAAACGACTTTTATTTGCGAGGTAGCAAATTCATGTGACAGCGGGGTTGAGAGGTAGGGTACTTCATATAAGTCATAAACTTTGAAACGAACTATACTTACATTAGACCACATCTCCCCCAGTCGTTTGGATATGGCAGAGAAGTCCATATCAGGATGCTTGCGCAGGAGTTCGTTACGCGCCTCCTTAGCCCACATCATATAGGCCGTGATGCGAGTTTTACCTAAGATTAAGAAAATAATATCAACACAATACAACAACAAAAGCCTTTCAAATCGATCGATGCCATCGATCGTTGGTAGAATGCATTAGTCGAAGTCGATCGATCCATCGATCGATGGTAGGATGAATTATGATAATAATTATGAATTATAATAATATGTTTCTACTAGGTACACCAATCGATCGAGCGTCGATCGATAGTAGAATGGATTAGTAGACGTCGATCGATAGTTTCTACTAGGTATACCAATGGATCGAGCGTCGATCGATAGTAGAATGGATTAGTAGACGTCGATCAATAGTTTCTACTAGGTATACCAATGGATCGAGCGTCGATCGATGATAGAATGGATTAGTAGACGTCGATCGATAGTTTCTCAATACTCAATTGTTTATTTGCATTCCACAATGTGTACTTAGATGGTAGGTTACTTATGATCATTATGGACCCTGTCGGGCACAGCAAAACAGTAGAAGAGAGGAAACCATTGATGTAACTAAGCCTATCAGTCTTCTGGACTAAATCTTAATATCAAAATTTTAGGGTTTTTAATACATTTAATATTTATTACTACTTATTGGATATATTAGCACTTATATTTTGTCGATCAAATATTCATTTATACTATAATAGCACTTTCTTATCAAGAATTGTTTTAGTTTTTTTATAATAAAATATTCATTTTATCTTCTTTTTGACATTGACTGGCCTGTTGGCCTAGTGGTTAGTGACCCTGACTGCTATGCCGGAGGTCGTGGGTTCGATTCCCACCCAGGACAAATGTTTGTGTAATGAGCACGATCATTTGTTCTGTGTCTGGGTGTAATTTATCTATAATATGTATGTATTTAGCAATATATAAGTATGTTTATCAGTTGTCTAGTACCCATAACACAAGCTCTGCTTAGCTTGGGACTAGATGGCGTTGTGTGATAGTTGTGGAATATTATTATTATTATATATATTTTTTTTTTTAATAATTCTGGTAGTTTATTATTTATTTTTATGGACATTATCACATTACGTAGGGACTTGTAGAATGTATTTTTAGTCGAGAAGTTGGAATGTTTAATCTTGATTTATGTCGGAGTGTGTAACATGATTGTATTTCTTCGCGTCTTGTATAAAATTCTTGATGCTTACGAACAAATTTGCAGGTATCTAATATGTATATACCTGGGAGGGTTAAAATGTTATGATTTTGGAAGTGAGGCTTATAGCTGTCAGTTTGTTGCATGTTTACTAGGATTCTAATTAATTTCTTTTGGAGGGTAAAGAGTGTTGGTGTATCTGTGCTATTGCCCCAAAGGGTAACGCTGTAGCTCAGCCATGCATAAGCATACGCATAGTGGGTGGTGAGCGCTGTTTGAAAATTGGTGGTTTTTTTATTTCACGGAGAGCGAAAAACTTGAAATTTTTGATCTAAGTTTTTGTATGTATGTTTTCCAGTCTTTATATGAATCTAAATAGATTAAAGAATTTACCCTACTTGGACTAGAGTCCAAGTAGGGTAAATTCTTTAACAATTTCTAGTTTTGTGCCAAAGTGAAAGTAAAATTTATATGTAGAGGTCTTTTTGATGATTATGGAAGGCAATAGTTTAGTTTTGGAGTATTTTATTTCGAAGTTGTGTGCGTTCATCCAGGCGATGGTTTTGGTGAGTATTGAAATGAGTTCTTCATTTAAATTAAGGTTGTTTTGACATGGGACTAGTAGGGAAATGTCATCCGCGAATAAAACACCGGGGGACAAACAGGGACCGTCCCTCTATGGTTTTCGTTAAGTCATTGATGTATATCAGAAATAAGAGACATCCTATTACACTTCCTTGAGGTATTGAGGTGCTATTTGATCGGACTTTTTCTATTTCGTTTTTCTGGTGGTTAAAAAATTCTATTTTTACTGTTAGTAGAACTAGAATTTTTCTAGGGTACACCAATGGATCGAGCGTCGATCGATAGTAGAATGGATTAGTAGACGTCGATCGATAGTTTCTACTAGGTACATCAATGGATCGAGCTTCGATCGATAGTAGAATGGATTAGTAGACGTCGATCGATAGTTTCTACTAGGTACACCAATGGATCGAGCGTCGATCGATAGTAGAAGGGATTAGTAGACATCGATCGATAGTTTCTACTAGGTACACCAATGGACCGAGCGTCGATCGATAGTTTCTACTAGGTACACCAATGGATCAAACGTCGATCGATGGTAGAATGGATTAGTAGACGTCGATCGATAGTAGAATGAATTAGTAGACATCGATCGATAGTTTCTACTAGGTACACCAATGGATCGAGCGTCGATCTATAGTAGAATGGATTAGTAGACGTCGATCGATAGTAGAATGGATTAGTAGACATCGATGGATGGTTTCTACTAGGTACACCAATGGGTCGAGCGTCAATCGATGGTAGAATAGATTAGTAGACTTCGATCGATCGATAGTTTGTCGATTGGTATGCGTCGATCAGCCAAAGCTATAACACCAATCAATCATCGTCGATCGATGGCATCAAACGACGATCGATTGGTTGGTGAATAACACCCTTATTTTTATTGGTTGGTTGATACCAACCAATAAAATAAGGAAAAATAATAAATTCCGTCTCATACTTTCAGGCTGATACTGAAAGTCATTCTTCCTAGCCGTTTCTCAACTATCTTGGCGTTGGCTTCCAGTCTAACCGGATGCAGCTAAATACCAGTATATTACATGGAGCGACTGCCTATCTGATCTCCACAACCCAGTAACTGGGTAATACGATAACCCCTTGGTAAGACTGGTTGTCTGACTTTCGGGCTTCTGACGACCCGTTACGACTGTCAAAGATCCATGATTGATAGCCGGGACCAACGGCTTAACATACTTTCCGAGGCACGGAGTAGTCTAGGTATGTAAAGATGGTCACCCATCCATGGACCAATCCCGGCAAGCGTAGCTTAACCTGATGAATCGACCCATGCGTCTGTTACTACTTTAGCCACGAGCTCCTCTCAGGCTGAACCTGAAAGAATGAGACGAAATTTTTTAGACTTAACATGATACAGGGCCAAATACTTCGGAAACCCAGGTAACCTCAGTGAGATAGTCAGTAACACATATCGCTGCTAACCTTTCTTGAGGAGCTGGGCTGATGGATCGAATAAAAAACCTGTTTACCTGTACGCAAAATACGTACTTTAAACGTGGAGTTGCGGACACAAGTAACAGATAGAAGGATGCACATACTGACATGATGTCAACGCCATTAGATTGTGCACGTAGGTACTCGTCTTTATACCAATATTTGAAAAGTTAAGGACCTACCTCCGCATAAGTGGCGCCCTCATTGAATAAAAAATCGTATCTTAGCATAGAAAATAAAGATTAAAGAATCCTATGTTGCGTTTGTTACAAAGAAGATATGGTATTTTAACGTTGTTAAAACAGGACTCAAAATGTTTCGTATCCAAAGTAGTAAGCAAAAGTGTTAAAAACGGCTATTTTTGTTACTTTTGCTTACTACTTTGGATACAAAACATTTTGAGTCCTGTTTTAACAACGTTAAAATACCATATCTTCTTTGTAACAAGCGCAACATAGGATTCTTTAATCTTTATTTTCTACGCTTTTTTATTCAATGAGGGCACCACTTTGCGGATATATACGCCTTAATGCTGCTTCATTTAAGGTGAAAGGTACAGGGTAGCTCGCGAAATTCAAATTTTCTCACGTTTTTTGCAAATTGCAGGTCAGTGTCAGGTTGTATGTTGGTCAAAATATGATTCGCGGCCGTAGCAAGTGTGTATTTATAGAATTATAATCATGAAAATCATGATTTAATTATTACAATTCTAAAATAATGTCATGATTTCATGGAATACTTACATTTGGAATCAATTCTAACTGAGAGAGTTGTATTGATAATTTTAATTATTATAATGCTATAAATACATACTTGCTACGGCCGCGAATCAAATTTTGCCCAAGAAACAACCTGACACTGACCTGCAAATTGCAAAAAACTTAAGAAAATTTGAGTTTCACGGGCTACCCTGGAGCTTCTACTTTAATCAATCTTATTCTACTATACTTAAAAAACAAACAATACTTACATTGTAATATTATGCTTTAATGCCATAAAAAAACTGTAACTACATTTGAAAATTATTGTTATAGATATGTGATGCGGATCTTAACATTTCATGCATTGACCCCAGTAAGCCTGGGGCAACACACGATTCTTCAGTATGGCGTGATCACCCATTACAGCTCTATCTAAACCAGAAATATGATGTAGAAGAAATACTTTTCTCGGAGAATGTCCTTCCTTATTAATACCTATAGAAAAAGTATTTTTAATTATGTTTAAATTCAATATTATGAATTATTTTGATGTTATTTTTCCAGGTGACAGTGGTTATGCATTGAGGAAGACAATGATGACCCCAGTGTTGAACGCAATACCAGGTTCCCCTGAACACCATTATTATAATCTGCAGGTATTTAATATAGTTTCTAAATGTTTTTGTATCAACTGTCACGCATGCTTCACTATGATCCTGTTTTTGCAGGTCAAATAGTGAACGCCTGCGCAGTATTGCACAATATAGCAAACAACCCACGATTGCCAGTACCCCAACTGACACATCAAGAGCGTGAGCAAGAAGAAAGAATGCGTGTACGGCGTAGAGCAGCTGAGGAGGATGTGCGTACAGAGAGCCTGATTATTCTTGCTCAAGGCAATAGGCGGGCAAACAGAGACTTGTTGGAAGGTCGGGCTGTCCAACAGGCTCATATTAATCGCCTGTCGCTACATAGGGAATAACGAGTCAGTTTAAACTTTATTTATTTATTTTTGTATATAAAAAGATGATTTATGATGATAAATATGATTATTCATCTGGAGACTGCCGCCTGCGCCGCATGGCCTAAAAAAAAAATACTGCAGTATAGTTTCTATTAGGATTACAAACATAATATACAGGGTGTAACGGAAAGGTGTGGTCATATTTTAAGAGCCGGTTCTGCCCATGGAAATAAACAACTTTCTCGAGGAAAAAATTGAAAATTCCCAAAAAAAAAAATTGTACTTTCCATACAAAGTTATCATTAGCCGATCAATATTTGTATGGGAGGTAAAAAATTTTTTTTAGAATTTCCTCGGATTTTCTTGAGGAAAATTGTTTATATCGATGGGCAGATGCAGTTCTTAAAATATGACCACACCTTTCTGTTACACCCTGTACAACTATAATCAATGTAAAGTTGTGTGAACTTGTGTGTGTGCAAAAAAGAAAAATGTTATTACCATGGATCTATTTATGTTTTCCAGTGCGTCTGCTATGCGGGACTGGGCAACAGCTGATTTGGTTGCTGCACCAGCCACTCTATTCATGGCAACAGCCATTTTATTGTAGCTTTCAGCCACAAGCCTTTCAACTTCAATCCTCGACTTCTCGATATTGGCCAGTGTATTCCGTGATTGCTCCAGTTCTGAGGATGGAGGAGGCGCTGAAAAAAATAAGATATTGAAAATATACATAGAAAAATCAGTTAATAGGTCAACCTACCCTAAACCCTGTTTTTCATTACATTATAGTGGATTAGGTATTATAATAATAAAATGACAATATGTACATTCTCTACGACGGCGACGTGTATTGTTGCTGCGACGCTGTCTGGTTGCAGTAGCCTCTTGCTCACTGAAACAAAATAAAAATAATGTGTTATTGTTATCAGCAGTGGTCGGAGTAGGTAGATTGATTTTACGTACTTGCATCATGAATAGTCATAGAAATCATAACATGGATAAGCATTTTTTCCGGGATTTCATTTTGGTACTCACGGGATTGAATCAAATATTGTGAATGTAAAGATTTTTAAACTACTACATTTGAAATTTATAGAATGCGATAGTTAAACGTTTAAAATTGTTTTTTTTTTCTTATTTATCAAGTAATAAAGTGTATCTTACTTTTGTGCGTCCATTCGAAACGTACTAATGACTAATTTAGTAGTTATTTCTTGCAACTTTATTATCTGCTGCTTGTAATTATTTTATATTCTTGATTATTCTTCATCTTACACATTACAATATTTGAAATTCCTAAAATATCTTAATTATTACAAAATCCCGGAATCCCGCAGGCATTTCCATATTAATATATACGCGCCAGTTCATTGACCCCAAATCAATCTACCTACTCCGATCACTGGTTATCAGATTTATTTATTTCCTAAATATGACAAGTTACTATAATTATTACCTTTCAGTAAAATGTGTGATGTTTTGTCTTGTTGCTTGAGATGCATCATTATTATCTTTATTTCTGAAAAAAAAATAACATTTATGAATATTAACTGGTTGGTAATAGTTATTGCACAGCTGAATTTTAAGTACTTGACATACATTTAAACTTACATATTAATACTATGGTTGGGTGTAGGTCCATGTTCTATAAATTCTGAAGATCGTGGTAGTGTGGGTGAAAGCACAAGTGTCTGATAGTTTGGAAGTGCAGGCGTCGGCGAATTCAGAGGTACAGGCAACGGAGACACTGCATGGGGTGCAGGCTAGCAAAGCAAAAAGAAAAAACCAATCACTGTGACTGAGAATAAATGCAATAAATATAAACAAGGTAGGTATTCCTTAACTTACCGACGAGGGTTTTATTTGCACTTCATTTTGGGGCGTGCCACTCCTCCCCATAGCCTCAGTTCCTGTATCAAGCAGAGCAGCGATCCTTTCCTCTAAAGGGGATAAAGAAGTGGGGACACCTGACCCTCCACCAGAGCCCCTTTGATTTTGCCGAATCTGCCTGATTCGGATAAGCAAGCGGCACTTATAGTCGGTATACCACTAAAAATATTACAAATCTTAGTTATTTAGTTATGTATAATGTACCGATACACATAGGTACAATATCGATAGAATCTAACAGACCTTGCTCCACTCTGTGGGAGTTTTTTGATCCCCGTCTGCCTCGGCATTCAATATGTTGGCGCACTCAGACCAAAGGCGGGCTATGAGGGCCCTCCCCTCTCTAGATTTAAATCGGCAAAGGGCAAGCTCCCTGTGGGCCTCCAAATATTCCACCAGCAGCTCAATTTGCCGCACAGAAACGCGTCTGCGTAAGGGTGAAGACATACTTACTGGAAAAAGATGAAATTTACATGAAAGGAATGTTATATCATTTTATTACTAATCTGAAATTTCAGCAAGAATTGCAACATAAAAGTGTAATCAACACGTAAGTTCGAATAATAGAATATATGCTTACCATTAAAGTAAAAATCTTTTACAGTTTTCTTTGTAAGTACTGCCATGAATTTCAACTTTCGCGTCATTGGCGGTTTCTTGTTATTTTTGGTTTTAATTTTATGTGGCAATGATAGACCATCATTCAGCCAAATTTTAACAAAATAAATCTTTGATTGTGAATCAAAACATAATTTTTTGTTTAATTGTTACGAAAAAGCACTAAAATCTCTACTGGGATATTATTTTAATATTATAATAACGTTATATTCATTAAAATTTAATCGATTATATTGAGTAATATTTTTTTCTCTCATGTGGCCACACCGTAGGGAAGTTTGGTAGTTTGGTTGTCGTGCAGTTGACGTGCAGTACACGCGCAGCTTACGCACAGTTCAAAGATTACAAGAACACCGTTTAACACTCAAACTTAAACTGAACTGCAACTGCACTACAACTTCATCGGCGCGTCATAAAATTACGTGAATTAGCCTTCTGATCGTTGACCTCAGCAGTGAGAAAATCGGCTGTCGTATTGATGACGTCAGTGTCAATAACATCAGCCCCCTTAGCCAAATAACTTTTCTGTTAACGTTAACGCTAACGCTTCGTGCAAAATGAATGTGCAAGGACATTACCTGCGGAGAGAACTGTCACGTGACTCACGCTAATGTCGTTGCCATATATTTTGCACGACGCGTTAGCGTTAACGTTAACAGAAAAGTATTTTGTCTAACCCCTCAGTTACGCTAACGACATGGTGCTGCTGAGCCCAACGATCAGGGCGCTCAGAGAGCTACTTGCATGTTGTGAGTCTTATGCTCAGGCGCATGGCTTAATGTACAATGTGACAAAAAGCGAGTCCCTGGTCTTTAAGGCGGACGGTGGTAAATGCCCTGAGTCCGTGCCCGCAATAAAATTAAATGGTAATGAACTTAAATGGGACTTTCAGTTGAAATACCTGGGGCATTACGTGACGGATGACCTTAGTGATCAAATAAATATTGAGAGGGAATGTAGGGCGCTGGCAGTCTGATGTAACATGTTGGCTCATAGATTTGCGCGCTGTAGCAGGGCAGTCAAAATAACGCTTTTTAAAGCTTATTGCCAAGTGTTTTACAAATGCAGCCTGTGGACCAACTATACTCAGAGGGCTATCAGCGTCCTACAGGTCCAATATAATAACGGGTTCAGGATGTTGATGGGGCTGCCCCGTTTCTGCAGTGCATCAGGTATGTTTACACAAGCACACGTTGATGGCTTCCATGCCACCGTCAGACAGAAATCTGCCTCTTGCCTCTTTGCTCTGCAGAGTGCAGGGGAGCTCCAACTCCATCCTGAAGACCATAGCGGGGATGTACGAGTCTCCTTTATTAGGTGATGTTGTTCGAAGACGTATTTCGAACAACAGCCTTGTTTCCAAATAGATAATAAGTTTACTAACATAGGTATAAGCTATCTTTCTTTTTGTTTACTAACCCCTATGCTGCCGTGCTAAGCGCAAAAGCGGTTACATCTCAAAAAAACACGCAATTTTGATTTTTATGGCATCGGATAGCTTAAAGAAACACGCATCCAATGAACTAAGCCAAATAACGGTATCTTATTTAAAACATATAAAAAAACCCTTTAAAAAGTTTTCCCTATCTCAGTTTTACCTCAAATCACTAAGAGGTATATCAATAATACGTAGGCAAATAGCCGAATATTTGAATACCGCCAAAACTCGAAAAAAAACGACGTTTATTCATTGCAATTTTTCTTAGCCAATAAGCGGCAAGTTGCGCGTGCTTGAGGCGAATACTGAGTTACCGCTATGACGCTTAGTATATTTTTGTGCATTATTGGTCCGAAAATCGCTTTGACTAATTAAGATACCGCTGCAGCGGTAAATTAAATTGATCCTTAGGGTTTGATTGTTAGGGCCGGATTTCCAATACATTTTACACTGCGTTATCCTTTTCTGCTACTGTGTGGTTCCTGTGCTGTGGCATGCAGGATTATTTGGACGCTCAAAAGATGAAATCATTAGTACATACAATTGTTCATCACAGAACAAGAATTGAGACTTTTTTTTCATTCTTAAGGTGAAAGCTCCAGGGTAGCCCGCGAAATTCAAATTTTTTTTTCTTCTTACTTTTTTTGCAATTTGCTGGTCAGTGTCAGGTGATATCTTGGTCAAAATTTGATTCGCGGTCGTAGCAAGTATGTATTTATAGAATTATAATCGTTAAAATCATCAATACAACTATATTATATCGTAAGTATTTCATGAAATCATGACATTTGGCATCAATTCTAACTGAGAGAGATGTATTGATGATTTTAATGATTATAATTCTATAAATACATAAATACTTGCTACGGCCGCGAATCAAATTTTGACCAAGTTACAACCTGACACTGCAAATTGCAAAAAACGTAAAAAAAATTGAATTTTGCGGGCTACCCTGGCGCTTCCACCTTAATCTACGTTGTCAATTCAAATGATATTAACGCCGACAAGATTGTGGTAAAATACTTTGAACCAGGCCACACCCTCATGTCAGCCGACAGCTTCCACCATAGGGTTGAGTTGTTAATGAAGCGCATGAAAAATAAAATTTACGATTTTGCTGACTTTTTTCAAGCAGTTAGTACCGCAGGAAAAAGCGTGAATCCCAAAGAGATGACTGTAGAAGATTTTTATGACTGGGAAGACTACACGACACAGTATAAACTTTCACGAATTAACCCACGTCCATACATTGGTATACAGGATGAAATTGCTTGAGTTTTCTTCTTTGAAGAAAACCAACGAACCCAAAAAAGAAAACTTCACCACACGGCATTTCCAAACACAAAAATAGAAACTATTTTGAAATCTCTTCAAAATATTATTCCACAAAATAGGATGTCCTTTTGGAAAGAACTCCCTACTTTTAAATAGATAGATTTTATAGAAAACGTTTCATCTTTTAATATTTTTTTTATGTAAGATAAGTAAGATAAAAGATTTAAAAAATATAGTTTGATTAAATTTTTTCTTTAAAATAATATGTATTTTATTACATAGCAAATTCATATTGTTTTGTATGGAAGCATGTACGAGAAGAAGTAACGGAAAAGCGGCAACTCAATTCTTAATTCTATAAACACTAAGCGGGATGGCACTATCTCATAAAAAAAGGTGTTTTTTTTTTTTTTTTTTTAAAAAAACGTTGCCCCACACTAAGAATTACTCCTGTATCGTGGGTGCGTTCACAAACATGTATACTCACATACACAAGACACCCAGACCCGGAACAAATATCTGCAGGTCATACAAATATTTGTTCCGTGCGGGAATCGAACCCGCGACACGCAGCGCAGCAGCCGAACGCTCAACTACTGCGCCAACCGTGTCGACTAACGTGTTACACATGCATTTTTGGTATTTTGACCATATGATAAACAAATGTCACCATTAAAATGTATAAATTCCATTTAATAAGTAAAAAAAACAATCTATAATTTAAAAGAAAACTCTTTTTACAAAACATCAATTTTCTCGAAACTACCTTTCGCTGAGATACCGCTTTTGCGCTTAGCACGGCAGACATCCATAGATGTTGCTTGTCCAAAATAAAGATTATTTTATTTTATTTTAATGTTACTATATAAAATATTGTAAAAAAATTAACACAAGAGAATACCCTATTGTACCAAATTCATTATGTAATAAAACAAAGTATATTAAATTCTACATTCCTACCTTTATCTTTCCTCTGCGCCTTAGCCCTCCCAATAACCCGTCCGTCTTTAACAATGAGTTTCTTCTTACTGCTCTTCTCCATCATATACAGAGAGTTAGCAGGTGTCCTCGTGGAGCCCTCATCTGATGCTGAGCTGTCAGACTCCATGCTGCAGTTCTGTGGCTCACCACTTGATTTGAAGAAGAGAGAGATTAGAGATTTTAATGTTCAGTTAAATCTTACTATATTGTATAAGGAACATAAAATACACAATGACCATATAATTCATATACAATGGTGATCTTCATCTTAAGTCACACTCGAGTTTTCTTCCAGCAAACCACAAAGACAGAGAAAAATTGCAATAGGGATTTATGAATCGGTTTTTATGATTATTGATTGACTACATCAAAAATTGACGAACAAAGAAATAATTTATTGTAATTAAACCATTTACAAGCACTTTTGTCAAGTCAAGGAGTTGGTTAATCAGAAAGATGAAGTAATTTGCATGTTTGAAAGCCTCTTTAGAATTAAAATAAGTATCACATTGCAATATTTCAGCTTAGTTAGCATTTTGGTTTGAGTAGTCTTAAGTTCGGAATACACATGCTACTAAAAGAGCACATAAGCACGCTAGTTTCGAGCAAATGCTACGTAGTAGCATACAATAAGCACATGTATAACACAGCACGCTAGTTTCGAACTAGCATGCTTATTTGCTACCAGGTAGCAAGTGTATTCCGGACTTTATTCATTGGTATAACCACTGCATACAAAATACAATACACAAACTTAGAACCCATTGTACCATAAATCAGCCAACAATTTCCCCAAAGCTAGGACCAGGAACAGGTCTGTCTGTGACACTACACAACAGTCTTATCAAAATCAAAAGTCATTTATTCAAACTAGGCTGAGAGCCAGCACTTTATGAATGTCAAAGTTCTACATAAAGACAGTCACCCAAAAATGCCCGCCAGTCACCATTTCCAAGTGTTTTAGCTTGGAAGAAGTGGTGCAACATACTCCCCAGCAACACATCTATCTGTTAAGTTAGAACTCAAATCTATAAAATTGTATGCAACAATCTTAATATATTTGTATGTAACATTATGTAAAACTGAAAAATATAGACATATCGAAATCCAAAATATAATCATAAAATTGAATTATCCGCCACTGCTAACAAGTGTTAAGTTAACTCATTCCATTATGCCATCAAAAACAGAAACGAAATAAGCCTCCATACATAACTGGTGTGCCCGCTTTATCATCTAGAAACTTTTTCTAGCAGAGTCCCTTAGGAATGTTTTAAAATGGATCATCCATAAGGCAAGTCTCTATATATTATAATACTAGCGACCCGCCCCAGCTTCGCTCGGGTACAAATTATACATACAAACCTTCCTCTTTAATCACTCTATCTATTAAAAAAAACCGCATCAAAATCCGTTGCATAGTTTTAAAGATTTAAGCATACATAGGGATATAGGGACAGAGAAAGCGACTTTGTTTTATACTATGTAGTGATATTACTCTTTGGGCTTTGTCTCTCCATATTGAAGGTTAATTTTAAAACTTACCTGTCCGCATTTTCTCCAGGATTATCATAATAATCGGATTCACTGCCCGATGCTGTCCCTGCTTCCTCAACCTGCCGAGGTGGAGCGCTTTCCTGCGGCTGAAATTCCGGAGTTTCTTCCTGCCGGAACCCCACATAGGTTTTCACTGGAGTTTGTCGGCGGAACCTAGTCTCTATATCATCAGGAGACTCGAAGTCCATCAATTTAGAACTTTTCTTCCTAACACGGCCACTACGAGAAATGCCAGTGACTTCCAAATCTGAAAATTTCGACAATATTTGTCAATTTTGGAGGGAAGTCACAGAATCGTTAGTAGCAAGTTGTTTTATTAAATTTATGGGATAAATGGTTACCTTCTTGCATTTTGGTTGTGAAAATTAATTAATGTTGAATTACTTGCACTATTTTCTTGTTTATTTACGTCTTAGTTTCTGCGATACGAATAAAACGTTACAAAAATGCAATTATTTGGCCATATTTGACAGAACTTCACAGAACACATATATTATATTAGTCTATGACAGAACACTAAACGTTTTTTTTTATGCTTTGACCAGGGCTGCCAGTAGATACTTTAAAATTATTCTACAATGTTTCTGAAATTATACAAAATTGAATGTTATGATACAAACAGTTCTTAAAATTTTGTAAAAATACCAATAATGATTAATTACGTGAACTTATCTACTTTATATTTTTATTTACTTACTCACAGGCTTAACGCGCAAGCTTATGGCAATTCAAAAATATCACCTTATAGTGGTAAATAATAATGTAAATAGTTTTACTCCGAAATTTGAACAAAATCTTCAGATGTATCCAATTATACATGAGGTCCCGTATTATTATTAAACTCTTTGATGAGGGTCCAGGATACAAAGAGGATACAATCAGTAACCAAATTATAAAGTTTTTGTATCCAATTATACAATCTGGCAACCCTGGCTTTGACGTAATCGATTCCGGTGAAGAATGGGCTTTTGGGATAGTAATAATAGTGATACCATCCTAAAATATTTTTCTGCCATCAAAATCAGAATAAACATAATTTCAGTCGTCCAGGGAAATTCTCTTTGCGTCCAGGCCCAGAATGTGCCCTGGACACTCAGGCCTCATCCGCTAATAACGCCCTGATCCTTATGGCCAGGGCGTCAGCGGCTGGGCCGAGGGCTGTAATCTAGAATTAGGAACTCCTTTGTAACAAGGCAGTGTTAAAGCCTTGTTTATTTTTGACCTCTATTCCAAAACTACGTTCTTTCCTACCTTTTGTAATTTAAAATTAAAAAAATACTTGTTTTCTCTGTCAAGTCTCCGTTTTTATATTAAAAAATCAGTTCTAATTCTGCAGCCGAGCTAGTAGAAGCTCCTCATTATCATTTTTCTACTCTTCAACTGTCAGTTACCAGTTTCCAAGAGTTGTGCAATAATACAATTTAATTACGTACCTAGTCACAGTGTATGTGTTCGTACTATTAATGAGTGCTTCTTTTATTCAAGCCTACTTTTGTAAATAACAAAATATGTGTTAACTTGTCGTGTGTTATTCCTTCATCGAACTCCTCATCTACGGTCCTCCTCTGGGTGTCACTCCTACGACCTCCTCTGGGTGTCACTCCTACGACCTCCTCTGGGTGTCACTCCTACGACCTCCTCTGGGTGTCACTCCTACGACCTCCTCTGGGTGTCACTCCTACGACCTCCTCTGGGTGTCACTCCTACGACCTCCTCTGGGTGTCACTCCTACGACCTCCTCTGGGTGTCACTCCTACGACCTCCTCTGGGTGTCACTCCTACGACCTCCTCTACGTGTCACCATCACCACCACTCCGGTCCTGTAACGTGACACCACCTCTGTACCGTGACACCTTCATTTCGATGAAACATTTAGTCGAAGATTACTTCTTCCACAGAATCTGAATGAGACTACATTATCAAGTCTGTACTTTGCCAAGTGTTCCTGTGCCACAGTCCTTAGCTGTATTGTAGTGATCTATTAAATTAGCATCAGTGACTTGTACTTGGGGTCGACTAACCTTTCATAGTCTAAGGTCGACGCAACAAGTTTTTTTTTCATTCTCACCTGTCAACAGGTGAAGAAGAAAGGGTTACGCTTTCATTTACTCCCTTTTTACCCGATGTCAGCAAAGCCAATAAAAATGAGGGGTATGAAAATACGACATAAAAACAATTTTACGAATTTACAATATTTTCATTGCGTTTAACGTTACCGTGTTTTTTCCGTAGTCGGGTGTGTTTTAATTGCGTTACTTCGTTACTTCAGCTTGTCTTACATGTCATTTCTCAGACAATAACTCCTTCGGTTTTTTAATTTCAGCGATTTAATAGTTTACTATTGTTATTTTGAACACAAGACACAGAGCAGCTATTAGCTGATGCATGTGTTTCAAATAGCTTTGAGATGTTTGGTTTGTCCAACCGGTTCTTGGAGCAGTTTAGAGTGGGAGCAGTCACAACACTTTCCGGGAGTCTATTCCATGCTGATACGACTCGGTTAGGCAGGAATTGCTTCATTGGTGTTTGTTTTGTGTGGGTAAAATAAAACAAATCTAATACAACAACAATCACATTTATATCAGTAAGACTGTCTTAATAAATGTACATATATATTGGAATATTTTGTTACTCTAAAACCATGCAATATTATTGCGGTGTTTTCTAAAAATGAATGCTGGGTGACTAATGACTGATTCAATTATAAATAGCGATCACAAATAACGTTATTGAGGCGTTACCATTAGGTACCTACATATCGTCACTTCGAAGTTTATTCAAAATGGACTAGGAACTATTTAACTGTGTTGCATGTTTGGAAAACTGAGAATACATAATTGTATATGGCAACATTTTGGTACAGTCATAAAAAAAAATGTCGATTAGACGCTGAAAGACATGAATAAAACGATTACACAGGTAACATTTTGTTAACCAAAATAAATTAACACATTAAAATTACATTTTTCAATAGGTACCACTAGAAACCACGAGAAGAAACCAAATTATTTTTACTCCTAGAAACATTTAGAGATCGAAAATGATAAAAAAAAATTATATAAATAATCATACAAAAAGGTTATGAGTTAAAAATCAAGTGGAGAAAGAAAATATGACAAAATTATAACCCGAATATATATTGTTAGTTGCACGAAATTGTAGATTAGCACTGACTTGTGAATTATTACATCCAGTTTCTGAAAGACTAGATAAACAATACATTTTCAAATTCGTGTCATAAACTGCTGTAATAGTTTGACTGAAATACTTATCAACAGCCTGATGGTGAGGCATTCGCCTCTTCTTTCACTAGACAGTAGTGAAGAGTGGGCGTTCTTTTATTACTTTATTTTTAACCTTTAGAAAGTATTTAGTTTTTCGATACAGAATACTGTCACATATTTCTATTAGAATGCAGGTATAACATTTATGTACATGTTTAAAATGTAACTTTCTAATGTCTTAGCAGTATTTGGCAGCAAATGTATCGAGTCAGACTTCTCGGCAAGCTTCACTAAGGTAGTCAACACTACAATAAAATTCTCAGCTTCATTTTACCGAGATCGCGCCTGTTTCAATTATTCCACATATTGTCCAGTTGCGTACATTTGAGACACAAAACTACATTTCGATGGCCCTTTAGAAACCGGATATAATTGTTTTAGTAAAATTTATGCGTTTGACGCAGTAAGTTTAAGCTTACGGCGATCACAATTAATAATAAGAGGTTCCTGCATTAATACAACTTGGAATAAATATCTGTGGAGATATTTCTTATCTCTCGAATCTCGCTACAACTATATATTTTCTAAGTCGGCACTTCAACCAGTATGTATAATATGGTATTTTGTAAATAATTCGAAATACTTTGAGTAATATTGCACTAAAAAGGACGGTAACTCTGAGCGAAAAAAATTGTCTTACACACTTGTAAATTACGGCAGTAATTTCGGATATAACCATAAAGGTTTACATCCAAAGATATAATTATTACTTTAATACAACTGCTATAACATTTAACTGCAAACCTCCACAGGATACTTATCCCAAGATGAGCGCTAAATAATATTGTATCAAAAATATCCCTTTTATATCCGTTTAGAAGTAATAGTGTGTTTATTTACAGAATATGTAAAAATCCAACGGCATTGACTAAAATTATTTTCACCAATTGAATTGTGTTTATATTCTTGAAGTTTTATAATATTGCTTATTCACTGAATATTAAACCCTGTTTATTTTATAAATGAAAAAATAAGTTACGAAAATTATCTTTATTTTGTTCCAGATTCTTTTAAAACTTATAAAATCAACTACATACTTTATTTGTCTATGGTAATTTACATCGTAAATTCAGCGTGTTAACAAATTAATACTTAAAAAAAAACTAGATGAGTTTGAATTTTTTTTTATAGATATCTTAGATTTTAATATCATGTTTCCGTATTAGATATAACAATAAATATAACATTCATAATTTAATAAGTCCACAACTACACTAACTGTCGATAATTCCACCTAATTAAATAAGCAGGAACCCCGTACACAAAAATTTCGCGACAAAATCAACTAACTCTCCCAATGATATTGCCGAAAATGATCGCCATAGCCATAATTACGCCTATTCCAGTCAAGATCTGGTTTGGTTCTAGTAAAACCTTATGTTTATCGTTGTCTTTAGTCTGGTCTACTTCCTCCAAGTCTTGATGAACTGCGGATAACGCTTTCGTGATCTCTGCGTCGGATTTTAAACTCGATTGAGATGCACTTACTATGGCACGTGTTAAGTCACGCAGTTGTGTGTCTACAGTCTTTTCGCGGTGTTGGAGATGCTCTGAAAATAATATAACGTAATCTTTTTATATATATTTTATTGTTGATAGGCACGCGTTTGACCACTATCTCACCTGATGGTAAGCGATGATGTGGTCGAAGATGGAGCACACTTGCCTAGAAGTAACCTATTCACTCTTGACTTAAAGATATATATATATATATATATATATAGATATATATATATATAACAAAGTCGGGTTAGTTACCCCATTTATAACTCGAGAACGATTGGACCGATTTTTATAAACTTTGATTTGTTGATTTGTCTCCACCCCGAATAGCAGAATAACTATTAAAAAATCGAAAATAATCACGGAAAAAAAAGTAATGAAGAAAATTCATTGTCTCGTATATTTTGTATGAAACGGATATTATGTTCATTGATTCTGAGGCGGTACGAAGTTCGCCGGGACCGCTAGTATATATATTTTCTAGGGCAAGACCATGCAACAATTTTTTTTTTAATATATTCTTGATAGGTACGCGTTTGACCACTGTCTCACCGGATGGTAAGCGATGATGTGGTCGAAGATGGAGCACGCTTGCCTAGAAGTAACCTATTCACTCTTGACTTAAAGTCTCCTAGGTTGTAGCCAGGAAACACAGAACACACACAAGGATGTGAAGGTGAAACAAAATACTGACTCAGAATCAGCCGGTCTGCTAGGGACTCGGAAGTGAACGAAAGACCGAACTCGGGTGGGTTTTAGTCAGCAAGAGTCTGACACGCCCTCCGGGTCCGGCCAGAGCGGGAGAAGTTACTTGATGAAATCCCACCCATTAAAAAAAAAAAGAGTCAGCCGGTGGGCCATATAATCCTACTAACTTACTAATATTATAACTGCGAACGTTTGAATGGATGTATCTTTGCTACTCAATCACGCCAGCCAGAACGACTGGACGGACTCGAATGTAACTTGGCACAGAGATAGATTATAGTCTGGAATAGTACATTTATAACGGAGGCAGTACTAATTCCACTTATTACAAGCCAGTACAAACATAACTAGAGTGGTATGATATGGTAATATCTAGCTATGAAATTAAACAAAACTAAGTCAATGAGATCTTTAAGGAGCTTTTTGAGCAGAATATTTTAAATCAATTCAACCACACCTGGTGTAAGTCTTTTGGGAGGAACAGATTACAGTATTTGAAATATTCTGGTCCTTCAGATCAATTAATTGCGTGAGGTAATTTTAACAATTTTTTTACCTTCCCCTCAATGTCGTGAGATTTAGCTAGCCCATCGCCCCTACCTCACGTGAGATTTTTAAAAAATTACAAAGGTTTTGTCTCAATATTTTAATCTATGCTTGATTGCGTTGGATTTGTATAAAAAAACCTTGTTTGCTTAATACTCAATTTAACCCAATTTTCCCGGGTTTTATACTGTTTCTTGTGGGAAAAAAATTACGTGATACTTGGCGAGATCCCCTCTCCCCCACGTGAGATTGGGTAAGATTCGGCTCGTCCCCCTATAAACGCCTCACGTAATTAATGGACGCCCCCTAACCAGCTTGAAATTACTAAAACACAAAATTAATTGATTTCCTTGAAACTAATTTGTAACTAAAAAGAGTTTATTGAGAACTAGGAGTAGTCTTCATAAATTTTAATAAATTAAGTACCACTAGAAGACTCCTCGCTATGTTCGATCTTGCTCTCCAGATTAGGCTCTGCATTATCATCTGTGAAAATGTATTTTCATCAGATTTGTGAAGAACTTTTTTCAAAAACATAAGGGGCTGGTCTTTTAGGTAAAATTGAATCATTTACATATTCAAAATAAGAAAGAAAAGAAAGAAAAATAATTTATTCTGCACAGATTTAACGCACATTACAGAAAAAATGGATTAAATAACGTAAACATACATGAATGCTAAAAGCCTCGTATTCAATCAATGTAATATTCAATCAATGTAAGTCTTCTGCCGAAAAAAAAATCAGGAAGTAACGGGGCATCTACTAATAATTTTCGCAAACTCTGATTTTTCGCCGGGTCATCATCATCTGCCCACGCCTTTTCCCAACTATCTTGGGGTCGGCTTCCAGTCTAACCAGATGCAGCTGAATACCAGCATTTTACAAGAAGCGACTGCCTATCTGACCTCCACAACCCAGTTACTGGGTAATACTATACGCCTTGGTAAGACTGGATGTCAACTTTCGGGCTTCTGACAACCCGTAACGACTGTCAAAGATCCACGATTGACAGCCGGGACCAACGGCTTAACGTGCTTTCCGAGGCACGGAGGAGTCTCGGTATGTAAAGATGGTCACACATCCATGGACCAACCCCGGCAAGCGTAGCTTAACCTGATGGATCGACCCGTGCGGCTGTTATTACTTTACCCACGAGCTCCTCCGCTCCGCTCGCGATTTTTCGCCGGGTATTGAGAAAAAATGTAGCACAAAATTTCTATAAAGGTCTCATAAACTTAAAGTTTTGTGTAATATTAATAGACTGTTTTGGTGTACAATAAAGTTTTATTCTATTCTAGGTATTACCATATCAGTGAAGTGTTTTCAAGATGTCCCATCCACTCGGGAGTCAATAATATGGCACCAAAGGTCTAATGCAGTGGTTCCCAACCTTTTACAATGCGCCCCCAACTTTCTTCTAAAATCACTACGTTCCTTCGACGCGTGTCAAATGGAAACAGAATGAGGTCAAGTTTCTTCATTTGGTTTGGTGATGATTGACTTGTTCACTGCTGTCTCAAGTCATTTTAAGATCTGCAGGGGGTGTGCTGTACCGGTTGGGAACCCCTGGTCTAATAAAATTAACTAGTAAGCGAAACTCCGACGATGGATATCGAAACCTATTGACAAAGTTGTTTCATATAAAATTATATACAAAAATAAACACAAGAGATACCCTACTTGACAATATAGGATATTTATTAAAAAAATATCGTCATCAATATATATATATATATACCCATCATGTTTGCGGCGTTTCGCTGACATCATCAGCCTTTTAATGGGACATTAAAAGGCTGATGATGTCAGAGAGACTGCTGGGGCACAGGCCTCCTCTCTGTGAGACGGTGTGAGCCGTAATCCACCACGCGGGCCCAATGCGGGTTGGTGGATGTCACAAGTCTTCGAATTTTTGGTTCTAGGACATGCCGGTGTCCTCACGATGTTTTCCTTCACCATTTTGAGAGCAATGGTGATGAAATAATTTACAACTTGTAAGTCGCGGCCAATACCACTGGGCCACCACTGCTCCGCTGCGTTTCGCTGACTATACTGTAATTCTGAAATATTATTATCCTTACCTATTAAAGATTCCTGTTTATCGACTAGATGGTTAATGTTTTCTTGCATTAATTCTAAGTTTTTGGCGAGGTTATCCTGTAAAAATGAAAAAATAAATAAAAAAAAGATATTTAAAAAATGTTACCGAAAAAGTGTGTTACAATATTAAGTTTTATTGTTACACATAGCAAAAAAAATATTAATTAAAACCTTGTTTACAGGGTGTAACGAAAAGTGGCTGTCATGATTTAAATACTGCCCGCCCGACGGCCATAGAAATGAACAACTTTCTACAAGAAAGCCATAGAAATTTCCTCCCACACTAATTTTGATTAGTTGATGATGAATTTGTATGGAAAGTATTTTTTTTTTGGGAATTTTCTATGATTTTTTAAAGAAAGTTATTCCTCTTGCATTTCCTTTACACTCTGTATACTACAATATCTGGTGAGTCTCATGGCAATAAAATGATAATGGACAAAGGAAGTTCAGTTGAGAGTTCTAAACGTAAACTAGAATTCGTACTGAGGCCAACCCATGGAATGGCAAACAAATATAATGAGTATGATTATAATGAATGTTACAATCGTTTTAAGTTGATCATTGATAGTGTCCGACCGAAACACGATTTTTAGGCTAATCAGTCACCGAATGTTCGACTTCCCTTCCAAGGGGTCTACTCCGAAGTGTTTTACGAAGTAGCCGCCGAATGTTCGGACATATTTGTGTGAATTTGTCATACCTAAAATTGTAGCTCTTCTGCGAGAGCTTCTTCCACCAAAAACGTACGTAATGCCATTTCGCTATAATTTTAGGTAAGGCACATTCACTTGTAACACTTCACACAAGTATGTCCGAACATTCGGCCGATACTTTGTAAAAACACTTCGGAGTAGACCCCCAGTTTTGGCCGAAACCGAAACCAACGTGGAAACTGGCAAAATTAGAAAAAAAAAATGTCTCGAAAAAGATATCACACCATTGAAAAAGCAGCCCTAACTATTTTTATATACTAAACAAATTAAAATAATGATGATAATTACACACATAGACAAACGAGACAGTCAGTTTTTAGGTCTCTATCACAAACTTCAGCTCAAAGACGCTAGTTTCGATCAAGCCGAATATTCGGCCACTTTTTGGCCGAAGCCGACACTGCACCTTCGGTCGGACACTAAATGGAATTGATGCATCGACCATTTTACCTCTAGACACCTAATGTAAGATATTTCTCTTCATATTGTTTCTGTTAAAACTAGCCGAGGTTTGAGGAAGTAAGGTACATTTTTAGTGGCCCTGCCGAAGGATTGACACAACTGCGCAACTGCTTTTAGTGGTGTTTCTGTCTAAAGTATCTAAGTAAAGTGTAGATTTGACAGACAGCCACGCAACAGGGTAGATTCCTAAAAAAATATTTTTGTTCCGACAAAAAAAAAAAAAGTTTTATTTTTTATTTTGTCACGTAAACAAGAAATGAAGACGATACAGTCCGTTAAATTTCGCGTGACGTAGCATACCCGCCCCACTCCTGAACTTTGATCAGTTTTATCTTTGTTTTATTATTTGATAAAGGTAACAAGTCGGACCGATTGGCCGGAGAGGACAGGACACAAAGACAACTGGAAAGATATGAGGCAGGCCTTTGATCGGCAGCGGGACAGCGTGGGTTGATAAAAAAAAATTTGATTATCTAACGGACGGACTAATTGTTTTTTTTATCCTGGAATCATCTCTATTGCGTGTCCGTCTAAAGTGTAGAAAATCAGATTTTGTCATCAGAAACGTTGTTTTTTTTTTCATTTATCGTTGTATGTTATGCGGAAACTAGAGGCTAAATAGTCGATAGCTTGATGAGATAATTTATGTTACATACATAAAACGTGACAAAGGCTTCTCCGGATATCGGCCTAACTTGCGCCGGGTATTGCCTAGATTCCTATAAGAGATGACGAGACTTAGGCTAGGTTCCACTAGAGATGTGCCAGGTAGCTAAGCGGTGAAGCTATAAGCTCAGAAATTACGTGTCCAGTTCTACTAGAGCTAAGATGCGTAGCTGTGTGATCAAGATGTGTGACGAGAGCTTTGCGCGATGAATTGCTAGAAGCGGGATGAGGCGAAGAAAAGGCAATAAGGGCAAAACTAACTACAACACGCTAAGCTTTGAAATCGAGCATCCCACTGGTGGAAATCGGACACATCCACAGCTACGCAGCTTAGCACATCTCTAGTGGAACCGTAGCCTTAAAGTAGCAAGTATTAGAGCCCTACTGTCCTACATAATCACGCTTTAACAGCGAAACGGATTTGAAATAAATTAGCACATGAATAAACCGTAACCTGAATTAGTGGGATACGTTTTATATCTCAGAAGTACATTTTTTTGGGATTTTATTCTTGATGTGTCGATGTCAAGATAAGTTGAGTCGGCCAAGAATTGGGTTAATTTAAATGATGCTAGTGGTTTTCTGACCTTTAAAGCTATTTCAGTTTATAAAGCTCTGCTTGGACTGACAAATTTATGCCGGAGATAGATAGAATATACACAAAATTACATCTAGTGACGGATTACTGAAATCGGTGAATTATAGTGTATATGAACAACTATGTAACCTTTAATTTCTTTAATAAATTTATTCTCATTCTTAACCCACCATTTATTTTTATCTTATTTTTCTTCTATATTTATTCGATTGAATTAAATAACAACATTTTGATGTATTAATGTAAAAAACAACTGTTACTTTACTTAAATTACACGAGTTTCAAGAAAAAGTCTTCAGATTTCGCTTTTTTTGCCAAAATATAATTTTAACTCGGGGGGGGCATTTTATGTTAATTTGTAGCAATGTCGCATGACATAGCATTTTCTTGAGTCCATTTTATACAAATATAGCTTGACGTAGATCAGCGTTTCCCAACCTAGGTTACGCGGACACCAGGGGTTCACGATCGAATTACACTTAAAAAAAAAACTTGCAGCTAGTCTACTCCTTTCTATAAAAATCTTCTTTTTTTTTTAAGGGGTCTGTTACGGTGGTCGTTAATCTACCTAAGAGACCGCAGTTAAAAAAAGTTTGGGCAAGGCTGATCCAGACCATTCCAAACTCGCCAAAAGAGGCGGATTAGATATATTGCTTTACTTTATTTTGTATCTATGCAATGTCGTTATTCTACGTGTACAATGGCGATATCATCGCTGATGAGACCAGGTGTCAAAGATGCTACAGAAACTCACCTGGTAAGCAAATTCCTGCTTCATAGCTTCAGTAATATCAGCCCTGGTGGCAGTGCCTCCACCAGCGATGGTATACAAGACACTGGCACTTCGCGCCATCTGTTGTTCCATCATGTCGCGGAACTCTGACATTTTCAGGTGATTGTTGATTGAGGAACCGGCTATGCCGAGTACTGTGCCTGGAGAAGGGATGCGAGTGTCTTTTAAATAAAAAGTTACGATTTTTAATATGGTCTGGAAAAAAATAAAATAAAACATACAACTGACAAGAAACCATTTTTTTTTCCAAACAAGCCACTTTTCAAGCAGTCTGATGCAGAATTGGTGGAATTGATTTTAGTTCAAGCACAGATTTGATGCCACCAACTGCATCGCTTGAAAAGTGGCTTGTTTGGAGTTTTTTGTCAGTCGGGTTTTTTGAAAATTTTCAATTTTTTTATTTCCTACATTTTAGTGAGTTATATTTATTAAATTGTCTCGTTGAGGTCTTTATTTTGATAAAAATACGACCACACCTACCTAATGGCAGCCGACATTTACTTTTTTCAAAATTCATATAGCCCATGTCACTTCTAAAAATCACATTTTATTATTTCATTCAAACTTTTCCTAGTTGTCAATATTAGGGTTACCTGTCAATTCTAGGTATTCCTTACTTTATTCTAGACTATTGTCTAGAATAAAGTAAGAGCGAAGCCGCGGGAATAAAGCTAGTTGCCAATACATATTTTAAAACACTTACCAAAAATAGAGGCGACAATATACCAATATTTGTTTCGCTCAGCATGCGCCCTTTCTCGCTCGTGACCCAACTTGACAGCGGCAGACATAGTCGCGAACAGTTCCCTTTCTTCCCGTTCGGCATCACTGAACAAGGCGCGGAGGGCACGCTCTTGTACTATATACTGATGAAGATAATCTTATTTAGTGATAGCCAATAGCAAAATGTAGCTATCGGTAGAAAAATAAAATATATTGCATTATTTGGAATAGATTTTTTGCTATGCAGGTTTACCCACTTTTTGTGGGAAAACATTTGAGCTGGTAACATTTGAATGCCAAAAGGCTTGTGTTTAAATTTCAGAAAGAAATTGTACTGAATTTGGGTTTTTTGGCGGGATTTTGTGGAGTGAAGTTCAGTGGCTGTTTTAATTATTCATTTATTGATTCCTAGTTGATATTGTGATGTAAAATTGGTGTAGTTTTGTGTCTCAAATGTCAACGCAAATGGACAATATGTGGAATCATTAAAACAGGCGCGATCTCGGTAAAATGGAGCTGAGAATTTTATTGTAGTATTGACTACCTCAGCGAAGTTTGCCGAGAAGGCTGACTCGACACATTTGTTGCCAAATACTGCAAAAAACATTAGAATGTGTTACATCTGCATTCTAATGGAAAAAAAACAAAAATACACTACGTAAGACTAGGCAATATGGTCAAAAGACTTTAGCCTTCCCTTCGGGGTAAATAAAAAAAAAAGTACTGAATTTGGAATGCTTGAATTTTGGTTAAATATTTTGAACGGAAATTATCATTGGAAATTCAAATAAATTATGATGTATGAATAAGCAGCCCATGCCTTTACCTTACCCTCCTGAAGGCAGAAACGAAACTTGGAGCAAGACTAAAGAAACAATATTTTTCTTGTTTATGATTAGTTTAATCACTGATTAGCAGGGTCTTAATTCCAAATTTTGTACTAGAAAAATGGGTAGATGTGTGTAAAATGGGATTTATGCTATCTTGAATTTAGAATCCGTTAATCAGTATAATACTACGCCACGGGGTCACATGCGGACGACGAGTAGTGGGTAACTCGCCGCCCGATCAGCACCAGGCCCGAGAGTCGACGGTGCGTAGTGTTCCACGCGCGCCTCAAAGAGTTGTCAGCAATAGGGACGGGGCCTGCCACGGCCGATGCCTGCCCGGGGTTGGAGGATAAATTCGAAAGAGTTACCTCGCCCCTGGGCACTCAAGGTAGGGAGGAACAGGGGTGGGTTTTAGTCAGTAAGAGTCTGACACGCCCTTCCGCTCCACCCTAGAGCGGAAGAAGTCATAGGATGATTTCCCAACCCCAAAAAAAAAAAAAAAAAAAACGGGGTCACATCTCGAACAAAGAAAATTTAGTTCAAATAAATCTCAATAGATGGCGTAACATGCATCGATTTCTTAGTGAAATTTAAATAATATAAATATTTCAAAATAAATATGGTATAAACTGTATTTTCTTATTTAATAAATAAACTGCCCTAAGCATAGAATTGTGGAATAATTGGCTTGTAATTCAAATTTAGACGATTATTGGAACGAATCCTTAGACATCTATATTTCTTGTACCAATAGATGGCGCTGTTTGAATTTTTAGGGTTAATCCATTCGCCTCTTTAAAATTTGAAGTGACACATTTTGATACAGTAAAACTGCTATGAAGTGACAAAAATACTATAAAGTAATTTCTCAATGTGTGAGAAAATATTGGTAAGACTTTAAGTAAATTCATTCAGCTTGCAAGCCGTCGCTACTAACACCATCTAGCGAGGTGTAGAGGACGGGCCCGAACGAAGAACAAAAGTTACTTGTGCCAGACGAAAACCCGTAGTTACGGCGGTACCGTTTCTTTGTATGGGATGAGGCATCTGTACGCTAGTATTATATTATTTATTTTTTTACATAGTTACAGTTGATGAGTTGAAGATAATAAAAGCGATGTAAAAATAATACCTTATGTTCTTCTGTACAAAGATGTAAGTACTTGTCGTCCCCCTTCATGGTGTTCTGCATCTCGGAATGTAGTTCTTTTAGCTTCATTTCCACGTCAGTTACCTGACGACCCAGCTCACGTCTCCTCTCCTGGGCGGCCATGAATCTTTCCTAAATTTTTTTAAAAGATTATTTTTTTATATATTCATATTAATCCTACTAATATTATAAATGTGAAAGTTTGTGAGTATGTTTGTCACTTCTTTACGCTCAAACGGCTGGACCGATTTGGATGAAATTTGGTATGTAGATAGCTTATAGCCTGGATTAATATATAGGCTACCTTTTATTCCGGTCTAGGCGGGTAAAACCGCGGGGCGCAGCTAGTAGTAATTATCATAAATAGAAAAATAACTGTTGGTTTGTTACGTTTTCATACCTAAACTGCTGAACCAATTCTGTTAAAGGACTTTTATTTATCCCAGGTGTATGTTCTTATAGGAAAATTTTCTACTTTCATGCCAGTAAAGCCACTGGCTGAAGCTAGTAGAGAATAAATTATTATATCGTCGGTGATATTGCAATACTGATCATCCCACAATGTTCCCACTACTGGGACACTGGTCTTCTCTCTGTGAGAGGGTGTGGGCCGTAATCCACCATCCCGGCTCAATGCAGGTTGGTAACTTACAAATAAATTCTCTATAAATAATTAATGAATGTAAGGTGGGATGCCTTCAGGCTAGGTGCAGTTGCAAGAATTGATTGGAGAGGCCTATATTCATCAGTGGACTGCAGAGAGCAAAAGATATTACCCAGGTATTAGTATTTAGTTACCCAGTAACATAGTTGCGCAGGTCACACAGGAAATTGTTCCATAATAAAAATAAAATATAATGCTACATCCAGACTGGAAGCCCACCGCAACATTGTTGGGATAGATCTGGTCACTAAAGTTAGGTATTCTGGTAGCCCACCGCAACATTGTTGGGATAGGTCTGGTCCCTAAAGTTCGGTATTCTGGTAGCCCACCGCAACATTGTTGGGATAGGTCTACTCCCTAAAGTTAGGTATTCTGGTAGCCCACCGCAACATTGTTGGGATAGGTCTGGTCCCTAAAGTTCGGTATTCTGGTAGCCCACCGCAACATTGTTGGGATAGGTCTGGTCCTTTAAGTTAGGTATTCTGGAAGCCCACCTCAACATTGTTGGGATAGGTCTGGTCCCTAAAGTTAGGTATTCTGGAAGCCCACCGCAACATTGTTGGGATAGGTCTGCTCCCTAAAGTTAGGTATTCTGGTAGCCCACCGCAACATTGTTGGGATAGGTCTGGTCCCTAAAGTTAGGTATTCTGGTAGCCCACCGCAACATCGTTGGGATAGGTCTGCTCCCTAAAGTTAGGTATTCTGGAAGCCCACCGCAACATTGTTGGGATAGGTCTGGTCCCTAAAGTTAGGTATTCTGGTAGCCCACCGCAACATTGTTGGGATAGGTCTGGTCCCTAAAGTTAGGTATTTATTCATGTTTGTAATATAATACAAGAATGACCATGTATACTTTCAGGACATAGAAAATTAATCCATACAAGAGTACATAAAATACAAGACTCAGAAGATAATATCTCTGCAAATAAGATACCATACAGAAAGTTCTCTACACATATTATTATCTGATAAATACGTTTCGTGTCTATCATCTACAATGATGAAGCATTACTTGCATCTACATCTCTACATACTCTACATCTATTGAATTGACTATTTATAACTTAACTAAATGATTTAAAATTTGAATGATGTAAGCATGTGAATACAAAGTATGAATACCATGACGTGAATTCTAAAAAAAAGTATAGGCATAACGAGTATTGACCTTCCACCAGTCAGCATGAAATTAGAAAAATAGTTGTGGTGTATATAACCTGTGCATCAACGACAGTATTTTGCAGAGCCATAATCTCTTCGACACCCGTGAATTTCTCATATCTGTTAACCATATCCCGTACTCTCTTCGCCACAGTTTCGTTTCTGAGTCTTTCAGCAATTTCTGTAACTTTTGTAGCTGGAACATATCTGGTGATAATTTGATCGACTTTGTCACGGCCATTAAAATTAGATAAATGCACTTTGTCTTTCAGCTTTTGCGCTATCTGCCTGAGTTTTTCTGCCATATTTACATGTTATTATTATTGTAGATTTTGCAATTTATTGAATAAATAACATTTTTCGGTCTAATGGTTTCATTTCCACTTCCCAGAAGGGTTGGGATTTGACAGTGACAAATTGATTGAGTTTTTTTTTTATTATTATCCCAGAAGGAAGTCTTTTGACCATATTGCCTAGTCTTACGTAGTTATTTATACTTTTTTTCCATTATAATGCAGATGTAACACATTCTAATGTTTTTTACAGTATTTGGCAACAAATGTGTCGAGTCAGCCTTCGCGGCAAACTTCGGAGAGGAGTGGAGCTTTGCCAATATTAACCAATGGAATTGCACAAAACCTCAGCTCAGCTTCAGTGGACAGGGACTTGCGAACTAGTTTGAAAATTCATAAAAAACTGAGAAGTGGAGCGAGGAAGCGGTGCGGAGAAGCGGAAGGAGACCGGCCACGGCGGCCACGGGGTATTGCATTCACGGCCCGGGGTAAGGGGAGTAGTGTGCCACTTTAGCGTATATAACTAAACTGGTCTCCCGCCGCCACCGACTCAAATTACTCGTCGCGTGAACTCGGCCTAGCTCCGCACAGTCTGCAACTCCGCTCCGTACTACCTCGCTCAATACCTAGGGGTAGCGGATAAATTCTGAAAATGAGTTACCGCACCCCTAGGCACTCAGGCAGGGAAGGAACAGGGGTGGATTTTAGTCGGTAAGAGTCTGACACGCCCTCCCGCTCCCTGGGTGGTTTCAGTCATTGGAGGACCCACCAAAAAAAAACTACCTCGCTCCACATCAATGGACAAACACAGTCCGCAACTCCGCTCCGCATTATCCCTCACTCCGCTCCGCTGCCTCACTCCGCCTCAATGGACAGGTAGGCTATGCCAGGCTTGCCTGGATAGCAGGTAAATTTGAAAGAGTCACCGCAGCCCTGGCACAGGTAACTGAAGTAACAAGGGTGGATTTTAGTCAGTAAGGGTCTGACAAACTGGGGCACGCGCCCTGTGCGGCAAGGTCAAGGGGCGCCAAATTCATGTTTGAAAAATGATGTTAAGGCGTATATAGCCGCCAAGTGGCGCCCTCATTGAATAGAAAATCGTAGCAAAGCGTAGTAAGTAAAGATTAAGGAATCAAAAGTAGTAGGCAAAGGTACCAAAAACGGCCGTTTGTGACACTTTTGCTTACTACTTTGGATACGAAACACTTTGAGTCCTGTTTTAACAACGTAAAAATACCTTATCCTATCTGTAACAAACGCAACATAGGATTCTTTAAATCTTTATTTTCTATGCTAAGATATGATTTTTTATTCAATGAGGGCGCCACTTATGCGGAGGTAGGCCCTGAGTTGGTATGAAACCTCCAGGGTAGCCCGCGAAATTCAAATTTTCTTACGTTTTTTGCAATATGCAGGTCAGTGTCAGGTTGTATCTTGGTCAAAATTTGATTCGCGTGCGTACTAAGTATGTATTTATAGAATTATAATCATTAACATCATCAATACAATTGTCTCAGATAGAATTGATGCCAAATGTAAGAATTTTATGAAATCATGACGTTTGGCATCAATTCTTACTGAAAGAGTTGTATTGATGATTTTAATGATTACAGTTCTGTAAATACGTACTTGCTACAGCCGCGAATCCAATTTTGACCAAGATACAACCTGACAATGACCTGCAAATTGCACAAAACGTAAGAAAAATTGAATTTCGCGGGCCACCCCGGCGCATCCACCTTAAGCAAAGAACAATAAAACAAGGCGCCAAAACCGTGCTCACTTCATTCGAACGTACATTCTCTTATTTCTCAAACTTTTATAATTCAATAAAAGAACAGATAGATGATAAAAAAAAATAAGTTTGATGATGGGTGCTAAATTTTCGATCTCGCTTTGCTCGCTCTGGTATCCTACATTTTCTTGGATCTCTATTTCTTCTGGATTTACTTCGTAAAAGTAACTTCATTAACTTTGGTAAGGTTTTCTTTCATCCGTTTTGAAGCAGGGTACTACAATTTTCTAGCTCACTTCGCTCGTTCTTACATTCATTCGTCTGTTTTTTTATGTGGTCGAACAGTGTGCGAATAACCAGGGTCATTAAAATTGTTATGTGTTTCGCAATTACCCCGCAGTATAATAATTGTGAGCGAGGGGGCGCCAGTCGCCACTATCAAGATTCTACCCCGGTAAGGAAAAATTGTAGAACCGGTACTGTGCGTATCGTATTGAAAGTACAGTTCTAAAATTAGTCTGGAATACAGTCTAAGCTTCGATTGTACAGAGCGAGCTACTCGTATGGTGTATTTAGATCTGAAATAATGTTTGTGCAAACGAATAGGTATCTACTTATCTAGTACTCTCATTCAGTTTTAGCTCAAGCACGTTTTTGGAGAATAAAGTTTTATTTTTAATTATTGGGACAAGCCTGTTAATCTATTCCCAACCACCGCAACTCCTGAGAGCCAGAATTAACAGTAGCAAACACCAGAATAGCGCCGAGTCCGGGAAAAAATATTCAACTGTCTTGGATCCGCAGTTCTTCTCCTAGGAGAATAGGAGAAGGGAGCCCAAAGCACCTGGAATATGTAAAAAAAAAAACAACCAACATAAAAAAAAAATAGGTAAGACCTACACTAAAAATTAAAAAATAACTTTAATTTCGGAAGTCGGTGTTTGTATTTTATTTCTTCGTTATTTGACACCGACTTCCGAAATTAAAGTTATTTTTTAATGTTTAGTGTACCTACTTACTTATTTTTTTTCGAAGTCGGTTGTTTTGTTTTTGTAAAAAAGTTTTTTATTTCCACTTTTTAGTTGTTATACCGCAGAACTAAAAACCCTTATAACATGGAACGTGGAATTTAAACTTAGTCGTAATTGGAGAACACCAAAACGTCATCTAGGTATACGTATTTTTCGTTTTTGTTCAGTTTTTCAAAAAGCGCTGAAGCAATTTCGCTAATGAGATCACCTTGGGACTAGGTATATTCTCTCGAAAAAAAAAAAAAAGAATTTTGAAAATCGGTCCTCAATTAACAGAGAAATCGGTGGACATACATAAAAAAAAAATACATATAGTCGAACATAGAACCTCCTCCATTTTCGAAGTCGGTTAAAAATACGTCATTTTTGTTTCTGAATAGATTTTATTTGAATACTGGGTTGGGAACAAGTATCAATTAACTTCGTAATTATATCATTATCTTAAATCAGTATCAATTTAATCTCTTTTAAAGAATCACTAAGAAAAAACAAAAACAAGTCAGTCTGTTTTTCACCCGCTTTATACATATAAGTGCCCAAAGCGGGTATATTGTCGGGACAAAACGGGTACAGACTGAAAGAAGAAGACTGGCTGTCTTTAGTAAGATCAGAATGTCTCTTTTTAAAGGCTTTGAACCAGTCTTCTGCTGCAGTGTTGTTCTTGAAAAGATGAGAAATTTTATTGGCTTCTGCATATTGATACACCAGAGATAGGAATTCAGATTTTATTAATCCAAAAAAGAGATAATCTATTTTAAATACATATTCTAACAATTCAGTTTCTTATTCAACTGTAAATACATTTTTTTTAAATTTTCATGTGCCTTTGTAAAGTTGATAAATTTATATCATATTTTTTTTGCAGCACTGTTGTTGGATGATTTTCTGGCCACTTCCATAGCATGCTTCATGATAGTGACGTTCCATGAAGATTGTTCGGTTTATCGCTGATATTTTCTGAACCATCGGTAGAAACACAAATTATTGATTGACCCACTGCATTATCTATTGGACAAAGCGAGTAGGAGCAAAGTAGCTGTTTTACCCATACCCGTTTTGCCTAAAAACTACTTTTCCATGTTTTGCAAAATAATAACCTCAAGATCTTAATTCGAAATGTTGCCGCATATTGAGGATGCTAAGCAATTATGATGAACAATAATAGTAAAACATTTATAGGAACATAACTGTGAACAGATCGAAATAATTTGTATTCACATACATTGATATTTTTTAACTCAATCATTGAAATAAAACATTTCACTCTAGCGGCAAAACCACTTGACTCCGACGCCGTAGTCGAACTGATTCGTATCGGGTGTTACCGGCACACTCACACATTTGCATTAACGCATTGCATACGCAGACAACGAGGATTACCCGCTTTGGCCAGGCTACCCGCTTTGGGCTCCCTTCCCTTACGCTTTGGAATGTGCAATTAACTTCAGCTTTCTGACTGACCGACTTCTTGACAATTCAAAAGTGCCTGTAGATGGTTTATCACACTAATATTATAAAGGCGAAAGTTTGTGAGTGTGTATGTTTGTTACTTCTTCGCGCTCAAATGGCTGGAATGATTTGGATGAATTTTGGTATGTAGATAGCTTATACCCTGGATTACCACATAGGCTACTTTTTACCTTGGTCTACGCTGGTGAAACCGCGGGGCGCAGCTAGTTTGAAATAAATGCTAGTTTGAGTTGACGTAACATTGTTATAAAATTACGTCAATGATGTCAGATGATATGAACAAATCTACGCAATTACAACTTTAAAAAATAATAACGTTATCGATTACTTCGGCAGTAATTGCTCGAAAATTCTCTGATGTTACGGTCAAGTTCAAGAAAATAACGCCCGATTGATGACCTGAAGATAAAAATGTATTTGATAACTAAAAGTCATATAAGTAGGTACTGTGACGATTGTAGACACAGCCTAAAATTAGCAGGTGTGCACCAGCCTTAACTGGTTGATTAGAATATTCGAGAAAGATTGGAGAGCCGTTTGAATAAAAAAAGTTAGGCTTGACGTTTGTGTCAGATAGATAGAAGTTGAGCCCTATCAAGTGGGCACAGATGTAATTTCGTTAATTCAATATAATACAATTGAAATCGCCCTCAGCTCTTTATCTTATTCGCCCGTAGTCAGATTCCTTCGAATAGTCCTCTCGCGCCAGGCAAGCGAGTCCCCAAACTATAGTCCAGTCATTATAGTAAGTTCACCTCGGAATTGGAGATACCCAGCTGTAAGTCTGTAAATACTTGTATATTGACACCCTAAAAGTTGTCTCAAAACCTACATATGGTAGGGTGTACGCAACTATTAAATTTCAAGGTCAAAGGTCACAAAAATCGGTTTTTGCGCTTTTTTTGTAAATATCTCATTTCCTATGGGTTTTTTGCTATTTGTATTTATCATCAATATTGTAGAATACAAAATTCTCTACAAATTTTGTTTAGAATTTTTTTTTATACGGTGAACCGTTTTCGAGATAGAGGGCGGAGAGCGCGCGGTCACAGCATCACTTCAGGTCAACCGGTGCTTCCGGTCGAAAACGCGCCATATATAGTTGATGAACTATCGATAAATGAATGATTATAAATATTTGTCAATTTTTATTAACTATTATTTTATAATTTTTTTCCTAACCTATCCACTTTTTATTCAGTGTTAATTTATTTAACCTGCCCATGTAATTGCAGAATTGTTAATGAAAATATAGGAATTATATTTGAATTTCAACCTAATTAATATTAATAACTTCTTACATGATGAAAAAAAAAACAAATAAATTATGAATTAATCTTTTTATTAAAATATATCATTCAATACATTAATTTTTATTAAAAGTAAAAAAATGGAATAAAGGGTACAAAAACTACAATTTATACCTTTAATCATCTTCTTCCTCTTCATCGTCGTCTTCCGGCTGCTGGTAAATTTCAAACTGGTCTTCATTATCGTCTTCAACGACATTTGTCTCAAGTTCTTCCATGATTTCGGGCTCAAAGGTTCCATCTTCGTTAATGTCGCTCTGATATGGTAGAGCATTGAGACAAGCTTGCTCATTACATTGGCCACAAGCTAAAGAGCATTGCAAGCCCGCTTTCCTGCATCCGCATCGCGAACCACAACCACTCTTGCAGTTGCAGAAAATTGTATTTAGCAAATCTTCTGGAGCAGGTGGTATAATTGTCATGATAGGCTCCAGAAAATCGTTTCGCATTGCCCAACCCCATACCTGGGGTTCCAAATCATGCCCTAACCAAGTTTGAACTTGATAATATACACGTTTGAAATGTTGATGAGCAGCTGCACTTGTTGGTGGAATATTTGAAAGCTGCACAGGTTTATTAAGTTTTGTAGACTTGTCGTAATGCATATAACGAAGATGATCGAGACTTTTCACAGATTTCGGAGCATTATAGACTGCTAATAAGGTTTGAGTTCCACTCTCTAATAATCTCTGGGCCGAACAATTTTCTCCGCCCTCTATCTCGAAAACGGTTCACCGTATAAATTTTTTTTTAATCAAAATTTGTAGAGAATTTTGTATTCTACAATATTGATAATAAATACAAATAGCAAAAAACCCATAGGAAATGAGATATTTACAAAAAAAGCGCAAAAAACCGATTTTTGTGACCTTTGACCTTGAAATTTAATAGTTGCGTACACCCAGCCCACCATATGTAGGTTTTGAGACAACTTTTAGGGTGTCAATATACAAGTATTTACAGACTTACAGCTGGGTATCTCGAATTCCGAGATTCTTACCTAATTTAAGCTTAAATGACTGGACTACTACGCGACATAACCGGAGCTGCGAGGAGCGTCCTAGGATCCCTGCAGGCCACAAGGGTACCTTGGGGTCCTAAAGTACTTAAATATCTCTTTGTTATTATTACAAGCTTATTAACTTGTGTAGGAGGTTTGGTCGATGTCGTCACAGAAGTGAAGAAAACTCGATGGTGACGTGAGTCGTTTAATTTAACAGCAGGATTGTACAGTGTGTTTACAATGATATTTTGACGTTAAAACTTTATATAAAATATAGGCGCAGGTCCACACAGCCGAGTCCGCTCGGACGAGAGCTTGGGACTTAGTCCTCTAAACCAAAAATTACTATGGCTCGGCTACTCCACCAAACTATCATGGGTGTCCCGCGTGACCTTTCCCACAAGGACTAGATCCGCCGATGCACCTCGCTGATAGCAGGAGAAATAGCTTGATTTGCCTTACGATTCCCTTAGGGGGTCATTAGGCTACGGAGAGTCATAACACCGCGATTCAGAATCATGACGTAGTCGTACAGCGCCATCTAGTGTCAAGGTGCCATAATTAATCTGTCGAGGGTCACTAATTCACGGAGAATCTTAACACCGCGATCTGGAATCGTGACGTAGTCGTACAGCGCCATCTCGTAGCGTCCGGCGGGACTGTTATTACATCGATGATCTCAGGTTATACCACTTGACAGGCTGTGTTAATAATTAACTCTAAGTACGTGTGTTACACTTGTAGTTTTATTTATAACTATCTCGGAATGAGAAACGTATTCATAAAGGTATCTATCAAGGTCGGCAGTATTCGAAAGAGTCACCGCAGCCAGCCTTGGAACGCAAGGGCAACTGAAGGGATACGGGTGGGTTTTAGTCAGTAATAGTCGACACGCCCTAGCTCCAGCCAGAGCGGGATAAGTCATCTGAAGATTTCCCACCCTCAAACAAAGGTAGGTAATAATTTTATTGTTACAATGGCTCAATAATTTTATTATTTAATATTGTACAAAAATAAATACAGGATAATACCCTATTCAGGTATCAATGGCGAGGTCGTTGCCTCCGAGAATTACCCTAATTTGCACATACCTAGATAGAAACCTAGATAAAGAGAATGGACTGAACTTTCCCTATCGGTACGAAATAGTAGTGTCAGGCCGAAACACGATTTCTGGCTGAAACCGTCACCGTCACCGAATGCTTAAAAAACCTAATGCTTAGTGTAAGTAAATTACTTAGTGGGGGAAAAATGTTCTAAAATTTAAAACTTTGTATTAGAAAATTATCAAACCATTGAAAAATCAGCCCTAACTTTCATAAAACACTAAGTAAATTAGTAAACGAATATTACACATATAGACGAACGAGACAAAAGAACGGCTCCCACCCAAAATCAGATGGCGTATGATAGAAAATGAGGAGGATGAAGGATATGGAAGGAAAATCTGTGAATGAATGTTGGAAAGAGATGGCGGATTGTATAAGGCGTAAGATGAAATCGGTAAAGTCTTGTCGAAAGATGACGAAATAAAAGAGCGATGGAAGGTTTATTTTGAAAAGTTGATGAACGAAGAGAATGAATGGAATGGTGTGCTCAAAGAGGTACAAGTAAGTATGGGTTTGGTGAGAGAAATTAGCATGGATGAAGTAAGAAAGGCAGTTCAATGTATGAAAAATGGAAAGGCCATGGGCCCTGATGACATACCAGTAGAAGTATGGAAATGTATGTGGCTGACTTTATTCTTCAATAAGTTGTTGTATGAAGAAGTGATCCCACAAGAATGGTGCAATAGTTCGCTAGTGCCCATCTTCAAGAATAAAGGGGATGTACAGGACTGCAACAACTATCGAGGGATAAAGCTCATGTCACATACTATGAAAGTATGGGAGAAAGTGATAGAGAAAAGATTGCCAGAGGAGAGTGAGATTACCCCGAACCAGTTTGGGTTTATGCCAGGTCGAGGGACAATGGACTCCACCTTCGCTCTCCGTCAAGTGTGCGAGAAGTACAGACATGTGCACAAGTACTTGCACATGGTGTTCATTGATCTTGTGAAAGCGTATGATAGGGTACCTCGGGATGTGTTGTGGTGGGCCTTGAAACAGAAAGGTTTGCCTGGGAAGTATGTTGAGTTGATTCGTGCTATGTACAGACAATCTAGTACCTACGTCCGGTCGACTGCTGGCAACACCGATGAGTTCAGTGTGGCTGTAGGCTTACATCAAGGATCGGCTTTAAGTCCTTACCTCTTCCTGTTGATCATGGACGCTCTTACGTCAGAAATACAGGAGGAGGCACCCTGGTGCATGCTGTTTGCCGACGACATTGTTCTGGTCGGTGAAGATGGACCTGAGATCCAGAGCAGATTGGAAAAATGGCAACAGAAGCTGGAGAAAGTTAGCTTGAAAATCAGCAGAACCAAAACTGAATACATGTTCTGCGATTTCGGCGGTCTCTCCAGTACTGAAGCTATAGTGCTAGATGGTGCGCTTCTCCCAGTCTGCTCCGATTTTCGGTATCTCGGTTCACTCGTGCAAAGCGATGGCGAAATAGATCGGACTGTTAAGCACAGAATTAACACTGGATGGATGAAATGGCGGCAGGTCACCGGGACTATCTGTGACTCCCACATCCCCCTTAAACTTAAGGGGAAGATTTATAAAACAATGGTCAGACCTGCTGTCTTGTATGGTTCAGAATGTTGGGCCACAAAAGGGATGAATGAAAAGCAATTGCATGCGGCTGAGATGAGAATGCTAAGAGCGATGTGTAGTGTTACGCGAATGGATAGAATTAAGAATGAGTATATAAGAGGAAGTCTGAAAGTGGCACCGCTGACTGAAAAGTTGTGTGGAAATCGGTTATCGTGGTCGGCATGTGATGCGGAGGAATGAAGAAAATGTCGTGAGCAAAAGTCTTGTGTATGGATGTGGATGGCTATAAGGTAGGGGAAGGCCAAAGAAACGATGGTTGGACTGTGTGAAAGAGATTATGGGTAAAAAGGGGGTGACTACAGAGATGACGACTAATAGAGGAGTATGGAAGAAAAAGACATGTTGCGCCGACACCAAATAAATTGGGATAAGGGCAGGAGAATGATGAGACGAACAAGACAGTCAGTTTTAGGTCTCTATCACAACCGGCCTTAAGCTCATTACATGTACCCTTAATTTGTATGGAAATATTAGTTGCAACTTTGACTGCTCTAATTTATGTCCGTCTCTTTCTTGTTTTAATAGAGAGAAAAAGATAGCAATAGCCTAAATTAAGTTAAATTTGTGCACATCAAAATCGGCACCTTTTCACCATTGGCTGCACAGTCGCTTTCTCTTTCAACAGAATGGCGATTTTTTGAGGATTTTGCTCAGTCCATTCTCTTAGGTCTATGGTGATACTTACCGTCTCGCCATCACATTGCTCACCAATATATCACTAGCGAAGCACATAACTAACAGAAGGAAAACCAAGAAGGATATTTGTCTAATAAGTCGGCACGTCTTCAAATAGAATCGTGATCAGCTTCTGAAGTTTAGGCTGACAATGATTTAGTTCTATTTCATTAGTGTACGTGAGATTAGGTAATGCAGGTCTGCTGTGCAATTCAATTGATTTGCGAAGTAACAGACTCTCTTAACACCTCCACAGTCTATGCACTATATTATGTAGGTCACTGTGTAGTAGCCATGACGTCCGAACACTACATGTAGGACATGCCTCCATTACACTATTTTTAACCGACTTTCGAAAAAGTAGGAGGTTCTATGTTCGACTGTATGTATGTTTTGTGTATGTCCACCGATTTCTGTCGGTTGTAGACCGATTTTCAAAATTCTATATATAGAAAGAGTATACTCCAGAGATAGTTCCATATAAATTTTATCGAAATTGCTTCAGCGCTTTTTGAGAAACTGAACAAAGACGAACAAATCCGTATACCTAGATGACGTTTTTGTTTTCTCTTTTGGAAGTCGGTTGTTTTTTTTTGTAAAAAAGTTTTATATTTTTCACTTTTTAGTTGTTATACCCCAAAACTAAAAACCTCAAAAACATGGAACGTGGAATTTAAACATGCTCGTAATTGGAGAAAACCAAAACGTCATCTATGTATACGTATTTTCGTTTTGGTTCAGTTTTACAAAAAGCGCTAACGCAATTTCGATAAAAAATATATGGGACCACCTTGGGAGTACTTATATTCTTTGGGATAAAAAGAGAATGTTGAAAATGACACAGAAATCGGTGGACATACATAAAAAAAATACATACAGTCGAACATAGAACCTCCTCCTTTTTAACCGACTTCAAAAAAAGGAGGAGGTTATCAATTCGGAATTTGTATTTTTTTTATTTTTTTTTTTATTTATGTTCGGGCATAACTCCGTCATACATTGACGGATTTGCAAAATTCTTTTTTTGTTCGAAAGGGGTTTATTCCAAAATGGTCCCATTTAAATTTCAAAAAGATCTGATGATGGGTTTCGGAGACAGACAACGGAACTTCAAAAATTGACAGCAAATTAACCGCGATTGCTGCGATCGTATGTCTATGAATTGTTAACACAGTTTAATGGGGAACCACAACTAAAAAGTGAAAAATAAAAACTTTTTTACAAAAAAAACTTTTTAACAAAAAAATTAACCGACGAAAAAGAACTAAAAAGCAAAAAATAAATAAACCTTTTAAGTCTTGAGTAATGAGCTTATTTACCTACATAAAATATCAAATTTTATATAAACCAATTTTGAGTCGGCGCCAAACAACAATCTGATTATTAAATATCTAAATTTTATAAGTACTTACAAATGAAGAGGGCTGTAAGTAGGTAATTAATCATTTTATTAATTGGCGCCGACTCAAAATTAGTTTATATAAAATTTGATATTTTATGTAGGTAAATAAGCTCATTACTCAAGACTTAAAAGGTTTATTTATTTTTTGCTTTTTAGTTCTTTTTCGTCGGTTAATTTTTTTGTTAAAAAGTTTTTTATATCATGATTTTTTGTGGCTCGCATCATCTTTTAACACTCTGAGGCTAATTTCTAATTCTTCATCATTCCTCTTGCCACTGAGCTGATGATATAACAATCCTTCCATGAAGTTCCCAGGATATTGACCAGTTGAGGTTACCTCCAATATTGTAAAGACGTCTTTTCGTCAAAGCATATTAAGTGGTATTTGTCACTAAAACCAGTTTTTATATCTGACTTCTATTGTTTAGGAAAGGTATGGTTTCCATCATCAGCTCAGTTTCATGATGTGATGGTTCCTAAATGCAAATACCTGATTCAGTTATGAAAAGTAAACAGAAACAATATTCGTGCCCAATTTTCGAGGTTCTCTCACAATTTTTTCAGGATCCCATGAGCAAATCCTGATATCCTTGACATGGGACAATCCTTGAGGTATACCCTATCTAAGAAAAAAAGAATCATCAAAATCGGTTCATAAATAACGGAGTGAGGGCCGAACATACATACAGAAACGCTAAACGTGCCCACAATTTTCGAGGTTTTCTCTCAATTTTGTCAGGATTCCATTGTCAGATCCTGATTTCCTTGACATGGGACCACCCTTGAGGTATACCCTATCTAACAAAAAAAGAATAATCAAAATCGGTTCATAAATGACGGAGTGAGGGCTGAACACACATACAGAAACGCTAAACGTGCCCACAATTTTCGAGGTTTTCTCTCAATTTTGTCAGGATTCCATTGTCAGATCCTGATTTCCTTGACATGGGACCACCCTTGAGGTGTACCCTATCTAACAAAAAAAGAATAATCAAAATCGGTTCATAAATGACGGAGTGAGGGCTGAACATACACAAAAAAAAAAAAAAAAACATATATACGGTCGAATTGAGAACCTCCTCCTTTTTTTTCGTCGGTTAAAAAATAGAACCGACTTCCAAAAAAAGCGCAAAATAACTTTAATTTCGGAAGTCGGTGTCAAAAAACGAAGACACAAAACAGGAACACCGACTTCCGAAATTAAAGTTATTTTGCGCTTTTTTTGGAAGTCGGTTCTATTTTTTTGTAAAAAAGTTTTTAAAAAAAAAAAATTAATAATTGTTAAAAAAGAGGTTACGCGTTATTGTCACCAGGCAGCGCTTATACAGTTTTAGTACAAACTGTTGTTTACTTTAACACGATCGAGTATTTTAAAAAACACACACTCGGGGTACAGAAACCCTAAAATAAAAAATACTTACAGTTAAAGAAAAACTAGTCGCATGGTTCTAGTCCGCTACTATCTTTGGGAGTCCGCCATATTAAATTTAGAATGATGTTACTTAGCTAACCATGCATATTCATCCAAACTAAACATGTCAGTATGCTAAATTTCAGCTCCTTCGGAAACCGGGAAGTGGGTCAAAAATTTCTTAAATTTCTTTGCATAGTTCTGAACAGGTGAAACTAATATGTATTTAGCGTGTTAAAAAGAGTAAATTATAAATTGATTATTATCAGGATCGTGGATAAAATAATAAACGCCGCACGGGTTGAACTCCAAGGTTAAGCAGCGCTTGCCGAGGTCGATCTGTGGATGGGTGACCATCTTAGCATACTGAGATTTTTCCGTGCCACCGTTGGTCTAGGCGGTCATTTGTAGATCTTGTTGGTCGTTACGGGTAGTCAGATGCCAGAAAATCTGACACTTTATTGTCTTGTCAAGGGGAATAAAGTGACCCAGTAACTTGGTTGTGGAGGTGAGATAGGCAGTCGCTCCAATTCAGCTGCATCATAGGCAGGCACTGAAGTGGCACATTGCTCGCAGAACAGATGGTCGATGGGGCCGAAAAGTTCTGGAGTGGCGACCGCGTACCGGAAGACGCAGTGTTGGAAGGCCTCCCACAAGGTAGACCGATGACCTGGTGAGGGTCGCGGATAGCCGATGGATGCGAGACGTACAGGACCAGTTGTTGTGGTGACACTTGGGGGAGGCCTCTGTCCAGCAGTGGACGTCTTTCGGCTGAAGTGATAATGATGATGGAGGTTCAGCCGAGTGGGATCGTGAGAGGGCTGATCCCGCTCGGAGAAGAAAACGTCGGGAAGGCAGACATCTCGTCGCCCAAACTGCCGGAAAGCTGTCTGCATTGTAACTCCGGGGTCGCGGGTGCACAGATTGGGGACTCTGTCCGCCAACCGAGTGAACCTCAGAAAGTTCATGGTACTGTGATCATGTGCTGTCGTGCACAGCGAGGTTCAGGGGAGACCAGCGTACTGTCTCCCCAGGGATGTGCCCGAATAGGCGTTGCGCAGACCGTTCCGTGTTGGGAAGGGGTTCCGTGACCTCTTAAAATAGGTCACGGAACACTTTCTATGTGCAGATGGCGATCACAGGGTGGTTTTAGTGAGATAAGAAACCCACACTCCCTGGTGTTTTCCCGAAAAGTTTTCGTAAAGGTAACGAAAACAAAAAAAAACCGGCCAAGTGCGAGTCGGACTCGCGGACCAAGGGTTAAAATAAAAAAAATAAAAAAAAATGCTAAAATGTAAAAATAATAAAATAAATTAAAAAATACAAAAAATAAAAAATAAATAAATAAAATAAAATAATATAACAACAACAACAACACACACAACAACAACACAATACACAACACAACACAACAATACAAAAATACAACAACAACAACACACACAACACACAAACAATAACAACAACACACACAACACACAATATTATTAATGTTAAAATTATGCTTTTCGCAATTTTTCCTTCATCTGTGCTATAAGACGTTGCTTCGAACCAAATTTTAAGATTCTGAGTTCACGGGAAGTAGGTACCTTGTAGGTTTGAATTAAACATCCTACATGTAGGTATGTAAGTAGTATTGTGACTGGACTATTTGTGACTTCAAAACATCTCTAGGTATATGTATAACTCTACGAGGAAAACATGTGTAAAATTATGTCATGTTGTTTAAAATATTTATTGAAGTTAAATATGTATTTAAATAGGATAGGTATCGATTATCTTCTAAGTGTTAGCACTCTATTAATCTAGAATAAATAAATAAGATAATAGCTACTTTACAATAATTGTCACTATGTTTCTTGTTATTTGTTGACAGACAAATTGTTTAATGTCTTTGGCAGACTTTGTATAATCAGGGGTGGGCCTTGAAGTTGTGGGGCCCCGGGCCCCTACTTGAGGGACCACCTAATTAATAAAAATAATTACAATAAAATTATATAAATTCAAGTTTTTCAAACTTAGCAGACAGATATGTTTTTGGGAAGTTTGTTGCGCTACTTTTGCTTCCCAGCTAAAATACTAGGAAGTGGTGACGGGCGGGCGTTTTTGGGGGACTGTCTTTATGTAGAAGTTGACGTTTAAAATGTGCTGACTTTCAGCATTTTTTGATATTAAAATGACTTTCGATTTAATTGAAGTTTTCTCAAAAATCGTTTTTACATATACCTACCTATACTTTTCGAAACGTGTGCTTTACCTCTCTTTGACAGTGATCGATCAAAGAAGAGGTGTAGTCCCATAACCTGAGAACCCTTCTACTGGTTGAGAGTTACTATGTCTTTTTTGACGTGAAACATCTATAGCCGCACGTGAAACCGATTTCTGGCGTCGCCACGCTATACGATGTTTTTTTGTTTTGTTATTACACCATCAAATAGTAATATTTTATTTTATCATTATGACATATTTAGTTCCTATCACAATATGTTCTTTTCTGCATATTACTTTTACAAAATAATGTCGATGTTTCACATCTGCCGGGCGTCCCGTGACGGCTCACATTTTTGATGTGAAACATTTATAGCCGCACGTAAAACCGATTTCTGGCGTGGCGACGCATGCCGTGGCGACGCGTCGCCACGCTATACGATGTTTTTTTGTTTTGTTATTACACCATCAAATAGTAATATTTTATTTTATCATTATGACATATTTAGTTCCTATCACAATATGTTCTTTTCTGCATATTACTTTTACAAAATAATGTCGATGTTTCACATCTGCCGGGCGTCCCGTGACGGCTCACATTTTTGATGTGAAACATTTATAGCCGCACGTAAAACCGATTTCTGGCGTGGCGACGCATGCCGTGGCGACGCGTCGCCACGCTATACGATGTTTTTTTGTTTTGTTATTACACCATCAAATAGTAATATTTTATTTATCATTATGACATATTTAGTTCCTATCACAATATGTTCTTTTCTGCATATTACTTTTACAAAATAATGTCGATGTTTCACATCTGCCAGGCGTCCCGTGACGGCTCACATTTTTTTGAGGATGGGTAATGTTAACAGTTACTATGTCTTTTTTTGAGGATCGGTAATGTTAACAGTTACTATGGCTTTTTTTGAGGATGGGTAATGTTAACAGTTACTATGGCTTTTTTTTGAGGATGGGTAATGTTAATAGTTACTATGGCTTTTTTTTGAGGATGGGTAATGTTAACAGTTACTATGGCTTTTTTTTTTGAGTATGGGTAATGTTAACAGTTGCTATGGCTTTTTTTTTTTGAGGATGGGTAATGTTAACAGTTACTATGGCTTTTTTTTTTGAGGATGGGTAATGTTAACAGTTACTATGGCTTTTTTTTTGAGGATGGGAAATGTTAACAGTTACTATGGCTTTTTTTTTGAGGATGGGTAATGTTAATAGTTACTATGGCTTTTTTTTTGAGGATGGGTAATGATAACAGTTACTATGGCTTTTTTTTTGAGGATGGGTAATGTTAACAGTTACTATGGCTTTTTTTTTTGAGGATGGGTAATGTTAACAGTTACTATGGCTTTTTTTTTTGAGGATGGGTAATCATCAGATGACTTCTCCTACTCAGGGTGGAGCAGGAAGGCGTCAAAAAATCAAAATCAAATCAAAATCAAAAGTCATTTATTCAAACTAGGCTGAGAACCAGCACTTTTTGAACGTCAAAGTTCTACATAAAGACAGTCCCCCAAAAAACGCCCGCCCGTCACCACTTCCTAGTGTTTTAGCTGTGAAGAAGAAGTGGCCAACAAACTCCCCAGCAACACATCTGTCTGTTAAGTTTTAAGAACTTGAATCTATATAATTCTAAGCAACAATCTTAACATTATGTAAAACAGAAAAATAAATATATGCCGTCTAAAATATAATCATAAAATTAAATAAAATAATCCGCCACTTGCCAGCTAGCACACTCAATCATGCCATTAAAAACCAACTCAAGCATAAACACTAAACCAAATTAAAGAAGCCTCCATACATAACTGGTGTGCCTGCTTACAAGAACAAAGATTGAAACTATCAAAGGGCTGTGATTCGAAGCCACAAGTGATGAACTAGGGCCATCACACTAAAATTTGGTAGACAATTATTATATGAACTCATATAATCTGTTATAACCATAAGCTAAATATGGAGAAAGAACATCAAGTGTAACATTGTCTTGCGTTCAACACAGCGACCAACTATTATTATCTTCTAAGTAGTCGTTGATGGAATAGTATGCTTTCGAACAGAGACTAGATTTAATTTTAGTTTTAAATGCATTAAAAGGCAAGTCAAGAAAAGAACGGGGTAGCTTATTGTAAAATTCGATACCGAGACCCTCAAACGAACCATGAACCCTACGAACACGGTGGGAAGGAACATGAAGTTTATACTTATTTCTGGTGTTAAAATTGTGGATATCACTGGTCTTTTTGTATAAATGTATATTTTGTCTAATGTATAATATGTTTGCAAAAATGAATTGAGATGCCACCGTGAGAATTCCAATCTCTTTGAAAATTTCTCGTAAAGAAACTCTTGACCTTAACCTATAGATTGCTCGTACAGCACGTTTTTGTAAAACAAATATATTTTGTATGTCCGCAGCTTTACCCCACAAAAGAATACCATAAGACATAACACTATGGAAATAACTAAAACAGACTAACCGTGCTGTGTCAACGTCAGTATATTGTCTAACTTTTCTGACGGCGTAGGCGGCAGAACTGAGCCTTCCTGATAGGCCTGATATATGTGCGCCCCATTGAAGTTTGGAATCAACAGTTATACCCAAAAAAACTGCCGAGTCCACAGTTTCAAGCACTTCTTTATTTAAGATGACATTAGGTCCTAGATTTATAACATTAGGTAAGGCAAACTTTATACATTTAGTTTTCTTAGCATTAAGAACCAAGTTATTTGTCGTAAACCAATCCGTAACCATTGAGAGAGCGCTATCTACGTTATCAAAATCATTTCTATTCCTATCTACTTTAAAGATAAGAGAGGTATCATCTGCAAACAGTACTACGTCACAGATACCCTTTAAAAAATATGGTATCGTGTCAGACTCTTACTGACTAAAACCCACCCGTATCCCTTCAGCTGCCCTTTGCGATCCAGGGCCGCGGTGACTCTGAATTACTATGGCTAATTAAAATTTGCCCTTTGCCAACATTCCCAACACTGTTTGTGGGCCCCCTAACCCTCGAGGCACTTTGCATCTTAGTAATAGTAACCTACGCCACAGTATGTAATGTAAATGTTATGCATTAAGTTAGTTACTTCTACTGGTCATAAGTTACTATGGCTAACTTGAACTTACCGTTTGCCGACACTACCAACACTGTGTGTGGGTTAGAGGGTCCCTTTTTACTCTTGAGGCCCTGGTGCATTGCACCACTTTGCATCTTAGTAACTCTACATGTAATGTAAATGTTATGCATCAGGTTAGTTACTTCTACTGGTCGTGAGTTACTACGGCTAACTTGAACTTGCCGTTTGCCGACACTACCAAAACTGTGTATGTGTTAGAGGGCCCCTTTTTACACTCGAGGCCCTGGTGCATTGCACCACTTTGTATTTTTAAGTAATGTAAATGTTGTGCATTATGTTAGTTACTTCTACTGGTCATGAGTTACTACAGCTAACTTGATCTTGCCGTTTGCCGACACTACCAAAACTGTGTGTGTGTTAGAGGGCTATTTACTCTCGAGGCCTTGGTGTATTGCATCACTTTGTATCCTTAAGTAATGTAAATGTTGTGCATTATGTTAATTACTTCTACTGGTCACGAGTTACTACGGCTAACTTGATCTTGCCGTTTGCCTACACTACCAAAACTGTGTGTGTGTTAGAGGGCCCTTTTTTACTCTCGAGGCCCTGGTGCATTGCACCTCTTTGCATCTTAGTAACTACGCTACATGTAATGTAAATGTTATGCATCAGGTTAGTTACTTCTACTGGTCATGAGTTACTATGGCTAACTTGAACTTGCTGTTTGCCGACACTACTAATTCGGTGTGTGTGTTAGAGGGCCCCTTTTACTCTCGATACCCTGGTGCATTGCACCACTTTGCATCTTAGTAACTACGCTACACGTAATGTAAATATTATGGACTAGGATAGTTACTTCTACCGGTCATGAGTTACGGCTAACTTGAACTTGCCGTTTGCCGACACTACCTGCACTATATGTGTGTTAGAGGGCCCCTCTTGACTCTCGAGGCTCTTGTGCATTGTACCACTTTGCATCTTAGTAACTACGCTACATGTAATGTAAATATTATGAATTAGGTTAGTTACTTCTACTGGTCATGAGTTACTATGGCTAACTTGAACTTGCCGTTTGCCAACACTACCAACACTGCATGTGTGTTAGAGGGCCCCCTTTTACTCTCGACACCCTGGTGCATTGCACCACTTTGCATCTTTAAGTAATGTAAATGTTATGCATCAGGTTAGTTACTTCTACTGGTCATGAGTTACTATGTCTAACTTGAACTTGCCGTTTGCCGACACTATAAAACACTGTGTGTTTGTTAGAGGGCCTCTTTTTACTCTTGAGTTCCTGGTGCATTGCACCTCTTTGCATGTTAGTAACTACTCTACATGTAATGCAAATGTTATGCATTAGATTAGTTATTTCTACTGGTCATGAGTTACTACGGCTAACTTGAACTTGCCGTTTGCCGACACTACCTACACTGTGTGTGGGTTAGAAGGCCCCTTTTGACTCTCGAGGCCCTGGTGCATTGCACCACTTTGCATTAGTAAGTACGCCACTGTATCATGTATGTAATGTAAATGTTATGCATTAGGTTAGTTACGCGGTATGTGATCTTTAAGTTATTACTACCTAAGTTGTTAAATGCTTCCTTGTTTGACAATGCCTTTAAAACGAGTTATAGCTTAGGATCTACAAAAATCTAATACATGCCTGCCAGGGTTGTTGGATTGTATGAAAGAGTTACCGCAGTTCTGGATCGCAAAGGGCAACTAAAGGAACCCGGGTGGGTTTTAGTCAGAAAGAGTCTGACACTCCCTCCCGCTCCACCCAGAGCGGGAGAAGTAATTTGATGAATTCATAACCTCCAAAAAAAAAAAGAGTGTCATTCCGGGAGTGCCCACAGAAGTGAAAACTTGAACAAAAATGCCCAACGTGCAAGAAGTTTTCACTTCAATCCACTACGCAATTCGCTACGAGTGCTACGATGCGTAGTGGATTGACCTGCCTGTTGACCTATGAACTTGAAATTTGGTGGTAATGTTTATTAATACTTAGGAGCTTGTGGCTAAAGTAATAACAGCCGCACGGGTCTATCTATCAGGTTAAGCTACGCTTACCGGGGTTGGTCCATGGATGGGTGATCATCTTTACATACCGAGACTCGTCCGTGTCTCGGGAAGCACGTTAAACCGTTGGTCCCGGCTGTCAATCGTGGATCTTTGACAGTCGTTACGGGTCGTCAGAAGCCCGAAAGTCTGACATCCAGTCCTACCAAGGGGTATCGTATTACCCAGTAACTGGGTTGTGGAGGTCAGATAGGCAGTCGCTCCATATAAAATACTGGTATTCAGCTGCATCTGGTTAGACTGGAAGCCGACCCCAAGATAGTTGGGAAAAGGCTAGGCAGATGATGATGTTTATACTTATATTTTACTAACAAATACCAATATACAGTGTGTAACGGAAATGTGTGGTCTTATTTTAGGTACCTACTGTTTCTGGTCATGGAAATGAACAAATTTCTTCAAGCTAGTTAAATAGGCAATACCAAAAAAAAAAACGACTTTCCACACAAAGTTATCATCCAATCTAATATGCCTAGCCTTTGCCCAACTATCTTGGCCGGTAGTCTAACCGGATGCAGCTGAATACCAGTATTTTACATGGAGCGACTGCCTATCTGACCTCCACAACCCAGTTACTGGGTAATACGATAGGTACCCCTTGGTAAGACTGGTTGTCAGATTCTTTGGTTTCTGACGACCCGTAACGACTGTCAAAGATCCACGATTGACAGCTGGGACGTGTTGTCTGAGGCACGGAGGAGTCTCGGTATGTAAAGATGGTCACCCACCCATGGACCAACCCATGCGTAGCGTAACCTGATGGATCGACCCGTGCGACCAGTGGCGTAACTATATCATCTGAGGCCCTTGGCAAATCCATTGCATGGGGCCCCAAGAAAACTCGTCACATTTTAATTTAGTTTTAATAAATCACTGAGATAGTTACCCAATTGTAACATTGTGTCCATTTTAGTTAAATATCTAATTTTCAAAAGCATAGGTGTTACAAATTTATAATAAAATAACAGTTAAGTTAATAACAAAATAATAATTAATGTTAACAAGATATTTATTAATAAAATTCTTTTCGCCGAGCTTTCTGTTCAATTGCAAAAGTATCAATATAATCAAAGTTTAAAGATCGGGCCAAAGAATTTTCAATAGACAGAATAGCCAAGTTAGATAGCCTATTTGGTCGAGCTCGCAGCCTCTCGGGCCGGGGGCCCCGTCAGTCCGGGGGCCCGTGGCATTTTGCCCGTCCTGTCACCCTATAGTTACGCCACTGCGTGCGACTTTTATTACTTTTGTGGTCAAACGCGTGGCTATCAAGAATAAATAAAAACACTTTTGCTTACTACTTTGGACACAAAACATTTTGAGTCCCGTTTTAACAACGTAAAAATACTTTATCCTCTTTGTAACAAACGTGACGTAGGATTCTTTAATATTTATTTTCTATGCTATGCTACGATTTTTTATTCAATGAGGGCGCCACTTGGCCGGTAGTAGGGCCTTAAGTCTGGAATACACATGCTACTTAGTAGCACATAAGCACGCTAGTTTCGAGCAAATGCTACGTAGTAGCATACGATAAGCACGTGTATACGGGCTCTAATTGTGCATTTGCTCGAAATTAGCGTGCTTATGTGCTCTTTTAGTAGCATGTGTATTGTGAACTTTATGAGGAAATAAGCAGGGAGCAGTCAGTTGTTGTCGGGTTGGTTAACACTTTGACAAGATGTAGATGTGTTCTGTGTAATAGGGAACTTGCATGAAAAAAATATTTGTTATCTAACCGGTTTATCGAAGAATATACTAAAATAGAGCACGAACAGTGAAATCAGAATCAAAATTGATTGAAAATTAAACGAGATATAACAATTTTAAACAAATATATCTGTCCCTCTCTTGAAAACGCTGTTTTCTATGGCAGTTGTATGGGCGTCGTGTCCTTTGACTTCAAAGAACACGTCAGACTTCTCTTTCTAATTATCAACTTTAAAGCTTTATAACTTCGATATTTTGAAAATTCCATTATATTTGTTCACTGTAGTTCACTATAGTAATCTTCAATTAAACAAATAAAAAAATATCATGCATATTCGCTATTGTAAACAGTATGATAAAGTTAGTTTGAATCAAGACGGTATTGAATTATAAAATCAGAAAGTTGTAACACGATTTATAATACTGTAAGAGAGCTACCATGGAGTTACTTGCCTTGTTCTTCTCCATGAAGACTTAATATTGCAAACAGGCAACTACTTAGAATTCTGATTAATGGCAAGCCTGTTGAAAATAAATACCTAGTCTTGCCTTTTTGTGCTTTTCTTAATAAACCCTTTCCATACACATCACATTCATAAAAACTGTCAAACACAGTAGATAACTAGTAAATCTTGACTTCAAAGCTTGATATTAATGTAGACATAAATATCTACACACGTAGTTACCTCCGAGTTTGGTACACACCAATTATTGATCGATCTGGCTGTTATTTTTAACCGACTTCGAAAAAGGAGGAGGTTCTATGTATTTACACTCACTATAAGCTTAAAACAAATAAACACAAACACATACTCACTCTCATACATACACACATAACACACACAACACACACACACACACACTTATAAACATTTAATTTTTAATTTTTATCCTTTAACCTAGTGTAAGTACTTAGTACCATTGCACGTACCAATATTTTGTAACCGCAATAAGAATAAGACTGATTAATGGAATTATGGATACTCTTTCCTAAGATACAGACAGGTTTTCTGCCTAGTTTAGGAAAGGGAGTCCTAAGACCCATTTTATATAAATTGTTGTACTGGTTTTTTCACTATAACAATTAAGTATATAAGACAACTCTGTATGCCATGTACAAACAACTTATTGAATAAATTATTATTGTGGACCGAATTTCAAAATTGTTTTTTTATCCGAAAGAATATAAGTACTTCTGAGGTGGTCTATGGTTCTATGTTCGACTGTATGTTTTTTTATTATGTATGTCCACCGATTTCTCCGTCAATTGAGGACCGATTCTTTTTTTTATCCGAAAGAATATACCTACTCCCAAATTTATATGGGACCACCCATATAAATTTTATCGAAATTGCTTCAGCGCTTTTTGAAAAACTGAGTAAAAACGAAAAATATGTATACATATACAGATGACGTTTTGGTTTCCTCCAATTACGAGTATGTTTAAATTCCACGTTCCATAATCCACGTTATTGGGGTTTTGAGTTCTGGAAAAAAAACAACCGAACGAAACCGAAAAAAAACTTTTTTACGAAAAAAACAACCAACTTCCAAAAAAGAAAACACACAAAACAATTAAAAAAATCTTTAATTTTGGAAGTCGGTGTCAAATAACGAAGAAATAAAATACAAACATCGACTTCCGAAATTAAAGTTATTTTTAAATTTTTAGTGTGTTTTCTTTTTTGGAAGTCGGTTGTTTTTTTCGTAAAAAAGTTTTCTAACATCCGCTGATCAAAATTAGCATGGGAAGTCAAATTTTATTTTTCGGGATTTACTGTGACTTTCTGGTGAAAGTTGTTCATTTCTATTAATGTAAACTGTATCTAAAATACACCACACCTGTATTTGTATTTCTGTAGTTTTTCTTTGAAATTCCCTTATTTGGTACGAAACCTTAAATGTGCGAAGTCCAACTCGCACTTGGCCGGTTTTTTTATAATAATAAAATAACAATTTTGTAACGCCAAGCCTTGTGTTCAGGCCACTCCGAGCCAAGCCAACGCCAAGCCAATGCCAAGCTAACGCCATCTTTCGACAGCTTGCCGCCAAAGTTGTCAGCCAAGCCAGCTAATGACAGTTGGTGACGTCATAACCGACGGCCGAGGGGTCTATGTACTCGGGTCGCGCATTTTGGCGGGAACATTTTGACTGTTGTATACTTACGAAATAAGTCGAAACGCTGTCCTAGTGTGTAAAATTATATTACTTTTAATAAATAATATTGTGATTATTCGTGAAGTATGTAAGTGTATTATTGTTACCCGTTTCAATTTATTGCGAGTAACAATGAGACATAATGACACAATAATAATAAAAAAATTAACACACAAATAAGTATGTATAAACATTTCTTCAGCATTCCAGCCGAAATACTGGAGCAACGATAGCCTGCCTTATTCTCAAGGATCTCTCCCGTCGATCTCAACTTGAGGTCATATAACCCTGACCTAGGTTACCACTCACATTTAACTTAAGTTAATGTTACTTAGTTAGATTTATCTGTGCGTTATTAAGTACCTGTAGTGTATCGTGCGACACGCAGTCTGATGGTACAGGAAACCAAGCGAGACGACAAAGAATGGGGACTAACAATATACAGGGTGTAACGGAAAGGTGATATTTTAGGAGCCGGTTCTGCCCATGGAAATGAACAACTTTCTCTAAGAAAGAAAATATATACTAAAAATTTATAAATAACTTTAATTTCGGAAGTCTAGATTTCGGAAGTCTAGATGTGGACCCGTGGGGGCGTCCATACCGCACGGTCCGAGGGAAACTTCGGCCCTGGGCACCCCCGCTAACGGAGAGTCTAGAACCGCAGCTGCTAGAGGTCGTGGTCTCAGGTCTCTTCCCTATGAGAGCAGAGCACGAGCCACCACTGATGGCTTTGCCCACAGCTGCAGAGTCTGAAGAAGAGAGCGCTAGCGTCCCAGAAGTGACACAGCAGGAGATGAGGGCGTCTGTGATGCGGCTCCGGGCTAAAAACACTGCTCCGGGGCCCGATGGTGTTCCTGGCCGTGCCCTTGTTCTTGCTCTGAAGGAACTAGAGCCCTCCCTGAGAGGACTCCTCTCAGCGTGTCTTGAGCGAGGCCAGTTTCCCACTCAGTGGAAAACGGGCCGGCTGGTTCTACTCAGGAAGTTGGGGCGCCCTGCCGACTCACCGTCCGCCTATCGGCCCATAGTGCTGCTAGACGAGGTGGGCAAGCTGTTCGAACGGATAATCGCGGATCGCCTCGTCAGCCACTTATGCAGTGAGGGACCGAACCTGGACGACAACCAGTTCGGGTTTCGGCATGGGCGCTCTACCATTGACGCCTTAATGAGAGTGAGAGTCCTGGCAGAGGAAGCAGTGTCCCGGGGCGAGGTGGTGCTGGCAGTGTCTTTGGACATCTCCAACGCGTTTAACACCTTGCCCTGGAGTTGCATAAGGGAGGCTTTACGCTACCATCGGGTGCCTCCCTACCTCTGCCGCATTGTGGGGGCCTATTTGTCTGGAAGGTGTGTCACTTTCATGGGACGTGACGGCAGAGGACGTCGCGAGATATCGTGCGGTGTTCCGCAGGGTTCGGTTCTGGGCCCACCCCTGTGGAACATCGGATACGATTGGGTGTTGAGAGGCGAGCTCCCACCGGGGGTGAACCTTACGTGTTATGCGGACGACACGCTAGTCACGGCCCGGGGGAGTTCGTATAGAGAGGCAGCGTTGCTGGCTACGGATGCGGTGTCGCAGGTTGTGAGTCGCATACGACGCTTGGGCCTAGAGGTGGCCCTCAACAAGTCGGAGGCTATCGCCTTCCATGGCCCCAGACGGGCGCCGCCGCCGGGATCACATATTATGGTCGAGGGTACCAGAATCGCTGTCGAGTCAACCATGAAGTACCTAGGATTGGTGCTCGACAGCCGATGGGACTTTGGTCCCCACTTCCAGCGGTTGGTGCCGAAGTTGATGGGCGCTGCGGGTGCGCTATCAACGCTGCTTCCGAATTTAGGAGGCCCGAGTACCGCCTGCAGGCGATTATACGTGGGGATCGTGCGATCGATGGCCCTTTATGGAGCTCCAGTGTGGGCTGCTGACCTGACGGCCCGCCACATCGCCATACTGCGTAAACCACAGAGAGCGATTGCCGTCAGAGTCATCAGAGGATATCGCACGATCTCCTACGAGGCGGCCTGCGTACTGGCTGGATCCCCGCCCTGGGACCTGGAGGCAAAAGCACTCGCAACACTACACCGGTGGCGCGAGGAGGTGCGCTCGCGGGGCGGTGAACCGATGCAGCGCGAGATCGAGCTGCGTCGGTCGCAGCTCCGCGAGGTCTTGGTGGCGGAGTGGCGGAGAAGGCTTTTGCATCCTGCCGCTGGCCTCGTTACAATCGAGGCGGTCCGGCCAGTACTTGACCGCTGGCTCGGGAGGAAATACGGCTCCCTGACGTTTCGGGCGACGCAGGTGCTTTCGGGGCATGGCTGCTTCGGGAAGTACCTGTGTCGTCTGAACAGAGAGCCGAATGCTCGGTGCTATCACTGCACCCACTGTCCGGAGGACACGGCGTGGCATACGCTGGCCGAGTGTGTTGCATGGGAGGAGCCACGTCGTGCCCTCATTGCGGAAGTCGGAGGCGACCTGTCGCTGCCGGCTGTGGTTTGTTCCATGGTCGGCAGTCCAGAGTCTTGGGATGCGGTGATCTCCTTCTGTGAGAATGTCATCTCGCAGAAGGAGGCTGCGGAAAGGGAGAGGGAGATGACTAGTGCACTCCCTTCCCGAACCAGGCGCACCGGGCGTCGAAGAAGGGCGGACAACGCCCTCTTTCAGCCCCCCTAAAAACGGTCCGGGGTCGACGGACTCGGGGACGTCCGTTGGCCCATCAACCGAGACCCGAGATGGCGGCGCGTAGTGTTCCACGTGCGCCTCTCTTAGACGTAAAGGGGGTTGAGACCTCACTCCTCACCACGGGATGAGGCCCGCAGACAGCGGGCCGGTACTAGTCCGGGGCAGCGGAAGTCCCATTCGCACCCGTTGTCCCGGAGTCAAGTATATGAGGGAACACCGGGGTGGTTTTTAGTCAGTAAGAGTCTGACAGACCCCTTCGCCCGCCCCAGGCGAAGGACATCCATGAGGATTTTCCACCCGGCAAAAAAAAAAAAAAAAAAGGTTACCACTCACATTTAACTTAAGTTAATGTTACTTAGTTAGATTTATCTGTGCGTTATTAAGTACCTGTAGTGTATCGTGCGACACGCAGTCTGATGGTACAGGAAACCAAGCGAGACGACAAAGAATGGGGACTAACAATATACAGGGTGTAACGGAAAGGTGATATTTTAGGAGCCGGTTCTGCCCATGGAAATGAACAACTTTCTCTAAGAAAAAATAGAAAATTCCCAAAAAAAAAATTGTACTTTCCATACAAATTTATCATCAGCTGATCAATATTTGTATGGGGAGTAAAAAAAATTTCTTAGAATTTCCTCAGGTTTTCTTGAATAAAGTTGTTCATATCGATGGGCAGATGCAGATCCTAAAATATGACCACACCTTTCCGTTACAACCTGTATAAACAACTAACTTCTGCCTGCGGCTGCTCCCGCGTGGTATTAGTACTTCCTCCGTTATAAACTTTCCACCCCCTTTTCATCCTCTTTAGGGTTGAATTTCGAAAAACCCTTTTTTAGTGGATACCTACTCTTCACAAAGAACACACCCTCCAAATTGGATGTCTCTATGACCAGCGGTTTAGGCTGAAAGAAGAAAGAAAGAAAAAGAATTTATTTGCCACAAATTAACGACATACACAACAATATGATTTTCTAACTTAAGTCTTAACCCTTATCGATAGTGTCACTCAGTCAGGACTTTGAATTTTATATACAGGGTGTAAAAAGACACATCACATAGCCGTCAACTACGCATACTGTGCATCTAACATAGTAGCTTCTGAGTTGAGCTTCGCGATGACTGACAAATGCTTGCACTGTCTGGACAGGTCCACTCGAATTCGTGTGTTGCTTTCTTCAAAAAGCTCATCCCAGACATAAACGTACATGGTTCTCATATGATTTAACCAGTACACACTTTAAAAGAGACTTTGACCTCTGAGTTTGTTTGTTTCTTCTCAGGGTAGTCAGCTAGGAAACACCGGCCTCATCTAGCTTAAACTGACAAAAACCATTGACGTGTAAAAGTGTTCCTTGTAACCTATTTACTGAATAAACATCATTTATCATTTATCAAAAATTATTGCTGGGAAACGACTTTTATTTTTAGGTATGAAAAAAAAAACAATTTTTTATAACACGCAATGTAACGCGAACCCAGGCAAGTGGGGTTATACCACACCTCTTCGCTCTAAGTCACGTAGGTACTTGTCGCATACGTTTGATATTCATTGCGTTTTTGTAACTGCAAATGCGGAAATCGAAACTTTGAAAAAAAAAAATCGAAGATTCAGTAAAGTTTGTTTGGAAAAAAGTTTAGTAATAAGCAATAACACTTGGAATTCAATTTCGTAAAAAAAGTTTAAAAAAAAAATTGCGATTTGACCTTCAATATCTCCAGAACCAGTGGATTACCAGGTATGGTCTATTGGAAAAAAATGATGTTAAAAGTCGTTTAATTGCGCCAAAATATCACGCAGATAATCTAACACCGTATCTTAACTAAACACAAACTAAGTGTAATTAGTCAACGGGTCGCGTCAACCCGCGTCACGCACGCGTCGACCTTCTGCGCGTGCGCCTAGTAAAGTTCTAAACTGTTGCATAGGTTATTTATGTGGGTCGGTGCCACCGTGGAAGAGGTTAACCGTGGTTTAATTTTAAGGACACGTGACCTTTTTTAAATTTATTTTTATAACTTTGATAACGCTTTCTTCTACCAGCGATAACTGATCGTGAGCCTTAAAACCAGGACAGAACAGAAATCGTCTGGGAACGCACATTCCAACGTAGACCTTATCCATCACCATCACATTATCAGTTTTCATCAGGGAATATGCAAGTCAAGAGTCTCTTTCTTATTTTCACTTATCACGGGATAGTTTTCGACATTCACGGGGGCGAAGCATAACCTAGTACATAATAGTTAGATTTTTTGGGGGCTGGGAAATCATCCAATGACTTCTGCCGCTCTGGGTGGAGCGGGAGGGCGTGTCAGACTCTTACTGACTAAAACCCACCCCTGTTCCTTACCTGCCTGAGTGTCCAGGGGTGCGGTAACTCATTTTCAGAGTTTAGCCGCTACCCCTAGGCATGCAGGCACCGGCCACGATGGGCCCCGTCAGTGGCGGCTGACAACATCTCTTTGAGGCGCGCGTGGAACATTACGCGCCTTCGACTCACGGGCCTGGTGCTGATCGAACGGCGAGCTACCCACTGCTCGCCGTCCGCAGGCCCGGGTCTACGGTGGCTGGAGATCGTCTCGCGACGTCCTACGCCCAGTACCTCTCCTGTGGTGGTAGCGGCCGGGGCCGTGAGGGCCACTCGGTTGAGCTTCCCTCACACGTCCCGCCTCCGGCTTCACGAGCATTACTGCTTCGCAGAAGGCGTAAACTGCCTCACATTCCCTCTCGCTCACCTATCGTATCCACGAGGACACGGCGGTGACCGCCCAAGCGGGGCAGACCTCCACCGTATGTTCCACCGTGTCCTCTGAGCGATCCGCGTAGTGGTAACACCCGGGCGTTTCCTCACATAATAGTTCGATGAAGTTTAATCTAACACAGTATCTTAACTAAACACAAACTATGTGTTAATAGCCGGTGTAGGTTAACCGTGGTTAAATCAAGTGACAAAAATCAAAAGAAATGACCCTTACCAGTGTTGTCCAGCTCGTCCCAGCTGGACAAACACAAACGACTAGCGATGCACATTAGACCCGGCCCTGCAGTCTCGACATAGTTAACGATCGCGTAACGACCGAATTCGTTCGCTAAGAAATTAATGTTGCAAGGAGGCAAACTTTTATGTCCTTTAATATTTTGCCAAGTTAATTTAATTGTTACAAGCGGTAAAAGTTATTCATTAAAATTTAAATAAATTACAAATTTTCATGAAAAATAGTGCTTGCAAGTTAAAATTTACGCCGTCGCTGTACATATTTCAAGAAAATTTTCAGGTCATGATCTAAAATTTTCCTCCCAAATTGAGGGAGTTTTTTTAACGGCTAGTAATATAGCGATTGGTAGCTAGCGAAAGTTTCGCTATCAATGTCGAGACAGCAGGCCCTGGACTGATTGAAAGGGCTGGAAGTGATGAGGTCTTTGCCCAGCTTTGGGATGGTTCAAGTTAATAGGACATGCATAGTTGAAAGGGGAAGACTTAGAGGCGTTATCGAGAGGGATTGGCCTAATAGGGCATCACACTGAAAAAAGTGGAAGGCTAAGGTTTGACCATCAGCACCCTTACTGGGCATTATATGTCGTCAGCTTTGTTTAAATTTTTGCCACCACACCGATTTTCGAACGTCTGAATGAAAAAACGGAACATTTCTCGTGTAAGTCTGTCTATCTGTTTGTCTGTCTAATTTACGCTAAATCCTTTCTTTGTAATCAGCCCCACTACTTATCAACCTTACTAACTAGCTCATATTTCTTAACCAAGTCATAAGTAAGGTATTCACACAGCTCATTTCAACACGACGTAAAAAAGCAGACAGTTTGACGCTCCTACCACTCGTACCTAGCCACAGCACTTGCTAGCGAAAGGAAAACCTTGATAGGTGTCAGGCCCTGTAGACAAAGTAACATCGCTTCGTAGCGAAACGATATCTAAATTCGTCATCGTCTCTGAGATATCGATAAACATTTCCTAGCGTTAGCATTCCTTCGTTATCTTTTTTGGCGATCACGATCGAGGCGAAGGCGAACTCTGAAAGCGTTGCTTGTCTACGCATTTGTATGGGATAAACACGATAGCAATTCCTTTCTTTATGGTTTCGTTACGAATTATAACATTGTCTACCAACTTGCGATTACGATGTCGACAGTCGACTGACCACGTGACTTAGCGCAGTTTATGTCAGTCTCATACATTTGAGTCTTTTCTAACTTCGTTATCGTTTTTAAATTGTTACTTTGTCTAAGCCCCCAGGACACTAACTAAACTCATCAAATCACGGCCGTGAACTCTAGAAACAATTATGCAACTTTAGCATAGCATAGCCAGCCTTTAAATGTTTTCCTGCGGTCGCGGATAAATTCGAAACAGAGTTCCCGCGGCCCTTGGCACTCAGGCGACTGAAGGAACAGGAGTGGGTTTTAGTTTCCAACTCCACAAAAACAAAACCTTTAAATGTTCCTACAACTGTACACTGGGATACAGGTCTCCTCTCTGTGAGAGCTGTAATCCACCACGCGGGCATATTTCGGGTGCAACACGTCTTCGAATTTTTTGTTTTAGGATGCCGGTTTCCTTAGGATGTTGTCCTTCACCGTTTTGAGAGCTGTGATGATGAAATAATTTACACAAAGTAAAGCTCCTGCCTATATTCGAACCCATGACATTACTTGTAAGTCACGGCCGTTACCACTGGGCCACCACTGCCCTCTGCAACGAAACTTTTCGTAATGGAAAATGCCGATATTACCAGTAATGCTACAGCTAATCATTGGAATTAAGTAAAGGTAGAAATATGATATTAAGGGCGATCGCCCACAGCTACGTAGGACATGCATGGAGATGTTTGCCATGTTAGCTGGCCGGTTCATTTCTTTGTGAGTTTTTGATGTGAAACATCTATAGCCGCACGTAAAACCGATAAACCGAAATTTCTGGCGTGGCGACGCATGCCGTGGCGACGCGTCGCCACGCTATCCGATGTTTTCTTGTTTTGTTATTATAAAGGTTTTATTCGTAATATTTTATTTTATCATTATGACATATTTAGTTCCTATCACAATATGTTCTTTTCTGCATATTACTTTTACAAAATAATGTCGATGTTTCACATCTGCCAGGCGTCCCGTGACGGCTCACATTTTTGTTTTTTTTGGTGTGGGTAATCATCCAATAACTTCGCCCGCTCTGGGGGGAGCGGGGAAGACTTTTACTGACTAAAACCCACCCCTGTTCCTTGCTTGCCTGAGTGCCCAGCGGCGTGGTAACTGTGTTACGAAATTATCTGCGACCCCTTGGTATGCATGCATCGGCCATGATGGGCCGTCAGTGGTTGCTGACATTTTTTTGAGGCGCGAGTGGAACACTACGGGCCGTCGACTCTCGGGCCAGGTGCTGATCGGACGGTGAGCTACCCATTATTCGCCGTCCGCAAGCCCGCGTCTACGGTGGCCGGAGACTGCTTTCGATTCCCTCTCGCTCCGTACGACCAGGGCCAGGCGCAAGAGACACCCGGGCGTTTTTTTGACACAGGAACCTCCCGAAACAACCGTATCCTGTGAGGACCTGCGTCAGGCGGAAGGTGAGGACGCCGTGGCGCCTTTCCAGCCACTCCTGAAAACGTTGCGTCGTGACTTTGACGAGCAGTGGATGATCCTGCCTAATGAGGAACAGGGTAGAAAGTTCTCCATTGAAAAGGAAGGATCCTCCGATCAGACTGGTGTGATGTCAGGGTAATCGATTGCTGAATCAGTGTCACGTCAATAACGTTTAATTTTTAGTTCGTATAGGCAAAAAGAAGTACCCAGACAATGGACATGCTCAAATATTGTACTTTTGTTTAAAAAAGGAGACCTGAAACAAATATCAAACTACAGACCCATTAGTCTCATGTCAAATCTCTACAAACTATCTTCGGCAACCCTACTAAAAAGATTGACAAAACCGATAGACGAGAATCAACCAGTAGAACAAGCAGGGTTTGTGCGTGGTTTCTCTACCATAGACCATATTTACTCTCTGAAAATGGTTTTGGAAAAATATAACGAGTACGACAAAGCTCTATACCTGTGCTTCATCGATTACAGCAAAGCGTTCGACTCAATTTCTCACAGCTCTATATGGCAAGCTCTATCAGTGCAAGGAATTAACAAAGAGTACATCGATCTGATAAAGGTAATTTACAAAAATAGTAACTCTAGGATTATGCTCGAGAAACCAGGAACTAGTTTTAAAATCGAAAGAGGAGTAAAACAAGGTGACCCACTTTCCCCCAAAATATTCATAGCGGTGCTAGAGCAAATATTCAGAGAGATAAACTGGGAAAACAAAGGCCTAAACCTACATGGAAAATACTTGTCACACTTAAGATTTGCTGACGATATAGTGCTGATGTCAGAAGACGCAAACGAAATGCAGTCTATGTTAGAGTCGCTATTTGAAGAGAGCAAAAAAGTGGGTTTAGAAGTAAACCACACAAAAACAAAACTGATGACAAACAGACACAAAACACCAATAATAATTTCATCTACAAAACTAGAAAACGTTGAGGAGTACATCTACCTCTGGGACACCTAATTACTTTTAAAGATTGCACAGAAAGGGAAATAGAGAGAAGAATAAAATCAACCTGGAATAAATACTGGACACTAAAGGAAATATTCAAGAGTAAGATGCCAACCAAAATAACACTAAAACCATGGAATCATGCTTACTTCCCACACTTACATATGCCTGTCAAACATCGCCCCTGACAAAACGAAATTTAGAAAAACTCAAAGTGTGCCACAGAGGAATAGAAAGGAGCTACATGAACCACAGACTTAAAGATAGAGTAAAGAACAAAATAATTAGAAGTAAAACCAAGGCAAAGGACGTGGCCAAACAGGTACTTCGATTGAAATGGAAATGGGCCGGACATTTCCAAAGAGTACCAGATGAAAGGTGGACGAAAATCACCACAAACTGGTACCCTTTGAACAAAAAGCGCAGACAAGGTCGACCACAAATGAGATGGAGCGACGATATTGTAAAAATAGTAGGTAAAATTTGGAGTAGAGTAGCTGGAGACAGAATAGCATGGAAACGGATGGAGGAGGCTTTTACCGCTACTGCTAGCGGTCCTTGTACATAATATCGTAAATAACGGTACATATATACATAGATAAAGAAACATAATATTATTTATTTAGGTACATTATAAGAAATTAGCAACATTATTCATTATCATAGAAAATGTAGAAGGAAAAATAAAGCTATTTTTTTTTTTTGTGATGCTGTATAGATGTCTCCACATGTCTTACAAAGCGAAGTTGCGTAATTGCGATGTTGCGTGAGAGTGTTACTTAGGTGTCAGGTCTTTCACTTTGATGACGAAACATAAACAATCTTATTTATAAACCTAACCATATGCTTCGTTTAAACACTGATTAGAGGATTCTAAAAATTTGAATTAAGTATTTATATCAGTGTAGGTTTAATTTTTTTATGAAAAAGGCTCAATGACATCAGTTTTTGACATTATCTGAAGCATTTTGACAGAGGTCCATACATCTATCAAAATGCTTCACCTGACGCAACAGTGGTGCCATTTGGTGTACGTAGCTTAGAGCGTTAGCGTAGCTCATTGCTATCTATCTATCTATCTAGCATTAGCTTATCCATGAGCTGCTGTGGAGCTCTGCCTTATTCTTAACTTGACCCTAACGCAATACAAAGTTAATGTAATGTAAGTTAAGTAACTTAATCTATCTTGACGTATGTGTATTGCTAATTTTTAGTTCTTATAAAGCTGTATAGATGTCCTCCCATTCCCCAACGCGAAGCTGTGTAATGAGTGTTTTCAAGAAAATTTACGCCACAGGTCTCTTACTTGAAAATCGAAACATAATGACGTTTTGACAGATGTATAGACCTGACGCCTCGGTGCTGCCATCTGGTGTACGTAGATTACGTAGCGTTAGCGTAGCTCATAGCGTAGCTTAGCCTTGGGTTGCTGTGGAGCGCTGACTTATTCTTAACTTGACCCTAACGCAATGCAAAGTGAATGTAATTTAAGTTAAGTAACTTTATCTATCTTAATGTATGTGTATTGCATTGAGATTATACTGATTTTTTTTCATTCAATGACTGCTTGAGTAATCGTTGGTAATGTTACTGTATGCATTTCATAAATTCGACTTCATGTGCTGACTCATAATTTCCTAATTACCGTTAAAGCTGGTACAGGAATATTGCGGAACCACTATTGGACCGGTAGGTATTTGATCTAGACAACGAGGCTCAGGGGAGATCGTTTTTACACGACTGCACGATGCAAGGAAGGGTAATGTTTTTATAAGCCTATGTATGTATGTATGTTTGTTCCTTTGTGGCACTATTGAAACCAAACGCGTAGGCCGATTTTGATAATTCTTACGTCAATTGATTCGTCTTTTAGGCTCCGCGGAAAAACCCGTGTTGTCAATAGAAGCTCGACGACAACCCTGGTTGCCAGCCGATCTTTTTTTTTTTTTTAACATAATTTTTTTTTTTTTTTGTCAAACTCACCGGTGAGTTTCGGTCCTAAGACGTTAATCTTGCGAGTGCTATTAAAGACATGACAGTAATTAAAATACAATATGGCGACCATCAGACGCCACTACATTAAGTGGGGTATCAAAATAAAGAGCTCGAGGAGACGAATCCAAAATATTTACTCACAAAAATGTAGGAAATAAAAAAAAATATTTTCAAAAAACCCCAATGTAAAAATCAACTAAAAACTTCCAAAAAAGTCATTTTTCGAGCAGTCTGATGCAGTTGGTGGCATAAAATCAATAATAAATTAAACTAAAGTAACTGCCACCAACTGCATCAAACTGCTTGAAAAGTGACTCGTTTGGAACTTTTTAGTTGATTAGGTATTTATTACTGTCAGGTTTTTTTAAACATTCAATTTTTTTATTTCTGTTGCCAATCTTGTTTTTGGTGTGGAAAAATAATAGGGAAGCAATGATTTTTCTCTGGTTTAGTGGACAGTTTTGAATTCGAAGGCCTCAAGGAAAAGTATCAAATTAATATATAGCTGAAATGTAAATGAAATGAAAAGGAATGGAAAATAATTATTTATTTTAAATAAACTATTGTATATTTTTTCGAAGTAAAATATTGAATAGAAGAAGAAGAATAGAATAGAATAGAATAAACATTTATTCGACACAGACACAACACAACAGCAACAAACAAAAGGTAAAGAAAATAATACATAGTAGGTACACAAAGATACAATAAAACTGTGCTGAGCGTGTCCATACCGAAAGGGTTACCATCTCAGCATTTGCTGGGCGTTGGACACCCAGCGCTGGTTTTCAGTTGGCACCCCGCAGTGACGGACGGACGAGGGTAAATAAAATAATAATTGAACTAAATATCAGTATTTATATAATAGGTAATATTGTAATTACAATACGTAAATATATAGTGTAAAGTAATAAGAAAATATTAAATAATGTATATGTGCCACGCTGGTTACAAATTATAATTTTCTACTCTATCCACAATAATAAAATAAAATAACGCGAAAACATTGCTCATCAGTCAACGCGACGTTCGACGCAAATGACGCATAATCGCGTCAGATACCGATATTGTGATGTTGTTGTTACGTTTGCATGGATTAAAAGGCTTTTTTTATTTTATAATAGCTGAAAACTAAATGAAGAATGAATCCTACTAATATAATAAATGCGAAAGTTTGGATGTATGTTACTAACTCAATCATGCAAGAACGGCTAAACGGGTCTACTTAAATTAAATTTAGCACAAAGATACACGATAGTCTGGATGGCGATATAGACCGAGACGTAACGCACAGGATCAACTCAGGATGAATGAAATGGCGACAGGTCACTGGAACAACTTGTGACCGACGGATGCCCCTTAAGTTAAAGGGGAAAATCTATAAGTCCGTGATTAGACCTGTCATACTGTATGGGTCAGAATGTTGGGCTGTGAAAAAGACGGATGAAAAAAGACTGCATGTGGCGGAGATGAGAATGTTGAGAGGGATGTGTGGCATTGTGTGGAGTAACGAGAATGGATAAAGTGAGAAATGAGTACATTAGAGATAGTTTAAAAGTGGCGCCAGTCACAGAAAAGTTGAAAGGGAACCGCTTATTTTGGTATAGTCATGTAAAGAGGAGGGATGAAAGACATGTAACTAAAAGAGTTATGAATATAAATATAGATGGATGGAGTGGGAGAGGGAGGCCAGAAAAAAGATGGATGGATTGTGTGAGGAGTGATATGAAAGAAAAGGGAGTTAGTGATAGCGTGACGTCTGTCAGGATAGAATGTAGGATAAAAACGTGTTGCGCCGACCTCAAGTAACATGGGATAAGGGCAGGAAGATATACACGATAGTCTGGAATAGCGCATAAGGGGATTTATGATGGGGGTGTACATTTATAGGGAACGTCCACGACGAAAACTCTGCCGCCTGGTGGTGCAAATCCGAACCAATTATGGAAACAATTAGAAAATAATCACAATAAAGAAGTGAAAACTAACATTTAACTGAGTGAAAATGTATTATTGCATTTCGAGATGCTTGAACACTTCAAGGAAAAATAAAAATAAGTCAAATGGTGTAAAAATCTATTATTTTCCTACGAATAGTACCACTCACTACTCACTAGAACTACACACTACTACTACTACACTACCCAAAGAGACCCCTAAGTGAGTACTACTGTACTAGTAGTACTCACTTTCAATGGTTATGTGATAAAAGACAAAAGTGGATTAATGCATTATAAAACATGTAAGTATGAGTTTCAAAAACATTTAGAAATAAGGTACTAATAATGTTGTTTGTACAAATAGCTAAGTTTTGTATGTAGTGGTACTATTCAATACAAATAAATCTGTAAGTAAACACAACCTACTACTTAAAAGACAAGCCCGGATTCGAATACTTTTTAGTCTTTTGACATATTCTGACCACGCGGACGATCATTATTAATCGGCCGGTACTCATATTTTATCATTTTAATCTATAAAAACGATATATTAAAATGTAAACAATTATACGACAACACGACAACAGCTCTGATTAGTTAATTTTCTTACCACACTGTGGCGCTCGTGTCGATTTGTTCTGCCACCTATAGTTCGTGCACGTTCCTTAAAGGCAGGCGAAGTCGCTGGCAGAAGCTCCTGTTAAATATTTTGCACGAAAACTTTCGTAAAACTCGTTTGTTTAGCCAATTAACTAATTAAAATACCTAAACATCGCATGTTCTTCGCTAATCATTTATTCATTGGATGCTCTTGGCCCAGAAACACAGTACCCTTCCTTTTTCTCGGGAGATGGTTTGGCGGAACTCAACACGAAACTATGGTGCCGATTCACTTGTTCAATAACTAAAATAAAGTTAGAGAATCGCTATATTGTACTAAAAGGCAGTGCGAGAAAAGGATGGCTATAGCTAAGAACTAACTTAGAGATGTCAAACTAGTTTACGCCTTGCGCTTTACCGTGTAGTCTTATTTTGTATGGAAATATTAGTTCTACTAAATTTGACAGCTCTAATTTACGCCCGTCTCTTTCTTGTTTTATTAGAAAGAAAAAGATAGCAATAGCCTAAATTAAGTTTAGTTTGTGCACAACAGAATCGGCACCGTCTGCTGACTAATCTGTCAAGAATGCAGAATTGTAATTTTTGTTATGGCTATGTGACGTCAACAAACCAGCTGACGTTTTATTATACATAACGATATGAATAACTTAAACAGTTTTTCTGGAAAGGTGCCGGGGGTTGGGTATCAAATGAAAGGATTTAGTAAGCACATTTCAATAACACTTTTTTTTTTATAAAATATAACCATAAAACTAAATAAAAATAAGTCCAAATACTAAAACCCGACTACAAAAAAAACGCGCTCTAAAAGTATGGAACAAGAAAGTATTGGATCCATGGTTTTGCAGATAGCCGTAGCCTAGGGGTAGCGGATAAATTCTTAACAGAGGTACCGCACCCCTGGGCACTCAGGCAGGGAAGGAACAGGGGTGGGTTTTAGTCAGTAAGAGTCTGACACACCCTCCCGCTGCACCCAGAGCGGGAGATGTCATTGGATGATTACCCAGACCGCCAAAAAAAAAAAAAAGTAGTACCTTTATGGTAAGGTGGCGTACGACGAAGGTTATCTTCAAAAGTATGAAACAAGAAAAGAATACTTTCTTGTTTCACATTTCTTCAGAACGCGATTTTTTGCGGTTTACTTACAATTAAACAACAAGTTACAATTACAACATTTGTTTTTGTATATTAGTAAGTCAGTAAGTAAATAGTAAGTTAATATTCAAGTTTCTTACACACATACATATATTGTTATTTAATTTTACATATGTAACTTAGGTTTAACACAAAGGTATTTAAACCACCAATCAAACTAACCTAAGTTTAACAACAAACACACGGTGTCACCTTCCGAATGATTTATGTTGTTATGTTGTAATTCGGCGCGCGTGCACTGCGTGCCTAATTCAATACGAAGGATGTGCACATTGTGCACTGCGTATAGTGCGTAGCCGGTCTCATGTTTCACTAGCTTTTGCCATCGGATTTATCCGCGTGGAATTAGTAAATTCCCCACTAGAAATTCTAGCCTATGTGCTATATCTGAGATATATCTCTGTGCCAAATTCACGGTCTCACAGAAGGAGTTCACCTCAATCAAGGTCGCCTCTGTTATTGTACACTTGACTGGCAGATAATGCCTTGTTGCTCCAATGTAGGACTACATTTTTTTTTTTGTGGGGTGTGAAATCATCCAATGACTTCTCCCGCTCTGGGTGGAGGAGTCGGCCTTGGTGGTGATCGGACGGCGAGCTACCCATTACTCGTCGTCCGCAGGCCCGGGTATGTAGAACTGCTGTACACAATCAATCTGCCTAGCCTTTTTTTTTTAATTTGGGACAAGCCCGCCACACTATTCCCAAACCACTGTAACTTCTGTAAGCCAGAATCAACAGTGGCGACCACCAGAAAAAACGCCGGGGTAATGAAGATCGACGAGTCCCAGAGAAACGATTAAACTGTCTTGGGTCCAGCAACGAAATTAATCAGAAAAGTCAGCGGAGGAGTAACAAAAACATAATTTCCACTTCCCTCCTAATCAAGCGGGAGACAGAACAAAGCTAGGCCTTTAGGCACAAAGGGGGTATTTACAACTGGGGTAAAGCCCAGTTGCCAAGCACCACTGGTTAAACATACTAATACTAAACGGTCCTAAAATTGTGAGCTGTTACACTTGATTCCAATAATAGGTATGGCAAAAACGCTTGAACGCACGGAGCCTTTTTTTTTTTTTTTTCTTTGGTGCGGTGGGGTGGGAAATCATCCAATGACTTCTCCCGCTCTGGGTGGAGCGGGAGGGCGTGTCAGACTCTTACTGACTCAAACCCACCCCTGTTCCTTCCCTGCCTGAGTGCCCAGGGGTGCGGTTACTCATTTTCAGAATTTATCCGCTACCCCTAGGCATGCAGGCACCGGCCACGATGGGCCCCGTCAGTGGTGGCTGACAACATCTCTTTGAGGTGCGCGTGGAACACTACGCGCCGTTGACTCACGGGCCTGGTGCTGATCGGATGGCGAGCTACCCACTGCTCGCCGTCCGCAGGCTCGGGTCTACGGTGGCCGGAAATCGTCTCGCGACGTCCTACGCTCAGTACGCCCAGTACCTCTCCTGCGGTGGTAGCGGCCGGGGCCGTGTGGGCCACTTCGTTGAGCTTCCCTCACGCGTCCCGCCTCCGCCTTCACGAGCATAACTGCTTCGCAGAAGGCGGAGACTGCCTCCCATTCCCTCTCGCTCCGTACCATAGCCTGAACCAGGGCCGGGCCCGAGAGGTCGCCGCCACCTATCGTATCCACGAGGACACGGCGGTGCTCCGCCCAAGCGGGGCAGACCTCCACCGTATGCTCCACCGTGTCCTCAGGGCGATCCGCGCTGTGGTAACCTCCAGCCAGATCTGATGCAGGAACCTCCCAAAACAACCGTGTCCGGTGAGGACCTGCGTCAGGCGGAAGGTGAGGACGCCGTGACGTCTCTCCAGACACTCCTCAAAGAGGGGCACTACCGCCGCAATGGTGGCGTGCCCAGCGCTGGGTTGCGACAGTCGCTGTCTCCATGTCGCCATGAGATCCTGCCGGAGCTCCGTCCGCCGAGCCGCGAGGTGTCGCGGCAGCAGAGTTTCGCCCCGGTGATTGGCCTCCTCGCGCCACTCCCAGAGCAGCGCGAGGACCCTGGCCTCCAGATCCCATGGCGACAGTCCGGCAAGGAGGCTCGCCGCCTCACAGGAGACCGTGCAGTATCCGCGGATGAGCCGAATGGCCATGACCCTTTTGGACGCGTTCAACCGGCGAGCTGGTCGCCGCCTTATTGAACACGCCCATACCGGTGCCCCGTAAAGGGCCATGGACCGCACGATCCCCGCGTAGAGCCTCCGGCAGGAGGCGTTTGGACCCCCCAGATTGGGCAGGAGCCGCTTCAGAGCAGCACTGGCGCGCTCCAATCTGGGAGCCAAACGTCGGCAATGCTCGACGAAGTTCCACCGGCTGTCGAGGACGAGACCCAGGTACCTCATCGTCCTCTCGACGCCGATGTGAACCCCTCCTACCGTTATCTGGGAACCTGACGGTGGCGCATTCCGGGATATTGAGTGACGCGCGCGCGCTCGGTCTCGACGCACGCTCTGTTTTCGGTGATATTTTGTAATTATGGCATCGAATTTCGTAAAATGTATCAGTTGCAATATAGTGATAAATGAACTGCTATCGTTCATCCAAAATAAGATGGACGTTATGGATGCAGTGAGCTTGATCCGTATATGTAATAGTGCATTCTCAGAAGAGGACATTGTTACGGCCAAAAATCTTCTATTTGAGTCCGTTAAAACTGTTAAGCGCAAGATTCAAAGGAAAAAGGAGGGGAAATCACAACGAGACTTAAAAGATATAGTGGGATTAATGAGACAGTTAGATACAGAGGAACTCCCTATTTTTGTGGCACGTAATTTGTATAAGCTTCCGCCGGTAACGTTTGATCATGTGGATGTCACAAGATTGCTCAAGGATATAGTAATGCTACAACAGGAGATAATTGGTATCAAACAAAACTATGCCAAAAAAGAGGAATTATGCTCGTTGAAAACAGATTTTACGAACTTAAAAATCATCGAAGATAACAAAAATGAATCTGAAGGTAGTGTGAAATACATGGATGCGTTCGATAGTGAGTGTGCACTTTTAAATACGGTAGATGACATGGTAGTCGCTGCTAATTCACCACGCAGTAACCAAAATGCAAGCGCAACGAAATCATTGATTGAAAATGCAATTTTACAATCAGAAAATAAAGTGATGGATGATCAGGTGATTGAGGGTAGTTCAAAAACAAAATCTCAAAGAAACGTTGAGACGGCGAAACCCGTTGCGGCACCGGTGCAAAATATGTCTACTAGCGGTAGAGGGGATTACATCAACAACATAGACCCCCATCCTGAGATAAAATCCTTTGCTCAAATTGCAAGTAAAGAAGGTGTATGGAAATTGGGAAATGAAGATGGAGAATGGGAAATGAAGATGGAGAATGGAAAATAAAGCAGAGGAAAAGATACATAAATTATTTATATCAACAATTATTTACATGAATCCTAACTTACGTAATTCAAACCAATCCAATTTTTATTTAATTTATTTTGAATCAATACGATGCCTATATTTATAATTTAGTACTATTACTCTACGAGTATAATGTCTTTGTGCAGTGACTAAATCTAAATCTATTTTTAATTTTACTTACCATCTTTGTTGTTCCGTTCTGTGTTAAATCAATGTGTTGGAAGGACTTTACAACAGGGATAGTAAATATATATATATTTGAGGGTCGGGGGAGGAGGGGGGAGAGGGGTAGACCCCCCCGCCGCTGGCCGAAAGTTTAGGAAATGCATAGTTTTTTTTTTATGAATTTTTAAAAATCGCATTTTGAGGTTATGTTTTGTTAACTTTTTGGGTAAAAAATTCACTAAAAATTGTTTAAATCACAAAAGTTGCTTCTGTAACGTCTCCGGCGCTGCGGGAAGTGCAACCCCTTCGCCCTTGCGTAATAAAGGATAGGCACCCACGCTCACCTCCGCAGCTTCGGCTTGCTGGTCGCCTCCGGCGACCAGCCTCAGCCGCTACGGCTCGCACGGGTGCCTATACTTTGTTACAGCGGGCGGGGGTTGCTCTCCCTTCGCGCCTCCGGTTTTTATATACACTCTAGGGGTAGCAGCCAAAGGATTACGAGCAGTCGGGGTGCCCCGATTCGGTTATGGACAAAATTCGACCTATTTTAACCATGAAGCAACCTAAACATAGGTCATAGATTATATATCTTTTTGCATTGTAATGCTGCAAAAAAAATTGCGTTTCGTTTCACCTTTAGCAGATACCACAAGAATAAAAAAAATAACTTTAAATTGTCAATAAATCAAAATTTTCGTAGTTAAACTACCGAAAAAACACTAATCACTGAGAAATGATTAAATCCAAATAAAATAACTATGTAATTAAAATGCGAATTTTGAAAAAACATAAAAAATTGTGCGTCGACTTATTATTTGCATAATCAAAACGCATTATTAAAACACCCTAAAATAGCAACTCCAGCTATCAAAATTACGTCAAAAGTAATAAAATGGTGCGAAAGTTGAGGTTAATTTATCCAAGTTTGATATTTTTTATCTCCGAAAGTGTTTATTTCCTAAACTTGAAACTTCGTGAAATTGCTCAAGATAACAAGTACTTTGCACAAAAAAAAATTGAAGAGTCTACTCAAAAGTCCTTATTGTAAAGTTGAGCCACAATTTCCCTTAACTATTTATTATTATCTCATCATAACATTCATTATATAATGTCATTGCGTAACGCCTGCCAACGCCTGCATAGTGCCGCCATGGGCGCCATGAGCCATTTTTTTATTACATAACCTATTTCCTATTCTAATCTAACATTGTCATTGTCAAAGATAGTTTACTGACAGCTGAGAGGCACAGATTAAAAATTTAAAATCAAAGCCGGCGGCGCGTGCGTCATGTTGCAGGAAACGGAATGTTGCCACTTAAATATTAATATTTTTTACGCTGTATAATATTTAGAAGTTTTACTCATTGTTTTCTGCACCGGTCGACGTCATGACGTCGGCGCCGGCTGTCGCTGAAAACCAGCGCTGTCTTGCATAGGGTCATAGCACTTAAGCTGAGCGATGGCCGTTTTGCGTGGATGTGACGCATTTTTTCCCCCAGTTTTTCTTTGTTTTTGTGTTTCTCTGTTTTTTTGCGTCATGTTTACCGTAAATAAACGTATTTTCTTTCTTTCTTTCAGAAATAAATTTCTTAGTTCCAGGGGAGAGGCAAGCTTACAACCAGAGGACAAATTCCGGGCGGCGGACACTAAAATTCCGTTGTTCATTAATAATGTTGCCAAAAATGCGTCACCAGAAGAGGCAGAAGATATTTCTAGCTATATTCAGCAGAACACTGATGTACAAATCTCCATAGAGAGGATAAATGTGAAGAGACAAAGAGATTATGACCCGTATAAAGTGTTTGTCCCTAGAGTAAAGTTAAATGTCTTCATGGATGCAAAACTATGGCCCGATGGAATTTCATTCCGTCGTTTTGTACACATTGTAAATAAAAGGATTAGCGATAACGAAACCGCAAAATGAGTTCAATGCAAAATAAACAGTGTGTCATGGTTAGTTTTAACTGTAAATCAGTCAAACGATCTATAGATAGCGTGAGGATATTATGTGGATCGGCAGATGTCATAGCACTGCAGGAAACTTGGCTTATGCCTCATGACCTGGCTTGGCTTGGTGGAATTGACTCTGGTTTTGGTTACACCACCGGGACGTCGGCGGTGGACACGTCAGCGGGCTTACTACATGGTAGGCCTTATGGTGGGGTCGCACTATTGTGGAAGAAAAGCTCGTTTTCGAATGTATCAGTGATTGATTATGATTCGGTGCGTATCTCAGCGATAAAAATAGTGTTATGTGATAGATCAATCATGGTGTTCAGTGTTTATATGCCAACCAACTGTGCAGAGAATCTGAGTGAGTTCACAGACTGTTTGAGTCGAATTAACGCAGTCATTGAGAAGCACCAGGTAGGATCTTCATATATTCTCGGTGACTTTAATTCCCATCCTAATGAAATATTTGGTAACGAGTTGAATAGTTTTTGCATGGAACAAAAGTGGGTGTGTGCGGACATAAATATGTTAGGTACTGACTCTAATACTTACGTTCGTGAGCGAGGCTCATGGGTGTAAAAGATGGCTCGACCACTGTGTAGTGAGTGACGGAGTCTGCCTTTCAGTCAGTTACTAGTGTCAATGTAAAATATGATGTGACGAGGTCAGACCATTTTCCTTTGTTTGTTTATTGTAATTTAAATGTTACCTGTGAAGCCCCATGGCAAAATCCGGGTTGTCAAATTAAACCCCGAGGACAACCCGGGTTGACAGCCGATTTTTTTATTTTTATTATTCTCTTTAATTTTTTTTTTTTTGGTCCGACTCACCGGTGAGTTTCGGGGTTTTACAGGTTAAAAGCCGAAGTTAAATCTTAGGAATAACTGTAACAGTAAATCAAATAAAATCTTATGGGGTAATAGACATATTCAACAGTTGACCGTATATAATGAATTATGTAATGATTATTTAAAATGTATTGATTTTCCTATTGACTTTCAAAATTGTTGTGACATGAATTGTGATAAATTAGAACATCATTTAGTAACTGACAAATTGTATAATAATTTAATAATGAGTCTGAGCAACGCAGCAATTGCTTCTTTTGATGGACCGCCGTGCAAAAGAAAAGGGGGCTATGTTAAAGGCTGGAATCGGCATGTTAGTGGGGCTCTTTGGGAGGCCAGACTTGGTTTTCTGTTATGGGTGTCAGCAGGTAAACCTTCACACGGTGAAGTGTACAATAATATGATGAAAACTAGAATTGTGTTCAAATCGAAACTGAAATGGTGCCAGGACCACCAGGACCAAATAGTTATGGATCAGATTGCATCGCATCACAACTAAAATAATTTTCGGGATTTTTGGAAATGCACTAAAAACATGAACCATGCAACTGTCCTTCCGGTGAGTATCGATGGGCTGACTGACGTCACTGACATATCTAACATGTTTAAAGATATATTTGTAACTAATTCACCACTGGGTCCGCCGCCGTCATCGGGTGACATTGAATTTAGTACCGCGCCGTCGATACCGAAAAGTCTTACCATAAGATTTACAGTTAGAGGTAAAAATTGCAATTTCTCAGATTAAAAGTGGTAAGTCGCCCGGTCACGACGGGCTCAGTGTTGAGCATTTAAGACACGCTGGTAAGCATTTGCCCCGAGTCTTAGCGTTGCTGTACAACTTCTGTATCTCGCATTCCTATCTGCCCAGTGACATGATGAAAACTGTAGTGGTACCTATTATTAAAAATAAAACTGGTGACATATCGGATAAGTCAAACTACAGACCGATCTCTCTGGCAACGATTGTCGCAAAAGTTTTTGATAGTCTCTTGAACACCTTTCTACAGCGAAATATTACCTTACATGATGATCAGCATGGTTTCCGCCAGGGTCTTTCAACAGAGACTGCTATATTGTGCCTTAAAAAGGCAGTAAGCTATTACATAGATAATCAGAGTCCTGTCTTTTCTTGCTTCCTTGATATGACTAGGGCGTTTGATATGGTCAATTATGACAAGTTGTGGGGTAAGTTAAGTAAAGCATACCACTGGAAATTATAAAAATCTTTAGGTAGGTACTGGTATGGTCATCAGGTGAACTGCGTGCGTTGGGCTGAGGCCAGTTCTGATGAGTATAGGTTGCAGTGTGGAGTCAGACAGGGTGGTTTGACTTCTCCGATATTGTTTAACCTATACATAGATGGTCTCATTAGCGAGCTGAGTAGCTTGCAGGCGGGTTGTTATATTGATGGAGTAGCGTTCAATAATATCAGCTATGCCGATGATATGGCACTATTGAGCCCGTCAGTCACGGGCTTGAGAAAGCTATTGGATGTTTGTGAGAGGTATGTTGAGGAGCACGGTTTGAGTTACAATGCCAAAAAGAGTGAGGTTCTTATTTTTGGAGCAAAATGCTCAGTAATTTTTCCTCCTATTAGACTGGCAGGTAGTGTCTTGAATCGTGTTCAACAATTTAAATATCTCGGCCATATTGTCACCGCGGGCCTCAAAGATGATCTAGATGTAGAAAGGGAACGAAGAGCATTGGCGGTTCGATGCAACATGCTTGTCCGTAGGTTTGCTCGATGCACGTGTGAAGTGAAAGTGACGCTTTTTAAAGCATATTGTCAGACTTTTTACACGTGCAGCCTCTGGACGGGTTGTACGCAGAAAGCTATCAATGCTCTTCGAGTTCAATACAACAATGCATTCAGGATGCTGCTGGGGCTGCCACGCTTCTGCAGTGCTTCGGGAATGTTTGCTGATGCGCACACTGATGGCTTCGCAGCGATCAGACGTAAGCGTGTCGCCTCGCTGCTGCAGAAGGTCCGGGGCAGCTCGAACAGTCTCCTGAGTGTCATTGTGGGAAAATTTGATTGCCCGCTCGTCCATTATTTATCCAACCTGCATGTATACATACTAACATAGTTATTAAGGTTAATGTTTACTAACAAATTATGGAATTTTCTGAAATAAAATGATTATTATTATTATTATTCCGAGGACCATGAAAACACATGGCCTCGGACTTGTGCAATACCACCTCGAGTCCCAGTTGCCGGATCCTCTCAACGACTGTCGCAACCCCGCGTGACATCAAGTTGGCCGCCGCCTGGTGCGACCTTCCCTGCGCTAGGACCAGCGTGTCGTCAGCGTAGCAAACTACGCTGACGCCGCTAGGGAGGTCGGCGCGCAGCATCGAGTCGTACCCGATGTTCCACACAGGTGGCCCCAGGACCGATCCCTGCGGAACACTGCACGACATCTCTAGCCGGTTCCATTCTCCCTGGTGACCGGGGTAGATGACGGCTCTGTCCGTCAAGTAAGCCTCGACTACGCGATGGAGGTAGGGTGGCACCCAGTAATACCGGAGTGCCTCCACTATGCAACTCCAGGGCAGGGTGTTGAAGGTATTGACGATGTCCAGAAACACCGCCAAGACGACCCTATCCCGGGCCACTGCATCCCCAGTCGTGAGGGCTCGTACGCGCATGATTGCGTCCACCGTGCCTCACCTCTACCTCGGTCACCTCGGGAGCATCGTCGTCGTTGGGTTGGTCCACGTCAGGCACCGCAGGAGGCGGAGCCATAGGCGGGGGAGTGTGTTCCCCTCGCAAAGGGAACAGAGCGCTCACCATGCCCTCCACGAGCAACTCACGGAGCCTGGCCTTTTCCAACTATCTTGGGGTCGGCTTCCAGTCTAACCGGATGCAGCTGAATACCAGAATTTTACATGGAGCGACTGCCTATCTGACCTCCACAACCCAGTTACTGGGTAATATGATACCCCTTAGTAAGACTGGTTGTCAGACTTTCAGGCTTCCAACCCCAGCAAACGTAGCTTAACCTGATGGATCGACTCGAGCGGCTGTTATTACTTTAGCCACGAGCTCCTCCTCCTCTGGCGTGATTGAATATGTAACAAATATCCATCCATTATCCATGCTAAATGCTAAGTATGATTTAATTTTACGTAAATAAATTAGGTTTGCTTAACTTTATACCACCAGTCTAGTTAACCTAAGTTTAACTACAAACACACGGTGTCACCGTCCCAATGATTGATGGCGGTTATGTTGTAATTCGGCGCGCGTGCACCGAGTGTCTAATTCTATACGAAGGATGTGCACTGCGTGTAGTGCGTAGCGCCTTATGTTTAGGGTTCGAAGATCTTAAGATCTTAATATTCATTTAAACTTCATGTACACTTCCTACTGTGAATGTTGGGCTGTGAAAAAGACGGATGAACAAGGATTGCATGTGGCGGAGATGAGAATGTTGAGATGGATGTGTGGAGTAACGAGAATGTATAAAGTGAGAAATGAGTACATTAGAAGTAGTTTAAAAGTGGCGCCAGTGACAGAAAAGTTGAAAGGGAGCTGCTTATCTTGGTATGGTCGTGCAAAGAGGAGGGATAAAACACATGTAACTAAAAGAGTATTGAATATAAATGTAGATGGATGGAGTGGGAGAGGGAGGCCAAAGAAAAGATGGATGTATTGTGTGTGTGGATATGAAAGAAAAGGGAGTTAGTGATAGCGTGACGGCTGACAGGACAGAATGGAAGAAAAAAACGTGTTGCGCCGACCCCAAGTAACATGGTATAAGGGCAGGAAGATGATGAACAGTAGTCCTACATGGAGGAAGGAAGCTTGAAGGAGGAGCTCGTGGCTAAAGTAATAACAGCCGCACCGGTCGATCCATCAGGTTGAACTACGCTTGCCGGGGTTGGTCCATGGATGGGTGACCATCTTTACATACCGAGACTCCTCCGTGCCTCGGCAAGCACGTTAAGCCGTTGATTCCGGCTATCAATCGTGGATGGTCGTTACGGGTTGTCAGAAGCTCGAAAGTCGGACAACCAGTCTTACCAAGGGGTATCGTATTACCGAGTAACTGGGTTGTGGAGGTCAGAAAGGCAGTCGCTCCATGTAAAATACTGGTATTCAACTGCATCCGGTTAGACTGGAAGCTGACCCCAAGATAGTTGGGAAAAGACTAGGCAGATGCTGTGGGATTAAGTAGTGTTAGTAATTACGTTGACCGAACACGTGCCTGATAACTTGGGCCAAGAAGATAGTTGGGAAAGGTTAGGCTCCGTGCGTTCAAGCGTTTTTGCCATACCTATTATTGGAATCAAGTGTAACAGCTCACAATTTTAGGACCCATTAATATTAGTATTTTTAACCAGTGCTGCTTGGCAACTGGGCTTACCCCAGTTGTAAATGCCTAATGGCCTAGCTTTGTTCTGTCTCCCGCTTGATTAAGAGGGAAGTGGAAATTATGTTTTCTTACTCCTCCACTGCCTTTTCTGATTAATTTCGTTGCGGGACCCAAGAAAGTTTAATCGTTTCTCTGGGACTCGTCGAGCTTCATTGCCTCGGCGTTTTTTCTGGTGGTCGCCTCTGTTGATTCAGGCTTACATAAGTTACAGTGGTTTGAGAATAGTGTGGCGGGCTTGTCCCAAATTAAAAAAAAAAGAGGCTAGGCAGATTGATTGCGTACAGTAGTCCTACATTGGAGCAACAAGGCATTCTCTGCCAGTCAAGTGTACAAAAACAGAACCGACCTTGATTGAGGTCGGTTCTGTTCGAGTGGGGTCGTAAGAGGGCGGAAGGCGTCGGGGAGGCAACCGCCTCTCTCCTCCCTGCATTGTTTAACCTTTTGCGTGTCTGGCGTAAACAAAGAGAATTTATAGTTATTGGCCGTAAAAAATTTAAAATCTTGTGTCTGCTAACTAGACGCGCGATGGGTTAAGGCAGGCGGGACTCTGGGATCGCGGATCTGTCCGCCAACTGAGTGATCCCAGGAATGACGGTGGTGGTGAATACGTGCTGTCGTGCACAGTGAGGTTGAGGGGAGACCTTTTTACCGTCTCCCTAGGGATGTACCCGAATAGGCGTTGCACAGAGAGGGTTCCTGGTGGTATTTAAGAGGTCACGGAACCTCTTCCATGCGTGGATCGTGATCACCGGGTGGTTTTAGTGAGGCAAGAATCCCACACTCTCCGGTCTATTTTCCCCAAAAGTCCAGATACCTTTCGAAGGTTAACAAAAAAACTTTTTAACAAAAAATTCAACCGACGAAAAAGAACTAAAAAGCAAAAAATAAATAAACCTTTTAAGTCTTGAGTATTGAGCTTATTTACCTACATACTCGTAAAATATCAAATTTTATGTAAATTTTGTGTATTTTTTGTGTTTTTTGTGTTGATTGTTGTTTGGCGCCGACTCAAAAGTCGGCGCCAAACAACAATCTGATTATTAAATATCTAAATTTTATATGTACGTAGAAATGAAGAAGGCTAGATGTAGGTAATTAATCATTTTATTATGGCGCCGACTCAAAATTAGTTTACATACAATTTGATATTTTATGTAGGTAAATAAGCTCAATACTCAAGACTTAAAAGGTTTATTTATTTTTTACTTTTTAGTTCTTTTTCGTCGGTTGAATTATTTGTTAAAAAGTTTTTTTATTTTATGATTTTTTGTGACGCGCATCATCTTTTAATACTCTGAGGCTAATTTCTAATCCTTCATCATTCCTCTTGGCACTGAGGTTCCCAGGATATTGACCAGTTGAGGTTACCTCCAATATTCTAAAAATCTAAAGACGTCTTTTCTCAAAGCATATTAAGTGGTATCTGTCACTAAAACCAGTTTTTATATCTAACTTCTATTGTTTAGGAAAAATATGGTTTCCATCATCAGCTCAGTTTCATGATGTGATGATTCCTAAATGCAAATACCTGATTAAGTTATGAAAAGTAAACAGAAACAATATTTGTGCCCAATTTTCGAGGTTTTCTCTCAATTTTATCAGGATTCCATGATCAGATCCTGATGTCCTTGACACCCACCACCCTTGACGTATACCCTATCTAATAAAAAAAACTTGAGAGGTGTCAAGGGACACCCGGATGGAACGAAGTTCCTTTCGATTAATTAGTGAAGGAATTGTAATATAATTTTATTTTTTATAATTTATTATATTTTTTTTATTATTAACTACGCACACACGCACGCACGTAAGAAGTTATACTTCATCATCTCATCTCATCTCATCTCGTCTCATCTCGTCTCATCGCAGTTCAGCTCAGCTCGGCTCAGCTCAGATCAGCTAAGCTCAGCTCAGCTCAGCTCAGCTCAGCTCAGCTCAGCTCAGATCAGCTAAGCTCAGCTCAGCTCAGCTCAGCTCAGCTTAGCTCAGCTCAGCTCAGCTCAGCTCAGCTCAGCTCAGCTCAGCTCAGCTCAGCTCAGCTCAGCTCAGCTCAGCTCAGCTCAGCTCAGCTCAGCTCAGCTCAGCTCAGCTCAGCTCAACTCTTTAGCAATAACAACAACTATAACAAAAGTAATTGTAATAAACCTACCTGCCCAAAAATCTTCTTACTGCCCTCCTTTTCTGGTCCAATTGCCTCCTGGTGCTGATTTCGCTAAATTTCGACAGATCAAGCTCCTTTGTAACACGGTAGTACAAATCCGAAAATACCGAAGCAACAACCGTTATGGAACGCAGTGTTACAGATGCCAAGGATTCGGCCACTCGTCTACCAATTGCAACTTAGCACCCCGCTGTGTTAAATGCACTGACCCCCATCAGACTGAAGAATGCCCCAAAAAGACCCGGGACCAGCCAGCCAAGTGCTGTAACTGTGGTGGTAATCACCCTGCAAACTTTCGTCAATGCAAAGAGCGCGAAAATTATCTAAAGATTCTGCGAGAACGTCAAGAACAACTCAAAACCACCAGGACCATGAAGTTGCCTCAGAAACCAAACGTGGTCGATGAGCGACCCTGGAACTTCGTAGCTGCTGCTAATACACAAAAAGTAACAATCACAGATAATAGTCAAGATTCGGCGACAGCTGATATGCTAGCCATACTGATGACGATAAAAACCATCAAAAGTCAATTTATAGGATGTACTAGTATGATGGATAAAGTCATTCTAATTTTAACCCATCTTGGTCAATATGTGTAGAACACAGAATGTACGTATCCTCTACTGGAATGCCGACGGTATTCGCTCAAAAATTGCGGAACTGTTGGACCTGGTAAGCGAGCTTTCTATTGATATTGTAGCTTTGTCTGAGACCAGAATATCCCCCCGCATCAAATTACTCACTCCTGGCTTTACCTGTTATAGGTGCGATAGGAAACCTGATGGACGCGGTCAGGGAGTAGCTATATTAGTTAAATCGGACATAGAACATACCTTTCTCAATCTACCTATAACTCGCAACTTAGAATGTGTTGGAATACAAGTCACCCTCTCAAACCAAAAAATTACCTTTATCTCAGCTTATCAATCGCCTAACCTAGCCTTGCTACCTACAGACCTAGACGCAATTATTAACGCTCACTCAAAAACCTTACTAATGGGTGATCTTAACACTAAACATCCCTACTGGCACTGCTCACGCTCGAACATCCATGGTGAGGTACTTTTCGACCATATGTTAAACAACGAATATGACATCCTTGCACCCTCATACCCCACTCTAGTGCACTACCACAGTACGCATACACCATCCACCCCTGACGTTATCCTAGCTAATTCTGTCTACCACCTTTCAGAACCGCAGGTTATCACCGGCCTTTCCTCTAACCACCTACCTGTTTATTTCACTGCAAGTGGTAAAGTAAACAGACAGCCCCGTATCATATATAACTATACAAAAGCGGATTGGAGAGGTTATAGATCCCATTTGAATGAGTTTATAACTTTAAGCCAAACCACTTTTAACTCACCTCCGGAAATTGACCTTGCCATTGAACACTTGACCCAATCAATCATAAGTGCAAGAGACAAAGCCGTCCCTAAATTACCCGTTGATTGCGGTCATAAACTCCCACGTCGGATCAGGTCAGAAATCAAAACTAAAAATCGTCTTCGGAAATTGGCGTTAAACGAATTCATTCCACATAAACGACGTCAGCTATTTTCCCAAGTAAACAACATGCAGAAATGCATTAAGTCTAAGATCAAAATTATAAACGACAATGTCTGGAATAATAAGCTGTCTAATATTACCAATCCTGCGTCAGACTTATGGAGAGTGGTCAAATCATTAAACCACCAGCCTATTTCCATTCCTCCTCTAAAAATGTCTAATGATTCTATCACCTCCTCAGTATCCGAACAATGTGAGACGCTAGCAAATACCTTCGTCGAAAATATGAACCTAACAAAAGACTGGGTTAGCGATCCTGGTACGGAAGAGGCAGTTAAACAATCGATTCGGTTGCTGGACTCTTACCAGATGTGTGACTACCCACCTCTTGTTAGGCCAAATGAAATTAGGAAACTGCTAGGGAAACTAAAATCAAACAAAGCGCCTGGTTTTGACGGCCTAGGAAATGGCTTACTGAAAAACCTGCCTCAGAAAGCTATTGTGTATTTGACCAAAGTGTTCAATGGTTGCTTACGAATTGCCTACTTCCCGAATGCACTAAAACATGCTAAAATCATAGCTATAAAGAAACCTGGGAAAGATGACTCAAATCCATCCAGCTACCGACCAATTAGCTTATTACCAAGCATAGGGAAACTTCTTGAAGCGATCATCCTATCCCGCCTCACTAAAATAACTGCGCATGTTTTGATCCCCGAACAGTTCGGATTCCGAAGCTCGCACTCGACCACGCAACAATTAGCCAGAGTGGCTGAGCACATAACCCATGGGTTAAACCGTGGACTTTCCACAGGCATGATTTTACTAGACATCGAAAAAGCTTTTGATTCAGTTTGGCACGATGGCCTATTACACAAATTAATTAAATTTGAAGTACCTCTCTGTCTAGTAAAACTCATCCAAAATTACCTTCGTGATCGTTCGTTCTCAGTCTATGTTGGCAAAGAACACTCTGCTCCGAAAACCATCCCAGCCGGTGTGCCCCAGGGCTCGCTCGTAGGCCCATACGTGTTTATCCTTTACCTAAATGACATACCTAAACAAGCTCACACGCAACTTGCCATCTACGCTGACGACACGGCAACACTGGCGACAGACAAAGACGTTGATGTAGTGATTGGACGATTACAATTTTCACTTGAACTTCTCAGCCAATATTTTAAAACCTGGAAACTAAAGCTTAACTCAACAAAAACTGAAGGCATTTTGTTTACCGGAAAACGTACACTACCCACTAGGCTTGTCAAAATAGATGATTTCCAGATTACGTGGCGTCTATCAGTAAAATATTTAGGCATAATATTAGATAAGACTCTCAACTGGAACAAAAACACTGAAGTGATTATAAACAAAGCTACAAAAGCCCTAAATTCACTGAAACCAATTTTAAATCGAAAATCAGTTCTCAGTTCCTCAACCAAATTGCGTATTTATACTACTTTGGTGAGACCCTGCCTAACGTATGCAGCACCTGTCTGGTCTAGTCTAACAGACACCAAATATAATAAACTACAAACAATACAAAACAAAGCTTTAAAATTATCATTTAACACATCATTTCGCACCAACCTCAAAACATTACACAACCGTCTAAAGTATCCCTTCTTAAAAGATTTCATTTTAAAAACCTCACGAAAATTTTATTTGCATAAAAACCCATCGCACCGTAACACTTTAATATCTTCAATTGGAAAAAGTAGACTTAGTACGTTAACTTACGCCCGCACGTACAATCGATATAGACTGCCCCATCACTACTTCCTCCGTGACGTATCATGACGATAGCTCGCTTACTAGCCGACGCCGCCCGTTCGGCAGGTGTATGCGTAATGTTTGCACGCAACTACCCGCTACTTACATTATATTTTTATAACAAAATATAATAATGCTTACTTTTTGTAACCCAAACACTGACAATATTATGTGAGTCCTTACAGAGACTTCCACATACCCAATATCAAATGATATTCAATAAGTTGATCCAATGTGAAATAATATTAAGTAAAAACATGTTTAAATATTTGTAAAGGCGGTAGCCTAAGTGATAAAGTAAATCATGACTTGTCTACAAATAGAATAAGATCGTTTGTAAGCAGTATAATTGTTAACCAAAAGAATTAAAAAAAAAAAAAAAAAAAAAAAAAAAAAAAAAAAAAAAAAATTGTAATAAAATTTTTTTTTTTTTACTATAGCAAAAAAGTGTCGTGACAACTTTTTCGTAAGAATTTTTTCCGTCTAGCCCCCTTTCACAACGCGCGATAAGGAACTTCGTTCCAAAAAAAAAAATAAGTACACTAAAAATTAAAAAATAACTTTAATTTCGGAAGTCGGTGTCAAATAACGAAGAAGTAAAATACAAACACCGACTTCCGAAATTAAAGTTATTTATTAATTTTTAGTGTATTTTTTTTTGGAAGTCGGTTGTTTTTTTGTTTTATACCAAGAAAATGCTAGAACAATTAAAACCAAGTCTGATTCTAGTGTCTTTTTTCTAAATCTACAAAAAAAAACTTACCTACAACCCAAGATTGACCTACAAACACTTGACAGTCGTAACACGTTTTGGGCTCACAACGAAACTTAATACGACTATCGGGAACACTCACTCGTTTCCAATAATCGACTGCCAAATGGATGTTACAATCGTCCTGACTTTTTTCTGGCACGTGCCACTAGCAAGCTTTTAAGATGTCGCCGGTACGATATTTTTCTATATTAGGAACTGTTTGAGCACGTGTTTGCAATTTGAATTCGATTAGCACTATTAGCAGTTGTGGAAATCTTTGTGAAAGAGAATGCCGGGGAAGTACGTAATAGCAAGCCAATTTATGCCACTAAGTAGAGTTAATCAGAGCAAAGCATTATCCTTCAGTGCAGGAACTGCAGTGGCCTAAACAGAAAGCACTTCATCAGTTGCGTACCCAGGTAGGCCGCTGCAAATACAACTTGGCACTTATACTGTGAAAAATAGAAGACTAGCTAGCTCCAACCGTTTAGCTGTAATTCCTGTGTGACAGACGACGGACATACAGACAGACGGACATGTGAGTGACAGTAATAGGGCTCCGTTTGAACCCTTCGGGTATGGAACCCTAAAAATAGTCAGCAATATTTTTTTTTTTCATCTCTATTACTCTATTACTCGAAATCCTATTAACATTACAAGGGACGAGGGTCCCTTGGAACAAAGAAGCCCATCTTTTACCTACCCCACACAATTACAAGCCTATTTACCACAAAAGGACCTTCTAAAAGGCTTTAAATAAGACTTTAGATATTAAAAAGTATTAAATTGGTTAGGTTGTTGAATAGATTTATAATAATATATATAATTTATAATTTATAGAGGGAATTTAAGGGACAGGTTAATAAGTTGGCCACACTTTTCTATTTTAATCTGTGAAGTTGGCGGCGTTTCTGTCAAACTAATATATATGCATCAAGCAGGGTTTAGCAGGGGATATTTGAATTCATAATTCGAGGTAATTTTCAAATCTTCCAGCAGGTGTATTCGCTAACTCAGTTGACATCAATTTGATAGGCACTTTGTAGTACTTTGCTCGATGGACATCGATTATAAAAGGCACTACAAACAAAAATGTACTATTTTTGTTTTCCTATACGTCAAAGCGGTGGAGCATACGGTGGAGGTCTGCCCCGCTTGGGCGGAGCCCCGCCGTGTCCTCGTGGATGCGATAGGCGGCAGCGACCTCTCGCGCCCTGCCCTGGTTCAGATCATGGTACGGAGCGAGAGGGAATGAGAAACCGTCTCCTCCCTCTGCGAAGCAGTAATGCTCGCGAAGGCGGAGCCGGGACGCGTGAGGGAGACTCAACAATGGAGTCGCCCTCACGCTCTCAGCAGCAGCCGCCTCAGGAGACGCCTGGGACTTTCGGCGCCGCGAGACGATCTCCGGCCACCGTAGACCCGGGCCTGCGGACGGCGCGTAGTGTTCCACGCGCGCCTCAAAGAGTGCTCAGCAAAGGACGGCGCCTGCCACGGCCAATGCCGAAGTCGAAGTCGAAGTCAAAGTCGAAGTCAAAGTCGAAGTCGAAGTCGAAGTCGGTTTCGATTTAGTTTCGATTTAGTTTCGATTTAGTTTCGATTTAGTTTCGATTTAGTTTCGATTTAGATTCGATTTAGTTTCGATTTAGTTTCGATTTAGTTTCGATTTAGTTTCGATTTAGTTTCGATTTAGTTTCGATTTAGGTTCGATTTAGTTTCGATTTAGTTTCGATTTAGTTTCGATTTAGTTTAAATTTAGTTTCGATTTAGGTTCGATTTAGTTTCGATTTAGTTTCGATTTAGTTTCGATTTAGATTCGATTTAGTTTCGATTTAGTTTCGATTTAATTTCGATTTAGTTTCGATTTAGTTTCGATTTCGTTTCGATTTTGTTTCGATTTAGTTTCGATTTAGTTTCGATTTAGTTTCGATTTAGTTTCGATTTAGTTTCGATTTAGTTTCGATTTAGGTTCGATTTAGTTTCGATTTAGATTCGATTTAGTTTCGATTTAGTTTCGATTTAATTTCGATTTAGTTTCGATTTAGTTTCGATTTCGTTTCCATTTAGTTTCGATTTAGTTTCGATTTAGTTTCGATTTAGTTTCGATATCGATTCGATTTCGTTTCGATTTCGTTTCGATTTCATTTCGATTTAGATTCGATTTAGTTTCGATTTAGTTTCGATTTAGTTTCGATTTAGTTTCAATTTAGTTTCGATTTAGATTCGATTTAGTTTCGATTTAGTTTTGATTTAGTTTCGATTTAGTTTCGATTTAGTTTCGATTTAGTTTCGATTTAGTTTCGTTTTAGTTTCGATTTAGTTTCGATTTAGTTTCGATTTAGTTTCGATTTGGTTTCGATTTAGTTTCGATTTAGTTTCGATTTCGTTTCGATTTAGTTTCGATTAAGTTTCGATTTAGTTTCGATTTAGTTTCGATTAAGTTTCGATTTAGTTTCGATTCAGTTTCGATTTAGTTTCGATTTCGTTTCGATTTCGTTTCGATTTAGTTTCGATTTAGTTTCGATTTAGTTTCGATTTAGTTTCGATTTCGTTTCGATTTAGTTTCGATTTAGTTTCGATTTAGTTTCGATTTAGTTTCGATTTAGATTCGATTTAGTTTCGATTTAGTTTCGATTTAGTTTCGATTTAGTTTCGATTTAGTTTCGATTTAGTTTCGATTTAGTTTCGATTTAGTATCGATTTCGTTTCGATTTAGTTTCGATTTAGTTTCGATTTAGTTTCGCTTTAGTTTCGATTTCGTTTCGATTTAGTTTCGATTTAGTTTCGATTTAGTTTCGATTTAGTTTCGATTTCATTTCGATTTACTTTCGATTTCGTTTCGATTTAGTTTCGATTTAGGTTCGATTTAGGTTCGATTTAATTTCGATTTAGTTTCGATTTAATTTCGATTTAGTTTCGATTTAGTTTCGATTTAGTTTCGATTTCGTTTCGATTTAGTTTCGATTTAGTTTCGATTAAGTTTCGATTTAGTTTCGATTTAGTTTCGATTTAGTTTCGATTTAGTTTCGATTTAGTTTCGATTTGGTTTCGATTTAGTTTCAATTTAGTTTCGATTTAGTTTCGATTTCGATTCGAATTAGTTTCGATTAAGTTTCGATTTAGTTTCGATTTAGTTTCGATTTAGTTTCGATTTAGTTTCGATTTAGTTTCGATTTGGTTTCGATTTAGTTTCGATTTAGTTTCGATTTAGTTTCGATTTCGATTCGAATTAGTTTCGATTAAGTTTCGATTTAGTTTCGATTTAGTTTCGATTTAGTTTCGATTTAGTTTCGATGTAGTTTCGATTTAGTTTCGATTTAGGTTCGATTTAGTTTCGATTTAGTTCCGATTTAGTTTCGATTTCGTTTCGATTTAGTTTCGATTTAGTTTCGATTAAATTCGATTTGGTTTCGATTTAGTTTCGATTTAGTTTCGATGTAGTTTCGATTTAGTTTCGATTTAGTTTCGATTTAGTTTCGATTTAGTTTCGATTTAGTTTCGATTAAGTTTTGATTTAGTTTCGATTTAGTTTCGATTTAGTTTCGATTTAGTTTCGATTTAGATTCGATTTAGTTTCGATTTAGTTTCGATGTAGTTTCGATTTAGTTTCGATTTAGTTTCGATTTAGTTTCGATTTAGTTTCGATTAAGTTTCGATATCGATTCGATTTCGTTTCGATTTCGTTTCGATTTCATTTCGATTTAGATTCGATTTAGTTTCGATTTAGTTTCGATTTAGTTTCGATTTAGTTTCGATTTAGTTTCGATTTAGTTTCGATTTAGGTTCGATTTAGTTTCGATTTAGTTTCGATTTAGTTTCGATCTCGTTTCGATTTAGTTTCGATTTAGTTTCGATTTAGTTTCGATTAAGTTTCGCTTTAGTTTCGATTTAGTTTCGATTTAGTTTCGATTTAGTTTCGATTAAGTTTCGATTTAGTTTCGATTTAGTTTCGATTTAGTTTCGATTTAGTTTCGATTTCGTTTCGATTTAGTTTCGATTTAGTTTCGATTTAGGTTCGATTTAGTTTCGATTTATATTCGATTTAGTTTCGATTTAATTTCGTTTTGGTTTCGATTTAGTTTCGATTTAGTTTCGATTTAGTTTCGATTTAGTTTCGATTTAGTTTCGATTTAGTTTCGATTTAGTTTCGATTTAGTTTCGATTTAGTTTCGATTTCGATTCGATTTAGTTTCGATTTAGTTTCGATTTAGTTTCGATTTCGATTCGATTTAGTTTCGATTTAGTTTCGATTTAGTTTCGATTTAGTTTCGATTTAGTTTCGATTTAGTTTCGATTTAGGTTCGATTTAGTTTCGATTTCGTTTCGATTTCGTTTCGATTTAGTTTCGATTTAGTTTCGATTAAGTTTCGATTTAGTTTCGATTTAGTTTAGATTTAGTTTCGATATCGATTCGATTTCGATTCGATTTAGTTTAGATTAAGTTTCGATTTAGTTTCGATTTAGTTTTGATTTAGTTTCGATTTAGTTTCGATTTAGTTTCGATTTAGGTTCGATTTAGTTTCGATTTAATTTCGATTTAGTTTCGATTTAATTTCGATTTAGTTTCGATTTCGATTCGATTGAGTTTCGATTTAGTTTCGATTTAGATTCGATTTAATTTCGATTTAGTTTCGATTTCGTTTCGATTTAGTTTCGATTTGGTTTCGATTTAGTTTCGATTTAGTTTCGATTTAGTTTCGATTTAGTTTTGATTTCGATTCGATTTCGATTCGATTTAGTTTCGATTTAGTTTCGATTTAGTTTCGATTTAGTTTCAATTTCGATTCGATTTAGTTTCGATTTAGTTTTAATTTCGATTCGATTTGGTTTCGATTTACTTTCGATTTAGTTTCAATTTCGATTCGCTTTAGTTTCGATTTCGATTCGATTTAGTTTCGATTTCGATTCGATTTCGATTCGATTTCGATTCGATTTCGATTCGATTTAGTTTCGATTTAGTTTCAACATACAATACAGGTCTAAGAGTTTGCCTCCAGATAAAGTTGCAGTTTCTGTGAGTGACTATTGATTCGCTAAGCAACCGGCAGTGGGTCCCTCAAACAGGGGCAACGCCCCAAGGTATCTCAACTTGGCAATCTTCATCACCCCCGGGAAAAGTTGCTTGCCGTACGCTGCCGCAGCTATCATCTTTAGAGGCGTTCAAAACAGTAGATCCAATTAATTCGGTGACGAGGAACGCTGAGTGGTGAGACAGAAAGTGCCTATTGATTCGCTAAGCAGCCGGCAGTTGGTCCCTCAAGCAGGCCAATGCCTCTTAGGGTATCTCAACTTTGCGCCTTCATCACCCTCCGGGGAAGGTTGCTTGCCGTATGTTGCTCAGCAATCGTCTTTAGAGACGTTCAAAATACGCCGTTTTCAGCAGATACTAAAGTTATAACCTCGCATGGTTTTCTTTTCCACCAGCTATGCTCCTACGTGTGTTACACCACCACCGGGCGTTCCTTCATGTCAATTTCACAACAAACAGCTGGAAACCTTACCCACTCTAACACGAAATTGGTCAAATGAGGTAAAGCAACTTTGGTTAACTTGTGGGATACCTTCAACGCTTAGACACCAATGCATTAAATGGGTGTAATGCAGTCAAAGTACCCTAAATTATCACCGTTCGACACCTGCCCATTTTCTTAAGGATTGATTAGCTGAGTGTCTATGCATGTTCACAAATCAGCTACAGCGTCAGTTTGGTTTAAAATGCTATCTGATGTAAAGTTTTCGTTAACTTTTTTTGTTACACATATCTTGAAAGCAGTTATTAGCGAAATCAACTTCACCAAAAATTGCTAATTTGGGACGCACGCAAGTACACAGCGGCTTAGATCAGTATTTTTCCCTAAGTCGACCCACTGACCAAATATTGATCTAAATTTAAGTTGTTATATGATGTTTCAAGGAGTACTGGAAATATATTATTGCCAGCATTGGGTCTCAGATCGTGTGTAGTCAGTGTCTCTTTAGTTTTGACTCAAAACATTTCAAGGACAATCAGGATTCAATAACCTTGCATGAGTCTTAATCGGCGTCATACCAATAATCGAATTGGATGTTGCTAGCTTTCCAGACGGAAATATATGTACGTTATTTATGTCGAGAACAATATTACAAAAAATATCAGAGATAATCATTTACTTATAATCACAACTGAGCTCGTGAAGGAACTGGTAACTAACTGTAGTTATGGGAAGATGAATAAAACATTTTCTGAGGTCAGAATAGTACCGTTACCGTGCACTACCTGTTTACAAAAGTAGCCAGTTAACAGTATACAAATATTCATACTCTAGCTAAAGATAACTGGTACCATGAACAATCTTTATGAAATATTAACTTATAGAGGTGATAAACTCTGGTTATATTAAGAGCTGAATCAGAGAAGTCTATTTCTCAATTCTTTACAGTTGTGTATTAAAACTCTTTATGGTTTACATTCACAAAGCCTACGATAGTTAAATTAGCAATGTTGATCGTTTATAGTGGAATTTAATTACACACTTACGAGTTTGATTTCCTTACTTTCGTATCCGACTATATTATCTTTTAAACAATTATAATATTAATTGATCACATTGTTGCGTTTTACTAAGCAAGCCACCAGGAGATAACAAACAGATCTCTCATAAATGGACTTCGGACGTCAAACGGAACACATAATATAAAAATTATACCTTAAAATAAAACTTGTATTATGTTTCCTACGACGTCCGAAGTCCAAATAATTTCTTCCTGGTGTACCTATACTATCATCATTACTATTATGAGCCGAACAATGACATATAAATGGTGGCTTGCCCTGTGCTGTAAGTTAGTTCCAGATGCAGCCACAGGCGGCGCCGAGGTCGAGTTTTGTAACGGAAGTAGCATCATCTAGCGAGTAAACACGGGAAAAAGACGATGTACTCTCATAAATGGACTTCGGACGTCTTAGGAAACATAATACAAAATTTATTTTAAGGTACAATTTTTATATTCTATTCTATTCCCGCGGTCTATGGAGAGGCTCGGCATAGCATTTGGGTTTACCCGCCTACGGTGGTCAGGTGCTAGCAGTAGTTGTTTTTTGGGAGGATGAGATTAGACTTTAGTTATTCTGATTTATATGAACCCACTATACTCTCTGCCAGCCTCATTATAAATTATAGCCTATGTGCTATTCCAGAATGTAATCTATATCTGTGCCAAATTTCATCCAGATCCGTTCACCCGTTCTTGCGTGCTATAGTACTACGTAACTTTCGCATCTACACTTCTGGACACATCTATTGGCCCACCTTAGAGTTTAGGTTTCGATGGCCCCTACCGAAATATGATTGCTAGATTGAACAAAAACTGTTGATGCAGTTTTAAACCTGATACATTTTACCATCTTTTTCGATCGTATTGTTTTAAATTTGAATTCAGAATACCATACGACATGGAGCTACGCCTAACAAGTCGGATATGCGCCTTGTTAAAGGCAATTGATTTTTGAATAAAAACCATGTTTTATCAAATAAAGGTTTAATTTAATAACGCGTGTTGCCTCCATGGGCATCTACCACAGCTCTCATACGATTAGGCATAGAGTTTATCAACCGCTCTATGAAATTTTGAGGGATCATCTCCCATTCCTCTTCTATGGCAGTTTTCAACTCCTGCATCGTCTGGGCAACTGGCTGACGAGCCCTAACACGTCTTTTTAGATCGTCCCACATGTGCTCAATGGGGTTCATGTCTGGGCTTCTGGCTGGCCAGTCCATAACTGTGATGTGCCCTGCCGAAGATATTCCCTGACGATGCCGGCCGCATGGGCTCTTGCATTATCATGCATAAAAAGGAAATTTGGGCCCACATAGTCCGCGTATGGTATCACGTGAGGTTCTAAGCACTCACGAATGTACCTTTCAGCATTTAATGTTGGCAGCCGTGGTCCTGTAACAACCTCAAGTTGAGTTTTGCCGCTCGCGGATATACCGCCCCAGACAGTCCATTTTTTTTTTTTTTTGTGGGGTGGGAAATCATCCTATGACTTCTCCCGCTCTGGGCGGAGCGGGAGGGCGTGTCAGACTCTTACTGACTAAAACCCACCCCTGTTCCTTCCTGCCTTTGAGTGCCCAGGGGCGAGGTAACTCTGTTTCGAATTTATCCTCAACCCCCGGGCAGGCATCGGCCATGACGGGCCCCGTCTCTTGCTGACAACTCTTTGAGGCGCGCGTGGAACACTACGCGCCGTCGACTCTCGGGCCTGGTGCTGATCGGACGGCGAGTTACCCACTACTCGCCGTCCGCAGGCCCGGGCCAGACAGTCCATGAGCCACCGCCATAAGCAACCCTCTCTTCAAAGCAGCATTGTGCGAAACGCTCTCCCTTACGTCGGTAGACCTTCTTCCTTCCATCATTGCCATGTAACACAATTTTAGACTCATCAGAAAAGAGTACACGGCTCCAATCTTGCTGTGTCCAATTTAAATGACTGCGTGCGAAATGAAGGCGCGCTGTTCGGTGGGCTCGCGTTAGTTTGGGCCCATTAGCTGGCTTGTGTGGTACCATATCGCGTTCTTTTAACCTTCTCCGAACAGTTCGAGCGCTCACAGATACTCCGTGGAAGTCGCGAAGTTGGTTTTGTATCTCAATGGAGGTAAGGTGACGATTTCTCAAGCTGGTCGTCACGATGAATCGATCCTGCCTTTCAGTTGTGACCCGAGATCGTGGCCTTCCTTGGCGACGAACAAAGCCGCCAGTCTCTAGGTACCTCCGATAAACATTTCTGTGCAGGACGCTCAAACAAATGTATGTAGGAAGCGTAATCGCTTTAGTTCATACCTATAGTTAATTTAGTTTATTTGTCATGTTTTCATTATATCTTATTATGTTTAGTAATGTCTTGAAATAAGGATAAAAGTATGTTTTAATGTTAAGCTCACTGAGGTAACTTTTTTGTATAGCGCAGGTAGTGCATGCCACAGCGCTAAAATTGACCAATAGTAATAAAGCTCGTAGTTAGGAATTTTGACTAGTCAGTGATTGGTTGTTCCAATTCATGCTTCTCATGGATTGGATACAGACAGTGGAAAGTTTTCGAAGTCCACCATGTAAAATTATGTACATGTCGAGATACATATGTAAAATTGCTTTGTTTTTATTGTAGTTTATAGATTTGTGATAATGTAAAAATAGAATATAAAAGTAGAATATAACGTAGAATCAGTTTGTCCATAGAATACATACTTTGTAGTATGTATATATATCAGTTTTGTTGTTATTAAAATCAGTAAATATGTAATAGTAAATATGCAGGTGTTCATTACCTAATAGATTTGTAAAACCCTTCTGATTGGTTATCGTCAGAATATCGAAATGTTTGTGATTGGTCAAATGTTAATGTCCAAGTTAATTTGTGAAATTCTCAAAATGTATTGGCTGTCCGGGTCTGCATTTGCTACACTACGTGTCCCATGGAATTTGGGTGATAAATATAGGCGTCCCTGGCAGTCAAATTCAGTCACTCAGCGGCAGTTGACTCAGTGAGCTTGAAAGTCCTCTGGCTTTCGCTCTATTGTCTAGTACCACACCTTGTACAGACACTTGTCTTGTTGGGTTCCACACCTTGAACAGACTAAGTCTCGTTGTGTTCCACACCTTGAACCGACTGAGCATTGTCGTGTACCACACCTTGTACCGACTATATATATATTGTTTGTGTAACATATTCTTTTATGAACCATATTTTGAAATGTAAATAAATAGTCTTCAAGATCTAAGAAGAGTTTAATTGAACCAAGTGACTCCTCCAATCCAGCAACATTATAGTTTGGGTCCCATCCCAAATATTGGTCCTTCGAGCGCCGGATCTGAGGAAAGTCACTATAGAAAAGACTCCAGCGAACTTATTGAAGATTATTTGTGAAGATTCATTATTGAGAAGAATTTACAATGCCAGTCACGAGGTCTACGGGAAAACGAGGCGGCCAGGCGTCGACTACAGTTACAGAACAGACGGAAACTGCTACGGAAACCGCTACAGAAGCCACGACTGACACAAGCGCTACAGAAGCGACGCGAACAACGACCAACACTTTGGAAGCCCCAGCCGCCACCGCGTCTACAGTTAAACACGCCGCGCAAGAAGACGTCACAACTGAGAACAAAGAAAGTGGTCGCCGCAGCAAACCTACGTCACAGAAGAGTGATAAAACTTCAAAAGCGCGCCGCGTAGCCAGGGCCAAAGCAGAGCTGGCACAACGATTAGCCAATTTAGCGGCCGCGCGCCTAGCCGAAATCGAAGCTGAGTCAACTGATGAAGACGTATCCTCCGTCGCCTCGGAAGCTGGAAATGATCATCGAGTGACTAATTGGCTCCATTCAAGTCAGCTGCTCGCCATCTCCAACAGACCTTATCAATCTGAGGTAAAGTCGTCGATCGATCCTGCAGTTCCAGTGACGACCGCCGTAGCCTGGGACATCCCGGCGACTTTACCGGCGGGAGTCAGCACCAGGCCCCCGCAACCGAACCCACCGCCAGTGGTCGCTGCCGCCCTCTGGCAGCCGAACCTTGCAACTGAACAGTTGCACCCGAACCGGCCGCCAGTGAGTGCTACCGCCTCCTGGCAGCCGAACTTTGCGACTGAACAGCCGCACCCGAACATGCCGCCAGTGAGTGCCGCCGCCTCCTGGCAGCCGAACTTTGCGACTGAACAGCCGCACCCGAACATGCCGCCAGTGAGTGCCGCCGCCTCCTGGCAGCCGAACTTTGCGACTGAACAGCCGCACCCGAACATGCCGCCAGTGAGTGCCGCCGCCTCCTGGCAGCCGAACTTTGCGACTGAACAGCCGCACCCGAACATGCCGCCAGTGAGTGCCGCCGCCTCTTGGCAGCCGAACTTTGCGACCGAACAGTTGCACCCGAACCCGCCGCCAGTGAGTGCCGCCGCCTCCTGGCAGACGAACCCCGCGCCTGCGCAGCCACACTTGAACCCGCCGCCAGTGATCACCGCCGCATCCTGGCAACCGAACTACGTGCCTGCTCAACCGCAACCAATGCCAGCGCCAATAGAACCCGGCGCGCCCTGGCCATCGAACTCTACGCACGTGGCACCGAACACATCATGGCAACCGATCTACACTACGGCGCCGCATCACAGCTACACGTCGAAACCTGCCACTGCAACCTGGGTGCCGCCGTCTACGCCATCAGTCCACGTCGCGCAACAACCTACAGCACTAGTCGTCCCAGATACAAGGACGGACATGAGAGAACTTGCTGCTGCAATTACGCAAGCTGTGCAGACCGCACAGTACCAACAGCCAATGAAGCATTCTGAACTTCCCTGCTTCAATGGAGCTCATCAAGATTGGCTCACGTTCCGCGCCGCCTATTGTGAGACAGCGCATCGATTATCAGCAGTAGAAAATATGTCAAGACTCAGAAGAAGCCTTCGAGGAATAGCAAAAGAAGCTGTACAGGGTCTGTTAATAGTGAACGCTGACCCGTACGAAGTCATGAAGACACTCGAGCTACGCTTCGGTCGGCCAGACTCAATAGCCATGGCCGAGATGGAGCGACTACGAACCTTACCTCGCCTCACTGAATCTCCGCGTGAAGTCTGCACCTTCGCTACCAAAGTAGAAAACATCATTGGTACTCTGCGAGCACTCAACTGCGGGCATTATCTCTTCAATCCAGAAGTCACGAAGGCTATGGTTGAAAAGCTCACACCGACCTTGAAAAGGCAATGGTACCAGTTTTCAGCAGAACAACCCAGAACCGAACCTGATCTGCTGAAGTTTACCCGATTCATCAAGATAGAAGCAGAGATGTGCAGCCCGTATGCACTGCCTGAGAACATCGCTGCAACAACACCAACGCCTCAGAACATGCAGCGACGTCAGCAGCGGGTACATGCCACGCAAGAAGCAAGCAAACCAAATTGTGGCTTATGTGATCGTCAAGGGCACAGCATCGTGGAATGCGACCAATTCAAGAAGGCAACTACTGATGCAAGATGGGACATCGCAAAGAAGCATCGCCTGTGTTTTCGCTGCCTCAGATTTCGAACAAAGCAACACAGCTGTAAACCAAAAAGATGCGAGATAGGCAACTGTGTGCACTTACATCACAAGATGCTACACTCCAATGGTGCAGCATCCAAGAAGAAAGAAGAAACCGATAGCTCCAAAAAAGAACAAGAGAAGGTCCATTCAATGTGGACACCGAGAGTATCGTTTCTCAAAATAATACCAGTGCACCTTTCTGGACCGGCGGGAGCTGTCAATACCTACGCGCTCCTTGACGACGGCTCTACCGTAACTCTGATCGATGAGAGCCTAGCCAATCAAATCGGAGCAGAAGGATCCAGTGAACCACTTCGAATAGCATCCTTTGACGGAGAACCCACAGTCGACGTGTCATCTCGAAGAGTGAACTTCGTCATCAAAGGACTTCACACGTCCGAACGCAAGCTACGAGCGAGAACAATCAAGCAGCTAGAGTTGGCCGCACAGAAGATCCCTGGAGAAGCAGTCAGAGACTGTGAACATCTTCATGACATCGCCAGAGAGATAGTAACAGAAGATGCAAGACCTAGACTTCTGATTGGCCAAGACAATTGGGATCTCCTCATCGCAACGGAGGTCAGAACTGGGAAAAAGAACCAACCAGTGGCCTCACTAACACCATTGGGTTGGGTCCTGCATGGCAGTCACACGCGAACACTTGGCCACAGAGTAAACTTCATCAGATACGCCAACACAGACGACGAACTTCATGAACTGGTGAAAGAATACATCACGATAGACAACATACAAGTCAATCCGAAGAAGCCCATCAACGATCCCGAAGAAAAAGCACTCCGAATCCTTCAGAAACATACGACCAGAACTCCAGAAGGAAGATATCAAACTGCACTATTATGGCGAGATGAAAACGTCAAGATGCCAGACAACTATGACAGCGCTCTGAACAGACTCATGAGCGTAGAGAAGAAGCTAGACAAAGAACCTGAACTAAAGAAGAAGTACACTGAACAAATGGAAGCACTAGTATCAAAAGGGTACGCCGAACCAGCTCCGCACTCGACATCGGAACATCGAACATGGTACCTACCTCACTTTGCCGTGTTCAACCCCATGAAACCAGACAAACTTAGGATTGTCTGCGACGCAGCAGCCAAGACTAGAGGAGTCTCATTAAACGACCAACTACTCACTGGCCCAGATCTACTGCAATCGCTACCAGGAGTAATAATGCGCTTCCGTCAGCACTCAATCGCCGTGACCGCTGACATCACCGAAATGTTCCTTCAAATAGAACTACGACCCGAAGACCGGGATGCTCTCCGATACTTATGGCGAGGAGACCGAAGAGACGGCCAGCCGCCGGAACAATACCGCATGAAGTCGCTAATCTTCGGAGCTTCTTGCTCACCAGCGACGGCAATCTACGTGAAAAACACGAACGCCGAGAGATTCCAGCAGGAACATCCAGAAGCAGTCAAAGCTATCAAAAGAAAACATTACATGGATGACTATCTGAATAGTTTTGACACATTGGAGGAAGCCGTGAGAGTATCGCAAGCTGTGCGTGACATACATAGAGAAGCGCACTTTGAACTCAAGAAATGGTCATCTAACTCGAGCACCCTTCTAGAAGCGCTAGGGGAAGTCGCCAAGACTGAAGACACAATCAAGCTGGACGACAGCATCAAGACAGAACGAGTTCTCGGTCTAATATGGAAGCCAACGGAAGACTCCCTCACATTCAATTTAAATCTGGCACGCATACCTCAGAACGTCTTACAGAACGACACGCCAACAAAAAGAGAAGCTCTCAGAATAGTTATGTCTCTGTTTGACCCATTGGGACTCGTTTCACCGGTCACCATCAGAGCCAAGCAAATACTACAAGAAGTTTGGCGTCGTGGAACAGCATGGGACGAAAACCTGGACAGTGACCTGGCTGCCAGCTGGAGAAAATGGCTCACCCACCTCAGGAATTTGGAACACATGGCCATCCCACGAACTTACCCAGGCTTCAGCGACACAGAATCCCTACAGCTGCACGTGTTCACAGACGCAAGTGAATCTGCATACGCAGCAACCATGTACTGGCGAACAGTCACCAAGGATGGAAGAGTCTACATCTGCCTAATCACAGCCAAAGCCAAGGTGGCGCCACTGAAGCTGATGTCGATTCCGCGATTAGAGCTGCAAGCAGCAGTACTCGGAGCACGTATGGCGTCATCAGTTAAAGAAGAGCACGAGCAAACGCCAGAGTCAACCACGTTCTGGACCGACAGCAGAACTACACTGTCATGGATCAGAACCGGGTCTCGAACCTACAAGCCGTATGTAGCTCATCGCATCGCAGCGATCGAGGAACATAGCTCCACCAACGAATGGCGCTGGCTGCCGACCAAACTGAACCCGGCAGACGACGCTACAAGAGATGTACCAGAAAACTACGGGCAAGATCATCGTTGGTTCAACGGCCCAGAATTCCTTCTCGGTTCCCCAGAAACGTGGCCAGCCGACGAGAAGAACCCTGTCATAATCACAGGGGAAGAGAGAACTTGTGCCTTCACTGACAAGAACGTACAAATCAGTGAAGCAATACCGGACGTCAATAGATTCTCACGCTGGGAGAGATACTTACGATCTACAGCACGAATGCTGCAGTTCCTGCACCTCTGTCGCCAATCAAGACAAAATATCAACTACAAAAGAACTAAAAAGAACGACAGCAACGATCCTGATTGGAAGAAGAACAAACGAACATTGCCAGTCAAAGTGGCAGAGAGACGAGAGACCACAAACATTTACTTACCTCTCTCCACTGAATTTCTTCGTAAGGCCGAGAATCTGATCCTGCAAGCTTCACAAGAACAATCCTTCCAGGAAGAAGTAGAAGCTCTGAAAAACAAAAGACCCTTACCACGAAGCAGTCGCCTACACACATTGAGCATAGAACTCATAGACGGAGAGATTCGACTGAAAAGCAGAATAGCCATCATGACAGACATCGCTGAGAATCTGAAGAACCCAATGGTCCTTGATGGAGATCACCGTGCAACACGATTGTGGATCGAACATGTCCACCGCCAGCTGCATCATGCGAGCACCGAGATGACAGTCAACGAATGCCGTCAGCAGCATTGGGTGCTCCGCCTACGACCTACAGCCAAGAACATTATCAGTAAATGTTTACGATGTCGCATGAAGGCAGCCTCTCCACCGCAGCCTATGACAGGGAATCTCCCTTCCTGTCGCCTAGCTCACCACCAGAGGCCATTCACCTTCGCTGGATTGGACTATTTTGGGCCAATGACCATTACAGTGGGACGAAGTCATCAGAAGAGATACGTCGCCCTATTCACCTGTCTCACGACGCGAGCCATTCATCTGGAGCTTGTGGCATCGCTCAACACAGATTCGGCGATCATGGCACTGCGTCGTATGATAGCGCGCCGAGGATGTCCAACACAGTTGTGGTCCGATAATGGGACTAATTTTCACGGCGCTGAGAAGGAACTACGGACTGCCATCTTCGCAGCTACAGCGGAAGAAGCCTCAAAGAAGATGATCGACTGGAGATTCATCCCACCGGGTGCTCCTTTTATGGGAGGCGCATGGGAACGCATGGTGAGATCTGTGAAGACAGCACTTGCCGCCACTTTGAACGAGCGTTTCCCGAGCGAAGAAGTGCTTCACACGTTACTCATTGAAGCCGAACACACAGTGAACAGCCGGCCACTTACCCACGTATCCGTGAACCCCGAAGATCCAGAAGCCCTGACGCCCAATCATTTCATCTTGGGAGGTCCGGGTCGTATCGCAGCACCAGGTGAATTCAACGACAGTGACCTGCATCTACGAGCAAGTTGGCGCGCATCTCAGAGACTCGCCGATATATTCTGGGCCAGATGGCTTAAAGAATATCTCCCAGAGCTACGGAACCGTAGAGAACCGCACACCAAAGGCACGATTCCCAAAGTCGGTGACCTAATACTCATCGTGGACGGCAACCTTCCACGGAACATGTGGATCAGAGGACGCATCTGTGCTACGTTTCCCGGCCCAGATGGAGTGGTACGAACGGTGGACGTGACCACGAAAGGAGGAACCTTACGACGTCCGGTGAAGAAGATAGTCGTCCTGCCGACCGAGACCAGCGATCCTGCACCATCTACAACTGCGACGTCAGCGGCGGGCGTCGCACGGCGGGAGGAATGTGCAGGACGCTCAAACAAATGTATGTAGGAAGCGTAATCGCTTTAGTTCATACCTATAGTTAATTTAGTTTATTTGTCATGTTTTCATTATATCTTATTATGTTTAGTAATGTCTTGAAATAAGGATAAAAGTATGTTTTAATGTTAAGCTCACTGAGGTAACTTTTTTGTATAGCGCAGGTAGTGCATGCCACAGCGCTAAAATTGACCAATAGTAATAAAGCTCGTAGTTAGGAATTTTGACTAGTCAGTGATTGGTTGTTCCAATTCATGCTTCTCATGGATTGGATACAGACAGTGGAAAGTTTTCGAAGTCCACCATGTAAAATTATGTACATGTCGAGATACATATGTAAAATTGCTTTGTTTTTATTGTAGTTTATAGATTTGTGATAATGTAAAAATAGAATATAAAAGTAGAATATAACGTAGAATCAGTTTGTCCATAGAATACATACTTTGTAGTATGTATATATATCAGTTTTGTTGTTATTAAAATCAGTAAATATGTAATAGTAAATATGCAGGTGTTCATTACCTAATAGATTTGTAAAACCCTTCTGATTGGTTATCGTCAGAATATCGAAATGTTTGTGATTGGTCAAATGTTAATGTCCAAGTTAATTTGTGAAATTCTCAAAATGTATTGGCTGTCCGGGTCTGCATTTGCTACACTACGTGTCCCATGGAATTTGGGTGATAAATATAGGCGTCCCTGGCAGTCAAATTCAGTCACTCAGCGGCAGTTGACTCAGTGAGCTTGAAAGTCCTCTGGCTTTCGCTCTATTGTCTAGTACCACACCTTGTACAGACACTTGTCTTGTTGGGTTCCACACCTTGAACAGACTAAGTCTCGTTGTGTTCCACACCTTGAACCGACTGAGCATTGTCGTGTACCACACCTTGTACCGACTATATATATATTGTTTGTGTAACATATTCTTTTATGAACCATATTTTGAAATGTAAATAAATAGTCTTCAAGATCTAAGAAGAGTTTAATTGAACCAAGTGACTCCTCCAATCCAGCAACATTATAGTTTGGGTCCCATCCCAAATAATTTCGGACCGCAGATCGACTTAAATTAAGTTGAGCACTCACGTTTCTTTGGCTGTGTTCGGCCTGAGTAAGTGCCACAGCTTGGGCGGCGACTTCAGGTGAAGTATCCATAGATTATTGATAGAACCTCACCTTAATGTTAAGAATAAGTAATGTTTGTTGCAAAACCAAAGATATCAATCACTTTTTCAAGAATTAAATCCAAGTAAACCAATAAAACCAAGTTTTCTTACACCCGTATTTATAAACAAGTAAAAGTAATTACTTAAGTAACGATTTCTATTCTATAGTTAAGAAATTACTCGAAGTTAGAACTGTCAAAAGTTAGAATTCTTAACCAAGTAATAGTCACCATTTCCTTTACTTAAGCATTTGCGCTACCCAGTAAACTATAGCAATCATTGTTTTGAGGTTATTTTGGTTAAAAATGGATACTTTAGATAGCATTGAAGGGGTTAGTCGGCGCCAAACAACAATCTGATTATTAAATATCTAAATTTTATAAATACTTACAAATGAAGAAGGCTGTAAGTAGGTAATTAATCATTTTATTAATTGGCGCCGACTCAAAATTAGTTTATATAAAATTTGATATTTTATGTAGATAAATAAGCTCATTACTCAAGACGTAAAAGGTTTATTTATTTTTTGCTTTTTAGTTCTTTTTCGTCGGTTAATTTTTTTGTTAAAAAGTTTTTTATTTATATTTTTGTGGCTCGCATCATCTTTTAACACTCTGAGGCTAATTTCTAATTCTTCATCATTCCTCTTGCCACTGAGCTGATGATATAACAATCCTTTCATGAAGTTCCCAGGATATTGACCAGTTGAGGTTACCTCCAATATTGTAAAGACGTCTTTTCGTCAAAGCATATTAAGTGGTATTTGTCACTAAAACCAGTTTTTATATCTGACTTCTATTGTTTAGGAAAGGTATGGTTTCCATCATCAGCTCAGTTTCATGATGTGATGGTTCCTAAATGCAAATACCTGATTAAGTTATGAAAACTAAACAGAAACAATATTCGTGCCCAATTTTTGAGGTTCTCTCTCAGTTTTTTCAGGATCCCATGATCAGATCCTGATGTCCTTGACATGGGACCATCCTTGAGGTATACGCTATCTAAAAAAAAAAGAATCATCAAAATCGGTTCATAAATAACGGAGTGAGGGCCGAACATACATACAGAAACGCTAAACGTGCCCACAATTTTCGAGGTTTTCTCTCAATTTTATCCAAATTCCATGGTCAAATCCTGATTTCCTTGATACGGGACCACCCTTGAGGTATACCCTATCTAACAAAAAAAGAATAATCAAAATCGGTTCATAAATGACGGAGTGAGGGCTGAACATACATACAGAAACGCTAAACGTGCCCACAATTTTCGAGGTTTTCTCTCAATTTTATCAGGATTTCACAGTCAAATCCTGACTTCCTTGACATGGGACTACCCTTGAGGTGTACCCTATCTAACAAAAAAAGAATAATCAAAATCGGTTTATAAATGACGGAGTGAGGGCTGAACATACACAAAAAAAAAAAAAAACATATATACGGTCGAATTGAGAACATCCTCCTTTTTTTTCGTCGGTTAAAAATCGGTTCATAAACAACGGAGTGAGGGCCGAACATACGTACAGAAACGCTGAACGTGCCCACAATTTTCGAGGTTTTCTCTCAATTTTATCAGGATTACATTATCAGATCCTGATTTCCTTGACATGGGACCATCCTTGAGGTACTCGTATACCCTATCTAATAAAAAAATAATAATTAAGATCGGTTCATAAATGACGGAGTGAGGGCTGAACATACACAAAAAAAAAAATACGGTCGAATTGAGAACCTCCTCCTTTTTATTTCGTCGGTTAAAAAGAGTGGTCCATGATTTACATATCAGTTGCTAAACATTTGCTAAACAGTTCAGAGATTTTTATGAATAACAAAGTAAATGAATAATTTTGAAATCTAACAATAGGAGAAGATTACCAAACAACACATTAGTAGGTGTTGAAAAAACTCACATGTTTTATTTTTGACAATGGTAATGTTCACACAATTTTGTGCCTAGTTAAGTTACTTAAGTGTAGGTACAACATTACTATTTGAAACCAGTTTTGAAGGTCTAACACATCACTAATTATAAAACCAAGTCCCCGCCGCGTCTGTCTATCTGTTCGCGATAAACTCAAAAACTGCTGAACGTAATTTTATGCGGTTTTTATCAATAGACAGAGTGGTTCATGGGGAAGGTTTAGGTGTATAATTTGTACCCGTGCGAAGTACAGAAGAAGTTTTTTTAAAGTGAAAACTTCTTTATGCGTTGGGCACTTTTGTTCAAGTTTTAGTCAGCTGCTACTGTCCCTCTCCTGGGTAAAGACCTCCACCCATTCCTTCCACTTCTCTCTGAGCGGTGTTTCTTTACGCCATTTCACCAGAAGCCATCCAAGGCGTTCTGCTATCTTCTCATAAGTCTACCGCGACCCCGTATGATCTGTGTCAGTGCTCCAGTCTTGCGCTGTACGGGCCCACAGCTTTGAAGAAAAAAGAGTGTCCATGGATTTTCTTGCACGTTCTTCTCCATAGAAATCTACGCTTTGGAATGTGCAATTAACGTCAGCTTTCTGACTGACCGACTTCTTGACAATTCCTAAGTACCTGTAAATGGTTTATTTGAAATAAATAAAATTCAAAGCCCTGACTGATGTATCAACGCACAGCCTAAACCGCTGGTCCTAGAGACATGAAATTTGGAAGGTGTGTTCTTTGTGAAGAGTAGGTATCCATTAAGAAAGGGTTTTTCAAAATTCAACCCATAAGGGGGTGAAAATGGGGTTGAAAGTTTATAACGAGGGAAGTACTAATTCCACGCGGGCGAAGCTGCACGCAGAAGCTAGTATGTAGTATAAAACAAAGTTGGTTTCCACGTCTGTCTGTCTGAGGGCGTGTCAGACTCTGACTAAAACCCACCCCTGTTCCTTCCCTGCCCTGAATGCCCAGGGGTGCGGTAACTCTGTTTCGAATTTATCCACAACCCCTGGGCAGGCAACCCCCGGCCATGACGGGCCCCGTCATGGTTTGCTGACAACTCTTTGAGGCGCGCGTGGAACACTATGCGCCGTCGTTGTCCTTGCGTGACAAATAAAATTAATTAAGTACTTTTTTATGGATTAATAAAGGGAGGATCGTGGCTCAGTAACAGCCGCACAAGTTAGTCTTCAAAGTAATGCAACGCTCGCCGAGGTCTGCCCGTAGATGGGCGACCGTCCATAATACATCGAGACTCCTCCGTGTCTCGGCCAGCACGTTAACCCGTTGGTACCGGCTGTCATTTGTAGATCTTTGTTTTTTACGGGTAGCCAGAAATTTTGACACCAGTTTTAAGGGTTCCGTACCCAAAGGGTAAAACGGGACCCTATTACTAAGACTCCGCTGTCCGTCCGTCTGTCTGTCTGTCTGTCTGTATGGCCGCCTGTCACCAGACTGTATCTCATGAACCGTGATAGTTAGACAGTTGAAATTTTCACAGATGATGTATTTCTGTTACCGCTATAACAACAAATACAAAAAAAAACAGAATAAAATAAAAAAATAAGGGACAGGTTCACGCTTAACCACTATCTCACCTGATGGTAAGCGATGATGTAGTCGAAGATGGAGCACGCTTGCCTAGAAGTAACCTATTCACTCTTGACTTAAAGTTTTGCTAAAGGGTATCGTGTTGCGCGGGCCTGCGGACGGCGAGTAGTGGGTAGCTGGCCGTCCAATCAGGACAAGGCCCGAGAGTCGACAAAGAGATGTAAGCAAAACGTGATCGGGCTCGACATGGCCGATGCCTGTCCAGGGGTTGTGGATAAATTCGAAACAGAGTTACCGCGCCCCTGGGCATTCAGGCAAGGAAGGAACAGGGGTGGGTTTTAGTCAGTAAAAGTCTGACACGCTCTCCCACTCCACCCAGAGCGGGAGACTTCAAGATCATTTCCCATCCCCAAAAAAAAAAATGGGTTATCGTGTTAGCGTGTTACCACAGTTAATGAGGTGGCAAACACAAAATTTGCCAGTCTTTAGAATGACACCTTGTAAGGGGCCAATAGTTTTTCGGGGGAGGGAGGGAAGTCATTGAAAACATAGTAGTTTTTTTCGCTCGCATCGGATAAAACCGTTTTTTCGACAAATTCATGTGAGCTCAAAAATTTGAGTAAGCAGGACCGGCAAGCTCAGAATTTTCACAACATCTTAGATGCTTTAGAGGTATTTCTAAAAGAACGAATAACATACAAGAGCTTTGAGCATCCCACCTCGGATAAGTTATATTCTTACATTTTCTGAAGAAACGAAAGAGGCTGGCAGTTTTTTTTCACATTCTCACTTTTCTAATAGCCGCCAATCGCCCTCATTTTTCCGTTCTGCCCTGGGTGGAGATCAGATAGGAGGTCAACCATACATCTGGTATTCAGCTGCACTGACTGTACAGTATGTTGGAAAAAGGCTACGCTAAAGATAATTTTTGTCTTGAAACAGAAAATCAAGCCAAGTCATCATGAGATCCTGCCTGGGTCGCGTGTGTGTTTGTGAGAGTCACTGCGCGGCCCTGGCACAGGCAGTAAGAGTCTGACACGCCCTCCCGCTCCATGGCACACAGAGCGGGAGAAGTTATTAATTTAATGATTTCCTACCCAATGAAAAAAAAAACCGGCCAGGGTTCCGTAACAAATATTGGTATTTGTTATTAAAGTAGGTATACGTAATAATAAACATTATCACCAACAAGTTCATTTAGGTCAATGGGAAGGTAAAAATTCTTCGCAACAAAATGTCAGACGACAGACAAGCAGACAGACGGAAACACGGACACGTGAGTGACTGGTGACAACAATTGGACCCTTCGGGTACGGAACCTTATAAAATCCAAGTCATCATGTGATCTAGAGATCTAATAATGTATTAAATACGCAGAGGAGTTGATTTAAAGTACGTGTGTTTAATATTCTAATTGCATTTAGCTTCAGATCTTCCTCGATATCAATCATTGTGTGGATCTAATACTAATGTTAGGTAGTTTCGTGTATTGCGTAAAATACTGGTCGTGTTAGAATACATAAACACTAAGTTTCGATTGGTGGTGAAGATTTATATGCGTTGAAGCAGGTAGTGACTAAACTAAGTAAGGTAAGTTAGTATGACGTCGGGTCAGACTCACGAGCGAAGTCCAAAGTCCTCAGTTTGATTTTCACCCTTTAGACTCGTTGTACAATAGACAATTTCAATTTATTTAATTATTAAAGATTTATTTCTCACAAAACTCCATATAAAATATTTGAAAAATGAGCTAAAGCCCGCTCATTTTCTTTTTCATCATTTTCTCTAGAAATAAAACAGTGCAAACCAACAAATATACGAGTACATTGCATCAGCAAACACTACATGAGGTAGAAGAAGTTCGTGACCTGGGAATTGTATTTGACAAGAAACTGAAATTCGATAGGCATATCCTAAATATTACCTCAAAAGGGTTCAAGATCCTTGGATTTGTCTTGCGTAATAGTAAAGAATTTTCTAAGGCCACTACTAGAATTAAATTATACAACACAGTGGTTTGTCCTCTGCTTGAATACAATAAAACCGTATGGAATCCCCACTATGATGTTTATATTAAACGCCTGGAAAGTGTACAAAGACGTTTTCTATACCATCTTTGCTATAGAGACCGTTTGGCAAAAAAAATTAGGAACTACGACCTAAGACTACAACATTATAAAATGTCTTCGTTGGTGGATAGAAGTAAAGTTCTGGATCTCACATTTCTTCACAAATTGTTCAATGGATGTTGATTGTAGCGAGCTTCTTGGAAAGCTGCAGATAAGTGCACCATCTCGCTTGCCGCGCAAATGTAACTATAACCTATTCTATGTGCCGGGATCCAAAACAAACCTCGGACACTTCGCCGTTTTGCCGAGGCTCTTTAGGCAGTACAACGAACTATCAAAGCATAATGAATTGGATATTACATGCAAAATATCAAAGTTTTTAAAAGATATAAAAGTCACAGTGTTTATATTATTTTTTTTGTATTTTTTTTCTGTTACCATTATTATTTCTTTTTTTATTACTTTTTTGAATTTATTTGTATTTGTACTTATTATAATTATATTATTGCCTATAATTGGAAGCGCACACTTGTATTTGTCTCGGTTTAAGTTAACATACGTGTGATTGTGTAGCCTCTGTTGGCGATCCAAGAAAAAAAAAACAAATAATAAAAAAAATAAAAAACTACAGACGTGCTTTTAGAGGTACAGAGAAGTCTCTAGGACCGACCTCAGCAAGCGTTGCGTTACTTAACCATCGGGTTCTCAAAGACAGTCAATTTAAATTAAACTAAACTACAACCGTTTAGTATTAGGCACACACACTGACTAATAATAACAAGGAAGATCAAAATAAATGCAATTAGAATATTAAATTGACTAGCTAAAAACAAGGTCCACTTTATAAGTACGTCATAATGAGTCAATCAAATAGCTAGGCAAATGACTTAGATCGATAAAGTTTAATTAAGTATTTGCTTAGCCCAGGTATTTTTGGTAGCTATCATCGGTTGAAGCTATCAGGAAACATAGACAACAACCACAACATAACAACAACAACAACAACACACACAGACTCAACAACAACAACAACATAGACTCTGGCAGGGAATTTCACTCCTTAGCTGTACGCACAATGAATGTGTTCCCAAAAGGTTTTTAAATGTGAAAACTTCTTGCCCAACGCCCAACGCGCCTAGCGTTGGGCATTGTTGAGATGGGAAAAAACTATTGAACTCGCGCGAAACCGACACCGCTACGAGTGCTACGACGCGTAGCACACAGTTTTCACTTCTGTGGGCAGTCCCCATGGCTGCCTATTTTTTTTGCAGTGCATTGGCAATAAGCTTTCTTCCTTCGGTCTCCCCGCCGGATTGTGTGATTGGATTGCAGATTTCGTGAGGGATCGGTCTAACCGAGTGGTCATAGATGGCTGCTCATCCGGACTGCTGGCTGTTAATGACGGTGTTTCTCAGGGGTCGGTGCTCTCAGCAACATCGTTTTTGCTGCATATTAACGATCTGCTAAAACCCGGTACCTTTGGGTAGACGACAGCACTGTTGCCGAGAGATACGTGTCCGACGCACGAGCTGCAGCTCGTGCGTCGGACACGTATCTCTGGTGGGTCTCAGGTCCGATCTCTCCGAGAGGCTATGGTTGGGCGCTTGAACTTTTCCTTACAGGCTGTCTCAGAATGGGGCAATGCCAATCTGGTCAAGTTCAATGCTGCTAAGACCCAGGCGTGTTTTCCGCTAATAAGAGCCAATTTCACCTAGCTCCATCTTTCTGAGTTGTTACCGTGTCAATAACCGAACAACTTGATCTTCTTGGTGTTACGTTAACATCTACCCTCAATTTTCCCTTCATAGAGGTAAAGGCTCAAGTGGCTGCTAAAAGTTGGGGATCCTCGCAAAGGTGAGACGGTACTTCACGTCGGAACAGCTGCTCCAACATTATCAAGCGCAAGTTCGATGATGTATGGAGTACTGCTCTCATCTTTGGGACGGATCTGCCAGATACCAGCTTGATGCCCTTGAGACAACTGAGAAACGAGCCAAGAGGATCATCGGAAATGATAGGCTCATAGAGTTGAAGCTCCAAAGTCTTGAACATAGTCGCCGAGTTGCTAGCCTGTCGGTTTTCTATCGGTTACATTTTGGGGAGTGTGCGACGGAATAGCATAATTTGATTCCGCCAATCCCGTTCCATCATCGGACCACAAGACGTAGGGCGATGTGCCACCGGTACATGGTAAACATACCATCCACACGCACAAAACGTTTTGAGAACACATTCATTGTGCGTACAGCTAGGGAGTGGAATTCCCTGCCGCAGTCTGTATTTCCTGATAGCTAAAACCTGGGAGTCTTTAAGTCAATATTGAATAGGTTACTTCTAGGCAAGCGTGCTCCATCTTCGACCACATCATCGCTTACCGTGACCAGTGAGATAGTGGTCAAACGCGTGCCTAACAAAAGAAATAAAATTGTAAGTACCTAAACCTTATGAATTTTGAAGCTGGATTTTCGCATCTTACAAAATTGTCTTATTCCTTAATCTATTCCGGCACACTGCAATACAAATTGGCGTACTGATGAGATAACATCGGAGCATATCAATTTTCACAATGATTAAAACTACGACGAGTCTAATCAATCTGCAGAGAACACAGAGCTTTGAATCAAGTGTCCGATCAAAAATGGATTTTCAGCCGAAAACGAAGACGAAAAAGAAGCTTCGGCTTTAGACTTTTTTTCGCCCGACGAAACGAAGCCGAAAACAAATTCACAACTTCAAAACAAAATCGCGTCCGTGGACCCGATGCACCCCGAAGTTAGCCGAACGTCACCTGTGGCCTAGATAAAGTAACATCGAAACAATAACGAAATTAGATGAATTCGAAATGTATGGAAATGTCACGCCCCGACCAATTTGTACTAAGCGTCAGCGTAAACGATAAGATAAAAGTTATTCGAATAGGGTGGGCTAGTTGCAACTTTATCTAGGCCCCCTGATATTGCCCAGCTTACGAAGTAGGCCGAATGATGCGCGACAATTCACGAACTTCTGGTTTTCGGTTTATGGCCGAAAACGAAAATATGGCCCGAATCATGATTTCATGACCGAAATTGGCCGAAAACGAAGACTAAGCTTCGGTCGGTCACTATTGAATCGTGTCGGTGGTTATACTGCATGAGATGGCATTGTCAAAACTATCCACTTTGTATGTCATGTGTTATGATAATTTTGAAAAAAACTAGCCACACAAATCAAACGTGTTAGTGAGTGTCACCATATACTCAAAAAAAAAATGTACACACAAAACACTTACAAGAGAAAAAAAGAACAATTACAGAAAGAAGAGTACAAAGGTGCTGATTATTTCATCATTTACATCCCTCTTAGACCAGTTTTCTGAACTGTTGTATGTTTTCAGAGTCACGAATGTTAGGTGGAAGTGAGTTCCACAATCGTATCGCATGAACAGAGAAGGAGTGGGAATAGGAATGGGTTTTATGGGATGGGAAATTGAGATGATGCTTAAGGTGGGATCTACACGGGGCATCGGCAGGGCAAGTGAACGAAAAACGATCGCGCAGGTAGCCAGGGTACTTAGGGTTTGAAAAGGATGTTGAACAGGAGACATTATCATCATCATCTCAGCCGAAAGACATCGACTGCTGGATATAGGCCTCCTGCAAGTGTCGCTCTAACGACCGATCCAGTGCCTCTTGCATCCAAACCAACCAAATGGTGGAAACCAGTTACTGGGTTGTGGAGTTCAGATAGGCAGTCACTCCATGTAAAACACTGATATTCAGCTGCATACATAGCATAGCATATTACAGCATTTTAGCCTATAATGTTCACACTGCTCAGGAACAGGCCTCCTCTCTGTGGGAGGCTCTAGGCCGTAATCCACCACGCGGGCAGAATGCGGGTTAGTAGATGTCACATGTCTTCACAGTTTTGATTATAGGACATGCTTCCTCAAGATGTTTTCCTTAACCGTTTGGAGAGCAGTGGTGATAAAATAATTTGCACAAAGTAAAGCACCTGCTCGGGTTTAAAACCACACCTTACAAGTTACTGTCCCACCACTGCTCTTGCGACCGGAACTCGCGAAAAGGCTAGCCAGGATTGTCTCTAGTCGCTGCCGGCGGTGTTCCGTGCTCTTTGGCCGAGATGATGATACTTGACAGTTTTATGAATGACCATAAACAATCTAGATAAATATGAATTAATGTTCGGTCATGTGCAGTGGTGACCTTTACCATTTGCCGGGTCCGACTCCGTGTTTGTGCATTAATATTTTTTGTTAGCACTATCTGATACTTGGAAGGAAAGATGTTCACAGGTTTTCCCAAAGGTTTAAATATGTGAGTCACCATCATACTTACTTCTATACTTCCTTCGGCGATATAACCCTTTGTGGGTCGTGGCGTCCTCAGCGATCTTCTCCCATTTCGCTCTGTCTCTGGTCTCCCACCGCCAAGATGTTTTCCTGCCTATTATCTTCAAATCTTTTTCGACACCATCCTTGCAACGCTTCCTGCGGGTATTCCTCTGGGTCTTTTCTGTTGCGGCATTCACTCGGACTTGATTTTAACCGGTCTGGTGTCACTCATTCTTTCCAGGTGACCTGCCCATCTAAGCCTTTGCGACTTGAAGACTTGACAATCGTTTCGCTGTGATGATTCATCCTTATACGATACGTGTTGCATCTTCTCGCTCTGGTACGAAAACTCTCCTCAGGACTTTCCAATCCTACAATGCCAGTTGAATTTCGTCTTTTTGAGTCAGGCAGCGTCTAGGTCTCGCATGCATTTGTTACGACGTGCCCAGTTATCGTCTTATAAAGAGTGAGCTTGGACTTCGAGGTTAAGTGTTTACTTAATCTTAGTATGGCATTGCAAGTGTAAGCAAAAAATTGGTTATTTTTTGGTCTCCTCCTCACTCACATTTTGGGAGTTTAGGTTCGACCTCAAGTATCGGAATGCACTCACAACCCTTAATCCTTTGAAATACTTACATTTGACATCAATTCTAACTGAAAGAGTTGTATTGATGATTTTAATGATTACAGTTCTGTAAATACATACTTGCTACGGCCGCGAATCATATTTTGACCAACATACAACCTGATACTGACTTGCAAATTTTCCACAGTGACATCTTCAGCTAGAGCAGCAAGGTGGGTGCTGGCGAAGTATTTTGGCCTGGATGCATTCACCTGTAACTGCTGAGATACGGGCTTCCTCTCTGTGAAAGTGGACTGAAAATGTTGTAATCCACCACGCGGGCCTAGTGCTGATTGGTGGATGTAACGTAAGTTTTCGAGTTTTTGGTTCAAAAAAACGCCGGTTTCCTCTTTATACAGGGTGTAAAAAGACACATCACATAGCCGTCAACTACGGATACTATACAACTAACAAAGTAGCTTTGCGTAAAAATTATTGCTGGAAAACGACTTTTATTTTTAGGTATGAAAAAAACTATTTTTATTGCGCGCAATGTAACGCGAACCCAGGTAAGTGGAGTTAAACCCCGCCCCTTCGCTCTAAGCCACGTAGGTACTTGTAGGATACGTACGTACGGAAACTTCATATGCGTAATTTCGGCGACGGCGAAGATTGCGACTTTGACCTTCAATATCTCCAGAACCAGTGGAATTTCCAGGTATGGTCTAGCGGGAAAAAAATATCCAAATAATATGTAGAATATGTGGCTTTCGGCTTCGGAAACTGTCTTTTTACTCCCGATATTTCTTTACCGTTTTGTTAACTGCGGTGATGAAATACACATTTTTAAAGAAATAGAGTATATCTGATTTCAGACAGGGTAAATAAAGAGTACCAAATTAGAAAAAAAGAGTACTTATATTTTAATTTTTATAGGTAAATTTTGTGCGGTTTGTGTGCACAGTAAACTGTAAATTTGGGTTATGATAAAAACTTTTTTACAAAAAGAAAACAACCGACTTCCAAAAAAAAATACACTAAAAATTAATAAATAACTTTAATTTCGGAAGTCGGTGTTTGTATTTTACTTCTTCGTTATTTGATACCTACTTCCGAAATTAAAGTTATTTATTAATTTTTAGTGTATTTTTTTTTTGGAAGTCGGTTGTTTTCTTTTGTAAATAAGTTTTTATTTTTCACTTTTTAGTTGTTATACCTCAGAACTAAAAACCCTAATATAATGGAACGTGGAATTTAAACATTTGGAGAATATCAAAACGTCATCGAGGTACACGTATTTTCTGTTTTTGTTCAGTTTCTCAAAAAGCGCTGAAGCTATTTCGATCAAATTTATATGGGACCACCTCGAAAGTATATTCTTTCAGATAAAAAAAGAATTTTGAAAATTGGTTCACAACTGACGGAGAAATCGGGTAACATACATACAAAAAAAAAAAAAAAACATACAGACGAATTGAGAACCTCCTTTTTGGAAGTCGGTTAAAAATGGGTATGTATGGGTAAAGAGTATTTAATTTTAGTGTAGATACTCTATTAGTATTACAGTTTATAAAGTGTACATGAAATACAGTACAATACTCTATTTTAGAATACGGTTGGCAACCCTACCATCAAGTGAGAGGTAGGATGGAGGTCAAACGCGAAAATCTCTAGACCGGGTCAGCCGGGGTCAGCTAGTGACGGATGATAAAACTGATCATCTGAAAACAAGTGCACAAAAATAATGAATAGGTACCAACAAGCGCATGATGAGTTACTCGTACTTTCTAACAATCTGTTTGTCACTTTGGACTCCACAGTTATGTTATCAACTTATCAGTCACCCTGTTGCTATCACAAGGGGTCACAGACAGAACAATACGATATAATTTCTGTTGATGTTCGGAACAATAGTTTGCTTTCATTTTACATTCCTGACTATAGTGTAATTGTAGGTGATATGACGCTCAAAGTCGTGTATTTTAAATAAACCATTTACAGGAATTTTTGTATTTACAGGAAGTTTTGAATGTCAAGGACGGTCGGTCAAAATGAATAATGTATGCTTAGATATTTTTTTTAAACGACTTCAAAAAGAAGGTGGTTATTAATTCGGATGTTTCTATTTTTTTTTTTGTGTATGGTCGGGCAGAACTCAGTCATTTACAGACGAATTTGCAAAATTATTTTTTTGTTCGAAAGGGGTTTGTTCCGAAATGGTCCCATTTAAATGTCATATAATCAACCGCGATTGATGCAATCGTATGTCTATGAATTGTTAACACAATTTAATGGGGAACCACAACTAAAAACTGAAAAAATAAAAAACTTTTTTACAAAAAAATAAAACCGACTTCCAAAAAAAGTGCAAAATAATTTTTATTTCAGAAGTCGGTGTCAAAAAACGAAGACGCAAAACCAGAAACACCGACTTCCGAAATTAAAGTTATTTTGCACTTTTTTTGGAAGTCGGTTTTATTTTTTTGTAAAAAAGTTTTTTTAATTTTTTTCCTGTTAGGCCCTGCGACTCACTGGTGAGTCGGACAAAAAAAAAAAATATGTAAGAGAAAAAAAAAATTCGGCTGTCAACCCGGGTTGTCGTCGGGGTTCAATTTGACAACCCGGATTTGGCCGCGGGGGTAGAAGGGTTAAATATAATATTGAAAATTTTCAAATAGCGGGCGTCTGACAAAACCCGCTAAAAAGTTCCAAACTATTGCTCGGAGTGCCAGTAGATAGATTAATAATTTGAATTTACAAATTATGAAATTTTGATTATTTATAAGTTCCATAGTTAATGAGAGCAGTGGTGGTCCAGTGGTAACGGCCGCGACTTACAAGTTGTAGGTCGTGAGTTCAAACCCAGGCAGGCGGTTTACTTTGTGTAAATTATTTCATCACCACTGCTCTCAAAACGGTGAAGTAAAACATCGTAACGAAACCGGCATGTCCTAAAACAAAAATTTCGAAGACATGTGACATCCACCAACCCGCATTGGGCTCGCGTGGTAGATTACGGCCCACACCCTCTCAAGGAGAGGAGGCCTGTGCCCCAGCAGTGGGGACATTAAAAGGCTGATGATGATGATGACCATAATTAATTAAAATAATTTAATTCAAATAAATCATTTACAGGCACTTTTGAATTGTCAATAAGTCAGTCCAAATTCAATTGAAATTCGATTCAAATTCGATTCAAATTCGATTCAAATTCGATTCAAATTCAATTGAAATTCGATTGAAATTCGATTGAAATTCGATTCAACTTCGATTCAAATTCGATTCAAGTTCTATTGAAATTCGATTGAAATTCAATTCAAGTTCGATTCAAATTCGATTCAAGTTCGATTCAAATTTGATTCAATTTCGATTCAAGTTCGATTCAAATTCGATTCAAATTCGATTCAAGTTCAATTCAATTTCGATTCAATTTCGATTTAACTTCGATTCAAATTCCATTCAAATTCAATTCAAATTAAATTCAAATTCGATTCAAATTCGATTCAATTTCGATTCAAATTCGATTGAAATTCGATTCAAATTCGTTTCAACTTCGATTCAATTTCGATTCCATTTCGATTCAAATTCGATTCAAATTCGATTCAAGTTCAATTCAATTTCGATTCAATTTCGATTCAACTTCGATTCAAATTCGATTCAAATTCGATTCAAGTTCAATTCAATTTCGATTCAATTTCGATTTAACTTCGATTCAAATTCGATTCAAATTCAATTGAAATTCGATTGAAATTCAATTCAAGTTCGATACAAATTCGATTCAAATTTGATTCAAGTTCGATACAAATTCGATTCAAATTCGATTGAAATTCGATTGAAATTCAATTCAAATTCAATTCAAATTCGTTTTAAATTCAATTCAAATTATATTCAAATTCAATTCAAATTCAATTCAAATCAATTCAAATTCAATTCAAGTTCAATTCAAATCATTTATTTCAAATAAATCATTTACAGGCACTTTTGAATTGTCAATAAGTCGGTCAGTCAGAAGGATGAAGCTAATTGTACATTCCAAGGCGTAGATCTCTATGGAGAAGAACGTGCAAGAAACTCCATGGACACTCTTTAAAACCATGTTATGTATAAAAATCCTGGTTACATATGTCTTGTTGCTTCTAATATTTGAGAACAATGTTAAATAAACAATTCATAAACAAAAACAATAAAAAAGATTAAAATAAGCCAGTGGCAGTTGAGAGATGACCAGTCTCAACTGACGGCGCCCGAACACGAACATGAAGCATGGGTCAGCACCACTCAGCTCAACCATATTGAAGGGAACCGAATGACCCAACACACGCGCCACCATCAGCGAGACATTTTTGTGAGCATGACAAACTGTCAAGTGCTCGTTCATGTCAAAAAAATAAAATAAAAAGCAGTTACATTGTATGCCCCATGGTACCTACTCATATTTACAAAATAAAAAAAATGCTTTAAAATGATTATAATAACTTATGAAAAGTTAGAAAAAAAAAAACAAATGAAAATTTAATACAAAAATACTTGAGAGGTGTCAAGGGACACCCGGATGGAACGAAGTTCCTTTCGATTAATTAGTGAAGTAATAATCTACTTAGCTTACTATAGCAAAAAGCTTACTTAGCTTACTATAGCAAAAAGTGTCGTGACAAATTTTCGTAAGAATTTTTTCCGGGCTAGAAGGAAAAATAATAATAAAAATAATAATAAAAAAATAATAATAAAAATAATATCTGGCTTGCTTTCTATAAGAGAGAGAGAGACAGACAGAGAAACATGCGACGCCGCACAGCTTACAATAGCTTACTATAGCAAAAAGTGTCGTGACAACTTTTCGTAAGAATTTTGTCCGTCTAGCCCCCTTTCACAACGCGCGATAAGGAACTTCGTTCCAAAAAAAACTGGCACTCCGGGAGTACCCTCAGAAGTGAAAACAAAAAAAGTCGGTTAAAAACTTGAACAATAATGCCCAACGCGCCTCGTGATCCGCTACGAGTGCTACGATGCGTAGCGGTGTCGGTGGCGGTCGAGTTCAATTATTTTTTGCCATCTCAAAACTGCCCAACGCGCCTAAAGAAGTTTTCACTTCAAAAAACTGTTATTCCAAATTTTCACTTCTATCGGCAGTCCCATGACTGTCTTTTTTTAACCGACTTTCGAAAAAGGTGGAGGTTCTATGTTCGACTGTATGTATGTTTTTTTTTATGTGTGTCCGCCGATTTTTCCGTCAGTTGTGGACTGATTTCAATCAAAAGAATCAAAATTCTGTTTTTATCCGAAAAAATATACTCCCGAGGTTGTGAGCAATTTCGATAAAATTTATATGAGACCACCCATATAAATTTTATCGGAATTGCTTCAGCGCTTTTTGAGAAACTGAACAAAAACGAAAAATACGTATACCTAGATGACGTTTTTGTTTTCTTCAATTACGAGTATGTTTAAATTCCACGTTCCATGTTATTGGAGTTTTTAGTTCTAGGGTATAACAACTAAAAAGTGAAAAAAAAACCTTTTGTACAAAAAAAAAACAACCGACTTCCAAAAAAGAAAATACACTAAAAATTAAAAATTAACTTTAATTTCGGAAGTTGGTGTCAAATAACGACAAAATAAAATACAAACACCGACTTCCGAAATTAAAGTTTTGTTTTAATTTTTAGTGTATTTCCTTTTTTGGAAGTCGGTTGTTTTTTTATTTACATGTCGAGTATAAAAAAATCTCCCTCGTTACTTGTCAATTCTTCATCAAAAATGGCCGCCGAGACCGAAATCCGGTCAAGAAAATTTTACTTATTCATATTTCATAAATCATACCTAAGTTACTCACCACCCTTCGTGTCTAAACTTATTAAAATAACTTAAGTGTCTTTAGAATAGATTATCTAACACTTAAGTATAGTTTCGCGGTGGTAGGTCAAAGCTAAACTAACCAGTTTGGTAGGACCAGCTTGAAATGTATGTTTCTAAGCAACTGTCATTGACCGACAGACAAACTGACTCATACAGGCTGTTTAGATTTAATAAAATAATATTATACTTCGTAAAAAAAAAGTGTTTTTCCTATTCTTCTTTTTTTTTTGTGGGTCGGGCAATAATCCAATGACATCTCCCGCTCTAGGGTTGAGCGGGAGGGCGTGTCAGACTCTTACTGACTAAAACCCACCCCTGTTCCTCTCTGCCCTGAATGCCCAGGGGCGAGATAACTCTTTCGAATTTATCCTCAACCCCCGGGCAGGCATCGGCCATGACGGCCCCGTCCTGTTTGCTGACAACTCTTTGAGGCGCGTGGAACTATACGCGCCGTCGACTCTCGGGCCTGGTGCTGATCGGACGGCGAGCTACCCATTACTCGCCGTCCGCAGGCTCGGGTTTACGGTAGCCGGAGATCGTCTCGCGGCGCCGGAAGCCCCTGGCAGTGTCCTGCAGTGGCTGCTGCTGAGGGCGTTAGGGCGAGGCTGTCGTTGCAGCCTCTCCCTAACCCGTTCCGCCTCCTTCTTCGCGAGCATTACTTCGCAGAAGGAGGAAACTGCTTCCCATTCCCTCTCGCTCCGTACCATGGCCTGGACCAGGGCCGGGCGCAAGAGGTCGCTGCCGTCGATCGCCTGCACGAGGACACGGCGGGGCTCCGCCCAAGCGGAGCAGATCTCCACCGTGTCCTCTGGGCGATCCTCACAGTGGGGACATCCGGGCGTGTAGACTACTATCTTGAGACACTGTGGTATGTGACACGAGAAGATACTGCGCAGGTTGACCTCTTTCTCGAAGTTTATACCACTTTTGTACCACTAAGTTTAGACCACGTTTGCTATTAATTTCTTTTGACTGGCCTGTTGGTCTAGTGGTTAGTGACCCTGACTGCTATGCCGGAGGTCGTGGGTTCGATTCTCACCCAGGACAAATGTTTGTGTAATGAGCACGATTATTTGTTCTGTGTCTGGGTGTAATTTATCTATAATATGTATGTATTTAGAAATATATAAGTATGTTTATCAGTTGTCTAGTACCCATAACACAAGCTCTGCTTAGCTTGGGACTAGATGGCGTTGTGTGATAGTTGTGGAATATATTATATTATATTATATTATTATAATTCCCCTTCTAATTCAAACTCGTGCAGGTCCCTATAAGTGTGTGCTTCACAAAGACCATATTATAAGCAAATCGCAGTGGGTAGACACTGCAGCGGATGTCGACCTCTGGACCAGCCGCTTCTCACACGAGACGACTGTACATTACTTGCTCCCGCGTTACCACAGCTGACTCTCAGTACATTTTGGTTGTTGAAAGCAAGACTACTAACATATAGACAAGTTTTTTTTTAAATATCTAATGTTATTCCTTTCTCCACTTTAAAGCTCCTTAGAAACTGTTTCCGCTTCGTTGACGTCCATCATCTGGTCATAATACGTACATCACATATTTACCGAATGAAATTATGAGAAAGTAAAATAAATAAATAAGATCCTTTCGGAATGCATCGCAAGCATAGAATTATTAGTTTTATTTGTGCAGGTTTACGAGCTTGCCGCGGACGACGTCGCGGGCAACAGCTTCTGCAGGTATATCGGTATAGGGTGACTGGAAATTAGTGACCGATACTTAAGCACGTGATTGTACTCATGATAACAAACAACTTTCCCAAAGAAACATATAGTTAGACAGAACGGCGACACGCAGCTAACAACTGATAGATAGGCGCGCGCGCGCGAATTTTATACGGCTTTTGTGTTATTGTGATAAAAGTGAATGAGTATAAAAAAATGTTTCTTTGGGAAAGTTGTTTGTTATCATGACTAAAATCACGTGTTTAAGAATCGGTCACTAATTACCAGTCACCCTAGATAAAATTCAAAGTCCTGACTGACTGATTGACTGATATATCAACGCACAGCATAAACCGCTGGTCCTAGAGACATTAAATTTGTAGTGTGTTCTTTGTGAAGAGTAACCTATCCACTAAGAAAGGGTTTTTCGAAATTCAGCCCTTAAGGGGGTGAAAAAGGGGTTGAAAGTTTATAACGGTCCCAAGTAGGTACTAATTCCACCCAGGCGAAGCCGTTGGCAGAAGCTTGTAAGGTATTTGTTATTAACATCCTTGTATTTATTGTTTTTTTTTTGTCATTGTGGACCTTATGTTGTCTGAAAAATAAATAAATAATTATATTGTATTATTTTATGATTCTATAAAATTACAACATCTTTATCAAATAAGATGTCATCTTAAAAACACATTATGATTTCATGATATTCTATTCCGTTATGTCATTTTATTAGTTTAAGTCATTCAAATTGACCATAAAGTCTTTGTGCATTATTTATTGTCGCTGATCGCACGAGTAGCTAAAGATTTAGGAAATAAATTAAAGAAAATGAAGGTTAAGGCAATGTTTGAGGTTGTTAACTTGAGGTCAGCTATAAAATTGTAGACTTTTGTATCTACATCAAACGTCAAATTATGATGGCCGTGCTTGTACCTAATAATTTTTCGAAAAACTACGATATAACTAGAGATATATGCCTGTTTTTTTAACACCCGGGCTAGAGCTCTTTCATCATCACTAAAATATTACATTAAATTAAAAAACCCTCAACGCTTAAAAGAAAAGCGAACATTTAAAAAACTGGCCAAGTGCGTGTCAGACTTCGAACATTTAGGGTTCCGTACTAAATGAGAGAATTGCCAAGAAAAATCCGATTTATCAATATATTGGTATTTGTTAGTAAAATATACGTAATGATAAACGTTATCACCAAATTTCAAGTTCATAGGTCAATGGGAAGTTAAAAAATTCTTTGTAACGAAATTTTGTTAAAAAAGCTGACTTTGGTGGCTTATAATTCCTTTTTCTTCCAATATTTTACAAAACCGTAAATAAAGTATTTGTCTGCTCGACGAGCTCTAAACAACGATACCCCATTTGATGGGATAGGTCAAATTTTTTTTCACACCCCCTTTATCTGTTGTCCCCGCTCCCCTAAACAACATTAAAAAAAAATTACAGTTTGTATGGCTTTGGGTCAACAAGATGATTATACTGTGAAAATTTGGAGACTGTAGCTCCAACCGTTTGGCTGTAAAACCTGTGTGACAGACGACGGACGGTCAACCAGACGGATACGTGAGTGACAGCAATAGGGCTCCGTTTGGACCCTTCGGGTACGGAACCCTACAAAACAACTAAAAAGCTCCAAACAAATAATTTTTCAAGCAGTCTGGTGCAGTTGGTGGCACCGAATGTGTGATTGAATTAAATCAGTTTTTATAAAATAAATAAGAAACTTGAAACACTGAGACGTGTGAGATCGTCTGATCAAGATTTAGAAAGTCTAGTTGAGTCCTTGATGGGTGCTATTTAGGACCTAGCGCGCTCCGTGCAAGGCTAAACTAAACTTAAGTAATACTTGTTTACTAGAATCATAAAAACTATGTAACGGTCAACCACCTGATGGCCTACACCCGATTCCTATAAACTACCATACGTTTTACTACAAGGTACTTTAAGGGTCAGATAACCTACTGCCAGGGTCGCGGAGAAATTCGTACACAGTTACCGCGCCCCTGGGCGCTCAGGCAAGGAAGGAACAGGGGTGGGTTTTAGTCACTAAGAGACTGACCATGCCCTTCCAACTTCTCCCGCTCCACCCCGAGCGGGAGAAGTTATTTGTAGTTTTCCCATCAGCCCAAAAAAAAGGTGACCAGATTCATAGGGAAACGATTGTCAAGATCTGCAAGTCGCAAAGGCTTAGTTGAGCAGGTCACCTGTCCCCTAGCCGTATTACTTTTCTATTATCGTTTACGCTGACGCTTAGTACAAAACAGATAGGAGGATTAGGTTAGTAGAGGAGGTCGTGGCGTACATCAAGATGAAGACCAAGTTCACCCTGAGAGTCGAAAGGTTGGAGTCGCGCCACAAGATTAACTTCAAATCTTTTGTCGGGTACCGACTCACCACCTAGAGACTTTCTTGAAGGAGGAATTTTGGCCGACGGATGTCGTGTTTCGGCGTTTTCGCGGACGGCTACATGCCACCACGACTCAGCGCAATACGTGGCCGACCTAACTTAGTTATATAGATTAGATTTTATGTTTTTTTTTCAATATTATGTATTAGTTTATTAATTTTTAAGGTTACTTTTGTTATGTATTTTATCCATGGGCCTTAGATGCCTGAAAATAAAGAATATTATTATTATTAAAATGTATGGCGATGACATTACCTGCGTAGAGAAGTGTCACGTGACTTAACGCAGGTAATGTCATTGCCATACATTTTGTACTAAGCGTTACCGTAAACGATAATAGAAAGTAATATGGCTAGGGGGGCTGGAAAGAATGAGTGACACCATTGCTGTTAGAATCAGGGTTTTTTCTACTAGTCCACTCGGACCCCGCAACCGAAAAGACCTAGAGGAACCGTTTCGCGTTGGAATGATTGTGTCGTAGAAGATCTAAGAAAAATAGGCAGGAAAACATCTTGACGAAGGGGGGCCGGAGACAGAGCGAAATGGAAGAAGCTAACGCGGATAAAAAATTGAGAATCACGCAAAAACTATGAAGCGTATTTTTCTGAAACTGTCACCATTTTAAAGATCATTTAATTATTAATAATTTAGTCTAAGTGTTTTAGTTTAATACCTGTTGTTTTATGTGTAATAAATTAAAAATACGTCTAAAAAAAAAAACGCGCGTCTTATAAAATCTTTTAAATGGTAAACCTTCAATATTGGTACCCAAGATACAGGCTTGCCTAGTTTGGGGCCAATGTAAGAATATATATGTATTACTGTTCTTTATCCTATTACTGGGTGGACGTACGACGCGTTACGTGAGCTAAGAAATTACGGAGTCCCTTCCATTCGCGGATGGTGATCACCGGGTGGTTATAGCGACGTTAGAATCACACACTCCTTGGTCATTTCCCTAAAAGCCCAGGCAGTATGATCGCTTAGCAAAAAATGCGGGTTAATGTCAGACCAAAATTAAAATGATGAAAATACTTATGCCATTCTAAATTCTGGAGAATCGAGACATACACACGTTTCCTATGTATAACTTCGTGCCTCAATAGTCACGAAGTTATACATAGGCCAATGTCTAGCTTTGGTCTGCCTCCTGCTTGATAAGGAGCCTCAGCTGTTTTTTTAGGGTTCTGTACCTGAAGGGCCCAAAAGAGCCATATTGCTGTCACTCACGTGTCCGTCTATCCGTCTGTTAATCGTCTGTCATCATCATCATCTTCCTGCCCTTATCCCATGTTACTTGGGGTCGGCGCAACACGTTTTTTTCTTCCATTCTGTCCTGTCAGCCGTCACGCTATCACTAACTCCCTTTTCTTTCATATCACTCCTCACACAATCCATCCATCTTTTTTTTGGCCGCCCTCTCCCTCTCCATCCATCCACATTTATATTCATAACTCTTTCAGTTACATGTGTTTGATCCCTCCTCTTCACATGACCATACCAAGATAAGCGGTTCCCTTTCAACTTTTCTGTGACTGGTGCCACTTTTAAACTACCTCTAATGTACTCATTTCTCACTTTATCCATTCTCGTTACTCCACACATCCATCTCAACATTCTCATTGCCGCCACATGCAATCTTTTTTCATCTGCCCAGGAAAAAAATAAATAAAAAATCGTCTGTCATAAAATTTTATTCCTATGTTTTTAACTTCCCGTTGACCTATGAACTTGGGTGATAATGTTTGTTAGTGTATGTATATTTTACTAACAAATACCAATATATTGTTAAAAAATCAGATTTTTTTATTGATAATGCCTTTATTTGGTACGGAACATAAGTTTTTCGGGACCCAAGATAGTTTATCGTTTCTCCGGGACTCGTCGAGTTTCATTGCCTCAGCGTTTTTCTGGTGATCGCCGCTGTTGATTCTGGCTTACAGGAGTTGCAGTGGTTTGGGAATAGTGAAGCGGGCTTGTAACGAAAAAAAAATATATATTTCGCTTGTGATAATGATTTCCAAGTTAATAAAAATAATATAAATAAAACTGACCTCGACTACATAAGTTTATTGCCCTACATGCATACTGCTATCCCCGTTAGAGAGACCTTGAATCATTAAATTTGTTTTTATTAATTAAATATTATGCTAATTGTATGCGGCTTTACCTCCGCCATAGAGTAGAAATGTGTAGAGGAGACAATTTTATCTCTCGTATTCTAATGAGCCAATTTTTTTATCTTTCTGCTTCACACGGCTTGTGCATTTAGCCAGTGTTAAGTTTAGAAAGAATACAGTCACCTTGTTCTCCATTAGAAAGCGGATGTGACACATTCTAATGTTTTTGCTGTGTTTGGCAACAAATGTGTCGAGTCAGCCTTCTCGGCAAGCTTCGCAGAGGTACTTAGTCAATACGTAGGTATTAAAAAATTAAAATTCTCAGTTTAATTTTACCGAGATCGCATCTAGTTCAATGATTTCACATATTGTCCAAGTACGTAGACACAGAAACTATACCAATTTTACATCACAATATCTACTAGGAATCAATTTGCGAATAATTAAAAGAGCCACTGAATGTCACTCAAAAAAATCCCGCCTAAAACTCGAATACGCACTTATATTATTTGTTTCAGTACAAGTATGTTGCTACCACATTCTAAGTCCCTTTAAAGGCAACTTCATCCACTGCATACGACGCAGTCGCTATAACAACTGAAGAAAAGTCTCGAGTCATGGCGAAGAATAACTTAGAAAATGGGTGTTGCAGCATTTTGATTGATTAGCATCTAAAGATTTTTTTTATAAAACTATAGCGTCTGTACACGAACTGTCGCTTCTATACACTTTAATTAGTCTATGCCCTCTGCGATACAAACCGACTTAAAGTGTTGAGCAAGTTTTAAAATGTTAATTTTATGATTAATATTACTTTTAATTATGCTTTTATTAAAAAAATGACCTTTCTTAAACTTTTTTCTATAATTCTGGCTATCAATTGCCTCGTTGAACAAGTGGAGTCTATAGTGTTACAATTGAACTAGAGTTTTCCTTAAGCTTGATCCCCTGGATCAAGATCCTACCAACACACCAAGGAGAGAGCCTGCGTGGGTTCGAGCCTTGGTTCGAATGGCGTCGATGCTCAAGACTTTGGAGCTTCGACTCGAAGACTGCATACTTTTTGCCGGACATTTCCGTGACGTCGGTGTGCACACATACATATTTATTAGTACTCGGATGTCACATCCTTATTTTAAGTCCCTTTGAACCTTCATCCATTGAGTGCAATGGACTCAGTCACCATGACAACTGGAAAAGTCTCGAGTCGAGGACGTAAACTAAGAATCGCCAAGCTTGAGTGGCAGTGGGCAGGGCCACATTGCTCGCAGAACAGATGGTTGATGAGGCCGATAGATTCTGGAGTAGCGACTACATTCCGGAAGACGCAGCATAGGAAAGTCTCCTACAAGGACCGATATCCTGGTGAGGGTGGCGGGAATTCGGTGGATGCGAGACGCACAGGACCTGTCGTTGTGGCGACACTTGGTGGAGGCCTATGTCCAGCAGTGAATTTCGGCTGAATTTGTGATGACGATGACTGTTACCGAGAGGAGGCCTGAATCGCAGCAGTGGAAGTATTAGAAGTTGGTTAAGCTATCAGAAATTTTCAATAGCAACACGCAGTCTAATGTACCCAAGTGGTAATAGGCTCGGCTCACCCCTTTAACATTTATGACTAACTAGTGATATGAAGAGGTACTTTCCGATTTCGATCCGATTCATAAAAATCAGGTGTGATGTTATCCTACAATTCTAGTAATATTATAAAATCTGGTGTGATATAATGTTATCCTACTATTCTGCTAATATTATAAAATCAGGTGTGTTGATATCCTACAATTCTAGTAATATTATAAAATCAGGTGTGATGTTATCCTACTATTCTGCTAATATTATAAAATCAGGTGTGATGTTATCCTACAATTCTTGTAATATTATTGTAGCGACATCTATGACACCGCACACGAACTAAAAATAGCAAGAATTCTACATCGCGCAAGCAGAGTTCTCCGCGCGATTTGAACATATACAACAGTCCGAAATCAACCATTGGGCAGTTGCCCGGACCAGACACAACACCCGTCTGGTCGGAGGATCCTCCCTTTTCAATGGAGGTTGTGGAACTTTACACCCTGTTCCGCATACCTCCAAACTGGTGACCCTCGACCATGAACGTCAGCGCAGCCTTCGTGCAGCTACTTCAGCGTGACGTCATTATCATCGCTTCCTTCAAGCTCTTGAGCAACGAGTCATACAGCCAGCCAGTACCAACGGCTTCTACGGGTATCCTGAACACCAGCATGCAGCGGATGCGCATTCCTGGTCAGAATCCTCAGCCTCTTTCATCACCATCAACCTCATCAGCGATCTTGGCGCAGCGAACAGCACCTTCGGCCGGTCGAAGAACCTCTCCTGGTCGCCGCCAGCAGTCAAGCCACTACGTCGCACAGCACCGCTCCGACCCACTGGAGCCTGCAGCATCATCCCGACTCACTGGGACATCATCACCCCGACTCACTGGGGCATCATCCCGACTCACTGGGACATCATCACCCCGACTCACTGGGGCATCATCACCCCGACTCACTGGGGCATCATCCCGACTCACTGGGACATCATCACCCCGACTCACAGGGGCATCATCCCGACTCACTGGGATAGCAACACCCCGACTCACTGGGGCATCACCGCAGACAGTTCCGACTCACCGTGAACTATGCGGCTCTTCCGGTTCCGACTCACTGGAACCAACCTTCCACTGGCCCGGCAAGCATCACAAGATGTATGGACGACTCATCAAGAACCATCGATCTCCGATCTCCGGAGGGGAGTGATGTAGCGACATCTATGACACCGCACACGAACTAAAAATAGCAAGAATTCTACATCGCGCAAGCAGAGTTCTCCGCGCGATTTGAACATATACAACAGTCCGAAATCAACCATTGGGCAGTTGCCCGGACCAGACACAACACCCGTGTGGTCGGAGGATCCTCCCTTTTCAATGGAGGTTGTGGAACTTTACACCCTGTTCCGCATACCTCCAAATTATAATATCAGGTGTGATGTTATCCTACTATTCTGCTAATATTATAAAATCAGGTGTGATGTTATCCTACAATTCTTGTAATATTATAATATCAGGTGTGATGTTATCTTACTATTCTGCTAATATTATAAAATCAGGTGTGATTTTATCCTACAATTCTTGTAATATTATAATATCAGGTGTGATGTTATCCTACTATTCTGCTAATATTATAAAATCAGGTGTGATGTTATCCTACAATTCTTGTAATATTATAATATCAGGTGTGATGTTATCCTACTATTCTGCTAATATTATAAAATCAGGTGTGATGTTATCCTACAATTCTTGTAATATTATAATATCAGGTGTGCTGTTATCCTACTATTCTGCTAATATTATAAAATCAGGTGTGATGTTATCCTACAATTCTTGTAATATTATAATATCAGGTGTGATGTTATCCTACTATTCTGCTAATATTATAAAATCAGGTGTGATGTTATCCTACAATTCTTGTAATATTATAATATCAGGTGTGATGTTATCCTACTATTCTAGTAATATTATAAAATCAGGTGTGATGTTAAGGATAACAAGCGTAATAATTACGAGTATGTCCACTCTTGGCGTAGTGTAGATAGCCGCTTGGTGATTTGGAATTCTTTCAGTATGAACTCGTTCGTTCTCATGACGAAATTAGGGTTCCGTATCAAATGAGAGAATTATCAAAAAAAAAAATCTGATTTATCAATATATTGGTATTTGTTAGTAAAATATACGTAATACTAAACATTCAAGTTCAGTCAATGGGAAGGTAAAAAAATCTTCGGAACAAAATTTGGTGACAGACGACGGACAGACAGACGGACAGACGGACACGTGAGTGACAGCAATAGGGCTCCGTTTGGACCTTTCGGGTACAGAACCCTAAAAATCATGACATTTGCCTTTGACACTGTCGAACAAATTATATTATGTTGCAATACCACGGAAACCAGTTATTATAATCTTATCTTAACTTTGTTAAATTAATTGTTGTTTATGTTTATTGTTACTCATAACTTTATTTATATTTAAAGGGCCTTAACCGACTGAAGGAAACATCTTAACAAATGTATACCGGAAGAAAGATAAATCATATACAGAAACATATTTATATTTAATCGTAATTATATTTTTATAGCCGATGATTTTTTGAATTAATTATCTGTATAAATTACTTTTTTTTGGAATGCAATCTGGTTGGATTTAATAATTTTGTTGTTGATTGAAAATTTTTATTAGGTTAGTAACAGATAGAGGCCACCGAGCAGAATCGAGAGAGGGTTCCGATCTCACTCGGAAAAGGAGGTATCGAGGAGGCAAATGTGAAAAATAAATGAACATTCGAAAATTTAAAAACGTTGTACGGTATGTTACCTACAGTCTACATGATACATAGGGTTAATTTAGACTAATGTAAAATTATAACACAGTGTCTCAAGACGAAAGTCTATGACCAGTGCGTGTTGCCAGTGATGACATATGGAACCGAAACGTGACTAACAATGGGCCTCATGGAGAGGGCAATGCTCGGAGTTTCTGCGTGATCGAATCAGGAATGATAATATCTGCAAGAATTCCAAGGTTACCGGCATAGCCCGAAGAATCACCAAACTGAAGTGGCAGTGGGTTGGGCACATTGCCCGCAGAACGGACGGTCGATGGGTCCGAAAGGTTCTGGAGTGGCGACCGCGTACCGGAAGACGCAGCGTTGGAAGGCCTTCCACAAGGTGGACCGAAGACCTGGTGAGGGTCGCGGGTAGCCGATGGTTGCGAGACGCACAGGACCGGTCGGGCGATACTTGGAAGAGGCCTATGTCCAGCAGTGGACGTCTCTCGGCTGAAATAATGATGATGAAGAAAATTATAACAGTGTAAATCAGCATAACGTTCATCGGTAAAACTAGGAAAAAACCCGGCAGAAGATTATAAAAAAATTGTAATGGCTTCACAGATTTTTTTGTTATTGTTGTGTCTACATAAAAATACGGATAACAATAATGACTTCAGCTAAATATTACATGTGAAAACAACACGTAGGTGAGATAAAGAGTTCGGAACATTATTCTTGAATAAGTTATTATACCTACTCTATTCATAAACTAAGTGTCCAGTAGTGGCGTATTAAGTTAAGACTAGATTCGGTATATAAAATAGTCAATTGATAAAACAGATTTAAAAAACAAAAAAAAAATAAGGCACATTTTTTTATCAGACATTTGACGTTGACACTCTGAAAAAGCTTGATTTAAGAAAAATTAAAAAAAAATAACTGAAAACGAAAATTAAAAAAAAAAGAGATTTTTAAGCAAAAAAGAAATTTCTGGTACGACATCATTAAAAGTCATTTACTATATGAACTTGTAGATAATTGAGCGTTAAATTAATAATCAATTAAAATCGTGAAATGTAATTTTTTCACCCAACTTTACAAAAATGCGTAATTCTCGGCAACTGAATACCGAGAACCTAAGACTCATCATTCTCCTGCCCCTATCCCAATTTATTTGGGGTCGGCGCAACATGTCTTTTTCTACCATACTCCTCTATTAGTCGTCATCTCTGTAGTCACTCCCTTTTTACCCATATCCTCTTTCACACAGTCCAACCATCGTTTCCTTGTCCTTCCCCTACTCTTATAGCCATCCACATCCATATACAATACTTTCCTCACGACATTTTCTTCATTCCTCCGCATCACATGCCCATAGCACGACAACCGATTTCCACACAACCTTTCAGTCAGCGGTGCCACTTTCAGACTTCCTCTTACCGAAAACTTAGACTTTACTTAGGTTATAGACGGAGTGTCAAAATCCAGCAATCTGAAGTACCAGAATGAGAAGCTAGCTTGTATCTGTACACGCGAAATAAGCTCACATAGACAAAATGAGAAGCCGATACGTCCTCGTTACGTTCGTCACGGTCACTCACACATTTTAACGATCCTGCTTCATTTAATGTCCAATGACGTTTCGTTCTAAGGGCGAGAACTGGACCCTTTTTGCTTGTACGCCCACAAATGTTGTGTTAACTCGAGATATCATCCCTTATTGTGCAATTCGGAGCGGAGACAAATCCAATAAATCAAAAGCGGTCCAGCCGATCTTGAGTTAAGTATAAATGGTGTTATTAACCCGATATTGTTTTATGTACAATACTTAGGTACCAATCAAGAAGATAAGAATGAAACTGATTTATTACTTTTATTTACAATGAACTGTGTCTGCATTGAGAATGGTCAGTAACGTGGGGTCAATCACCAATTTCTTCATACCTTGCTACTTATTACAGCTGTAGTTTTTCTCACTATTTTGCTACCGTGACCGATTCACACTGGTTTTAATCGACTTCAAAAAAGATTACTCGAAGATGGCTGGACCGATTTGGATTTTTGTTTGTTTGAAAGGGTATACTTACTTCCCAGGTGGTCCCATGTAAATTTCATCGAAATTGCTTCGGCGCTTTTTGAAAAACTGAACAAAAACGAAAAATATGTATCCATAGATGACGTTTTGGTTTCCTCCAATTAAGAGTATGTTTAAATTCCACGTTCCATGTAATTGGGGTTTTTAGATCTGGGGTATAACAACTAAAAAGTGAAAAATAAAAAACTTTTTTACAAAAAAAAAAAACAACCGAATTCAAAAAAAGAAAATTATTTAACTAAAAATTTAAAAATAACTTTAATTTCGGAAGTCGGTGTCAAATAACGAAGAAATAAAATACAAACACCGACTTCCGAAATTAAAATTATTTTCAAATTTTTAGTGTACTTATTTTCTTTTTTGGAAGTCGGTTTTTTTTTTTTTGTTTATAAGTTTTTTTTTTGTTTTCTGTAAAAAATCTTCAAATGGCGCCGGGGCTTTATTACTTATTTTATATAATAAACAGACAAGAATAAGCAAACAGAAAAAATAGATACAAAGGTGATGTTTATTTTTAATGAAATCTCTTCCAGCATACCTGCGAAAGGAGAGTTGGGTAAAAAAAAAGAAATAGACACTGAGTACCGTAGGAGAAGAAATTTAAAAAAAAAAGTTGGCCGTCAGATGCAACATGTTGGCAAATAATGTAATGTTGGCAAAAAGTTCAAATAGATGTGAAACATCTATTTGAATATTAGAATTCAAAATTGTTGTTAGTTGTTGTAGTTGGTTGTTGTTGTTGTAGTTGTGTGTTTCTTTTTTCGCATAGTTGTTTCTAGGAAGAAGGGAGTCGAGAGCGGCGGCCGCCGCCGTATTCCCTGGAATCACTTGGTGAGCAATCAGAGTCCCCACTCTGAGCGCCCGAGATTCCGAAATCCCGCTTGCATACATTCATTAGAATGACAGCTCACTTCACTTAAGTTTTTACCGTGACATTTATACTGGATAGCTATAGAGGCAGATTGTTTGCTATTCTGTGGCATACAATCCTTTTTTTTTTTAAAGTAGGTACTTAGCTAGTTTTTGGCGGGATTTCTTCGAGTGAAGTTCAGTAGCTGCTTTTATTATTCACAAATTATTTTCTCTAGATTCCTGGTGGAGTGATGTAAAATTGGTGTAATTTTGTGTCTCAAGTGTCTATTCAACTGGACAATATGTGGAATCATTGAAACAGGCGCGATCTTGGTAAAATGAAGCTGAGAATGTAATTGTAGTATTGACTACCTCAGTGAAACTTGCCGAGATCTGACTTGATACATTTGCTGCCAAATACTGCAAAAACATTAGAATGTGTTACATCTCCATTCTAATGGGGAATAAAGTGATAGAGTTCAAATTAAGACTTGGCTTAAAGGTCTTATAGCCAAGCCAGTGGCATAGCCACAACACTTTAAAAAAAAATGGTACTTAGCGATAGTGTAGTTAACTACTTATCTGTGAAAAAAAATTCATAATAGGATTATAGCTCCCAGAGATAATTTATCTTTTGATGTTATAATCCTATTAAGTAAACCTTCTATTTTACTACAAATAATCAAAAAATTTTTTGTAATACCTATTAATTTAGATTAAGATATTTCGGTGTATTTGTACTTAAGTATATCAACAAAAAAACCTTTAAAGGTTTTTTACTTCCGGCCAAGTGGCGCCCTCATTGAATAAAAAATCGTAGCATAGCATAGGAAATAAATAAGAATCCAACGTTACGTTTGTTACAAAGAAGATAAAGTATTTTTATGTTGTTAAAACAGGTCTCAGAATGTTTCGTGTTCAAAGTAGTAGGCAAAAGTGTCAGAAACGGCCGTTTTTGGTACTTTTGCTTACTACTTTAAAGAGCCCCAGGGCTCTGTTTAATGGAGCTGATAATTCGAAATATATCGCTTGGAAAAAGACAGTTTCCGAAGCTGAAAGCCACATATTCTACCCATTATTTGGATCAATTTTTTCCACTAGACCATACCTGGGAATCCACTGGTTCTGGAGACATTGAAGGTCAAAGTCGCAATTTTTTTTTACTCTTTTACGAAAATGAATTCCAAGTGTTTATTACTAAACTTTTTCCTAACAAACATTACCTGAATTATCGATTGTTTTTTTCGAAACTATGCATTTACAGTTACAAAACCGCAATGAATATCAAACGTATCTGACAAGTACCAACCTACGTGGCTTAGTGCGAAGGGGCAGGGTTTAACTCCACTTCTCTGGGTTTGCGTCACATTGCGCACAATAAAAAATTGTATTTTTTTTCATACCTAAAAATAAAAGTCGTTTCCCAGTAATAATTTTTGCGCAAAACTACTTCGTTAGACGTACAGTATGCGTAGTTAACGGCTCTGTGATGTGTCTTTTTACAGCCTGTATGTCAAAAAATTACAAAATTGAAGAATTGTCGCGCTTAGGCTGTTTAATAAAAGTGACAAATTTGTTAAAAATTGACATGTGAAATCTTGACATATTTGTCATTTAAAAACGTATTTATTATAACTCGATATATTATGTCAAAAAATCACAGTCAAATTATTTCTGACAATTAGTGTCGGTGACAATTTTATGAAAATTATGTCGACTTGAATAGTTTCTGTTTCTGTCTACAAACGCAGATTCATTTTGATAAGTTGTAGCTATGTGGAAACACAGTCTCCGGCACATAATTTCTTTATTGATATATTTGGTCAGTTTGCCTGCTATCACTGTTTACAATGTAAACTCATATTGTGGGAAATAATTTATGTTATCGAAGAACTAAGCATATTGACATACGAGTACGTCATCATTTTATTCAAGATGCTGTTCATAATAATTCTATTAAAATAGTTTAAACTCACTGCAGATATTCACTCGAAATAATAAATTTATCATAGTTAAAAAACACACATTTCGTATTTTTAACCAACTTCAAAAAGAAGGAGGTTTTTTTTTTATTTTTTTTATTTTTTTTTATTTTTTTTTTTTTTTTTTGGGGGGGTGGGAAATCATCCTATGACTTCTTCCGCTCTAGGGTGGAGCGGAAGGGTGTGTCAGACTTTTACTGACTAAAACCCACCCCTGTTCCTCCCTGCCTCGAGTGCCCGGGGGCGAGGTAACTCTTTCGAATTTATCCTCCACCCCCGGGCAGAAAGAAGGAGGTTAGGTATCAATTCGGCTATTTGTATTTTTGTTTTTTTTTTATGTATGTTCCCGGCATAACTCCGTCATTTATATTGACGGATTTGCAAAATGTTTTGTTCGAAAAATCAACACACCCCGTATTCCGAAATGGTCCCATTTAAATTTCATATAGATCTGATGATGGGTTTCGGAGACAGACAACAGAACTCTTTAAAAATTGACAGCAAATCAACCGCGATTGGTGCGATCGTATGTCTATGAATTGTTAACACAGTTTAATGGAGAACCACAACTAAAAAGTGAAAAATAAAAAACTTTTTTTACAAAAAAAATATAACCGACTTCCAAAAAAAGTGCAAATAATTTCAATTTCGGAAGTCGGTGTCAAATAACGAAGACACAAAACCAAGAACACCGACTTCCGAAATTAAAGTTATTTTGCACTTGTTTTTGGAAGTCGGTTCTATTGTTTTCTGTAAAAAAGTTTTTTTCTCAGCAAACTTTCATTTGATATCCTATCATGGGAATGCACAAAAAATAACTAGTCCGCCATCTTTGAGAGTGCCATATTGGATTAAGAATGACGTCACTTAGCTAACCATGCATTGGTGCGGATTCTCCTATTCAATAACAAAACTAAAATTAGAGAATTGCTATCTTTTACTAAAAGGCAGTGCGAGAAAAGGACGGCTATAGCTATGAACTAAGAGATGTCAAACTAGTTTACGCCTTGCGCTTCGCCGTGTTTTAAGACGACATGTTTTTACGTGTACCCTTAATTTGTATGGAAATATTAGTTCAAACTAAATTTGGCAGCTCTAATATACGTCCGTCTCTTTCTTATTTTATTAGAGAAAAAAAGATAGCAATAGCCTAAATTAAGTTTAGTTTGTGCACAACAGAACAACACCATTGTCGTTTAAACTAAACATACATGCTGGTGTGGCGAGTTGCCGCCACTCTGCAAGTTGGATGGGGTGTGTTATCACGACGTGTGTGTGCCCGGCTTTAGCATGTGATGCAAAGTGTGTAGCCGGCTTTACAGGAACCATAGGCAATCTAAAGTGCAGCAGTCGACGTCAGTGCGCCTTACGCCGCGAGGCAGTACGCATCTCAACCGCAGACTAAATTAATGTCTTATTAACATCGTCCCTGCAAATACACTAAAATCCCGAGTAATATCCCGTAAACGTTGGGGATTTTCCGGGAATAATAAATAACCCCATATTTACCGCGTCCGTGTAACTAGTGAACAAGAATAACCAGGAGTGTTGGTGTGAAGAGAATCGAGTGGCCACTCGTCGGGATCCTGCGAGGCTGCCGAAGGAAGAGTCAGGTACCGCTTTGTTTTTACTCGCTTAGAGTTAGGCCAACATACGCCGTCTACTGCCAACCACTCCCAACTTGAAGTTATACAGACAAATATAGGCAATTTTGGGCCAGCATTCAATCCAAGTGTTTGGCCGTAACAATGTCCTGCATCCTGCAGAGAACCACAGCTATTTACACGCTTGGGCAACTCCACATGCAAAATTTCACCTTAATATATTTTTTTTTGCTTAGTTACAGATGAAGCTAATAGAAGCGTACTATGAATCCCGCCAAAAACTTTCTCGAGAGGCACCGTTATACGACTTTTAATGGTTTTTAATTGAACATCAAGTCTAAACGACTAGTCTTATTTCTTTGAAAAAAATATATGTTACTCTAGACTATTTTCGTCGTAATTTCATCTCAGAATATTTCAAATTATATTTTTATAACATTGCGTAATTAATTTGTAAAGTTATGTCTAACGCGGATAAAAAATTGAGAATCACGCAAAAACTATAAAGTGTACTTTTATGAAATTATCACCATTATAAAGATTCTTAATTTTTTAAGAATCACGCAAAAACTATAAAGCGTATTTTTATGAAACCTTCACCATTTTAAAGATCGTTTAATTATTTATAATTTAGTCTCGGTGTTTTATTTTAATACTTGTTGTTTTATGTGTAATAAATTAATAATGCGTCTAATTTCGGACAGCGCTCCTTGATGGGCGCGTCCTATTACTGGGTGGACGTACGACGCGTTACGTGAGTTCAGCGCAGAACACGCAAGCTAACCACTCAAGGTCGTTGGCAGCTAATAGCGTCTTAAAAAACTTGCACTAAGGCAACTGGGACGCACGAAGGCTTCTCGCCTCTCGCCAGACGAGAATCTCTCCTCATGTAAACGAACCTCCACGCAATGGCTCCAGTTTTTCGGTTTTATTTTGTTGATTATTGTTAATGGCCAAGTATTTGGAGCGCATAAGGTCAGGCTCATAAGAAACCTGATTACGCGGGTGCGTACGTAAGGAACGTCATGTGTTTTCGGTATTAATTATCAGTTTCACTGCTTATTATGAACTAGCTTCGGCCAGCGGCTTCGCCCGCATGGTAAAAAGTAGCCTATGTTTTAATCCAGTTTTTTTTTTTTTAAACTTTGCCCCACACTGGAAATTACTCATGTATCGAGGGTGCGTCCACAAACATGTAAACTTACATACACAAGGTTATAATCTATCTGTGTGCAAAATTTCATTCAAATCCCTTCAGCTGTTTTGCGTGATTGAAACACAAACGTACAAACTTTCGCATTTATAATATTAGTAGAATTGATGTTTGATATGGGTTGACTCGAATTTTTGCCTATCAACAATTAAAAAAAAAATAAAAAAAAAATCTACCCACTTTCTGATTGAGCTGTAATTTTTAATAGGTACATGTTTAGTTTTGATGACATTGAGAGGAGCTCGTGGCTAAAGTAATAACAGCCGCACGGGTCGATCCATCAGGTTAAGCTACCATCTTTACATACCGAGACTCTTCCATGGAACTTTCGTGGATCTTTGACAGTCGTTACGGATCGTCAGAAGCCCGAAAGTCTGACTACTGTGTTACCCAGTAATAGTGTTGCCCAAAATCGGTCTTGGTCTTGCAGTCTTGGTCTTGTTCTTGCATTTTCGCAAGACCAAGACCAAGACCAAGACCGCCTTATTGTAGCAAGACCAAGACCAAGACTGAACCCTGCAAGACTTGAGCAAGACAAGACTTAAGCCTGCAAGACTCTTGCGTCTTGCTTTTAAGACAAACTGAGATATTATAACTGCGTTATTAAGTAGGTATTTGGTTTCAATCCCGATTTTGAGAGACGTTCCCCAGTATCAAAACCATAGGTATCGTCATAACACTAAACTAAGGGCTGCAGTTGTATCTGCAGTTGGCAACGTGCCGCTCGTCTGAAAGAACCCTGAAAGGTATTGTATTGGTTAGGTAGATAAGTACTTATTATATTTCAACTATTTATCAAGTAGGTAGCGTGTTAATACTCACAAATCTGTTCCCATCATCCCATGTGATAAAATGTACCTAGAACAACTTTCCTAACCTATAATAATATATTATGCTTGTTTATGTCTAATGTACCGATCTAACGTTAGTACTCGTAAGTTGGTATGTGCTTAAAATTATAGCCAACAAAATTATATAAACATTATGTAGGTACCTACTTATGTTTCAAAGTTTATATTATTCTTCTATTCAGCAAAATTTCAAACTAACAGCGAGTCGAGACGATAAATTGCCTAAAAAATGTACCTACGCACACTGTAATGAAATCTGCTAATCTCAACACACACGCACTTCCTTATTTTGGCCGCATAGGTAGGCTTTGGCTGTAGTCTTCTTTTATTGGTTGATTAACATTGTACATTGGTGAATACTCCAGGATAGTCCGCGAAATTCAAATTTTCTTATTTTTTTTTGCAATTTGCAGGCCAGTGCTCGATTGTTTGTTGATTAAAATATTATTCGCGCTGTAAGACGTATGTAGTTACAGAATCATAATCATCAAAATCATCAATACAACCCTCCAAGTTCAAAGGTCGAGGAATGAGTTTGACCTTGAAAAAGTCTTTTTTTTTTATAATTTCTCGACCTTTATGAACTTGGAGGGTTGTATTAAAGATTTTGATGATTATAATTCTGTAACTACATACGTCTTACAGCGCGAATCATAATCTAAAATCTAAACTAACGTGTTCAATAAATAGCAATAGGCTAATAGGTATTTGCAAGACTTGCAAGACTTGCGAGACTCTTGCTGCAAAACCAAGACCAAGACCAAGACTGAGAGCGCAATACCAAGAACAAGACCAAGACCAGGTATATTGACGCAAGACCAAGACCAAGACTGGCCTAAGTCTCGTCTTGGTCTTGCATTTGGGCAACACTAGTCTGTCCGCCCGTCGTCTGTCACAAAATTTTGTTACGAAGAATTTTTTAACTTCTCATTGACCTATGAACTTGTTTGGTGATAATGTTTACTACTACTTTACTAATAAATACCAATATATGGTACGGAACTCTTAAGGCGCAGTCATACGACTTCTAATGGTTTTTAATTGAACATCACGTCTAAACGACTAGTCCTATTTCTTTGAAAAATTATGTGTTACTCTAGACAATTTTCGTCGTAATTTGATAAGTGAATATTTGAAATTATATATTTATAACATAGTGTAATTAATTTGTAAAGTTATGTCTAACGTGGGTAAAAATTGAGAATCACGCAAAAACTATAAAGTGTACTTTTATGAAATTATCACCATTCAAAGTCGAAGTCAAAGTCAAAGTTTTATTTGCAGATAAATATGGTTACAAAAGTTCTTCCAATGCAGTATAATAGTAGCTTAACATATTTAATCATAACATAATGACATGCAAATTTTGGTATACAATTATATAATTTAAATTTGAACTGAAGGAATTCTTGTAAAGTATAGAAGGAATTCTCAATTAGCCAACTGCGTAAAGCCCTTCTGAAACGAACCATTGGGAGTTCTTTAATTTGGTTAGGAATCTTGTTATAAATCTGAATACACATAGGATAGCAACTTCGCCTATACAGTTTCGTATAAAGTCTAGGAATAATTAATCTATTAGGGTATCTAGTTTTGAACTTACATTTATCTGCTAGTTTTTCAAACATCTCAGGGTGAGATTTGGTAAATTTACATATTTCCTCAATGTAATTACCAGTTAATGTAAGTATTCTAAGTTTCTTAAACAGTGGTTTACAGGATGTAAGTGGGTCTACATTACAAATCGCACGTATGCACCTCTTTTGTGCGATGAAAGCTCTTCCGATATGCACCGAGTTTCCCCATACCAGTATACGAGTACCATAACGCAGTATTGAACCAACATATGCATGATACGCCTGTAATGTGGCTTGTCTACTTGTTAGCTTAGATATACGCCACAGAACACAAGGAAACTTACTGAGTTTTCCACATATCTTATCAATATGATTAATCCAGGAACACCTCCCATCTAGAACTATCCCAAGAAAAGTCATACTATCTGATTGTTGTATTTGTTTATCTTTATAAGTGATGTTTAAATCAATTTTTTTCCAGTTTTTGTTAGAAAATTGTACATATTTGGTTTTATTTATGTTAGGTTTTAGGTTATTCTTTTCCATCCAAGTTATTACTTTGCTTACGGTACTATTTATTTCCACATTATAGTTTTCTTTCTCATTATTTTTCTCATTATAAAGATCATTTAATTATTTATAATTTAGTATACGTATTTTAGTATAATACTTGTTGTTTTATGTATAAAAAAAATAATATCGGTCCAGCGGCGCCCTTATTGAATAAAAAGTCGCAGCATAGCACAGAAAATAAATATTATTGCCTACTACTTTGGATACGAAACATTCTGAGACCTGTTTTAACAACGTAAAAATGCTTTATCCTCTTTGTAACAAACGTGAAGTTAGATTTTTTAGTGTTTATTTTCTGTGCTATGCTACGATTTTTTATTCAATGAGGGCGCCACTGGACCGTTAGTAGGGCCCTAATAGCGCCTTAATGTGCGATATCCGACACGCACTTAGCCAGTTTTTTTTTATTTTTAAACTATAATACTTTTATTCAATTAGCAATGTTTATAAGTAAGTTGCCCGCTTCAAAATTTGCCAACCATTTTTCGACCAATTGTGGGTTTCCGATACAGCTATAGCATACGAGTACTTATGAAAGTCCGATGACAATACAATATTATTATTATTATTATTATTTTTTTAATAAAACGTTGCCCCACACTAGGAATTACTCCTGTATCGTGGGTGCGTTCACAAACATGTATACTCACATACACAAGACACCCAGACCCGGAACAACTATCTGCAGGTCATACAAATATTTGTTCCGTGCGGGAATCGAACCCGCGACACGCAGCGCAGCAGCCGAACGCTCAACCACTGCGCCAACCGTGTCGTCGTGATACCATCGTGCTGATCTGATGATGGCACCGGGATGTAGGGACTGGAACTCCCTGATGGCAAATGTTAGGACAATTTCAATTTGGTCTAGTATGTTTTGTTATCCATTCCAATTACACTATGAAAAATAAAGCATATTATACCAACTTAAAATTCGGTTGATGTTCCATTTATTTTTGCTGTCGACCGTACCGTTGTCAAATAAATATCAACATTGGTGCCGATTCTCATGTTCAATTACTAAAGTAAAATTAGAGAATCGCTATCTTATACTAAAAGGCAGCGCGAGAAAAGGACGGCTATAGCTATGAAGTAAGTTAGAGATGTCAAACTAATTTACGTCTTGCGCTTCACCGTGTTTTTAATCGACATGTTTTTACATGTACCCTTAATTTGTATGGAATTATTAGCATTAATTTACGTCCGTCTCTTTCTTGTTTTATTAGAGAGAAAAAGATAGGAATAGCCTAAATTAACTTAACTTTGTGCACAACAGAATCTGCACCATTGTCTTAATTATGAAATATTTTTTAGGGATTTTAAATTTAAAATACAATACCGACATAGCCCGAAGAATCGCCAAACTGAAGTAATAGTGGGCAGGGCACATTGCTCGCAGAACAGATGGTCGATGGGGCCGAAAGTTTCTGGAGTGGGGACCACGTACCAGAAGACGTAGCGATGGTAGGCCTCCCGCAAGGTGGACCAATGACCTGGCGAAGGTCGGGGAATCCAATTGACGTGAGACGCAGAGAACCGGTCGTTGTGGACACTTGAGGGAGGACTATGTCCAGCAGTGGACGTCTTTCGGCTGAATTGATGATAATGATGATGTAATTAAAATGAATAATGGTGCAGATTCTGTTTCGCACGAACTAAACTTAATTTAGACTATTCCTGTCTTTTTCTCTCTAATAAAACAAGAAAGAGACGGCCGTAAATTAGAGCTGTCAAATTTAGTTCAACTAATATTTCCGTACAAATTAAGGGTAGGTACATATAAAAACATGTCGATTAAAAACACGGCGAAGCGCAAGGCGTAAACTAGTTTGACATCTCTAACTTAGTTCATAGCTATAGCCGTCCTTTTCTCGCACTGCTTTTTAGTAAAAGACAGGATTCTCTAATTTTAGTTTAGTTATTGAATAAGAGAATCGGCACCAATATCTCCTTTTTAATCTGTGCTCAAATTAAACTGTCCATTAAAATGTCGTCGTATTCTCGACCATCCTTTTGACAGCCGCGGGCTATTTTTTTATTCGTAAGAGAAGCTCACAGTAAATAATTTCTTTCCTGTAATTAAGTGCCACTACTTTCACCAAATTATGGGATGAATTACTCGTATCTTTATTTATTTCTTGTATTTTATACTCGGTAAGTTTTTTTTCTGAAAGTTACTATTAGGTAGCATTATTTGATTGGTTAGACAAAAATAATTTGGGTAGTCACTGTTTTTTATTGCAAAGGCTTTAGTAAAATAATAGACAAACTTACAGTTTTTTTTTTGGGGTGGGAAATCTTCAAATAACTTCTCCTGCTCTGGGTGGAGCGGGAAGGCATATCAGACTTTTACTGACTAAAACCCACCCATGTTCCTTCAGTTGCCTGTGCCATGGCCACGGTAACTCTTTTTAGGGTTCTGTACCCAAAGGGTAAAAACGGGACCCTATTACTAAAGGCTCAATTACACCTTCCGATTTCAAGGGACCCAATTTAGGAACGATCTAACTAGGAAGTATGAAGCGAGCAATTCTAACTGCTATTACACCTTCCTGTTTCCTAAATTGGGTCCCTTGAAATCGGAAGGCGTAATTGAGCCTTTAGACTCGATATCCGTCCGTCTGTCTATCTGTCCGTCAGTCACCAGGCTGTATCTCAGGAACCGTGATAGTTAGACATTTGAAATTTTGACAGATGATGTATTTCTGTTGCTGCTATAACAATAATTACTAAAAAGCAGAATAAAATAAATACCTATTTAAGGGGGCTCCCTATAACAAACGTGATTTTTTTTGCTTTTATATAGATAATTGTACGGAACCCTTCGTGCGCGAGTCCGACTCGCACTTGGCCGGTTTATTTTTATTGCAAAGGCTTTAGTAAAATAATAAAAAAACTTTTTTTTTTGGGGTGGGAAATCATCAAATAATCTGCCACTCTTCGTGTCAGACTCTTACTGACTAAAATCCACCCCTGTTCCTTCAGTTGCCTGTGCCATGGCCACGGTAACTCTTTTTTAAATTTATCCGCGACCCTACCTAGGAGTATCGTGTTAACCAGTAACTGGGTGGTGGAGGTCAAATAGGCTGTCGTTTCGTGTCGATATGTCACCGGATAATTAGGTATTCTAAACACTGTTATCATCATCATCATCAGCAGCCTTTTAATGTCCCCACTGCTGAGGCACAGTCCTCCTCCCCGTGAGAGCGTGTGGGCCGTAATCCACCACGCGGGCCCAATGCGGGTTGGTGGATGTCACATGTCTTCGAATTTTTGGTTCTAGGACATGCCGGTTTCCTCACGATGTTTTCCTTCACCGTTTTTAAAGCAGTAGTGATGAAATTTTTATTTTTAAACACTGCTAGTTTATTAAAAATTACGTAAAATCGTAAATTGTTTATTTTCAATAAGACTACGGATGACATAGTAAATTATCAGGATGCGTATGAGGTGCCCCGTGTTAAGACAGATTTATTATCAGACGTTCAGGCTTCTGACTGTCTATAATTCCTGTCTAAGATCTGCAAATAATAGCAGCAAAAATATATAAATATTATAAAATAAATATATGTATATAGGTACAGTTAAGACCCTCTCAGCCACTTAATTTGACGTGTGATCATTAATTTTATGTGTCGCACTGTAGTTTGAAAACCTTAATTTCTAAATTTTCCGATTTTCACCCCAAAAGTGACCCTTATATCCCAGATTCATTTATTAACCGAGTTTCGAAAAAAGGAGGAGGTTCTATGTTCGACTGTTTTTTTTTTTATATAATATGTCCGCCGATTTCTCCGTCAGTTGTAGACCGATTTTCAAAATTCTTTATCCGAAAGCATATACTCCCGAGGTGATCCCATATAAATTTTATCGAAATTGCTTCAGTGCTTTTTGAAAAACTGAACAAAAACAAAAAACACGTATAGATAAATGACGTATTGGTTTTCTCCAATTACGAGTATGTTTCAATTCCACGTTCCATGTTACTGGGGTTTTTAGTTCTGGGGTATAACAACTAAAAAGTGAAAAATAAAAAAAACATTATTTAAAAAAAAACAACCGACACTAAAAATTTAAAAATAACTTTAAATTCGGAAGTCGATGTCAACAAAGAAATAAAATACAAACACCGACTTCCGAAATTAAAGTTATTTTTTAATTTTTAGTGTACGTTACACGTCTACATTTGGCTCACAGATATTCGTGTGTGTACCAAATTTTAACTCAATCGGTCCAGTAGATTTGTAGCAAATTGGCTGTGACAGACAGATAAACACGAATTATCCAATAAGTGTTCGGTTTTTTTTTTATCGGACGTTCAGGACCCTAAGACTTCATGTGCCTTGTAAGGCATATAGGGGTCTCGGTATGTTAAAGATGGTCCCCCATCCAGGCACTGACCCAGACAAGTGTTGCTTAAAACCTTGAAGACCAATACGTGCGGCTCATAACCTAGTCACGATCACAAGCCTCTCATAGTGTATTGAAATAAAGACACTACTATTTATGTTCCGAAAATAGATTCTGCTATGATTTTAATTACATATTAATAAAAGTGATTAATGATTGCAGATGGCTCATGGCTAGAATCTTACAATTAAAATGTTTATGCAATACAATTTATCTGTATCTCCATAAACTGTGACGCTTTTGTTTACATAATGTACCTACTTAATGTATGTGATGGTAGTTAATTTAATTCATTCCTACGTGTCAATTATGAAGACACAAGCATGGTGGTTTCAATTTATCAGTTATTATTTTGATGTGAAACATCTACAGGGTGTAACGGAAAGGTGTGGTCATATTTTAAGAATCGGTTCTGCCCATGGATATGAACCACTTTCTCTAATAAAAAATAAAAAAATCCCAAAAAACAAATTTCACTTTCCATACAAAGTTATCATCAGCTGATCAATATTTGTATGGGAGGTAAAAATTTTTTTTTACAATTTCCTCAGGTTTTCTTGAAGAAAGTTGTGCATATCTAGGGGCAGATGCTGTTCTTAAAATATGACCACACCTTTCCGTTACACCCTGTATAGCCGCACGTAAAACCGATTTCTGGCGTGGCGACGCATGCCGTGGCGACCGATGTGTTTTTGTTTTGTTATTACACCATCAAATAGTAAGATGTATTTTATGAAAATAAATGTTTATTCAATAAAGAGTCATCGTTATCTGGAAAAAAATCGTAATATTTTATTTTATCATTATGAACATTTTAAACATGCGGGAGTCCATCGGCCTAGAGTTTTGTCGCTATTTTTCACTCTGTGCCTTGGTCATTCTTATCTACCGGAGCCACTTATGCGGACGATAGTGGTCCCCATAGTTAAAAACAAAACTGGTGACACATCCGACATGAACAACTATCGACCCATCTCGCTAGCCACCACCATGGCCAAGGTGCTTGACGGTTTGATGAAAGGCTGCCTCTCAGAATATGTTAAAGTGCATGACGCACAGTTCGGATTCAAGGCGGGCGTTTCCACGGAGAGTGCCATACTCAGCCTGAAGCACACCGTCAAGTACTACACCGCGAGGAGGACGCCGGTATACGCGTGTTTCCTTGATTTGTCGAAAGCTTTCGATCTTGTTTCGTATAATGTGCTATGGGACAAGTTGAGGGACACTGGTGTGCCGTCGCAGTACACAGCCCTTCTCCGCTACTGGTATGCTCACCAGACGAATCGGGTGAGGTGGGTCGGTACTCTGTCAGATGAGTATCGGATGGAATGTGGTGTAAGGCAGGGGGGGTTAAGCTCGCCCCTGTTGTTTAATTTATATAATAATCAGCTTATCGAGCGGCTGAGCAGCACACATGTCGGCTGTCATATAGACGGTATATGTGTCAATAACATAAGTTACGCGGACGACATGGTGTTGCTCAGTCCATCGATGAGCGGCCTGAGAAAGCTACTCACGATCTGCGAGGCCTATGCGGAGGTGCACGGCCTTAAATACAACTCAAAAAAAAGCGAGGTGTTAGTGTTTATTTTTACTAAATGTGGTGAATAGTTTTAAATACCTGGGTCATGTTGTCACCAGTGATCTTCGTGATGATGGTGACATAGAGCGCGAGCGCAGGGCGTTGGCGGTGAGGAGTAATATGCTCGCCCGTAGGTTTGCTCGCTACACGGCAGACGTCAAAGTGAGTTTATTTAAGGCGTTCTGTCAGTCCTTCTACACGAGCGGTCTGTGGGTGTCATATACGAGCCGAGCCTACAACGTCCTGCGCGTACAATACAACAACGCTTTCAGGATGCTGTTGCGATTGCCGCGACGTTGCAGTGCGTCGGGAATGTTTGCTGAGGCTCGTACGGATGGCTTTCACGCCATAATGCGTAAGAAAGCGGCATCGTTACTGCAACGCTTGCGTAGCACTCGGAACAGCATGCTGAAAATGATTGCTGGCAGAGTGGACTGCCCCATCCAAAGACACTGGGTGGGGATAAGTTTAGGCATAGCTTAATTGATGTAAGTACTAATAACACTAACATAGCATGTAAGCACAATCTGTTACTAACCACTAACAACTTATGGACTGTAAGGTCTGAAATAAAGATATTTTATTTATTTATTTTATGACATATTTAGTTCCTATCACAATAATTATGTTCTTTTCTGCATATTACTTTTACAAAATAATGTCGATGTTTCACATCTGCCAGGCGTCCCGTGACGGCTCACATTTTTTTTTTTAAATCGAATATATTAAATTTTTGAATTTTTATTAATTGTTTTTTTTGTAATCTATTTTATTAATTTTTTAACTTATTGACTTTTATTTTAATGAATTGAATTTTAACAATATTTATTGTTATTTTACCCTTATTTCTGAAGTGAAACTTCTTTAGAATCGTTGTGATTTCAAACCGGATGCAACGGAAAAAACGACAGATAAGAGACACAAATACAAAAAAAAATGTGTAGGATGAAGCCAGGAAAGAATGAGACAGAAATATACATACTATTGTTCGGGCGTCTTCGACGACCTTCGGCTGACGTCGGGCAGCGGCGGAGGCGGCGAGAGGAGAGGGCGCGCGCGACGCGGGGCCTGGGGTCCCGTCACTTCGCTACCGATCATCAACTTTAGACAACTATTGCTCACCTTTGGCCATCTTTTGACAATCTTTTCCCACCTTTGACCACCGATTGCTCACCTTTGACCACCTATTGCTCACCTTTGACCACCAATTGCAAACCTTTGACCAACTTTTGCTCACATTTGGCCACCTTTTGACCATCTTTGTACATCTTTGCCCACATTTGCCCATCTTTGCCCAACTTTGACCACCTTTTTCTCACCTTTGACCACCTTTTGCTCATCTTGGACCAACTTTTGCTCACCTTTGGCCTCCATTTGCTCACTAAGGCCACGTTTTGCCCACCTTTTTCCACTTTTGACCACATTTGCTCAACTTTTACCACTTTTGACCGCCTTTGCTCACCTTTGACCACCTTTTGCTCAACTTTTGCAAACTTTTGCTCACCACTGACCACCAATTAACCATTTTGGCCATCTTTGCCCACCTTTGACCATCTTTGCCCACCTTTGACCATCTTTGCCTACCTTTGACCATCTTTGCCTATCTTTGACAATCTTTGACCACCTTTGCCCACCTTTGACCACCTTTTGCTCACCTTTGACAACTTCTTCTTTAGAATCGTTGTGATTTCAAACCGTTTTATCGTTTTTTTTACCGTTTCAAAAAGTAATTATCCTACCCTTGTTATATATATTCATCTCATTCTTTTGTCGATTTACTGAAGTTTCACTTCTATCGTGTGTGAATCGCACACACACCTTTTTTTTTAAATTTTAAAACTTCTTAAATTTTTTTCGTAGTTAGAATTAAAAAATAAGTATAAATTAAATTAAATATTGAATTGTCGAAAAATAAGACAGACGCAGTAGCACCTTAAGGCATAGTTATACGACGTTTAATGGTTTTTAATTGAACATCACGTCTAAACGATTAGTCTTATTTCTTTGAAAAAAATATATGTATTGTAGACAATTTTCATCGTAATTTGATCTGTGAATATTTGAAATTTTATTTTTATAACATAGTGTAATTAATTTGTAAAGTTATGTCTAACGCGGATAAAAAATTGACAAACACGCAAAAACTATAAAGCTTCACCATTTTAAAGATCATTTAATTATGTGTAGTTTAGTCTAAGTGTTTTAGTATAATACCTGTTGTTTTAATGTGTAATAAATTAATAATGCGTCTAATTTCGGACAGCGCTTCTTGATGGGCGAGTCCTACTCGTATTACTGGGTGGACGTACAACGCCTTACGTGAGCTCAGCACAGAACACGGAAGCTAACCACTCAAGGTCGTTGGCAGCTAACAGCGCCTTAAGATCTTTATGCAATACAATTTATCTGTATCTCCATAAACTGTGACGCTTTGGTATACATAATGTACCTACCTAATGTATGTGATGGTTTTGTTAATTTATTTTATTCCTACGTGTCAATTATGAAGACACAAGCTGGTGGTTTCAATTTATCATTTATTGTTTTTTTTAAATCAAATTTTTTATTTTTAAATTTTTAATTAATTGTTTTTTTTTGTAATCCATTTTATTGAATTTTAACATTATTTATTGTTATCTTTTCCTTATTTTTTTATTTAATTTTTTTTTGTTAATTGTTTTTTTTTTGTAACTAAAAAAAAAATGACGAAAAATACTAAAGCAGACGAAGAGTTACTTGAAGTTGACTAGTTTTGGTACAGAAAAAAAAGTATTTGTTTAAACTCTAACCTCTCGCGCAAGACAAGCAAGATCTTAAAAGATTGTATCCTCACATCAGCGGTCGTCGCACCTACTAATTATTATAGCCGTTCTACTGACTGTCTGTCACATCCTTGTGAAAAACCTTGGCATTAATTTTGGGATCACAGTGAGAACAAACAGCGGATCTGTCTCAACTGTATTTTTTTTTACTTATCTACTTATCACAATAAAATTATAGTGTATAACTAGAAAACCACCATGGTGAACTGACAAAAAAAAAAAAAACGAGGCGAACTCACATTTAAATTCAAGACAAAAAAAGTCGTCAATAAAGGAACTAACAAAAAAAAATCATAGATATTTATATTTCCTATATGAAAAAAAATTGATCACTGTAAGCGCGGCAGGCCCAGAAAACAAGGACAAGCAGTGAGCTAGACTCTTTCTCAAAAGATTGATCCGAAATATTGTTTCCCCAGATTTTTCTTTTATTTTGTGTTTGGACTTTCTTTGCGTCATATTTACTGCAAATATACGTATTTTCTTTCTTTGTTTTAAATAGGAGATAGAATAAAGTATAAAGAGGTAAAGACAGCCTTTAGCTTTGCACTGATACGTATGCGAGTCCACTACAGCACTCATAATTAAAAAAACTTTTTTACAAAACAACAACCGACTTCCAAAAAAGAAAATACACAAAAAATTAAAAAATAACTTTAATTTCGGAAGTCGGTGTTTGTATTTTATTTCTTCGTTACTTGACACCGACTTCCGAAATTAAAGTTATTTTTTAAATTTTTAGTGTATTTTCTTTTTTGGAAGTCGGTTGTTTTTTTGTAAAATAAAAATATATTTTTAATTTTTTAGTTATACCCAGAACTAACAACTCCAATAACATGGAACATGGAATTTATACATAAGTACTCGTAATTGGAGAAAACAAAAACATCATCTAGGTATACGTATGTTTCGTTTTTGTTCAGTTTCTCAAAAAGCGCTGAAGCAATTTCGATAAAATTTATATGGAACCACCTCGGAAGTATATGCTTTCGGATAAAAAAAGAATTTTGAAAATAGGTCTACTACTGACTGAGAAATCGGCGGATATACAAAAAAAAAAACATACATACAGTCGAACATAGAACCTGCTCCTTTTTTGAAAGTCGGTTAAAAAAGAAAACTGTAAAAAACACATAAACAAAATTTCGTGTCTGTGCTGCTAACCCTTGAAGAGTTCCTCTATCTGAAACTAATCCTGGATGTCCATTCAGGTCATGCTTTCCATAAAAAATACATTGTCATGGGAACTGAGCTAACACGTAACAGTTCAACCGCATAGGAAAATTGGAAGTGGTTCTAGTTCAGCTTGCAAGATTTGACCCCAACAAACAAACATTGATAGTTAAAAAAAAGCTTGTGAAAAACAAGTTCTACAAAAAAGATTAAAACTTATATATCCACCTAAAAATGATGTGATTGATACAAAATCTCATTACGCAACGTGTTTGATTATAAAATATAACTTGTAAAGTAAAATATGTACAATGAAGTAATAAATACACGTAAAATACTTGTCAAGATGAACGGATAGAATAACTAATACATCAAATCAACTGACGTTAGAAGGACATTAGTTCAAGTTGATTTTAAACTGTGATGCAGTGATTGTGATGTGCCGTTTAATTTTTTTTTGAAGCATATGGCCTACGAATTTGCATTAAATAATTTTATTAAAAAAAATTATAAAATATTTAATTCTCAATTTTTTTTAAAATATATTAAAAAAAAAAATATATTTTCTTTGTATTTTTTTTAAATAAAAAACAAAACCCATAATTTGGTGGTAAAAAAAAAACAAAATAGAAAACTTATTTATTTCATGGTACAATGAAAACAAAATTACATTGAAATGGTTCAAGGTAAGTACAACCGAATTACATCCTCAATCCGAACAGTGTCAACCAGCAAATTATAAAAAAAAACAATCCCATAAAGACGCGCAATATTTTTTCACAGCCCTTCGACATTCAAATTCTCGCCCGAAGACGAAGAATATACTAAGTAGCGATTCGTGGATTAAAATTTAAACTGAGGCCGTACGACAGATGAATGGTACTGAGCTAAGGTTATACGCGGCATTTCGCAATAGACCACGGCAAGGCAGGCCGGGTGCGCGCGCGAATTCGAAATTTTAATAATTTAATCGAAATACGATTTAATTTTTTGTGTGCTTCGAACTTATTTTTTTTTTGTTTTGTTTTGTGCATGGACTTTTTTGTTATTATGACTGTTTTGTGAGTTTGTTTTTTTCTGTTGGTGGTTCTTTTTTTTTCAAAAGGTTAGTTCTTTTTTTTTTCTTTTTACTTTTTTTAAATTTATTTTGAGAATATTTCTTTACTTTGTTTTTTTTATGATTATTTTTCGAAACAGAAACGTTATAAATTTGTATTTTTTATCTGCTATACTAATAAATATATCACTAATCGAATTCGTATTGGTAAAACTTAAAAATTATCAGTTAATAGTTATTATTTATTGAGATTAAAACACAAGAGCTGCTGTTGTGTGTGTTTCCTGCGTTGAAATATAATAACTCCACATAACACCTCTCACCTTCCTATCTACTTACTTCTAAATTAAAATATTCAGACTAACAAGATTAACAAGTTCAGAGTAATAATTAATTTTCGGGGTACTGTGAGTAAAATACTGATATTCAGCTGCATCCTGTTAGACTGAAAGCCGACCAACATAATACATATAAAAAAAAGAAGTTTAAGAATACTTAATGACATTGTAATTAATTTTGTTTGTAAAAACAATCGATAATTGTCATAGTTTAAACGACATGTTGGCTCTTTAAGTAATGAATGTTTTCATTTCTAATTGAAAACAAAAAACTAGCAAATACCCATTCGGACTTATCCACCGAAGGTTCCGTACCTTAATAGGAGTCATATATACCTTTTTTTTATTAACCTGAACTGTTCTACTCCTTTTTATGAGGTTGGGAAATCATCAGTGAATTCTCTCTCGCTCTGGGTGGAACGGGAGGCGTGTCAGACTCTTACTGACTAAAACCCACACGTATTCCTTCAGTTGCCTGTGTGTTCTATAGTGTATTATCTATTTCAAACACTCTCCCGATTGCTGTCCTACTCCTGGGCAAAGGCCGATTCCATTCCTGCCATTCCTTTAGGTGTTGTACGAGAATTTCCACCTATAACCTGGGAGCCTCTAAGTCAAGAGTGAATAGGGGTCAGTGGGTAGCCTTAGGGGCGGATTTTTTTTTTTTTTTTTCGAATTGGTACCATACGCTTATAGGCACCATGAGCCGTGCAGAAAACGAAAAAAAAATTTTTTTGGGACTTAGAAAATTTCTCCTTTATTATAATGTTTTAGGTTTGCATGTCGATGAAGCCACGTGTCGACAGAGCCTACTTCTGAGTGGTTTATAAAAAAATAACCACGAAGGGGTGGTTCTAACCTTACCTGTCCGAGTCGGGGTGCCCTAAGTCCCGTTAAAATTTGAAAAAAAAAAATTTTTTTTCGAAAAATTTTCTAAGTCCCGCGCCATAGCGCCCCTAAGGCTACACTCCAACCTGAATAGGTTACTTCTAGGCAAGCGTGCTCCATCTTCGACCACATCATCGCTTACCATCAGGTGAAATAGTGGTCAAACGCGTGCCTATCAACAATAATAAAAAAACCCATTTGAATAAGTTTTTTTTTTCGATCTAGTATTTAATTGCTTTTTAAAGTTTTTTTTTTTCTGATAAAAAAAAAAACAATGCCAGTTAGAGACATCATTTTATTTTTACTGTTGTATTTACATAAAGCTCCATCAAGGAGATTTATTTTAGATTTTTCGCTTTGCTTTCTTCGGAGATAAAGAGAAATGACAGTTTTCATCATACTTAAGTATGTAAACAGACATTTTTCATCATTATGTAAAAAACTATTGGGTTTAATAGAAAATAAAAATATTTTTTTGCAATAGAATATAATAGAATAATACTATAATGTACACCAAAACAGTTAATCAATGTGTATACACGAACTTAAATCTATGGGTACGAGTACAATGACGGTCTTACCGCTGACAGCGATGATAAATGATGTTTATTCAGTAAATAGGTTACAAGGAACACTTTTACACGACAATGTTTTTAGTCAGTTTAAGCTAGATGAGGCCGGTGTTTCCTAGCTGACTGCCCTGAGAAGAAACACTAAAACAAACTCAGACATCTATCTACCAGACAACCTTTGGATGGACTGAAAAACCTTAATTAAAAAAAATATATACTCGTATATCTGTACATCTGAATTGATAACCTCCTCCTTTTTGAAGTCTGTTAAAAAGGGGGTAGTCTGCGGTGTTGCAATGTGAAAATAAAGCCTTTTCTTTGTCTATAGGGACTTGCAACCAATATAATATCTTATTTGACCTGGTTACTCTACTTGACATATCAATCTTCTTTTCGGATCCTATTCCAATGAAAATAAGTACCTATCTTATTTCACTTATTCTAATGTTAAGTATATTAAATGACTTATAATTCGTAAAAATAAAAATACGATGACGTACTTTTTATTTTGTATTACGACTAAATAGTCGTAATACAAAATAAAAAGTAAATACTTCGCGCGTTTGACAGCTAAGACAGGACAACGTCTGTCGGGTCAACTGATAGGATAAAAATAAAACTTTAACAATTTATAATTTTTGCCAGTTTAAGCTAGATGAGGCCGTTATTTCCTAGCTGAATACCCTGAAAAGAAAAACCGAAAAAAAATCAGTGTACTGTTAGTAGACAAGCATTATAAAACTATTCCAAACAAGTAGGTACGGGATTAGTTTTTCCTGAAATAAGCATCACAGACAGAGTCATAGACAAAGTCGCACCAAAAGGGTTCCTTTATTTATCTTTTTTAGTACAGAACCCTAAATACCTAAAACAATACAAACTACCTTATCAGACTAAAACAAAAAAGTCTAGGAAACAATTTGAACGCAGTAAGTACACGTTCACCTAATTAAATACTTTATGATGGTACCTACTATTAGGAATTGTTCATACAAACAAAATTAGCCTTATAATGTTCACACTGCTGGGACAACCTCGTGAGGAGCTCGTGGCTAAAGTAATAACAGCCGCACGGGTTGATTCATCAGGTTAAGCTACGCTTGCCGGGGTTGGTCCATGGATGCGTGACCATCTTTACATACCGAGACTCCTCCGTGCCTCGGAAAGCACGTTAAGCCGTTGGTCCCGGCTGTCAATCGTGGATCTTTGACAGTCGTTACGGGTCGTCAGAAGCCCGAAAGTCTGACAACCAGTCTTACCAAGGGGTATCGTATTACCCAGTAACTGGGTTGTGGAGGTCAGATAGGCAGTCGCTCCATGTAAAATACTGGTATTCAGCTGCATCCGGTTAGACTGGAAGCCGACCCCAAGATAGTTGGGAAAAGGCTAGGTAGATGATGACTGCTGGGACGGCTTCCTCTCTAGGAGAGGCAATGGGCTGTAATCTACCACGCGGGCCTAGTGCGGGTTTGTTCGTGGATGCGATAGGCGGTAGTGACCTCTCACGCCCGGCCCTGCTCCAGGCCATGGTACGGAGTGAGAGGGAATGGGAAGCAGTCCCCTCCTTCTGCGAAGCAGTAATGCTCGCGAAGGAGGATCCGGGATGGGTGAGGGAGACTCAACGGAGTGGCTCTCACTCCCCCGGCCGCTACCGCCGCAGGAGACGCATTGGGCGTAGGACGTCGCGAGACGATCTCCGGCCACCGTAGACCCGGGCCTGCGGATGGCGAGTAGTGGGTAGCTCGCCGTCCGATCAGCACCAGGCTCATGAGTCGACGGCGCGTAGTGTTCCACGCGCGCCTCAAAGAAATGGTTGTCAGCCACCACTGACGGGGCCCATCATGGCCGGTGCCTGCATGACTAGGGGTAGCGGATAAATTCGTAACAGAGTTACCGCTCCCCTGGGCACTCAGGCAGGGAAGGAACAGGGGTTGGTTTTAGTCAGTAAGAGTCTGACACGCCCTCCCGCTCCACCCAGAGCGGGAGATGTCATTGGTTAATACCCAATCCAAAAAAAAAAGTGCGGTTTTGTGGATGTCTCATGTCTTTGGTTCTAGGACATGCCGGTTTCCTCACAATGTTTTCCTTCACCGTTTTGAGAGCAGTGGTGATGAAATAATTTACACAAAGTAAAGTGCTTGCCTGGGTTTTCCCTACAAATTGCTACACTGTTCTCCCACTTAACTGACTCTGCTCTCCACAAATTGTACGCGTGCTTCAATCTTCTACCAGTAGTAAAATTCTACATTCAAATTATTCAATACATGGATTTTATATGTCCATGATTTTCAGCAATAAGTTTTTTATTATCAAAATAAAATGTAAAAGTTATCGATGTACTTAATATAGTTGTTAAACAAATAGAAATAACGAATAAAACTATCCGATTTTTTTTTTAATTTTAATAAAAAGGATTCAATTAGATAATACTGTACTCCTCCCTCTTTTATGCCGCTTGTACATATTTTATTTAGTAAGGGCCTACCTCCCCATAAGTGGCGCCCTCATTGAATAAAAATTCGCATCTTAGCAAAACAGGACTCAAACTGTTTCGTATCCAAAGTAGTAAGCGAAAGTGTCAAAAACGGCCGTTTTTAGTACTTTTGCTTACTACTTTGGATACGAAACACTTTGAGTCATGCTTCCATAACGTAAAAATACCTTATCTTATGTGTAACAAACGCAACATAGGATTCTTTAATCTTTATTTTCTACGCTTTGCTACGATTTTTTATTCAATGAGGGCGCCACTTGGCGGCTATATACGCCTTAAACTGAAAAGTGAAATAAAAAAATCTACTTAGTCATAAAAAAAAACAAAAATTATTCAAACTTCTTCTAAATTAAAGTTGATTAGTTTAGAAGAAGTTTGAATAATTTTGGTTGTTTTGTGTCTACCTTGCGCGTGGCATTTTAATAATTTATAAAATTATGACTTGATCTTTTTTTTGATTTTTGTACATATTTAAATGTACTTAATTCAATAAACTATTGAATACCTGTGAAGCCCCATGGCAAAATCCGGGTTGTCAAATTAAACCCCGAGGACAACCCGGGTTGACAGCCGATTTTTTTTTTTTTTTATTCTCTTTAATTTTTTTTTTTTTTGGTCCGACTCACCGGTGAGTTTCGGGGCTTCACAGGTTAAATTATTTGTTAGTTTTTCCGTAGGTACTATAAACTGAAAAAAAAAACACGTTTCCAGAAATTTCGTGTTTTTTTTTTGGGGTGTATCTCATGATCCGTAACAGGTAGACAGTTGAAATTTATTATGTGAAAATTTCAACTGTCTACCTATTACGGATCAAGAGATACAGCCCGCTGACAGACAGACGGACAGCGTAGTCTTAGTAATCAGCTGCCCCATACGTACATACATGCCTAGATTCGAGTGCCTAACTAATCCAATATTTAGAATTGGCTCCAAAACCGTAGATTGCCAAAACTTGTCTGGCAAATGAACTGTTAGTTTGCAGAATTAATTGTCACATACATCCGAACAATAACACTATGCTGCAGTGACTCGTTAGTCACGGATCAAGGATTTGAGGATTTCGAAATCCCACACTGTCTTTCTCATTGAATCCTCAAGCATCCTGCCTGCCTGACCCGGTAAGGCGGTCTGTAGGGCATACAAATACTTTTTTGGATTTCCCAAAGTGTAGAAAGCACAGCGTGACGTAAAACCACCCGCTGATAAAGAAGAGGTTATTCAAATTAAAAAGTGTAGTGCCTTTTTTTTGAGGTGGAAAATCATGAAATAACTTCACCCGCTCAGCACGCGTAGCATGACCACCATAGAAACGGGTTTTGTCGACGGAAGAATAGACAAAATGACAGATTGTAGAAAGATTTCTACCGTCATAAGCATGGCAATGTTAAAACTGAAGAGAAGAAATGTTTCTGTTCTTCAGTCGACAAAAGTCTACAATGTAAAGTATAATGCTCGGGCAGAAAAGATGTCAAGTTAGATAAAAACTTTAATTTCGGAAGTCGGTGTTTGTATTTTATTACTTCGTTATTCGACACCGACTTCCGAAATTAAAGTTATTTTTTTAATTTTTAGTGTATTTTCTTTTTTGGAAGTCGGTTGTTTTTTTTGTTAATTTTTTTTTTATTTTTCAAAATTAAGTTGTATACTCCAGAACTAAAACCCAATAACATGGAACGTGGAATTTAAACATCCTACTCGTAATTGGAGAAAAACAAAACGTCATCGAGGTAAACGTATTTTTCGTTTTTGTTTAGTTTTTCAAAAATCGCTAAAGCAATCTTAATAAAATTTATTTGGGACCACCACGGGAGTATATTCTTTCGGATCAAAAAATTATTTTGAAAATCGGTCCACAACTGACAGAGTAATCGGTGTACATACATAAAAAGAAGTACACACAGTCGAACATAGAACCTCCTCCTTTTTCAAAGCCTGTTAAAAAGAACTTTGTCTATTCTTGGTAGAATAGAGGTAGAATTGGTCATGCTACACCTGTTGTGTGGAGCGAGAGGGCGTGTCAGACTCGTACTGACTAAAACCCACCCTTGTTCCTTCAGTTGTCTGTGCCAGAGCAAGGTGTCTCTTTCGGACACTCCTACAACCCTGGCCAGGTAGTGGCTACCTTTATATTCAAAATACATAGTTTATCTTACTACCATCATTATACCACCTGTGGCCAGCTGTTCTGGCGTGACTGAGTTACAAACATTCATACTCATCCATCCATCCATATTTTCGCATCCTCATTATTCTCCTACCCTTATCCCAATTTATTTGGGGTCGGCGTAACATGTATTTTTCTGCCATACTCCTCTATTAGTCGTCATCTCTGTAGTCACCCCCTTTTTACCCATATCCTCTTTCACACAGCCCAACCATAGTTTCTTTGGCCTTCCTCAAGACATTTTCTTCATTCCTCCACATCACATGCCCATACCACGACAACCGATTTCCACACAACTTTTCAGTCAGCGGTGCCACTTCCAGACTTCTTCTTAGGTATATTATATACTCATTCTTAATTCTATCCATGCGCGTAACACCAGACATCGCTCTTAACATTGTCATCTCAGCTGCATGCAATTGCTTTTCATTCATCCTTTTTGTGGCCCAACATTCTGAACCATACAAGACAGCAGTTCTGATCATTGTTTTATAAATCTTGATGCGGGAGTCGCAGATAATTTCGCAACCTACTTATAACGGGTGGCGCAAAAGTAGTGGCACTAAAGAAAATACCTTTTTTTTTTTTATATGACATTTTCTGTCATTCTGTTGTTGAAAATTGTGTAGTGAACAAATGTAAAATACACTGAAAATAAACATGGACCGTTTTACTCCGTCCGTTTTACCGTTTTACTCGTTTTACTTTAGTGAGGGACGCTTTTCCAGGCCGAGTTATCTCTCGTTTTGGCGATTTGCCTTGGCCTGCAAGATCACCCGATCTGACCAGTCCAGACTTCTTTCTTTGGGGTTTTTTGAAATCTCGGGTGTATGTGAACAAGCCACAGACTCTCGCAGCTCTAAAAGAAAACATTCGTCAAGAAATAACGAACATATCGCAGGAAGTGTTACGGCAAGTTATGCAAAATGTCATAAATAGGGCTCAAATGTGTATCAACTCTGGAGGTCACCATTTAAAAGACATCATCTTTAAATCCTAATGGTACGAAATTTAATGGCACAAATATACATTTAAAAAAATCTAAATCTAGTTTTCTAATTTAGAAAAAATGTTATAGCTGAACCAAATAGGGTCTTTACTTTTGCGCCACCCAGTATTATAAATGCGAAAGTTTGTAAGTTGGTATGTTTGTGTTTCAATCACGCAAAAATGTCTGAAGGGATTTGAATTAAATCTTGCAGACAGATAGATTATAGCCTGGATTAAAACATAGGCTACTTCTTACCATGCGGGCGAAGCTGCTGGCATAAGCTACTTTATAATATAAATAGGATAGTAGGAAGTAAGAGGAGCTCGTGGCTAAAGTAATAACAGCCGCACGGGTCGATCCATAAGGTTAAGCTACGCTTGCCGGGGTTGGTCCATGGATGGGTGACCATCTTTACATACCGAGACTCCTCCGTGCCTCGGAAAGCACGTTAAGCCGTTGGTCCCGGCTGTCAATTGTGGATCTTTGACAGTCGTTACGGGTCGTCAGAAGCCCGAAAGTCTGACATCCAGTCTTACCAAAGGGTATCGTATTACCCAGTAACTGGGTTGTGGAGGTCAGATAGGCAGTCGCTCCATGTAAAGTACTGGTATTCAGCTGCATCCGGTTAGACTGGAAGCCGACCCCAAGATAGTTGGGAAAAGGCTAGGCAGATGAGGCAGATGATGAGTAGGAAGTAAGAAGTCTTAATAAAAAATTGTTTTCGTTCTAAAATTCCGGGGTTTGTGTCTACGAACCCGGTTGTAAACCTTTGAACTATATCACAACCACGATGTAATAACATGACTAGATAAAATATAATTATGTATTTTTTTTTTCTAAAAATACGGGCGGAGATAACCAAGTCTATGCCTATTCTGCCCAATTAGTGATTAGATTAAATATATTTTATTTGTTTTAATTCCTTTAAATATTTCTAAACATATTTGTAGTGATTAGACCAGTAAAATTTTGAGACTGGCATTCAAAGATATTATTTTATCTAACCAGATAAAAATATTATGTCTTGTACTTATTATAATTAAGTACAGTTGTATTTATTACATAATAATTCTTTAGTTCAATAATTATTGTAGCGGATCCGATATTGGATTGACGTACTTATGCCAAAGTACTCTTTAGTCCTTAGATACCTAAATAAAACGCACATTTGTTTATGTTAAAAAATGTAAATACATTTTCTGAAACAGGTATTACACTAAAACACGTATATTAAAATATAAATAATTAAATGATCTATTAAATGGTGAAGTTTAATAAAATACGCTTTGTAGTTTTTGCGTGATTCTCAATTTTTTATCCGCGTTATACATAACTTTACAAATTAATTACATTATGTTATAAAATTATATTTCAAAATTAAATATTCACAAATCAAATTACGAAATATATTGTTTAGAATAGTATTTTTTTTTTTAAAGAAACAAAACTAGTTAAAAGTTGTATAACTGGGCCTTAAGGGTCTACTACCGATCAAGTGGCGCCCTCATTGAATAAAAAATCGTAGCATAGCATAGAAAATAAATATTAAAGAATCCAACGTCATGTTTGTTACAAAGAGGATAAAGTATTTTTACGTTGTTAAAACAGGTCTCAGAATGCCAAAAACGGCCGTTTCTGACACCTTTGCCTACTACTTTGGATATGAAACATTGTGAGACCTGTTTTAACAACGTAAAAATGCTTTATCCTCTTTGTAACAAACGTGACGTTGGATTTTTTTATATTTATTTTCTGTGCTTTGCTACGATTTTTTATTCAATGAGGGCGCCACTTGGCCGGTAGTAGACCCTTAAATAAAAGCTTGTAAAACAGGCGTGCCGTCGTGTGTTACAGAGAACTTGCGCTTTTGCGGAAATTCTGACAGATTGCAGATGATAGGTCTGTACGAAATAATGACATAAGTTTTTAGTTGTATCTTTAACTCGTGATACTCCAGCGCTATCTTCGAAATAATCATCACGATTGGACACGGTTGTGGCAATCGTCAGTTTATTGAAGTGGAGGAATGTTTGTGCAATCTTAAAAATGAATGCAACAACTTCTGCAAAAAGAAAAGGGAATCATTATAAAGGCTGCCTTAGCAATCAGCCTTATAATGATAGCACTGCCGGGATTAATTGCATCTCTCTAGGAGAGGGAATGGGCCGCAACCCGCCACGCGGGCCCTGTGTGGGTTGGTGGATGTCACACGTCTTCGAGATTTTGGGTCTCGGACATTTCGGTTCCACACGAAGTTTTCCTACACCGTTTTGAGTGCATTTATTAAACCAACAAAAAAAAATATAGAAACAAACACAGGTTTGGTGTCTGCCGTAAAAAAATGTTTGACTCTTTTAAAACGAAAAATGTAGCATGCTGTTCGCAAAATACCTACTCGCGGTCATAAAACGGCATTCTCAAGGGGAATAAATTACATTTCATTTATTCATAACAATTAACATTGTGATGAAAATTACCGTACCTAAAAAATTGAATTAAAAGGAGAAGACTAATTAATATTGATCCAATTAATTAATAAAAAATCTATAATTAAATCTTATGTTAAATCAATGTCAGCTATAATGTCAAATGATTAAACGTACAAAATCAAATGTCTAAGTGAATAATATAGTGTTGTAGCCAAAAGTTATACAATTGAACGTTTGTTCACTGCTATTAATAAAATTTTATTTATAATATGACTTATATTCCGATACAGAGTATAATCATTTGTCTAACAAGAAGGCTTTTAATTTATTTTTAAAAGATTGAGGGTTATAAATTAATAATTTTAGATCAATATCCGGAGCAATGCTTTGCTATGTTAAAATTTGGTACCATCTTGTGTTTAAACTCCTTCTTTCTTGTGCTCTCTCTTATTTTACGTTCCTCTTGTGATTCAAACTGATGAATATACATAACAAAGTGATTTAGAATTACTAATATGTACAGACTTGGTACTGTTAATACTTCTAATTCTTTAAAGTACTCTCTGCATGTGTCTCTTTGTGTGATCCTAACTATATTTCTTATGGCACGTTTCTGTAAGATAAACGCTTTCTGACAGTTATAACGAGAGGTCGGATTTAGGTAGAGTTATGTATGTACATACACTGATTTCATACAGCGAAAGAATAAAGTGGACAGGCCTCAAATCCCGAGATTAATTTGAAAGAGGAGTAAAATCCCGTGATTTATTAAATAAAAAAGCTATTCACTTTTACACAATTTAAACCACTGCACGCGCGACGTTGCCAAATTTACATCAACGACATCGGATGTCCGAAGTTGCAAAATTTCAATGCGCACACGCGTGATTTTGCCACATTTGTAGTTCACACAACATAGCTTGTGAGAACAAATGAAAACAATAGGGGTTTTTATTATTATTTATTTGTAATATTGTTGGCCACTCGGGATTGTTGTGTGAGACTGAGAAGATCAATATTAATATCAACATTTCGATGCAAGTACATAAATAACTCTACCTAATTCCGACCTCTGGTTATAACTGTAGCTGTTACCCCAAAGCATAACACTGTATCTTAGTCTAGATTCTACCAACGCGTAGGTTATAAATAGCCTTTAGTTATTTTACATCTAAAACATCTCTCAGACTCCTGAGTGCACAGCATGCTGATGAAATAGAAGATTCAATAGTAGCTAACTCCTGTTTCCAATTTAAATTCACGTCTATGTTTATTCGTAAAAAAATTACATTGTCAACTAATTTAATCTTGTCTCCTTTAATTTGTCCATCTAAATTGTAATTATTTCGAGTTGTAGTCTTAAATAATATAATATTAGTTTTTCTCGTATTTAGCAAAAGGTTATTGGCAGTAAACCCATCGCAGACATTTTCGAGGCATTTATTTACAGATTTAGTCAATTCATTTAAGGCCCTACTACCGGCCAAGTGGCGCCCTCATTGAATAAAAAATCGTAGCATAGCATAGAAAATAAATATTAAAGAATCCCACGTCACGTTTGTTACAAAGAGGATAAAGTATTTTTACGTTGTTAAAACAGGTCTCAGAATGTTTCGTATCCAAAGTAGTAGGCAAAAGTGTCAGAAACGGCCGTTTTTGGTACTTTCTTTCTTTAATTTTTATTTTCTACGCTATACTACGATTTATTATTCAATGAGGGCGCCCTTTGGCCGGTAGTAGACCCTTAAGTCATTTGCCCCAATTATTATTTTAATATCATCTGCAAAATAATACAACAAGTCTTACATCAGGCTGCACGTGATGCATACCTACAGTTTTGTAAGTCATTTGTAAATATAATAAAGAATACTGATCCTAAAATTGAACCTTGAGATACTCTGATATTGTATATGTATTTATGATTCTAGACGTGTGTGACTTCGTGATTACTTTCATCAATGCTTTTTATTTCGACAAACATTCACCTATTTTGTAAGTAAAATCTTAAAAATGCTTTGGACTTGCCTCTGATACCGTAACATTTAAGTTTATTTAGTAGTATTTCATAACCAATTGTGTCAAAAGCAGACCTGAGGTCGATGAATAGTCCAGCCACTTTCATTTTGTCATTTAATTTATTAATTATGTCATTTATTAAAGTATTTATTGCATCTGAACAACCGACGCCTTTCTGGTATCCAAATTGTCATATATTAAATATTTTATTTACATTTAAATGTACCGTTAGTCTATGTTTAATAATTTTTTCGAACACTTCTGATAGGGTTGGCAAAAGGTCGGTAATTTTTCGGATCAGCCTTTATGCTTTTCTTTAATATTGGACCTACTTTAACCAATTTGAACTGGTCTGGAAAAACCGACTTTTCCAAACAGTTATTAAAGAAATCGGATAGAGGTAACGCCAAAGAGTCTATATTTTCCTTCAAAATCGAAATCGATAAGTCATCAAAACCGTAAGATTTTTTATTGGCCATGTTACATCCAATCTTAGGCATTTCAGACGGAATTCTTTCGTTATTATGAAAAATACATAACCCCGCTTTTTATCACGGTCGCTATAACACTTAATAACAGACAAAAATTATGGGCCCAACCACAGAGCATGGCAGAGACTAGAGTCACTCTTTTCTTGCGCTGAGCATTTTAACTTGCAATGTTCGTATGTAAGTTGTCCTCTTCAAAGTTTGCAGACCACTTTCTCCTACCTGATGGTAAGCGATGCTGTGGTCGACGATGGAGCACGCTTGCCTAGAAGTAACCTATTCACTCTTTTGAGGAGTGGCTGGAGAGGCGTCACGGCGCCCTCACCTTCCGCCTGACGCAGGTGCTCACCGGACACGGCTGTTTCGGTAAGTACCTGTGTCGGATCAAGGCGGAGGTGACCCCAGGGTGTTTCCACTGCGAGGATCGCCCAGAGGACACGGTGGAGCATACGGTGGAGGTTTGCCCCACTTGGGCAGAGCACCGCCGTGTCCTCGTGGATGCGATAGGCGGCAGCGACCTCTCGCGCCGTGCCCTGGTTCAGGCTATGGTACGGAGCGAGAGGGAATGGGAAGCCGTCTCCTCCTTCTGCTAAGCAGTAATGCTCGCGAAGAGGGAGGCGGCATACGTTAGGGAGACTCGACAACAGCCGAGTCGCCCTAGCGCCCCCAGCCGCAGCCGCCGCATCAGACGCCAGGGGGTTCGGGCGCCGCGAGACGATCTCCGGCCACCGTAGACCCGGGCCTACGGACGGCGAGTAGTGGGTAACTCGCCGTCCGATCAGTACCAGGCCCGAGAGTCGACGGCGCGTAGTGTTCCACGCGCGCCTCAAAGAGTTGTCAGCAAAGGGAAGGGGCCTGCCACGGCCGATGCCTGCCCGGGGGTGGAGGATAAATTCGAAAGAGTTACCTCGCCCCTGGGCACTCGAGGCAGGGAGGAACAGGGGTGGGTTTTAGTCAGTAAGAGTCTGACAGACCCTTCCGCTCCACCCTAGAGCGGAAGAAGTCATAGGATGATTTCCCACCCCCAAAAAAAAAAAAAAAAACCTATTCACTCTTGACTTAAAGACGAGGTTGTAGCTATCAGGAAACACATATTGGGTTAATTCTGGCTGTTTGTATTTATGAGTTTAGAGCTAACGAAATAAATAATTAAACTTCAACTCCTCCAAATCTGTAAACGCATCCACGATACAGGAAAAATTCCTAGTGTGGGGCAGCTTTTTTTTTTTTAAATAAGTCGTCAATTTCTACAGATGGCACTCACTGACACGCTTGATTTAACGTATGTAAAGTATTTTTTTAAGTCATTTATAGGCTCGCATATTAGGCTATTAGGCATTAGGATAAGTACGATACCACTTTTTTTTACCTTTTATAGGCGCGCGTTTGACCACTGTCTCACCTGATGGTAAGCGATGATGTGGTCGACGAAGAGAGCACGCACACCTAATAGTAACCTATTCACTATTGAGTTAAGGGCCTATACCTCCCCATAAATTGCGCCCTCATTGAATAAAAATTCGTATCTTAGCATAGAAAATAAAGATTATAGAATCCTATGTTGCGTTTGTTACAAAGCGGATAAGGTATTTTACGTGGTTAAAACAATACTCAAAATGTTTCGTATCCAAAGTAGTAGGCAAAAGTACCAAAAACGGCCGTTTTTGACACTTTTGCTTACTAGTTTGGATACGAAACACTTTGAGTCCTGTTTTAACAATGCAAAAATACCTTATCCTATTACGCTTTGCTACGATTTTTTATTAAATGAGGGCGCCACTTGGCGGATATATACGCCTTAAAGACCCCCCAGGTTGTAGCTATCAGGAAACACAGACTCCGGTAAGGAGTTCCACTCCTTGGCTACGCGATCGACAATGCCGTCGAGGCGTCTCGGTACTCTGTGGGTCCAGCCCATTACAGGTTTCTTTTACTTTCTGCACAAAACTCGTTTTAAAAAACGAAGTTGTTCCACAATATTAAGTACCTACTTACTAATTTTGGTCAATGGACCATCAATGGACATGCGTTGTAATTTTTTTGTTTACACTCCCGGTGAAACTTTACGATTGCATCTTTTTTGCGATGTTTTGAAATGGAAAGGCATTTTCAATTGAATTAAAAAAAAAAATTCGTTGTTCGTATTTGCCCGGTTCATTGAATCTCAAAACTGTGAAAAAATATCAGTTAAAATATGTAAAAAAAATAATCCTACTAATCCTACTAATATTATAAATGTGAATGTAAGTTTGTTTGTTATGCTTTCACGCGAAGACTACTTAACCGATCATCATGAAACTTTGTACGCATATTCTTGGAGGTATTAGAAGTAACATAGGATACTTTTTAAAAACAAAACTGGCTGGTCGCACGGCTACTACTAACTGGTACAGTACACCGTGCGATCAGTTACCCACATGTAAAAAGCAAAATTATAAATTACTAAATAATTTGCGTTAACTTGATTGTTTTTCTATGTTATTGCGAGTTTTATGTTGTAATCAGATCAATGAAAACAATCTCTTGTAGACTTTGAAAGGTGAATCGCTAGCCTCATAAAGTGTTTCCAGTTTTTTTTATATGTGTTAATGTATCTTAGGTAAGTGCATTTTGTTGATCTTATGTTAAATAAAGATATTTGAAAATTGAAATTGAATATAAACAAAAACAAACTTTTTTACAAAAAAATAGAACCGACTTCCAAAAAAAGTGCAAAATAACTTTAATTTCGGAAGTCGGTGTTCCTGTTTTGTGTCTTCGTTTTTTGACACCGACTTCCGAAATTAAAGTTATTTTGCACTTTTTTTGGAAGTCGGTTCTATTTTTTTGTAAAAAAGTTTTTTATTTTTCACTTTTTAGTTGTGGTTCCCCATTAAACTGTTTTAACAATTCATAGACATACGATAGCAGCAATCGCGGTTGATTTGCTGTCAATTTTTAAAGAGTTCCGTTGTCTGTCTCCGAAACCCATCAACAGATCTTTTTTAAATTAAAATGGGACCATTTCGGAATAAACCCCTTTCGAACAAAAAAAGAATTTTGCAAATCCGTCAATATATGACGGAGTTATGCCCGAACATACATAAAAAAAAAAAAATACAAACATCCGAATTGATAACCTTCTCCTTTTTCGAAGTCGGTTAAAAATAGGTTACAATTTATAGCGGGAGAAGTACTCACTCCACGCGGGCGAAGCCGGTGGTAGAAGTTAGTATAATAAATGAATGTAAAAAAATAAATGCAAAAGTTTGGATGGATGTTTGTTACTCAATCACGACAGAACGGCTGAACAGATCTGGATGAAATTTAACACAGAGATAGATTATAGTCTAGAATAGCACTTATAGGCTTAAGCATGGTTTATTCTAGAGGTAACGCCAACACAGGGGATAGCGCAAGGGTGTGATTTAATTAGTTCTCTAATAAATTAGGAATCTGTACTAAATGTTTCACATTGATTGATATTCCCTTATCACCCGGAAATGACGTATTAATCTAGACGGAGAATAGTACTATTGATTCACCAATCATGGACAACAGATCTTTATTTAGAGGATAGAATTCAACAGATCAATTCACTGTTTCTGTTTTAAATGAATCGAGTTGATTAAGACCTTCTTTTAATTAAGTTACAACTTCTCATCATTTACCTACTTAATAAAAAATTAAAAAAACGTATTATACAGATATTTAGATAAAATATTAAGCGGTGCAACACAGTACTTACAGCAAAAAATACTACTCAATAAAGTACACTTACACAAATAAAAAAGACTTTTTTACAATAAAAACAACCGACTTCCAAAAAAAAAAACATACACTAAAAATTTAAAAATAAGTAACTTTAATTTCGGCAGTCGGTGTTTGTATTTTATTTCTTCGATATTTGACACCGACTTCCAAAATTAAAGTTATTTTTAAATTTTTAGTGTATTTTTTTTGGAAGTCGGTTGTTTTTTTTGTAAAAAAGTTTTTATTTTTCGCTTTTTAGTTGTTATACCCCAGAACTAAAAACTCCAATAACATGGAACGTGGAATTTAAACATTTGGAGAACACCAAAACGTCATTGAGATATGCGTATTTTTCGTTTTTGTTCAGTTTCTCAAAAAGCGCTAAAGCAATTTCGATAAAATTTATGTGGGACCACCTCGGGAGTATATTTTTTCAGATAAAAAAGAATTTTGAAAATCGGTCCACAACTGACGGAGAAATGCGCGGACATACATAAAAAAAAAAACACAGTCGAACATAGAACCTCCTCCTTTTTCGAAAGTCGGTTAAAAATAGAAACGATTACAAATAACAAAACAAATACAATACCTTATTTAATTGTGGCAGTGCCAATTGAGACCCACCAGCTCGTGCGTTGGACGCGTATCTCTCCATCCATACCCAAAGGTACTGGGTTTTAGCAGATCGTTAATATGCAGCAAAAACAATGTTGCCGAGAGTACCGACCCCTGAGGAGCACCGGCATTAATATCCAGCAGCCCGGACGAGCAGCCATCGATGACCGTTCGTTTAGATCGATCCCTAAATAAATCTGCAAGATAACAATCAGGCGGCGGGTAGACCGAAGGAAGGGAGCTTGCCAATAAGCCCATCGTGTCAGACCATGTCGAAGGCCTTCGAGATGTCAAGAGAGACCGCTAGTGCTTGCCCGTGTTTTTCTATGGCCTCACTCCAGATGTGAATGGCATACGCTACAAGATTCCCAGTTGACCGATTTCGGCTAAAGGCCGTATTGTCGGTCACTAAGGATATCGGTAGCTTCTAGGTATGCCAAGAGCTTACCATTCAGTACGCGTTTACGCGAAGTTACCGATATGGGTATATAATTAGCTGGGTCAGCACGACTACCCTTCTTGGGTACGGGCTGCACGTTAGCTTGCTTCCAAGCCATTGTCACTTTTCCAGTCTCAAACGAAAGGCGAAACAGGCGTGTCAAGATCGGAGACAACTCAGGCGCACAAGTTCTGAGTACAATAGGAAATATGCATGAAAAAAATATTTATTATCTAACCGGTTTATCGATGAATATACTAAAATGGAGTACGAACAGTGGAAGCAGAATCAAAATTGATCGAAAATTAAACGAGAACAATTTTAAACAAATATATCTGTCCCTCTCTCGAAAACGCTGTTTTACTATGGCAGTTGTATGGGCGTCATGTCCTTTGACGTCTAAAAACACGTCGGACTTCTCTTACTAATTATCAACTTTAAAGCTTTATAACTTGATGATGATATTTTCGAAATTCCTTCATGTTTGATCACTATAGTTAATAAGTCTTCAATTGATCGAATAAAAAAATATCATGCGTACTCCCTATTGCCGGTATCCCGTCGGGACCACTATAGCCTTGTTTACGTCTAGGACTATACAACCCTACAACACCTATAGAACCCCTCATGTTGTTGCTCGTGTTGTTGGATAAGGTTTTTTTCTTTGTGGGTTGGGAAATCATCTTATGACTTCTTCCGCTCGTCAGACTCTTACTGACTAAAACCCACCCCTGTTCTTCCCTGCCCTACATGCCCAGGGGCGAGGTTAGGTCGAAAGAGTTACCTCGCGGTAACTCTTTCGAATTTATCCTCAACCCCCGGGCAGGCATTGGCCGTGGCAGGCCCCGTCCTTTTGCTGACAACTCTTTGAGGCGCGCGTGGAACACTACGCACCGTCGACTCTCCTGATCGGACGGCGAGTTACCCACTACTCGCCGTCTGCAGGCCCGGGTCTACGGTGGCCGGAGATCGTCTCGCAGCCCCTGGCGTCTCCTGCGGTGGCTGCGGCTGAGGGCGCTAGGGCGACTCTGCCGTTGTTGAGTCTCCCTAACGTGTGCCGCCTCCCTCTTCGCGAGCATTACTGCTTCGCAGAAGGAGGAGACGGCTTCCCATTCCCTCTCGCTCCGTACCATGGCCTGAACCAGGGCACGGTGAGAGAGGTCGCTGCCGCCTATCGCATCCACGAGGACACGGCGGTGCTCTGCCCAAGCGGGGCAAACCTCCACCGTATGCTCCACCGTGTCCTCTGGGCGATCCTCGCAGTGGAAACACCTAGGGGTCACCTCCGCCTTGATCCGACACAGGTACCTCCCGAAACAGCCATGTCCGGTGAGGACCTGCGTCAGGCGGAAGGTGAGGGCGCCGTGGCGCCTCTCCAGCCACTCCTCAAAGAGGGGCACTACCGCCGCGATGGTGGCGTGCCCAGCGCTGGGTTGCGACAGTCGCTCTCTCCATGGCACCATGAGATCCTGCCGGAGCTCTGTCCGCCGAGCCGCGAGTTGTCGCGGCAGCGGAGTTTCGCCCCGGCGTTTTGCCTCCTCGCGCCACTCATACAGGTGTGCGAGGATTTTTGCCTCCAGATCCCACGGTGACAGTCCGGCAAGGAGGCTCGCAGCCTCACGGGTTGTTGGATAAGGTGGCAAACTCTTTGAGAGAGTTATTGCAGACCGCCTCGCCCAGCACATGATGAAACAGGAGCCGAAGCCAGAGCTGGGGCCTATCTCATATCTGGGGCCTATCTATATGAGGAATGAATTCATGCGGATCTATACCTGGCCAGGAGAGCGTGATGAAATGGACGAGCACTGCAGCGCCCCGGTCAAAGGTAGCAGCAGAACACTGTGTGTTTTTAGTCAGTAATAGACCGACAGACTAGGGTTGCCAACTTTTTTTAAAAGAAATAGAGTATTTCTGATTTCAGACAGGGTTAATAAAGAGTACTACCTTAAAAAAAAAGAGTAAGTAGGTACATTTTTATTTTATTTTTAACCGACGAAAAAAAGGAGGAGGTTCTCAATTCGACCGTATATATATATATATATTTTTTTTTTTTTGTGTATGTTCAGCCTTCACTCCGTCATTTATGAATCGATTTTCATTATTCTTTTGTTGTTAGATAGGGTATACCTCAAGGGTGGTCCTATGTCAAGGAAGTCAGGCTCTGACTGTGGAAACCTGATAAAATTGAGAGAAAACCTCGAAAATTGTGGATACGTTTAGCGTTTCTATATGTATGTTCGGCCCTCACTCCGTTATTTATGAACCGATTTTGATGATTCTACTTTTCTTAGATAGGGTATACCTCAAGGGTGGTCCCATGTCAAGGACATCAGGATCTGATCATGGGATCCTGAAAAAATTGAGAGAGAACCTCAAAAATTGGGCACGAATATTGTTTCTGTTTACTTTTCATAACTTAATCAGGTATTTGCATTTAGGAATCATCACATCCTGAAACTGAGCTGATGATGGAAACCATACCATTCCTCCACAATATAAGTTAGATATAAAACTGGTTTTAGTGACAAATACCACATAATATGCTTTGAAGAAAAGAGGTCTTTACAATATTGGAGGTAACCTCAACTGGTCAATATCCTGGAAACTTCATGGAAGAATGGTTACATCATCAGCTCAGTGGCCAGAGGAATTATGGATGATTAGAAATTAGCCTTAGAGTGTTAAAAGATGATGCGAGCCACAAAAAATCATAAAATAAAAAACTTTTTAAAAAATTTGATATTTTATGTAGGTAAATATGCTCATTACTCAAGACTTTAAAAGGTTTATTTATTTTTTGCTTTTTTGTTCTTTTTCGTCGGTTAATTTTTTTGTTAAAAAGTTTTTTTGAAAAGATTTAATAAAATATAATTTTGTACCTTTTGCGGCACATAACAATTTTTCATCATTTTTAAAAGAATTGTATGACTCCAAACTTTATTAATCTATTTTTTTAGCTTATTTTTTATTAATTTTAATGGACATATTAACAGTAAACGTTACATTTTTGAGTTATGACAATCGGTATACATGAGGGTATTGGTATAGTAAATTGTGATTTTTTGATTGTGAAAAAAGAGTATTTCAACGTATTTCAATATTAGTATTACAGATTATAGAGTATACCTACTTGAAATAGAGTACAACACTCTATTTTAGAGTACGGTTGGCAACCCTACGTCAGACCCCTTTTTTTATTTCTTTTTTGGCGAGGTGGGAAATCATTCAATGACATCTCCCGCTCTGGGTGGAGCGGGAGGACGTGTCAGACCCTTACTGACTAAAACACACTCCTGTTCCTTCCCTGCCGGAGTGCCCAGAGGAGCGGTAATCTGTGTATGTGAAATGAAATGAAATGACTTCTATGAGGATTTCCACACGACAGAATAAAAAAGGATACCTTACCTACCCGAATTAAGCATCCACCATAAGACTTACAAATAATATACTAAATACTCATAAAATTCGACGACAATAAGTAATAACTTACTTACATTAAATTTTGTGTTTGAAGAATCTAAGTAACTATAAAGTTAAGAAAATAAAAAATGCTAACTTACCATTCATATAACTAAGTACCACCAAGTAATAAATAAGTGATTGAAAATGTTTATATAATTCTATTAAACGTCTTGAATTTGTAACGTGTTTTAACCTTGAAGTTACTTAATAATGACGTATTGATAAAAAATAAGCTACGGCTGATAAATTATAAAATCGTTTTCAAGACCCTCGAACTTCACTTCAATATGTTGGATAGTACCTACCACACACTTTTATCCTCCTCGCAAGGCATTTATATGTAAGGATTTTATTTTCTTCACTTCAGAGTGTGTTTTTAAACCGTTTTTTTTTTCATATTTTATCTCCAAAATAGGCTAAAACGAATGATTTTATTTTATGTTTTAATACCTACAATAAACATCAATATGTCAAGTAGGTATTAATCTGTCAGTGAATGCAGTAAGCTTAGGGAAGGAATGAAGTCGCCTTTGAATTGTGAAAAAAAAATGTTTACAAGATATGTTAGAAAATATAGCTTCTGCTCGCGACTTCGTTCTCTCCGTATTTTAGAAAAAGATATAATAGTTATGAATGTGTAATCCTACTAACATTATTAAAGTAAATAAATAGTAAGTTGTAATAGATGTTAGCCTCTAAAATTTTTTGTCTCTAGCTAGTTTGTGAATCTTTACCTCATCTAGCTCAAACTGACAAAAAATATTGATGTTTAAAAGTGTTTTTTATAACCAATTTGGAAAATAAGTATCATTTATCATTTACTGCTCAAAAGGCTCTGAGTCTTTAGACAAAATACTTTTCTATTAACGTTAACGCTAACACTTCGTGCAAAATTTGTGGCAACGTCATTACTGTGCGTGAGTCACGTGACAGTTCTCTCCGCAGGTAATGTCCTTGCCATACAATTTGGCTAAGGGGGCAGCCCCCTTAGCCAAATAACTTTTGGAACGAAGTTCCTTATCGCGCGTTGTGAAAGGGGGCTAGACGGAAAAAATTCTTACGAAAAGTTGTCACGACACTAATGAGGCTGTCCATCCAAAAAGATTGTGTTGGAAAAACAATCTAATAAAAAAATTCTTACGAAAAGTTGTCACGACACTAATGAGGCTGTCCATCCAAAAAGATTGTGTTGGAAAAACAATCTAATAAAAAACTTGAGAGTCTTATTATTATAGCTCATGTGTATATTTTATTCTAATTAATTAAGTGGATGTAGGTAGATAAGGTACCTATAAAAAAAAAACTTTTTTACAAAAAAAACAACCGACTTCCAAAAAAAAAATACACTTAAAATTAAAAAATAACTTTAATTTCGGCAGTCGGTGTTAGTATTTTACTTCTTCGTTATTTGACACCGACTTCCGAAATTAAAGTTATTTTTTAATTTTAAGTGTATTTTGTTTTTGGAAGTCGGTTGTTTTTTTTTGTAAAAAAGTTTTTTATTTTTCACTTTTTAGTTTTTATACCCCAGAACTAAAAACCCCAATACCATGGAACGTGTAATTTAAACATTTGGAGAACACCAATACGTCATCGAGGTATACATATTTTTCGTTTTTGTTCAGTTTCTCAAAACGTGCTGAAGCAATTTCGATAAAATTTAAATGGGACCAACTTGGGAGTATATTTCTTCGGATAAAAAAAGAATTTTGAAAATCGGTCCACAACTGACGGAGAAATCGGCGGACATACATAAAACATACATACAGTCGAACATAGAACCTCCTCCTTTTTCGAAAGTCGGTTAAAAATTGGTATCGGCTTTGATAGACCACCCACAAGGTGGACCGATGACCTGCAGGTGTATTCGCTAACTCAGTTGACATCAATTTGATAGGCACTTTGCAGTACATTATATACTGTCAAACGGGTTGAATAGGAACAAAACTTTGAAGGGGTTTTTCACGTTATTTAGAAATTGTTTGGAGCACGTACTACGATTTATTTAGAAATTGTTTGCAGCACGTACTACGATTTATTTAGAAATTGTTTGCAGCACGTACTACGATTTATTTAGAAATTGTTTGCAGCACGTACTACGATTTATTTAGAAATTGTTTGCAGCACGTACTACGATTTATTTAGAAATTGTTTGCAGCACGTACTACGATTTATTTAGAAATTGTTTGCAGCACGTACTACGATTTATTTAGAAATTGTTTGCAGCACGTACTACGATTTATTTAGAAATTGTTTGCAGCACGTACTACGATTTATTTAGAAATTGTTTGCAGCACGTACTACGATTTATTTAGAAATTGTTTGCAGCACGTACTACGATTTATTTAGAAATTGTTTGCAGCACGTACTACGATTTATTTATTAATTGTTATAAAAACTAAATCGATGCTTTACTAGAAACCAATATTATGGTATCATAGTGAAAATCCTAATCAAAGTTTTGTTTCTATTCAACCCGTTCGTAGGTATACGAATACACCTGCTGGTAAGGGTCGCAGGTCGCGGGTCTGATGGATGTGAGACGCACAGGACTGGTCATTGTGGCGACACTTGTGGGAGGCCTATGTCCAGCAGTGGACGTCTTTCGTCTGAAATGATGATGATAATGAATAGGCGACTTTTTACCCCAGAAAAATGCACTTGAAGTATGGTAGGCCACAGAAGCAAAGCCGTGGGGAAAATGGTGGAAATCCCACCCACACGCACAAAACGTTTTGCGAACACATTCATTGTGCGTACAGCTAAGGAGTGGAATTCCCTGCCAGAGTCTGTGTTTCCTGAAGAGTGAATAGGTTACTTCTGGGCAAGTGTGCTCCATCTTTGACCTCATCATTGCTTACCATCACGTGAGATAGAAGTCAAACGCGTGCCTATAAACGTAAAAAAAACTATAAAATCTATATAAATAAAATAATAAAGCCCACAGTAGTTGGTAAAAGTCCATACAAATGAATGAGTAGGTAATTATTACCCACGTTTTCCAGTAACATCACGCACGTAACGTACAAAAGCAATATAGCCTTTAATCTTCTTCTGTTTCAACAATTATTCCTTCGAATGACTTTCGATATCTATTAGATATTTTTTAGACATTGAACTACAAATTACAATAATATTGATCTATTATCAATTAATGAGTTGGCATAGTGATAAAGATTATCACATAATCAACACAACACAAGTACCTACATTGTGTGATACAAATACGAGTACTTATTTAATAGGGAATATGCATGATATTTTTTTATTTGTTCAATTTAAGACTTATTAACTATATTGAACAAATATGAAGGCATTTTCAAAATATCATCATTAGCGACGAAGTTATACAGAATGTAACAGAAAGGTGTGGTCATATTTTAAGAACTTCATCTGCCCATCAATATGAACAACTTTCTTCAAGAAAACCTGAGGAAATTCACAATTTTTTTTTTATATCCCTTACAAATATTGATCAGCTGATGATAACTTTAAAAAGTCCAATTTTTTTTTTGGGAATTTTCTATTTTTTCTTAGAGAAAGTTGTTTGTTTCCATGGGCATAACCGATCCTTAAAATATGACCACACCTTTCCGTTACACCCTGTATATTACAAAGTTTAAAGTTGATAATTAGAAAGAGAAGTCCGACGTGTTCTTTGACGTCAAAGTACTTGACGCCCATGCAACTACCATAGAAAACAGCGTTTTCGAGAGAGGGACAGATATATTTGTTTAAAATTGTTATACGAGTAACTCGTTTAATTTTCAATCAATTTTGATTCTGCTGTCACTGTTCGTACTCTATTTTAGTATATTCATCGATAAACCGGTTAGATAACATATATTTTTTTCATGCTTAGTCCCTATTGTAAACAAACGAACTCTCTAACCTTGTAATACTTGTAACACAAAGAAACACTGCAAAAATCAAAAGTATAAAATAAACAAGCTTCTGTCAGGGAATTAGTACTTAAGCTAATATAAAATATAGCCTATGGGCTATTCCAGACATAATCTATCTCTGTGCCAAATTTCATACAGATCTGTTAAGCCGTTCCGGCGTGATTGAGTAACAAACAAACATCCATTCATCCAAATTTTCATATTTATAATATTGATATACACTTATTATAGCACTTTTGGAACGTCAAAGTTCTGCATAAAGACAGTATTCGAAAGAGTCACCTTCCCCTGGCACAGGCAACTGAAGGTACACAGGTGGTTTCGTCGGAAAGAGTCTGACAATCCCTCTCCACCCAGAGCGGGAGAAGTTATTTCATGATTTTCCAACCTAAAAAAAAAACTTTTTTACAAAAAAATAGAACCGACTTCCAAAAAAAGTGCAAAATAACTTTAATTTCGGAAGTCGGTGTTCCTGTCTTGTGTCTTCGTTTTTTGACACCGACTTTTTTTGGAAGTCGGTTCTATTTTTTTGTAAAAAAGTTTTTTATTTTTCACTTTTTAGTTGTGGCTCCCCATTAAACTGTGTTAACAATTCATAGACATACGATAGCAGCAATCGCGGTTGATTTGCTGTCAATTTTTGAAGAGTTCCGTTGTCTGTCTCCGAAACCCATCATTAGATCTTTTTGAAATTTAAATGGGACCATTTCGGAATAAACCCCTTTCGAACAAAAAAAGAATTTTGCACATCCGTCAATATATGACGGAGGTATGCCCGAACATACATAAAAAAAAAAAAATACAAACATCCGAATTGATAACCTCCTCCTTTTTCGAAGTCGGTTAAAAAAGGTCTCTTCCACATATCTCTGAGGAAGTCTTTCACATAGTCCATCTATCGTTTCTTTGTTTGCCCCTCCCCCTTTTGACAACAGACAGAGTGAAGTATGCCGCAGGTCAGTCACGTGAACTCACATCATCTTAGCATACGAACGACCTTATGACATGAACATGACATAATAGAAACAAACGTGCGAATTGCTTGACCCTGACAGTCAGTTTTGCAAGATGCGTAGAAATAACAGAGATAATGCAGATTCCTTATGGTATTGTATAATTAATTGCCATATGAGACAATTTAGTACAACAAAAACATTATTTTTTGTCCCGTAAGTAACAAATTAGTTATAGTTCATGAAGTAAAAAAGTTTGAAGATGGCATACCTACAGGAGCCCACACATATAGAACAACCTGTGCTATAGGTCTCCTGGGGCCCAATTACTCTATCGACACACAACAGACATTATTTTGCCACTGTTGCAAATTTGGTATTCTGCAAAAACTTCCAAATGCTATTGACATATTATAGTAGACCAGACAACCAATTATTGCAATAGTCTTATTATGGCGTTTCAATGGCACTACAGTGGCAAGTCAATGACCGTAAATAATTCGTAGAATACCAAATGTCAATGACTATTCTATTGAGACACCACTAACACACTACCGACACACTATTGACAAGTTAGTTATTTTACAGAATTGGGCCCCAGGACTCAGGTCCTCACCGGACACGGCTGTTTCGGGAGGTTCCTGTTTCGGATCAAACGGGAGGTGATCCCCTGAAGAGGTGATCCTCGGGTGTTTCCACTGCGAGGATCGCCCAGAGGACACGGTGGAGCATACGGTGGAGGTTTGCCCCGCTTGGGCAGAGCACCGCCGTGTCCTCGTGGATGCGATAGGCGGCAGTGACCTCTCGCGCCCTGCCCTGGTTCAGACCATGGTACGGAGCGAGAGGGAATGGGAAGCCGTCTCCTCCTTCTGCGAAGCAGTAATGCTCGCGAAGGCGGAGGCGGGCCGCGTGAGGGAGCATCAACAACGGAGTCGCCCTCACGCTCTCAGCAGCAGCCGCCTCAGGAGACTCCTGGGACTTCCGGCGCCGCGAGACGATCTCCGGCCACCGTAGTCCCGGGCCTGCGGACGGCGAGTAATGGGTAGCTCGCCGTCCGTTCAGCACCAGGCCCGAGAGTCGACGCCGATGCCTGCCCGGGGGTTGAGGATAAATTCGAAACAGAGTTACCTCGCCCCTGGGCACTCAAAGGCAGGAAGGAACAGGGGTGGGTTTTAGTCAGTAAGAGTCTGACACACCCTCCTGCTCCACCCAGAGCGGGAGAAGTCATAGGATGATCTCCCAACCCAAAAAAAAAAAAAAATAGGCCTCCTTATCTCGAATACATTATAGAGAACTAACAATAGCAGTGATCGCTTATTAAATAGTTCATGAATGATTAAATAAGACTATAAAGTTAATTATATATAAAGTTTGGTAAGTTTGTTCATTTTTTGGTAGGTCGCACAATGTATATATAGATAAATAAATTGTTGATATAGCGGTCCTTTATGACGAGAACCTTGTGAAAGCTGAGAAAGATAAACAAACAAAGTATCTTGATCTGGCTCGCGAGGTTGTCGACATGTGGGAGGTGGATACAGCAGTCATTGTGCCGATAGTCGTTATGGCCAATGGTTTAATAGCCAAGAGCCTCGACGAACACCTAAGGAGGCTCTCGTTGGGCAGCTGGATCAAGGGCTTTATCCAGAAGGCAGTACTGTCAGACATCTGGTACGTCAACGTTAGTACGGTTGACAATGTAGAAAAAGTTTAAATTTTAACCGACTTCAAAAGCAGGAGAGTTTCGAAATGACGGTGGAATCCGAACAGCGGTGCGTGCCAGTGGAAGTGATGCAGGATCCTTCTATTATTGTTCCAATAGGTGATAGTAAAGCGGATAACTATCGGGATAAAAATTTTATTCTTTTGAAATTAGATTAGAATAAATGATAGGCTTGACGTCTGTGTCAGAGTTAGTTAGAGTTCCGCGAGCCCGTCCAAGTGGGCAAATATGTGTTTTCCATATTTAATTGAATATAGTTAGTTGAAGTCGCCCTCAGCAATTTAAATTATCCGCCCGTAGACAGATCCCATCCATACAGTCCTCTCGCACCGAGGCAACGAGTTGCAGAGCTACGCGACGTCCCCGATAACCTAGAAGTGCCTCTAAGGAATCCTGCAGCCCATGTCTGGAGCTGGGGTTCTTACAGTACTCCTGGACACGGCGCACATAGTTAGGAGGTTCCTCTCTCAGGAGCCCTGACCACCGGTAGTTTGGACCCTATCCCGATACCGGTGGGATACTGTTTGTGTGTCTCAAAACAAACGAACCTTATGTGTTTTACTTTTATAAATCGTAAATTCTTGAAATGATCACAAATTTTCAATACTGACTGTACTTATCAAGTGTCATTCATAATAATATTATCTTTCTACATTTATTGTTTTCTTAAGATTCACTTTTTTGCTGAATGGTGAAAGTACATGTATGTCTTACACCCAATTTCTGAATTAGGAATTTGGTGTCGAGTAGGTAATAAGTAGTTATTTGTCAAACTAAAACAGTTTAACGACCTTGAGTGGAGCTTGCGTGTTCTGCGCTGAGCTCACGTAACGCGTCGTATGTCCACCCAGTAATAGGATTCGCCCATCAAGGAGCGCTGTCCGAAATTAAACGCATTATTTATTTATTACACATAAAACAACAAGTATTAAACTAAAACACTGAGACTAAATTATAAATAATTAAATGATCATTAAAATGGTGACGGTTTCATAAAAATACGCTTTATAGTTTTTGCGTGATTCTCAATTTTTTATTCGAGTTAGACATAACTTTTCAAATTAATTACACTATGTTATAAAAATATAATTTCAAATATTCTGAGATCAAATTACGACGGCAATTGTCTAAAGTAACATATATTTTTTTCAAAGAAATAAGAGAAGTCGTTTAGACGTGATGTTCAATTAAAAACCATTAAAAGTCGTTTAACTGCGCCTTAAACTGTAGCATTACAAGCGGGTTTTACATGTTCTTAACTCCAAATACTCAATAGGATTTATTTCTAGGTACAAAAATAATAAATCTATTTAGTCCGTAAGTAATTTTTATTAGTACATAGAGTTATATATTGGAACATCAATTTATTTTCAACAGACAACTACAATACAACTAAACTAAATACAAACTGATAATAGTAACTAATATTTACAAATACGTATGAAAACAACACATTGGGCATCAAAAAAAAAAACAACCGACTTCCAAAAAAAAAAAACTTTTTATAAAAAAAAAATTCGGAAATCGGTGTTTGTATTTTATTTCTTCGTTATTTGACACCGACTTCCGAAATTAAAGTTATTTTTTTATTTTTAGTGTACCTATATTCTTTTTGGAAGTCGGTTGTGTTTTTTTTTTGTAAAAAAGTTTTTTATTTTTCACTTTTTAGTTGTTATACACCAGCATTAAAACCCCAATAACATGGAACGTGGAATTTAAACGTACTCGTAATTGTAGAAAACAAAAACGTCATCTAGGTATACGTATTTTTCGTTTTTGTTCAGTTTCTCACAAAGCGCTGAAGCAATTTCCATAAAATTTATATGAAACCACCTCGGGAGTATATTCTTTCGGATAAAAAAAGAATTTTGAAAATCGGTCCACAACTGACGTTTAAATCGGCGGACATACATAAAAAAAAAAACATACATGCAGTCGAACATAGAACCTCCTCCTTTTTCGGAAGTCGGTTAAAAATTCATCCACATAGCTGTCAATTGAGAAAGTGTCCAGAACATTGGAAGCATTGCCACGTTGAATGGCAATGCTGAATCCGTTAGTTATATATAAAACAATATTGGACACGTATTTTATGCTTTACCAAATAACAAAAAAAAGGATAAAACGCATCAAAGTTCAGGACTGGGCTTGTTACGCCACTTCTAGGATGTATATTTACGTGACAGAAAAAAAAATACGTTTCCAACAGTTCTAAGTAGGTAAACTAACCAATGGACCAAATATATAGTTTATTATTAACACAATTAACTTTATTTGTAACTAACTATTTAATAAAAAACTTTTTTACAAAAAAGTAGAACCGACTTCCAAAAAAAGTGGAAAATAACTTTATAATTTCGGAAGTCGGTGTTTCTGGTTTTGTGTCTTCGTTTTTTGACACCGACTTCCGAAATTAAAGTTATTTTTAGTGTCTGACCGAAAGTTCGGTTTCGGTTTCAGCCGAGTTTCGGCCAAAAATCAAGTTCCGGCGGCAGTTTCGGTTTCGGCGATAATTGGCCGAAACTTTTGCCGGAACCGAAACTGATTTCGGCAGTTGTCGTACACTCTTGCCTAACTTAGTTTCTCGCGGCAACGCTTTGGCGGACGCTGGCGGCCCTGTTCGGGAATTGTCGTGCGCAAAAAAAAAAATAATATACTGTGTTTCCAATTCATGTCCTAATTAATGCAGAATAATGGGTAAAATGCACCAAATTTCAGTATTTTAAGGAATTTTATACTTGACCACGTGAGTTTCGGTTTCGGTTTCGGCCGAAACTGAAGCTACGGCCGAATATTCGATTTCAGTTTTGGTTTCGGCCGGAAAACCAGTTTCGGTCGGACTCTAGTTATTTTCCACTTTTTGTGGAAGTCGGTTCCAATTTTTTGTAAAAAAGTTTTATAATTTTCGCCTTTTAATTGTGGCTCCTAAACCGTGTTAACAATTCATAGAGATACGATCGCAGCAATCGCGGTTGATTTGCTGTCAATTTTTGAAGAGTTCCGTTGTCTGTATCCGAAACCCATCATCAGATCTATATGAAATTTAAATGGGTCCATTTCGGAACAAACCCCTTTCGAACAAAACAGAATTTTGCAAATCCGTCTGTAAATGACGGAGTTATACCCGAACATACATAAAAAAAAAATACAAACATACGAATTGATAACCTCCTTCTTTTTGAAGTCTGTTAAATAAAAAATCACAGAAGTTAAAGACCCACTTCCCGGTTTCTGATTGACTTCAAATTTTGCATACGTGTTTTGTTTGGATGAAAATGCATGGTTTGATAAGTGACGTCATTCTAGATTCATTATGGTGGACTCCTAAAAATATATATGGGTACCAAATGAAAGGGTTTTGCTTACGAAAAATAAAATGACGTCACTCAAAAACGTGTTTATTTAATTTTTTTTTAAATAGAATACTATTTTAATCACCTTCTATCCTCAAACCGGCCCTTAGTAAAAGATGTCTATCATCACAATCTATTCATTAAAATAAAATAAGATTTTGCATAACTTGAGTGACAATGACCGCAATATAACAATGAAAGATTATGAGGTAAATACCGACTTAATAGACTGACTACAATCATCACGCCTTTATGTCCCGAAGGGTTAAGCAGAGCTGTACCAACCTAATTCGTCGCCTTAGAGTCAATCTGCCTTTCCTCGTGGATGCGATAGGCGGTGGCGACTTCTGGCGCCCGGCCCTGGTTCAGGCCATGGTACGGAGCGAGAGGGAATGGGAAGCAGTCTCCGCCTTCTGCGAAGCAGTAATGCTCGCGAAGGCGGAAGCTCAACGGAGTGGCCCTCACGGCCCCGGGCGCTACCACCGCAGGAGAGGCACTGGGCGTAGGACGCCGCTAGACGATCTCCGGTCACCGTAGACCTGGGCCTGCGGACGGCGAGCAGTGGGTTGTAATAATAGTAATAAATTACACTAGTAGTATTCATTGCCTAGTAGTACTAGTGTTCTTTAATTCAAGTGGAATTTCCCACGATTCGTCACTGTCGGCAACACTCCGTCATTATTTTCTGCATAACGCCAGGAGATTCACCCACCAGATTAAGGCTGCTCTCACGAAAAAAGCGTGCAGATGAAGCAACGTTTCGTTGGAACTTACAGAGAAATTACGTCTGAAAAAAATTGTTAGTAATCCACTTGATATGATACGTAATTTGGTTTAGTAATAATTTTTCTATCGGTATCACTTAATAAGAAAAAAAAAACACCAAATCACCTCCAAATCGTTGAGATGAAACCATTTTACTCCTTCATTTTTAAACGATTTCAAAATGAAGGAGGTTATTAGTTCGAATGTTTGTATTTTTTTTTATGTATGTTCGGGCATAACTCCGTCATATATATTTGGAAAATTCTTTTTTTATTCGAAAGGGCTTTATTCCGAAATGGTCCCATTTAAATTTCACATTATCTGATGATGAGTTTCGGAGACAGACAACTCTTCAAAAATTGACAGCAAATCCACTGCGATTGCTGCGATCGTATGTCTATAGTATTAACACAAGGACCCACAACTTAAAAGTGAAAAATAAAAACTTAAAAAAAAATAGAACCTATTCCCAATAAAAGTGCAAAATAACTTTAAACGGAAGTCGGTGTCAAAAAAAACGAAGACACAATACCAGAAACACCGACTTCCGAAATTAAAGTTATTTTGCACTTTTTTGGAAGTCGAATCTATTTTTTATTTTTTTTTGTTTTTATTAAATGAGTGTAAAAAACCCGGCCAAGTGCGAGTCGGACTCACACTTATATATTATAAACACCCGTATTGATAACCTCCTTCTTTTTGAAGTCGTTTAAAATGACCACAATTGTATTCCCGAGCTTTTCGCTCTAAGGCAACGATAGTTACACTAAATTCGCCAGTTATATTATATAATACGTAATATGGAGCGAGGCTATTGCCATCAAACGAGTGCAAATCTAGGCTGATACTCTAGTCTAGACTATACTCGTACAATAGTTATTTATGATACTAGTGCGGTAAGTTGGTTTTTACAAACCGAGTAGACGAATGTAAGCCCGAGACGAAGTCGAGGGCCTACCATAATCACGAGTTTGTACATGCCAATTACCGCATGTATGTCATACAACGTTTTTCAACACATTTTCGAGAAAACAGTACAATCGGTAATGAAGCAAACTTTTGTTTTTAGATAACAGTCGGAAAGTCGCAAAAATCTTTGACGTTTCTAGTACCTATGAAAATGGCGCGAATTTGCAAATGACACCACGCCAGTGTGTTGAAAATTAGACCTACATCTTTGAAAGATGTAGTTCTAATTGTAAAAACGTAATACGTTTGTCTCACTTTAAAACTAATTAAAGTGAGACAAACGTAAGCGCATCCAAGGAGGTTCGATCATTCAACTTATTTTTTTTTACGGAAATTAAAAAAAGAACCGTAAAGGACACGCACGGTGCTATACAACGGAGTAGATAAGCGGTAAAATAGGTACGTAATTTTTTAACTTTCGAACAATATGCACAGGCTTCATAAGTGCATTTTTGATAGTTCCATTTTATGGTGCGTAATTTTTAACTTTCGAACGATTTTATATACAGGCTTCTTATAGGCATTTTTTGAACATTTGTATTTGAAAAGTAAATTATCACTTATAATACCACAAGAGCTTCAAAATTATCGGGTATTTCCGTTCGTTGCAAACAAATGAAGGAGTCAAGTTTTTCAGGTTAAAAAATCACGAGCGCGAAGCGCGAGTGATTTTTCCTGAAAAACTTGACGATTTTATTTGTTTGCAGGGAACCTATCGGGAAATACCAGATAATTTTGAAGCTCGTGTGGTATTCGGGGGATTATTTTATATATAGCAACTACCAGAGAAAATTTTCAAAAAATTTTCAGTATAATACCATGTAGGTTGTACCACGTGACGTCGAATGGTGCAATTCTATTGGTCGATATTTGGGTCGGAAAAATAATCAATTTAATTTTGAATAAGCATATTATTAAGTTTGTAAACAAATATAATATTTTTTTTTAGGTAAGGAGGGTTAAGTATACCTGCGACCTTCAACTCTTAGGGTCACAGAGGTTACTAGGTTTGGTAGAACAGCCACACAGCCCGTCAAATCCTCGAGGTCGACCAGTCAGCTACGCGCTGAGCAATAGATTGTAAAGTTACTTACGATGAACTGTTCATATGTAACTTTAAAATATGAAGTATGCACGTACTAGGTTGTTCCGAAAATTGTTAGCCACAGACTAAGTACAATCTCTTTTTTCTTGAAACTATTTTGAATTGACAGCTAATTTCAATACAAATCTCCTTAGTGAAAATCGTTGGCCACCTATGTGTAATTCTTTTTTTTTAAATATTTTTAAAGACGTGGGCTGTTCCAAAAATTGATAGTGAAATGAAACAAAGCTTTACACAAAAAAAAAAACAACAGAATTCCAAAAAAGAAAATACACTAAAAATTAAAAAAATAACTTTAATTTCGGAAGTCGGTGTTTGTATTTTATTTCTTCGTTATTTGACATTGACTTATTTTTACTGTATTTTCTTTTTTGGAAGTCGGTTGTTTTGTTTTGTAAAAAAGTTTTTTATTTTTCATTTTTTAGTTTTTATATCCCACTAACTAAAAACCCCAATAACATGGAACGTGGAATTTAAACATACTCGTAATTGGAGGAAACTAAAACGTCATCTATGTATACATATTTTTCGTTTTTGTTCAGTTTTTCAAAAAGTGCTGAAGCAATTTCGATAAAATTTATATCGGTTCACCTCGGGAGTATATTCTTTCGGATAAAAAAAAATATTTTGAAAATCGGTCCATAACTGACAGAGAAATTGGTGGATATAAATTAAAAAAAAAGAAAAAACAGTCGATGATATATAAAAAACCCTGTGGGTTTTTATATAACAATGATCTGTATTAAAAAATTCTTCGTAACAAAATTTTGTGACAAACGACGGACAGACAGACAGACGGACACGTCGTCGTGAGTGACAACAAAAGGGCTCCGTTTGGACCTTTCGGGTACGGAACCCTAAAAAGTTAACTGTGTGATTAGTTTAAGCATTGATTAGCAAGATCTTAATTCATAATTTTCTATGAAGAATTTGAATTTAGAATAATACTAAGCATAAATTGTCGTTAGCGAGTTTTATAAATAAGACTGAATGTCACTTTTCTTTAGCCTAAGATCTATTTGTCTATGAAGTGTCTATGTACAGTTAAGTTTCAATTTACAGGGAATTGGAGAGTTTTTAGCGGCATTTTCTCGAGTGAAGTTCAGTGGCTGTTTTAATTAAGTATCCTTTTATTGATTCCTAGAGGAATACTGTGATGAAAAATTGGTGTAGTTTTGTGTCTCAAGTATCTACGCAAATGTGGAATCATTGAAACAGGCGCGATCTCGGTAAAATGGAGCTGAGAATTTTATTGTAGTATTGACTACCTCAGCGAAGTTGGCCGAGAAGGCTAACTCGACACATTTGTTACCAAATATCGCAAAAAACATTAGAATGTGTTACATCTGCATTCTAATCCAAAACAAGTAAAAATACACTACTTAAGACTAGGCAATATGGTCAAAAGACTATAGCCTCCCCAGAATGTTTTCAAAAATGCTAAAAAAAATTCTCTGACTTTACCCACAGACAGAGTTCAATAATATTATTGGTAACCTATACAAAGAATTAAAGTTTATAGGTACACGAGTTCATCGCAAATAATCTGAGCAAACCGGATTTTTAAAAACAACTTGCTTGCTCCAGATATCGTTTTCACCTTCATCTGAAATGTAGGGCTGTCATTATTGCGATTTAATTTATTGAATAACTAGCTTATAGGGAGCGTGCAGGAACTATAGAGGGCGCCACATAAATGTCAATGTCAAGTATTTATCCAGTACAAGTTGCGGATATCACTCAATAGATGCTGCATGTGTGCATGATGCGTGTGTGTAAACATATATGACACGGAAATGTCACAAGGTTTTACAGGGTAAAAGTTTCGAATTTACTCCACTAGATGGCACAGACTACGCCGTGCACGTTCCCTATTCCCACATTTTTAACTGACGCCCCAGAAGGTAATGTTTTCGAGAGTTTGTGTGTATGTATGTATGTATGTTTGTATGTCTATTTTCTTGGCATGCCCAGCCTAAACAGCTGTCTCAAAGAGATGTGAGCAGAAACTGACGGGGAAAGAGAGTCACCGCGGCTCATGGCACAGGCAACCTGAAGGAACAAGGGTGGGTTTTAGTCAGTAAGAGTCTGACATGGCCTTCCGCTCATACCCAGAGCGGGAGAAGTCATTTGATGATTTCCCATCCTCCAAAAGAAGAGTCCTAATTTTTTTTGTTCTTTTGGAACAGGCTAAGGTCAAACACCATGCTGCCTAGTCGTCAGTAGTGTATTTTTATTTTGTTTTCCATTAGAATGCAGATGTAACACATTTTAATATTGTTTGCAGTATTTGGTAACAAATGTGTCGAGTTAGCCTTCCCGGCAAACTTCGCTGAGGTAGTCAATACTACAATAAAAATCTCAGCTCCATTTTACCGAGATCGCGCCTGTTTCAAAGATTGCACATATTGTCCAGTTGCGTAGACACTTGAGACACAAAACTACACCAATTTTACATCACAATATCCACTAGGAATCAATAGGCGAATAATTAAAACAGCCACTGAACTTCACTCGAGAAAATCTCGCCTAAAAACTCAGATTCGTCTTATGAGTTTTGAAAAAAAAACAATGTATGTCACTTCGGAAGTCAAACCCCATATAACAATACCTCATTTGTTGGAATCCATACAGCCGTTCAGGCTACAGGACGTGCAAAAGAAATAGACATACACTCATACATACATGCTCTCGAAAAACATAACCCTCCTTCTGAGTCAGTGGAGTAAAAAAGGCCACAACCAAAAATAAAAAAGGGTCCAAACGGAGCCCTATTGCTGTCACTCACGTGTCCATCTGTCCGTCAGTCTGTCTGTCCGTCGTCTAGCAGTCACAAAATTTTGTTCCGAAGCATTTTTTAACTTCTCATTGCCTTGAAATTTGGTGATAGTAATTATTATTACGTATACTCGTATTTTACTAACAAATACCAATTATAAAGGATGTAACGGAGAGGTGTGGTCATATTTTAAAAACTGCATCTGCCCATCGATATGAACAACTTTCTTCAAGAAAATATGGAATAGCCATACAAATATTGATCATAACTTTGTATGAAAAGTTCAATTTTTTTTTTGGGAATTTTTTCTTAAAGAAAGTTGTTCATTTCCATGGGCAGAACCGGTTCTTAAAATATGACCACTTATATCAGATTTCTTCTTTGACAATTCCTTCTTTTGGTACAGAAAATAAATAAATGTACGAAGTCCGAAATGCACTAGTCCGGTTTTTTGAAGTGAAACTTCTTTAGAATCGTTGTGATTTCAAACCGGATGCAGCGGAAAAAACGACAGGTAAGAGACACAAATACAAAAGAGCGAGAGAGCAGATGACGGCGAGAGGAGAGGGCGCGCGCGACGCGGGGCCTGGGGTCCCGTCACTTCGCTACCGATCATCAACTTTAGACAACTATTGCTCACCTTTGGCCACCTTTTGACAATCTTTTCCCACCTTTGAGCACCTTTGACCACCTATTGCTCACCTTTGACCACCAATTGCAAACCTTTGACCAACTTTTGCTCACCTTTGGCCACCTTTTGACCATCTTTGCCCATCTTTACCCACTTGCTCACATTTGCCCACCTTTGACCACCTTTGACCACCCATTGCTCACCTTTCGCTCACCTTTGACCACCTATTGCTCACCTTTGACCACCAATTGCAACCCTTTGACCAACTTTTGCTCACCTTTGGCCACCTTTTTGCTCACTTTGGCCACCTTCTGACCATCTTTGCCCACATGAAGTTTCACTTCTATCGTGTGTGAATCGCACACACACCTTTTTTTTTAAACATTGACAACCCTAACAAAAACCGTAACAGACGTAAAAAACTAAAAATAAAGGTAAAAGATATCTTACTTAAGGTTACCGTTGCATGTAAGTATGACGCATATCTGACACTGACCTCAGATTTATTCGTAATAATAAGAACTGCAGACGAACGAGGAGTTCTGCCAGGATTGCGGGAGTGTTTGAGTCACCTTACCCTGTCACAGGCAACTTAAGGAACTCGGGTGGGTTTTAGTCAGTAAGAGTCTGATACGCCCAGAGATCCACCCAGAGCGGGAGAAGTTGGAAGAAGTTAGAAGTTAAAAGTTAGAAGCGTGCCTATCTACAATAAAAAAGAAAAGTTATTTGATGATTTCAAACTAAAAAAAACCTTCCCTATTAGTGAAAACCGAATGAAAATTTTATTATTGTAGTAATTTACAAGTGTGTACTAACACAACTAGTATTTGATATAATTGGGAAAAGGCTAGGCAGATTGATTTTGATTGACTATTAAGAGGGAAGAGGGACTGCGATTCTCCATACAAATGTATTCCCCTTTTTTTCTTCCTGAATAATGCCTCTAGAGCAATCATTTTTTTTTTCATAAAGTCAAGGTCTGCTGTTGACACGTCCCTGTCATTTCCTTTTTTTCAGCAACTAATAAGTAAAGAAAATGTGACCCTCTAGAAATGACAAAAAATGGCCCTATTTTTACCGCCGTTGTAGTGTAGAAGACTACAAACAAATTTGATAAGTTTTGACATAAAACATTTAATAGGGACTTTCTTTAAAAATTGGGTGCCAAAAATAATCGAATCAGCTCAGTTTTCGAGGAGAAAAAAGAGGAATACGAAACGTCGATCTCGTCAATTTTGTGGTAAAATTTGTCTGAGTTGTAGGTGTCCCTATCGCACTCTACAGGGAAATGCTTGAGGGAGCACGATGGCAATAGTTTCTTCAAATACCTATTTTGTAAATTCCTCGCGGGCCCTGTTCCCTCTTAATATTAGTGTTTTTAACCAGTGGTGCTTGGCAACTGGGCTTACCCCAGTTGTAAATACCCCCTTTGTGCCTAATGGCCTAGCTTTGTTTTGTCTGCCGCTTAATTAGGAGGGAACTGGAAATTATGTTTTTCTTATCCTCCGCTGTCTTTTCTGATTAATTTCATTGCGGGACCCAAGACAGTTTAATCGTTTCGCTGGGACTCGTCGAGCTTCATTGCCTCGGCGTTTTTTGGTGGTCGCCACTGTTGATTCTGGCTTACAGAAGTTACAGTGGTTTGGGAATAGTGTGGAGGGCTTGTCCCAAAAAAAAGGATTGATTTTGATATAAACATCGAGGACCTCTGCCTACTCCCTTCGTGATGACAGTCGTGATAGTTCATTTAATCTGCTTTAGTCAAGCGTAGTTCAACTGTGAAGAATTGAAGTAATAATGTCATCACGAACGGATCAAAACAAGATTGATTTGAAATGAGTTTGAAGATTGTCTTATTAATGTTATTATCTACAATTTCCATATACCATACATAACATAGCATAGCATAATCAGCATTTTAATGTCCCCACTGCTGGGACACAGGTCTCTTCTCTGTGAGAGGGTGTGGGGCGTAAACCACCACGCGGGCCCAATGCGTGTTGGTGGATGTCGAAGTTTTGGTTCTGGGACATGAATTTTTCTAGGAAAAACACTTGAAGGTAGTGAGTACATGTTCAAATAGATACGGTATGATGGTACTATTAGAAATCTAGGAAACAATTTGAACGTAGTAAAGTACACTTCTAGATACGTTTTAATGGTACTATTAGAAATTGTTCATACTTACATAACCAGCCTTATAATGTCCCCACTGCTGAGACTCAGGCCACCGCTCAAGGAGAGGGTGTGGGCCGTAATCCACCACGCGGGCCTAGTGCGGGCTGGTAGCTTGTGAATCTATACCGCTCAGGATTCAAGCCCCGGAAACACTTCTTCTTGATTCTGGTCTCCTGGTGGTTTGCGAAGCTATACCGCTTAGGATGGTAGCCCCGAAAATACTTCTTCATGATTCTGGTCCCCTGATACTTTGCGAGTCTTTACCGCTCATGATTCCAGCCCTAGAAATACTTCTCATGTTTCTGATCTCCTGGTATTTTGTGAGCGTATACCGCTTGTTCAGCCTGACTTTTGATTTCTACTTCCACCTCAGCCTTCGCTAAGTCTTGACATTTACCGGGTTAGAAAGTAGCCTATGTGTTAATCCAGGCTATGAAATACCTGTGTGCAAAATTTCATTGAAATACCTTTAGGCGTTTTTGCGTTACCTTCAGCCAAACATACAAACTTTCGTATTTATAATATTAGTAGGATGTCGAAGTTTTGGTTCTAGGGCATGCCGATTTCCTCACGATGTTTTCCTTCACCGTTTTGAGAGCAGTGGTGATGAAATAATTTGCACAAAGTAAAGCGTCTGCCTGGGTTCGAACCTACGACCTACAACTTGTAGTTGAGTCGCAGCCGTTACCACTGGGCCACCACTGCACTGCCCGTGAATGGGGATCTTCCATTAAGACCCTTCCGTGCTTAGAAAAGCAAGAAAAAAGAAAGCCGTTGGCCCGGCTGTCTTTCTAAAATATTTGTCATTAGTACGGATAGTCAGAAGCCTGAAAGTCGGATAGACAGTTTTTTTGGCGGGGTTGGGAAATCATCCAATGACATCTCCCGTTCTGGATGGAGCGGGAGGATGTGTCAGACTCTTACTGACTAAAACCCACTCCTTTTCCTTCCCTGCCTGAATGCCCAGGGGTTTTATCCGCTACCCCTAGGCATACGTAACTAGGTTGGGGTCGTTTCCTGTAAAATACTCGTTTTCAGCTGCATCCGCCTGGACTGAAAGCTGATGCCAAAATAATTGAAAAAGTCTTGACAAGCCTACGTTGATAGTAGGGTTGCCCACCGTACTATAAAATAGAGTATTGTTCTCTATTTCATTTATGTGTACTCTATAATCTGTAATACTAATAGAGTACGCTAAAATACTTTTTTCACAATGTTTACTATACTAACACCAGTCATGTATTACCCATTGTCATAACCCAAAAATGTAACGTTTACTGTTAATATGTTCATTGAAGTTAATAAAAATAAGAGCTACAAAAATAGATTGAGAATGTTTGGAGTCATAAAATTCATTTAAAAGTGATGAAAAATTGTTAAGTGCTGCAAAATCACAAAAAATATCATATCACTACATAGTATAAAACACAGTCGCTTTCTCTGTCCCTATAGCCCTATGTATGCTTAAATCTTTAAAACTGCGCAACGGATTTTGATGCGGTTTTTTTTAATAGACATAGTGATTGAAGAGGAAGGTTTATATGTATAATTTGTACCCGAGCGAAGCTGGGGCGGGTCGCTAGTCAAAAAAAAAAAAAAAAAATGTACTCTTTTTTTTAAGATAGTACTCTTTATTTACCCTGTCTGAAATCAGATATACTTACTCTATTTCTTTTAAAAAAAGTTGGCAACCCTAGTTGATACAAAACTGTCAAGCAGACGAATTTTTCAAACACAATAGACATTATGACGGTACTAACGCCCTGCTTCGCACGTGTATCAATTATACACCTAAACTCTTCTCATGGATCACTGTCTATTGGTGAAAACCGTTTTGGCGGTTTTTAAGGTCCCTTTTTTCTTCCTGAATAATGCCTCTAGAGGAATAGTTTTTTTTTTATAAAGTCAAGGTCTGCTGTAGACACGTCCCTGTCATTTCCTTTTTTTTTCAGAAACTAATAAGTAAAGAAAATATGACCCGCCAAAATGACAAAAAATGGCCCATTTTTACCGCCGTGATAGAATAGAATACTCTTTATTATGTACCAGAAAAATTCGAAGAGTTTTTAACATAAAACGTTTAATAGGAACCCAGACATACTCTATCTTAAGATTTTGTGCCAAAAATAATTGAATCGGCTCAGTTTTCGAGGAGAAAAAAGGGGAATACGTAACATCGATCTCGTCAAAAATTTTTGTGATAAAATTGGTCTGAGCTCCAGCTGTCTCTATCTCACTCTACGGGCGCAGGCTTTTTTTTTTGTGGGGTGGGAAATCACCCAATGACATCTCCCGCTCTTGGGTGGAGCGGAAGGGCGTGTCAGACTCTTACTGACTAAAACCCACCCTTGTTCCTCCCTGCCCTGAATGCCCAGGGGCGAGGTAACTCTTTCGAATTTATCCTCAACCCCCGGGCAGGCATCGACTATGACGGGCGCCGTCATGTTTGCTGACAACTCTTTGAGGCACGCGTGGAACACTACGCGCCGTCGACTCTCGGGCCTGTTGCTGATCGGACGGCGAGTTACCCATTACTCTCCGTCCGCAGGACGGGCGCAGGCTTGAGGAAGCACGACGGCACTAGTTTCTTCAAATACCTATTTTTCAAATTCCTCGCAGACCCTGTTCCCTCTTAATATACTTAATAATACAGCAACGAATTATAATGACACAATAGAATTGTCATTTCGAGTGAGTTACCCAGTCAGAGCGCTTATGTCCACTATATGTATATGGCATGGAAGATTGAGTCACTTTTACAATTTTTCATAAATTAATAGAAGTATCCTTGATTTCTTGCCCTCACTCAAAAACAAACCTTACTTGCTCCCGGGTCATTGATAACAAAAAAAAAATCACATACAATCATAGCCGATCATAAGGTTCTCATTACAAAACAACCATGGGAACCTATTAGTTTTAAATAGTGCCAATTTAGTTGCATATCAATCGCCGATACTTATTAGTGTGGCCCCAATATGAAATTGCCCCAAATTCTATATGCACCAACCAATTCAGGCAATCATCTGACAATCTGTTTGCGTAATGTCACTTGATGCAATGCCATCTTGTTTAAATAATATGTTTGTCTTTGGTTCCGGTCTTGTTTATTAGGTACTTGTCGATGGTTAACTTATCAGATTTTGCAGATTTTGGCCATTTTTTTTTTCAAAAGCTTTTGGTCGGTTAATAATTTTTTTATCGTTAAGGCCCTACTAACGGCCATCTGGCGCCCTCATTGAATAAAAAATCGTAGCATAACATAGAAATTATATACAGAGTGGTGATGACAATACGACAATAAATTAAACCTCGCATACCTCAAGACGTTCTCAATCTACATACAAAAAATCATTTGAATATATCCAGTAGTTTAGTCACAGGAAATTATTTTTCATTTTTAACATTTGCTACATGATGTATCTGATAATAGGGAAACACTGTCAGGTTAACGACCCACATCGGTATAAACATCAAAACATTAAAGTCACGTTGCCAACTCGCTACTTAAGCACTTTCGCCAAATTAGTATTTACATCTGATTTAGTGAAAATTATACCTTAATTCTGAGTAATAAGAGTCTTAAAGCGTGTCATCAAAGTTGGATAAGAAAGTAACGAATGCGGAAATTGCAATGCACTCATAATATTAATAGAAAATTTAGTGTGTGCGAAAGAGATAAATCTAGTTTCGTTTGTTACTTCGCTTTCTTGAAGAAATTTGCTACTACTTTTACTTTAGCTTAGTGTGTCGCCGCGGTCCTGTGAAGAGTCACGCGTCCTCGCTTTGTAAGAGCCTCTAACTTTCGTGTAGGTACTTCCCCGCCGCTCGTGTTTAAATTTGTAAATTCATTTACGACGGTATTAGTGCGAAATTGGACGCTTTATTTTGGTGACAGGACACGTAACGTTTTAATAGGTATTTAGTTAAACAGTGAGTGAATTGTGCGAAATTAGACGCTTAGTTTTTTATTGTTTTCGTGTTTTTTTTTTAACGCAACCCAACGTGTAGTTCGCGAAGGGCAGGTCAGGTGTTGACCATACAACTATTCTTAAAGTTTTAAAACGCGACAAACGGAAGCTGAATAAATACAAGAAATTGCATGCATTGTTACCTAGAGACAAACCAGTTAGGGAAAACTTGTCGCTGGATTGAAAATAAACATTTCGAGAATCCGGATTTCTTGTACAATGTGATGTGGACTGATGAAAGTACATTTACAAGGAACGGTTTATGGAACAGACAGAATCTTCGTTACTGGAGCCGCGTGAATCCGCGTCTAGGACGGGAGACTTCGCACCAGTACAGACTTGCTGTCAATGTTTGGGCTGTGCTAAATAATCTGTGATTCAGTGTAATTTTACTGAGCATTAATCCATAATTAAAAGCCAAAAAATCAAGTCGCTACAGGACCGCGCGTTGTTGCCGCTCTTACGACAGGTTAGTGAACTCATATTTATAAATGGTGTTCTATTTCGTTTCTAGTTTTATGCCATTTAGTTTGTTTGAAATTTTTATTTTTTTATTTTCGATGTTAGGACATTTTTGATAGCTTAAACTTATTCTTATAAACTAGTATTGTCCGTGTTTTCATTTATTGTCGTATTGTCTTCTCCACGCTGTATAAAAAAATCCAACGTCACGTTTGTTACGTTTGTTACGCATGCATCGGCTACCCGTGACCCTCACCACCCGATGCATGCGAGACACACAGGACCTGTTTTTGTGATGGCGACACTAGGGGAGGCGTATGTCCAGCAGTGGACGTCCTTCGTCTGAAATGATGATGATGATGATGATGATGAGTGCCTATCAGACCTCCACAACCCAGTTCCTGGGTAACACGATTTTCTCAAGACTGTGTGGGCGTGACCCACACAGTTAAAGATCTTTGAATTACAGCCGTCACCAACGGCTTGACGCGCTTTTCGTGGTACGGGGGATATTCAACATACACCCATCTATGGACTCACCTGGGCAAGCGTAGCTCACCTTTAAGGCGCTATTAACTGCCAACGACCTTGAGCTTGCGTGTTTTGTGCTGAGCTCACGCAACGCGTCGTTCGTCCACCCAGTAATAGGACTCGCCCATCAAGGAGCGCTGTCCGAAATTAGACGCATCATTAATTTATTTTACATAAAACAACAGGTATTATACTAAAACACGTATACTAAAATATAAATAATTAAATTATCTTTAAGACAGTGAAAGTTTCTAAAAAATATGTTCCATAGTTTATGCGTGATTCTCAATTATTTATCCGCGTTAGACACAACTTTACAAATAAATTACACTACGTTTTAAAAATATAATTTCAAATGTTCACATATCAAATTACGAAGACAATTGTTTAAAGTAACATACAGTGGATTTCATTTATTACGACCTTGGTTGTAGCGACCATTTACCTATAGCGACGTTAAATCTAAGTCCCTTGAATTTAAAGCATACTTTAGTACAAAATTCATGTGGCTATAGCGACTTTGGATGTAACGCCGAGTTCGGGTGTAGCGACTGTTTTTAATGAATCATTTGTAACAAATTCCTAGAAATCCCATGCAGATATTGCGACCGGAGTTGGCCGCCAAAGACACAAAGATTTTTTTCTTTCACAAACATTTCTTATCTTTTGTTTACATCCATTGCACACAGATGGTCAGCAAGTGTGGAGACCTTTACCTTTTGTTTATAGATATCAACTAAGTAGGTAGGGAGCGTGTATGTTTCGGAGCTTTTATGGTTCAGTTACAAAGTGATATTCTGAGTAGCAACTGGGTTTAGTAAACTTTTGATGAATTGGACATACCATTGGCACAACTGACTACAGTATAATCAAACGGAACAAATGTTGCGGACTGGGCAACATATGTTGATATTGACAGTCAACTTATCACTACTAGCGATTTGTCCGATAGTGAAATTGTTGAAACTGTTGTTCCATCACATACAACGCAATATGAGGAAAATGAGGAGGAAGAAGAAGATTGCAAGGAAGGTGAGATTCCTACAACTAAGGATGTGTTAGGTGTAGTAACAAAGCTTAAAAGATACTGTTTATTTGGTGATGGAAAGGATATTATAGATATTGAAGAAGTAATGAAAATAGAATACACCCTACAGCGTACACTAGCACAAAAAAATAAATTGAAGCAAACTAATTTACACACTTTTTTAAATATACCGGTGAATAACTATGTGTGCAAATATTTTCAATAATAAATTAATATAAACTACACATGTGTACGTGTCTGTATCTCTTTACTTTGCCTGTAACGACTTCCGGATATAACAACGAAAATAGAGTGGTCCCTTCATTGTCGTTATACCCGAAATCCACTGTATATTTTTTTAAAGAAATAAAACTAGTCGTTTAGACGTGACGTTCAATTAAAAATCATTAGAAGTCGGATAACTGCGCCTTAATCAATTAATCAATTGTTAGTGTAAGTCAAAATATATTATTGAAAAATCTTACTGAGTAGTTCGCCTAGTAGATAGGTAGAAACTGGAAGGTGACATGTTGGTTATCCGGTGGCGAGATGGGCGGACGACATTGTTGCCATCGCGGGTAGGACATGGATGAGACGGCCACGGGCGCGTGGGGATTAGCACCAGATAGGAGAGGCCTATGCTGAGCAGTGGGCGAAGTTGGACTGTGGATGATGATAATGAGATAGACAATAATGTTATTTTAAACAATCATTCAACCCAGAATCATTCCACCAAGTCATGAAAAGGTCAGAGAGAGTTCATCGAGCTCTAACATACATTCACTATCTCTATGACATGACCCTCTAGTCTTATTAGATGAAAGTAAATAATAATGCTTACAACACAGAGCACTTAATATGATACTGGTAGCTTACAATGTTGTTATAACCGCCATTTTATAATGTTTTGATATTTTCCGACCCCAATGAGACCGATGGCACAGGCGGAAGATTTATTATAGGTTACTTCACAGATAACTATAATAGTAGCAAGCTATTACCATCTGGGGCATTAGACAAAACACTTTTCTGTTAGCGTTCACGCTAACGATTATTACAAAATGTATGGCAAAGACATTACCTGCGGAGAGAATTGTCACGTGACTCACGCCCAGGGGCCCAATTCTGTAACTTTGAGTTAAGCAATACGCTATCGACACTATCGACACACAACAGACATTATTTTGTCACTGTTGCAAATTTGGTATTCTGCAAAAACTTCAAAACTCTGTTGACACATTATAGTAGACCAGACTACCAATTATTACAATAGTCTTATTATGGCGTTTCAATGGCACTACAGTGGCAAGTCAATGACCATAAATCGTTTATAGAATACCAAATGTCAATGACTATTCTATTGAGACACCACTGACACACTATTGACAAGTTAGTTATTTTACAGAATTGAGCCCCTGGTAATGTCATTGCCATACATTTTGTATTAAGCACTAGCGTGAACGCTAACAGAAAAATATTATATGTCAGGCCGCAGGCGCAGGTGAGATTGCGGTCAAACGCGTGCCTAAATATAATAAAAAAAAACGAAATTAATATTGGTATGTCATTTATTTATTTAACAATAGGGAATAATAATAATAATGCCTGGATACAAAAATAATAATTATATTTAGTACGTAAGTTAGATTATCAAAAAATTAAAAAAAAAACATTTAAAAAAAAATACAAACGACTTCTGAAAATTGCAAAATAACTTTAATTTCGGAAGTCGGTGTTTGTATTTTGTTTTTTCGTTATTTGACACCGACTCCCGAAATTAAAGTATACAATTTTTTTGGAAGATAGATCTATTATTATTATTTTTTATGTTTTTTATTTTTCACTTTTTAGTTCTGGTTCCCCATTATACTGTCAATTCATAGACATACGATCGCAGCAAACGCGGTTGATTTGCTGTCAAGAAAGAAGTTATATTTTTTAACAGACTTCGAAAAGGAGGAGGTTCTCAATTCGTCGGACACTTATTTATGTTTGTTCCCCTCATCATCATCATTCGCCCTTATCCCAATTTATTTGGAGTCAGCGCAACATGTCTTTTTCTTCCGTACTCCTCTATTAGTTCATCTCTGTAGTCACCCCCTTTTTACCCATATCCTCTTTCACACAGTCCAACCATCGTTTTTTTTTTGGAAATTTATATGGGACCACATATAAATTTTATCGAAATAGCTTTAGCGCTTTTAGAAAAACTGAACAAAAACGACAAATAGAATATACATTTTTTTTTTCATGCATATTTCCTATTGTGTACTGATTTAGAAAAATGAAAGAAAACAGGAGTTCCCCACATGTCTGTCGTGCGCAAAGTTGTCAATAACCGTACAAAGTAATTATGTAATACTTATAATTAACATAATCGTTATTGCAAAGAAATAATAAACAGTTAATGAAAGTGTTAATAAAACAGAATACTTACTACTATTATAATTGTAAATAATTACGTTACGGCACGAGTCAAACAAGGATTGTTTTGACATTTGTGTAGCACTGGCTTTGGCCTGCAGTTTTACCCGCGGAAATTCGGAAATTTTCGTATGAGAACGTACTACTGGGATAAAATAAAAGTACCTAGGGGAAGACCAAAGAAACGATTGACTGTGGTAGGGTTGTCACCTTTTTTAGATAAAAAGAGTATATTTACTTTTCTGAAGGTTAAAAAATTGAGTACTACATCTGAGAATAATGTATTATTCCTTTTTGCACTGACATTTTTTTCCATACTTTTTTTTGTTACTTCTAGCAACGTCTAACAAATATTTTTAACGAGTATATCATTTAATGGAAATAACTTAAAAGATAAATATACAAACTGATAATAGTACCCAAAATATACAAATGCGTATGAAAACAAATCATTGGGCATCAAAAAATTCATCCACATCGCTGTCAATGGAAAAAGTGCCCAGAACGCTAGCAGCATTGCCACGTTGAATAGCAATGCTGATTCGTTGGCCAAAGGAAATCCCAGCCCTCTGCAGGTATATTCGCTAACTCAGTTGACATCAATTTGATAGGCACTTTGCTGTACATTGCCGTTTTGACGTATATGAAAACCGTAGTGCCTATTATAATCGATGTCCACCAAGCAATGTACTGCATAGTGCCTATCAAATTGATGTCAACTGAGTTAGCGAATACACCTGCTGGTCACGTGAAAAGTCGACTAACAGCTTGCTGATATTCCGAAAAACTCGATGAGCACTCGGACCGCACGGCCCCAGTGTTTCAACCCCAAACGGCTCAAACATGTAACTGCCAATAAGGTTATTATATTTTTAACTAGTAAATAAATAGTTAATTTTATATTAACTTTAGCGGTGATCCATTTCGGTAATCCCGCTACTTATCATTTATCAGAGAAAAAGCTCTGTCAGTAAATGCTGAAATAGGTGGAACATAGTTTTGAAAAAATAAATTGCCTTTTTTGTAATGTGGTTAATATTGAAAAATCTTAAGAATTATTTATTTGTGAATATCACTCCTTTAATAAAGTAATCTTGTCATACAGGTTATCCATGTTAATAATAAATTATTTTAGTTTCAATGTTTCAACTATGTGAATAAAATGCTATGAGAATTTCAACATTACTTTTTGTGTTGCTCAGTGAAAAGAGGTAATTAGTGTGACTGAAATTATAAAAAATAAAGTATTTAAGCGTACTTTATTGCCGTCATAAAGTATAAAGTACATTTGCCCAAAATAAAGTACAATACTTTATAATAAAGTACGGGTGGCAACCCTACCTGTGGGAGAAGTGCTAATTCCACGCGAGCGGAGCCGCTGCCAGAAGCGAGTTGTATTACAAGTAATTAATTAGCAACTATTTTAGAATCAGGTGACCCACATGCTTAGGTACTTACAAAGGCAACCAAGCATCGGCGGCGACCTCTCGCGCCCGTCCCTGGTTCAGGTCATGGTACGGAGCGAGAGGGAATGGGAAGCAGTCTCCTCCTTCTGCGAAGTAGTAATGCTCGCGAAGGCGGAGGCGGGACGGGTGAAGGAAGCTCAACGGAGTGGCCCTCACGGTCCCGGCCGCTACCGCCGCAGGAGACGCATTGGGCGTAGGACGTCGCGAGACGATCTCCGGCCACCGTAGACCCGGGCCTGCGGACGGCGAGCAGTGGGTAGCTCGCCGTCCGATCAGCACCAGGCCCGTGAGTAGACGGCGCGTAGTATTCCACGCGCGCCTCAAAGAGATGTTTGTCAGCCACCACTGACGGGGCCCATCGTGGCCGGTGCTTGCATGCCTAGGGGTAGCGGATAAATCGTAACAGAGTTACCGCTCCCCTGGGCACTCAGGCAGGGAAGGAACGGTGGGTTTTAGTCAGTAAGAGTCTGACACGCCCCTCCCGCTCCACCCACAGCGGGAGATGTCATTGGATGATTTCCCAACCTGCCAAAATAAAAAAAGGCAATCAAGCATGTCGGGCACCTGATTGTCAGTGGTTACCGCCACCTACCTAAGGATATTTACAATGTCAGATGACTGTATCTATCTTGCAGAATTGTTAAAATATTGGGAATTACTCAAAAATGCTAGTTGTAGTTTAGTCAGCTCAATCTGCCTAACCTTTTCCCAACTATCTTGGGGTCGGCTTCCAGTCGAACCGGATGCAGCAAAATACCAGTATTTTGCATGGAGCGACTGCCTATCTGACCTCCACAACCCAGTCACTGGGTAATACGATACCCCTTGATAAGACTGGTGGTCAGACTTTCGGGCTTCTGACGACCCGTAACGACTGTCAAAGATCCACGATTGACAGCCAACGGCTTAACGTGCTTAACAGCAAATACAGTGTATTGTGTAAATAATATATGTGTCTAGTAAATGCAGATAAAAATGATTTATGAACAACATTAAGGTTCATACCAAAGCTAGTATTAAGTCACAGTTGCGCCGGAGTTGTTGTTTTTACTCGATCCGATGTGAACGGACTGGTCAATAACGTTCATTTTCCTATGAAAGTTAGAAACAGTAGTTTAAGATGTTTAAGTCACTGAATTAAATGCCTAGGAAAAGATTAAGTCACCCGAAAATAGTAAATTTACAGTATCATCTAGAGATCCCACTGTATTTTGGAACACATTCATTATGCGTACAGTTAAGGAGTGGAATTCCCTGCCGGAATCTGTGTTTCCTTATAGCTACAACCTAGGGGTCTTTTAGACCTACGCGGGGGTCGTGCGGTCCATGGCCCTTTACCCCCTCCGCTGCACTGATGACTCATTGAGACTAACGTCAAAAATCTCGGTATGCACTAAGACTTAAAGAGGTTCCATCTCCCGGGTCGGATATAATGATAAATATTGCCTGTCTACAGTACTGCTTTCCTACTCTAACTTAAGCAGAGTCTAGGAAAATGAATAGGACAGACATATAACATCACATGCTAAAAATCCAACAACAGTTTATTATGGAATGTTTTTTTCAATTTAGTCTGTGGAGACGCCTTCATTTCGTTTCTTCTTTCATTCTAACGGACGCGACGGAGTGTTGTTTGTGATATAAAAAGAAAAGTTTTGTGTGTTTTAATACGTTTTAATCATGGACCAGTAAGTACTAAACAGTTTTTAATTGCTGCATTATGTATTGGATAAAGATTTTGAACAGAATTTGTAATTTTACCAAAAATAGTTTGGAAAATTCGCCCGCCATTTCTACCAAGCCGGTACATTTCTACTTGTTTTGAGTAAAAAATACACTAATAACGGCAAATTGTTGTTAGAAACATGATTTAGATACGTTAATACGTATGTATTATGCATTTCATTAGTGAAATTCGTTATAAAATAGTGTAAATATTTAAATGTAAAAATGTAACCTAAAATCAAACTCGATGAGCTTGTTCGTCCAGACTGGAATTTCATTCAAGCCGCTATGTTTTTTGGTTTTTCGTACACAGTGTTGGACAATGGTCAGTAAACTAATAATTTTTGACCGACTCAAAAAAAACGAGGTCATGTTATTTCAATCTTTTTTACTTTTGTATTATTTTGTTTGGTGGGTTGGTTTTGCAAGTTTGGTTTGGCTGGCTGCAGAAGAGCAGCACCAGGGTGATGAGTCCGACCCAGACTTTGTGCCGCAGAGGCTCCGACAGGCCTGGGCCAAGCACCATCGAAGAGTAACAGCTTTTTTTGACGCTTTATCTTACTAAAACATTTATTTATTATTAATTTTGAATTTTTTTAACAATTGAATTTTGTATTTCAGATTAATATTGTATCACGTTGATGCTATGCCGGTGGGTCAGGCACTGGAGACCGCGCTCCACCCTAACCGGAAACGTCGGTGGCCACCGTAAGTAGTTCTAAATTGTATCTAGTTGTATTTACCACTAGCGAGAACAATAAAATTAAGTTAAATTATTCCTGTTTTCAGATCTGCTCCTGCAACTCTACCACCACCTCGGATGGCTGAGGTAGTGGTTGTGGAGATCCCTCCACCCAGCCCACCACCACCTCAGTTGGCTGAGGTAGTGGTTGTGGAGATCCCTCCACCCAGCCCACCACCACCTCAGTTGGCCGAGGTAGTGGTTGTGGAGGTCCCTCCACCCAGCCCACCACCACCTCAGATGGTTGAAGTAGTGGTTGAGGAGGCCCCTCAACCCAGCCCACCACCACCCTTGCCCTGTGAGCCCTCTCCGGCAATGTAAGTATCTTACAAACTTTTCTATTTATCTTTATACTAGCTGCGCCCCGCGGTTTTTCCCGCCTTGACCGGAATAAAAGGTAGCCTATATGTTAATCCAGGCTATAAGCTATCTACATACCAAATTTCATCCAAATCGGTCGAGCCGTTTGAGTGTGAAGAAGTAACGAACATACACACTCACTAACTTTCACATTTATAATATTAGTAGGATTATTATTATTATTAGAGCCTGTGCTGTCCTACTGCAGGGCAAAGGCCCATATTTTAAACATCATTTCTCACATCACGTCTTTTTTCAGGTTTTTGGAGTTGGCATCATCAACGTGTCGTCCTCGCCAGAGTCTGCTGGATGAAGAAATATACAATCAGCTCTTTTATGGTAAGTACTTATTTTAGCTCGGGATAGGGCTAGAAGCAAACTTTTAGTTCCCACCAGATGTTTTACCAGATGTTTTTTAAATGTTTTACAGGAAGCGAATCAGACCCTGGCGAGAGCGACGAAGACGAGGGTGGCGAGGTACGTGCCCTCATCCCGAGGTTACAGCTCACGTACTTCGACACCCCACTGGACGTTGATGATGCCGACGACCAGCCTGCAGCCGACGACCAGCCTACAGCCAACGACCAGCCTGCAGCCGACGACCAGCCTGCAGCTGACATCCAGCCTGCAGCCCACGCTCCTTCTGTAGTTCCCCCAAGCGCGACGGACCAGCCTTGGGGTATGTATGAATTTGATTGGAAACCGTTTCGACCTTTGTTCGTTTCTTTGGCGAATTGTAGGAGGTTCATCTGTTAGCGTGATGTGCGTTGAACATTTTTTTTTTTTAATCCAGATTAGATTTTCATATTAAAAAAAAGTAATCCTACCCCTGTTTGAAAATTGCTATATTTTCATATTTTTTTTATGTTGTTGTTCAGATGTGACGTACTGGTTGTATCTTATACTGTGTATTTGACATTCTTGACTGAAATTGCTTGTTTTCTTGATTTTTATTTGTTGATTTTGTTAATGTTTTTGTTGGGCAACATGCCCTTGTGTTGTGTTTTTCCATTAGTAAATATCATCATCATGTGAATTGTCAAATAAGATTTCAAATAAATGACATAGTACTTGCTCTGTAATAAGAATTATGAAAGGGTCTTTTTTAGAGCTCTTTTTCAAGTGTTTGCATTGTGACTCATAGTTTGTAAGTTAAACAATTCTAACAGCTAACACTTTGTCTGCGATAAGATTGTGTACCAAACTATGTAATAAGATACTCTCACTAGCCACTTGGCTTACAGAGTTCCCGGAATCAATGTGTAAACATACCCTTTTTTTTTGTTCGGCGTACGGGTGAACTACCTGAGCCGAGTTTTTGTTTAGCTTGCAATTTATAAAATATGTATGAAGATGTCTATTGTTTTTATTGTTTATTGTAACATAATGTGTAAATATGTAAATAAAACAATAACTTTGGAAAAAAATGCTTTTATTTTATTAATATGACGACTTTTGTACGAAAAACGGGGAAAAACTCGCTGACCTTACTTTCAACTTAAAATTAACAATACATTCCACGATAAAACTGTACTAAACTATAGATAATCAGATAGTTTATTTCATAACAATTTCAATGACACAAGGTTTGTAGAGCTGCAATGCGTAATTTCAGAGATATCGTAGTTTTAGTGAACGCGGAGAAATCGCACGTTTTCAGCCGGGCGCTCTGTGCAGATGCGCAGAGTGGCGCGAAAGGAGCTGTGCGGCGGAGGGGGTAAACCCGACCTCGCCGGTTGAACGCGTCCCAAAGGGTCATGGCCATTCGGCTAGTCCTCACCGAACACGGCTATTACGGGAGGTTCCTGTGTCAGATAAGGCGGGAGGAAACTCCCGGGTGTCACCACTGTGCGGATCGCCCAGAGGACACTGTGGAGCATACGGTGGAGATCTGCCCCGCTTAGGTGGAGCACCGCCGTGTCCTCGTGGAGGCGATCGGCAGCAGCGACCTATCGTACTGGGCCCTGTTCCAGGCCATGGTACGGAGCGAGAGGGAATGGGAAGCAGTCTCCTCCTTCTGCGAAGCAGTAATGCTCGCGAAGGAGGAGGCGGAACGGGTGAAGGAGACTCAACGGAGTCGCCCTCACGTCCCCAGCTGCAGCCACCGCAGGAGACGACCTGGGCGCCGGGGGTCGCGGGACCCCCCTCTATCCCCCTAATCTTCACACATGACAGATTTAGTATAGTACAAGACCTTACTCGAACCTTAGATGAAAAGTTGCAGAAAAACATGTTTTCTTTGAACTGTAGGTCAGTGACACTTGCATGTGTAGCCACGGGGTCATTATTTGACGTGATATAATAGCTACATGTAGAATGACCCTGATTCTAAATCAATTGATTCATCTTAATCTTGCGAGTGCTACTAAAGACATGACAGTAATCAAAATACAATATGGCGACAACCAGACGCCATATTGTGAAAAAGGAAAAAATTAAAGTCGACGAACTATAATTAAGTGCGGTATCAAAATATAGGGTTCGAGGGGGCAATTCTAAGAACTCACAAAAATGGAAATCCGACTTTAAAAAACAACTAAAAAATGCCAAACAAGTCACTTTTTAAGCAGTCTGATGCAGTTGGTGGCATGAAATCTATAATAGAACTAAAATAACTGCCACCAACTGCATCAGACTGCTTGAAAAGAACTTTTTAGTTGTTTTTTACAGTCAGGTTTTTTGAAATTATTAAATTTTTGAAGTTATACTTCCTTTGGCACGTTAAGGAAAAATGATGAGAATAAATTTTTACGATGCGCGTCACAAAGAAACCGACACCCTTATGTTAGTAGCTATAGTCTGTGGTTCATGAAGAATGATTGTTTTCCTTTTGTAAACTTTGTGACAGTATGATTTTTTATCTTGTTACGCCAAAGAAGTACTTCTTACGTGCGTACATAAGTACACAAACACTTTTTTTTTATTAGGTTAGGAAATCACCGGATGATCTCGCATCCCGCAAAAAACGTATATTTCGACACGCTCAAGGAATCAAAATTTATAGGGTACTTCCCGCTGTCCTAAAATCATGAAATTTGGCAAGAAACAAGGTCTTATAACACAACTTAAGGGAAAAGTCTATTTGATTACATCACAAAAAATAACGTCCCCATACAATGAATTCGAGTCCAATTTTAAAGTGAGGCGACCGTATCATGTGGGGCATCGTATGAAAGGACCTCATTAGCACAAGCTTACCGAAAAAAAATTTAAAACATAAGCTTCTGGCAAATTTCTAAACTCAATTCCCGAACTATTTAGATACCCGCAAGCTTGTACGTAAGGTAGCTGGTTTTTTTTGAGAATTCCTCTGCTGTCTCTGACAATATACTTATGAGTGAAACTTCTGTTAAATTCCTGTCTTGTTGTTACTTACATACCCGTTACAAGGCCAATCCAAAGTTTCGATAGAGTATTGCAAAACCGATATAATGTGTCGATTATAAGTTTATTAATGACTAGGCTTGTCCCGCGGCTACGGATGAACATTCAGAGGGCATGTCCTTTTTGATGTGTAACATTTTTCCTCTCGCTTTCCTGCAATATGTAGGAGTAATTTCATGAAATGGGACTGAAGTGTGTAACAGGAAACCGGGTAAGCGCGAATTAAGTAAGCGACAACGGAAGTATTTAAAAAAATAACTTTATTCCGGTCGAAATCGGAACTAAACGTTTTAATTTTATTTTTAACCGACTTCAAAAATGGAGGACGTTCTATGTTCGACTGTATGTTTTTTTTTTTATGTATGTCCACCGATTTCTCGTCGTCGATTATTTTTTTTATCCGAAAGAATATAGGTACTCCCGAGGTGGTCCCATATAAATTTTATCGAAATTGCTTCAGCGCTTTTTGAAAAACTGAACAAAAACGAAAAATACGTTTACCTCGATGACGTTTTGGTGTTCTCCAATTACGACTGTGTTTAAATTCCACGTTCCATGTTATTGGGATTTTTAGTTACGGGGTATAACAATTAAAAAGTGAAAAATAAAAAGCTGCTGTTACTGCTGCTGCTGTTCAGCGATAAGACCGCCGTTGTACCCATAGATTTAAGCTCGTGTAAAAGAATTGTGTGACTGTTTTGGTGTACAATAAAGTTTTATTCTATTCTATTCACTAAAAATTAAAAAAATAACTTTAACTTCGGAAGTCGGTGTCAAATAACGAAGAAATAAAATACAAACACCGACTTACGAATGTTGTTGCTTATTACCAAGGTGAGATGTCAAATGTTACACATAGGTAATATGTGACTACTGTAAGGCTCGCTCATTTTTTTTTTAATAACCTGTAGTGTCCCACTATTGGGCAAAGGCATCCCCCATATCTTTCCTGACAGTTCCTGACACTCTTTTCTAGCGCCACCTCAAACCAGCCTTCGTGGTGCGCGTCGTCACTTTCGTCACCAATAGTACATGTCCTAACTGACAAAAACCGGATTTTGGAAGAAATCGAGATTTTAAAAAATCACCTGCTCCTTAAATGGTGAAATGTAAAAAAATGTTTCTCACGTTTTTTGCAATTCATTCACATTAAATTCACGCCCCTAGCAGCCACCCCCGGAGGGGGGTTGAGGATAAATTCGAAAGAGTTACCCTCGCCCCTGGGCATTCAGGGCAGGGAGGAACAGGGGTGGGTTATAGTTAGTAAGAGTCTGACACACCCTCCCGCTCCTCACAGAGCGGGAGAAGTCATTGGATGATTTCCCACAAAAGGAGATGCCTCCGGCCACCATGGGCACTGGTTTGCGGACTGGACCTTATCTGGACGGCGAGCTACCATCGCCGTCCAGATAAGGACCAGCAGGCATATTCGCTAACTCAGTTGACATCAATTTGATAGGCACTTTGCCGTACATCGCTGCTTTGACGTGTAGGAAAACCGTAGTGATTATTATAATCGATGTCCACCGAGCAATGTACTGCATAGTGCCTATCAAATTGATGTCAACTGAGTTAGCGAATATATATGCAGGCCCGAGTCGACGGCGCGTAGTGTTCCACGCGAGCCTCAAAGAGATGTCAGCAACAACTGAAGGCGACCGCCAGGACCGATGCGGCTCTGGCACAAGCAACTGAAGGAATAGGGGTGGGTTTTAATCATTAAAAGTCTGACACGCCCTGCCGCTCCATCCAGAGCGGGAGAAGTCTTTGGATGATTGCCCGGCCCCTCCAAAAATTTGTTTTTATTTTATTTTTTTAAAACGTTGCCCCACACTAGGAATTACTCCTGTATCGTGGGTGCGTTCACAAACATTGAAACTCACATACACAAGACACCCAGACCCGGAACAACTATCTGTAGGCCATACAAATATTTGTTCCGTGCGGGGATCGAACCCGCGTCACGCAGCGTAGCAGCCGAACGCTCAACCACTGCGCCAACCGTGCCGTCAAAAAAAAGGACATGTACACATTTGATGATGAGCAACGATGTGGTCGACGCTGGAGCTCGCTACATGATCTTCCATATATCTATCTCTATTTAGCTGTATCCCCTAAGTTATTAAATTAATAACATGAATAAGTAGGTAACTATATAATCGCAAAATAAATCTTCAAAATATGTAAAAAACATAATGATTCTTTGATGCATTTCCTCATGTTTCGATCATTATTTTTTTGTAAAGTGCAAACCGCAAGTAGTTAAATTAATCTACAATCCGGAAACCACAGATGGACGAAGCCAAAAAATCTCTTAAGCTCACTGATTTCCTGGTACTTATTAGTAATTATTGCTGAAGGTTGCATAGACATTAACATAACATCAAGTATATATTCCTCGGAGTAGTAGACAGGGGATATAAGTACCCCAGATTTCGCCACTCACGTGAGCCAACTGATCGGCGCATACGGTGGCCCCACTTGGACGTAGCACCGCGCTGTCCACGTGGAGGCGAGTGGCGATGGCGATCTCTCTCATCTTGGGGTACTGCTCTCATCTTTGGGACGGATCTGCCAAATACCAGCTTTGCAGCTTAAGGTGGAAGCGCCAGTGTAGCCCGCGAAATTCAAATTTTCTTACGTTTTTTGTAATTTGCAAGTCAGTTTGTGTCTAGGTCAAAATTTGATTCGCAAAATTTTGACCTAGACATAAACTGACACACTGACACAGACCTGCAAATTCCAAAAAACGTAAGAAAATTTGAATTTCGCGGGCTACCTTGGAGCTTTCACCTTAAGTCAATTTAGAAATGAGCCAAGAGGATCATCGACAATGATGAACTTGTCGATTTAAAGCTGCAAAGTCTGGAGTTGGACGCCGAGTTGCCAGTCTGTCGGTTTTCTATCGGTTACGGAGTGTGAGAGTCGGAATTTCATAGTTTAATTCCGCCAAGCCTGTTCCACCATCGGACCACTAGAAATACGGCAATGCGCCAACGGTAAATGTTGGACATATCCCACCCACACGCAGAAAACGTTTTGGGAACACAATCATTGTGCGTGCAGCTAAGGAGTGGAATTTCCTGTCAGAGTCTGTGTTTCCTGGTAGCTACTACCTGGGGGTCTTTAAGTCAAGGGTGAATAGGTTACTTCTTGGTAAGCCTGCCCTCCTGCATCGCTCACCATCAGGTGAGATAGTGGTCAAACGCGAGCCTTTATGTGGATTGGATTTGAGCCCTGATTTTTTGAAGAATTCTTGAACCTGATGGATAAACTTAGAATAAAAGACTTAGCTGGACCTTGGTGTTGACTAGAATGGCATCACCGCTTGGTAAAAATATTAAGTAGACAGCAAGTTGGACCGATGGCCTGATGAGAGCCGCAAGAGTCCGCTAGAAGCAAGAAGCATATTAGGCGTGGTCAATGTGGCGTCGCTTCGAGGAGGCCTATGTCTAGCATTAGACGTGACGGCAATCAGTGTTGCCAACTTGCGGGGTGCACCTCTGGTCGGCGCGTGCTTTTGGCATTTCTTCCTCCCTCTGCTGTATAGGAATGAGATAGGAGGGAAGGGATGCACGGTTATCTAAAAACAAGAAATGGGATGCATTCGGAAATATGATAGCAAATTCATATTAATAAAACTTGCGTGAGCAGGACGTTTTTCGGATAACATTAAGATATATATAATAACATAAAATTATATTTCAATAATAAATATTTAAAAAAAAAACATTTAAAAATATAATAAAATTAATATATTGAGTGATTACATTTATTATTACTGAATGATAAATGTGCAGCGTCCTGTGAGTTTATCACTAAAACAATATTTTACGTTAGTTTATAAGTACTTGTATTTTATTGCTCAAAGGAACGCTAAGATTAGCAAGTAATAATTAACTATTCATATTTTAGTACGTAATTAAAATTGAGAAGTAGTTACTACTAGAGAGATAAACGTGCGAATAGGACTGGATTTATAGTAAAAGATCTACACTGAGTTTCATCATCACCGTATATACTTACATTTTTTTTTGGGGTGATGGGATATCGTTAGATCATAACTTCTTCCGCTCTCAGTGGGAGGGAGTGTCAGATTCTTATTGACTAAAACCCACTCTATTCTATCTTCCAATCAGTATGTTTTTTTTTTGTATGTTTGTTACGCGATTTCTCCGCCACTTGTGAATAAATTTTGATGATTCTTTTGTTTGGTAGGTCATACTTCAGAAATGCGAAATTAATGCAGCTTTGAAAAAATCAACATAAACAAAAAATATGTACACACAGATAACGTTTTGGTTGTCTCCAATTATGTTCAAACTCCATTACAAAAAATAAAACCGACTTCCAAAACAGAAAATACACTAAAAATTGTAAAACAAATTTCAAAGTCGGTAACGAAGAAACAAAATATAAACACTGACTTCCGAAATTAAAGTTATTTTGCAGTTTTTAGCGTGTTTTCTTTTTTGGAAGTCGGTTGTATTTTTAACCGACTTCAAAAAAGAAGAGGTTCTCAATTCGTCTGTACTTATGTTTTTTTTTTTGATGGTCAATGGGGCCTAAAAATTCTGGAATGGCGACCGCGTACCGGAAGACGCAGTGTTGGAAGAACTTCCACAAGGTAGACCGATGACCTGGTGACGGTCGCGGGTAGCCGATGGATGCGAGACGCACAGGACCGACCATTGTGGCGACACTTGGGGGAGGCCGATGTCCAGCAGTGGACATCTTTCGGCTGAAATGATCGTGATGATGATGACTACTGTGGTTCCTCTCAGTGAGAGGGTGTGGGCTATAATCCATCACGCGGGCACAATGCGGGTTGGTGGAAGTCATAATTATGTCTTCGAATTTTTGGTTCTAGGACATGCCGGTATCCTCACGATGTTTTCCTTCACCGTTTTGAGAGCAGTGGTGATGAAATAATTTACACAAAGTAATGCGCCTGCCTGGGTTTGAACTCACGACCTACAACTTGTAAGCCGCGGCCGTTACCACTGGGCCACCACTGCTCCTCTTATTTATCTATTGCCCTGATTATATTGGGCAGTAGACTGGCTTTCTTTTACATAACTTGAAAAATGTCTCTACCTACCTACTCCTTGAAGGTAATCCATCTGTAGTTTCTGTAATCAGAAGTCAATATGTTTAGGAATAACACTAATTTGGAAATTACCGTACCCCAAAATCATAAAAATTCCGTACCCGCGCAACTAGATCATGACCCGTACCTCCAAACACAGCCGTCTCTGGAACGTAGCCAAGAAAGCTATGGGGGCTGCAATAAGGAGGTTGAATCAATAAGGTTCATACCAGTTCAGTTCTGGCCATCAACAGTACAGTGCCTGCAAAGTTCACAGCTCACCTCACTCAAGTGAGCGGACACAATTCGAAAATGAACTCATTTGATTTTTAACCGACTTCGAAAAAGGAGGAGGTTCTATGTTCGACTGTATGTATGTTTTTTTTTTACTTTTTTTATTTATGTCCACCGATTTCTCTGTCATTTGTGGACCGATTTTCAAAATTCTTTTTTCATCCGAAAGAATATACTCCCTAGGTGGTCCCATATAATTTTTATATAAATTACTTCAGCGGTTTTTGAAAAACTGAACAAAAACGACAAATATGTATACCTAGACGACGTTTTGGTTTTCTCCAATTACGAGTATGTTTAAATTCCACGTTCCATGTTATTTGGGTTTTGTGTTCTGGGGTATAACAACTAAAAAGTGAAAAATAAAATATTTTTTTACAAAAAAAAACAACCGACTTCCAAAAAAGAAAATAGGTACTTACACTAAAAATTTAATAATAACTTTGATTTCGGAAGTCGATGCCAAATAACGATGAAATAAAATACATACACCGACTTCCGAAATTAAAGTTATTTTTTAATTTTTAGTGTATTTTCGTTTTTGGAAGTCGGTTGCAACGAGACAGCGTTATAATTTCGAACTTCTCTTAAGTCCTATCTAGTCAGCGGGACTTACGAGAATGTCTACCTACATTTATACCTAATAAGTACATATTACTCTTTGGGTCTCTATTTATATAAATATACGTAAAATGAAAGGGTACCTCGAGTTCTGAGGTGCAAAAATATTTATGCTAGGTTCGTGGGCTAGAATTACCGAGTGTTTTATACAGTGACTTGCTATCATCGATAACGGTTGTCAAAAGCCAAAAAAAAAATTGACATTCACCTCATGATGTTAGTGCAATACCAATCCTTATGATTTTTATGTTTTTCCCAATTGTTCGTGATAATAGAATGTCTTTTTGTGTAATATCAGGCCCTTCATATCGTAGGTACTCATGTTTTAAAGCTTCATTTAAACTTTGAGTGTTACCATATTTTTGCTAGCGCGCCAAAAATACATCCGAAGCGCCAATTTTGACATAACTTTTTTTTGACATTTTTTTGTCGTTTCTTCTTTGCAGGAACCAAAGGATATAACATGTCTTCCGAAAAGATTCTACACCAGGACAACAAGTCATCTTCAAGGTCACTACAATCTGAAGACAGTGATTCAACGCCAGAAAGTGCCACAGATTCGCAAAATAGTTTATTTAAAACACACACAGATAATAATACTTGTGTTGAAAACTGCATAGAGAAAACAAAATGCGAGGGGAATAAGAAGAGAGGGATTTGTTGCAGTAAGTAGAATATTTAATTCTTTATAGTGATGTAACATTGAGAAAACTGGAATGCCCAGAACAAAAAAAAAATAAAAAACTTTTTTCCAAATAATAGAATAGAACAGACTTCCAAAAAAAAAATTCAAAAATAACTTTAATTTTGGTTTCATCGTTTTTTGATACGGACTTCCGAAATTAAATTTATTTTGCTATTTTTTTGTAATTTTTTTTGGAAGACTTCTATTTTTTTGAAAAAAGTTTTAGTTGTAAAATTGTGTGAACAATACATAGACAATAACTGCAGCAATCGCGAGTCATTCGCTGTTAGTTATTTAGTTCAATTGTCTATCTCCGAAGATCTTAATGTGTTATAAACAAAAATCTAAAACCTTCCTTCAAAAATATGAATTAAAATAACAGAAACCCCATCCAAATCGGATCAGTAGTTTTTTGAGAAAGTCTCGGTCATATAAACATACATACGTACAATACATAAGCGACGAATACAGAACCACCTTTTTGGAAGTCGGTTAATAATCTAAGAGAGTCATGGTTAATTTTATTTAATTTTTTGTCTGTTCTGTTCCAATTCAGGGTAAAGCCATTCATTCATTCATTTATCAATTTTTAAGTCCTCCATATCTTCTTTTCATTCCTCCCGGTTTTGGGCCATCTATGGCCCAAAACCGGGAGGAATGAAAAAAAAAAAAAAATGAAAAATGAAATGAAAAAAAAAAAAAATGAGATGAGAAAGAAAAAGAGATGAGAAGATGAGATGTGACATGTGGGATGTGATTTCCACTAACCTGCATGCACTGTGTGTGTGTTACGTGGTGGATTACGGCCCACTCCTTTCCACAGAGAGTAGGCCTGTGTCCTAGCAGTGGCAACTTTATAGGCACATTATGCTAGCGTATCATTAGTCATTACACTTATTCCCCGAAGCCAGACTTAAGTGGTTAGTAGATACAACCACATTTTGCAAGTTATATTTGAGAGCGAAACTATTAGTGCCATTAATCAAGCACAAATCAAAACTTCTGGCTGCTATAGTATAGGGAACGTGCATGGCGTAGTCTGTGCCATCTAGTGGAGTAAATTCGAAACTTTAACCCTTTAAAAACTTGTCATTGACATTTCCGTACCATATATGTATACACACACGCATCATGCATACATGCAGCACGCATAACGTTGGCTGGCATCTAGTGAGTGAAATCCGCAACTTTTACTGTATAAATACTTGACATTGACATTTATGTGCCACCATCTATAGCTCCTGCACGCTCCCTATATATACAGAGTGGTGATGACAATACGACATTAAATTAAACCTCGCATACCTCAAGACGTTCTCAGTCTACATACAAAAAATCATTTGAATATATCCAGTAGTTTAGTCACAGGAAATTATTTGTCATTTTTAACATTTGCTACATGATGTATCTGATAATAGGGAAACACTGTCAGGTTAACGACCCACATCGGTATAAACATCAAAACATTAAAGTCACGTTGCCAACTCGCTACTACGCACTTTCGCCAAATTAGTATTTTCATCTGATTTAGTGAAAATTATACCTTAACTCTGAGTAATAAGAGTCATAAAGCGTGTAATGTGATGTGGACTGATGAAAGTACATTTACAAGGAACGGTTTATGGAACAGACAGAATATTCGTTACTGGAGCCGCGTGAATCCGCGTCTAGGACGGGAGACTTCGCACCAGTACAGATTTGGTGCCAATGTTTGGGCTGGCATTCATAGCTGTGATTCTGTGCTAAATAATCTGTGATTTAGTGTAATTTTACTGAGCATTAATCCATAATTAAAAGCCAAAAAATCAAGTCGCTACAGGACCGCGCGTTGTTGCCGCTCTTACGACAGGTTAGTGAACTCATATTTATAAGTGGTGTTCTATTTCGTTTCTAGTTTTATGCCATTTAGTTTGTTTGAAATTTTTATTTTTTTATTTTCGATGTTAGGATATTTTTGATAGCTTAAACTTATTCTTACAAACTGGTATTGTCCGTGTTTTCATTTATTGTCGTATTGTCTTCTCCACGCTGTATACAATAAAGTTGTAGTTAATGCCGAAAAAAAAAATTTGGACCTCCCTCCGCAGCTCCCTCACGCGTTCTGCCTCATCCATCGCGAGCATTACTGCTTAGCAGATGAAGGTGACAGCTTCCCATTCACTCTCGCTCCGTACCATGGCCTGGACCAGAGCCGGGTGCGAGAGGTCGCTGCCGCCGATCGCCTCCACGAGGACACGGCGGTGCTCCGCCCAAGCGAGTGCCGGAAAGACCTCTACCGTATGGTCCACCGTGTCCTCTGGGCGATCCACACAGTGGTGATACCCGGGCGATTCCTCCCGCTTAATCCTGAGCAGGAACCTCCCGAAACAGCCGTGTCCGGTGAGGACCTGCGTCAGGCGAAAGGAGAGGACGCCGTGGCGCCTCTCCAGCCACTCCTCACAGAGGGGCACTACCGCTGCAATTGAGGCGTGCCCTGCGCTGAGTTGCGACAGTCGCACTCTCCATGCCGCCATGAGATCCCGCCGGAGCTCTGTCCGCTGTACCGTGATTTCTTGAAATAGTTAATGGTTAAGTTACGCCCCGTTTTGCCTCCTCACAAGGCTGTTGGTCTGGTGGTTGCAGGTGCTATTGCTAAACGTGAGGTTCTGAGTTCCATACTCGATTCGGGAAAACGGTTCTTGGGGTGTCCCATCTGTAATTTCTCGGTAGCAACCCAGAGTCTGATTTCTGGCAATTTAGAACTGTCGAAATGAGCGTTCACTTAATTACGTCTGCCTGTTTTTTTTTAAGTTAAACTTCTTTACCGCACGCTTGACTTGGGGAGTAAGCTGGTGAATGCGTGACGAGAGCGTTACGAAAAGTGTGATCGGGCGAGGCGAACGGAAGAGATGGAGCTAAAGAAGTTTTACTTTAGTCGTGTGGTCTAAAGCATACTCGTTTTTTTTATGTCTGCCTAACCCACGGAATAGAAAAAACGAGTGGAAGTGCCCACGCAGCTATCCGGCGTGTGTCAATATAGGGAATATGCATGAAAAAAATATTTGTTATCTAACCGGTTTATCGATGAATATACAAAAAAATAGAGTACGACCAGTGAAAACAGAATCAAAATTGATCGAAAATGAAACGAGATATAACAATTTTAAACAAGTATATCTGCCTCTCTCTCGAAAACGCTGTTTTCTATGGCAGTTTTATGGGTGGCATGTCCTTTGACGTCAAAAAACACGTCGGACTTCTCTTTCTAATTATCAACTTGAAAGCTTTATAACTTCGTCGCTGATCATGATATTTTGCGAATTTCTTCATATTTGTTCACTATAGTTCATTTATCGTCAATTTAACAAATAAAAAATAGATAGATAGATACTCGTAGATAGATAGATAAAACATTTATTCAGTGCACACAAAAGACACACAAAATCACAATAAAATTATTATACGGCATGCATATTCCCTATTATACGGAAAAATGTGTAATATAATAACAACCGTCGTTAGTTGTAATAAGTCTTAATTTCGTAGAGTAAAAAAACTTTGACGAAAATGTTATTACAATTTTCTAACTTTAAAACTAGTGTCCGACCGAAGGTTCGGTTTCACTTTCGGTCAAAAATATGGTTTTGGCTAATTTCGATTTTGCCCAAAAAGTGGCCGAATATTCGGCTTCACCGAAACTAGGGTCTTTGAACTGAAGGTTATTATAGAGACCTAAAACTTGCAGTCTCGTTCGTCTATGTGTATAATAATTTGTGTGTAACCATCGATTCACTAATTTACTTAGTGTTTTATGAAAATTAGGGCGGATTTTTCAATGATCTGATATAATTTTTTTACCTCACCAAGTGGAGTGTCGGTTTCGTTTACGGGCAAAACTGGCAGAGGACGTGTCTCGGTCGTACTATTTAAAACACTAATCGCCTGACAGCCCATAAAACCATAAACAATACAAAAAGCCCAAACTTCCTTGTTCCATCCTCGGCGGTCAATAGACAAACTTATTCTATTTTTAATTATCATTGCGCTGACAAAGGCACAGACATCGTTCGCATTGAGCCTGTTGCGATCTTTGACAATGAATGTCCTATTCTAGACTTCAAATACATAAATAGTGTGCATCATGTTTTGCATACTAAAAATCTATGGCAGAGATTTAATCGCGCCTAATATTACATCGGGTTCCGTATGTCTGATTATAGTTTCTGGTCTATGTTTGGATCCACCGCATTAAATAGTGATAACATCAGATGTTATCAGTAACAGATCTGATCTTTGGACCTGATATTCCCAGAGGGGATTATTATGTGTGAAGTTTTTAGCGTACCCGAAGAGTTCAAACAGAGCCCTATTGCTGTCACTCATGTGACCTGTCCGTATGTCTTTTTTTTTATTGTTGATAGGCACGCGATTGACCACTATCTCACCTGATGGTAAGCGATGATGTGGTCGAAGATGGAACACGCTTGCCTAGAAGTAACCTTCACTCTTGACTTAAAGACTCCCAGGTTGTAGCTATCAGGAAACACAGACTCCGGTAGGAAATTCCACTCCCTAGCTGTACGCACAATGAATGTTTTCTCAAAACGCTTTGTGCGTATGGACGGGACGTCCACCATGAACCGGTGGCACTTCGCCGTACGTCTTGTGGTCCGTTGATGAAACGGGCTTGGCGGAATCAAATTATGCAATTCCGTCGCACACTCACCAAAATGTAACCGATAGAAAACCGACAGGCTAGCAACTCGGCGTCTATGTTCTAGACTTTGTAGTTTCGACTCAACGAACCTATCATTGCCGATGATCCTATTGGCTCGTTTCTCAATGTCTGTTTGGCCGTCTGTCCGTCTGTCTGTCCTATCCGTCCTCTGGAACAAAATTTTGTTCCGAAGAATTTTTTAACTTCCCATTGACATATGAACTTGAAATTTGGTGATAATGTTTATTATTACGTATATTTTACTAATAAAAACCAATATTTTGATAAATCAGATTTTTTCTTTGATAATTCCTTCATTATGTACGGAACCCTAAATATGCGAAGTCTGACATGCACTTGGCCACTTTCTTACCCGATGGCAAGCGATGACGTGGCCGCGTGGTCGACAATGGAGCACGCTTGCCTAAACGTAACCTTGCCTTATCCTTTTACACCCGGGCTGAAAGGATAAGTTTTACTTTCAAAAAATTCTAGCGTCAAACTGTTTAATTTATGCGAACACAACCGACGTCGATCGGCGGTGAGGGTGTCTGACATTACTCAAAAAAAATCTCGGTAAAAAGGCCCCCAGGTTATAGCTATCAGGAAACACAGATTCCGGCAGGGAATTCCACTTCTTAGCTGTACGCACAATGAATGTGTTATGCTCTATGAGATGAGAGGGACTAGGCTTCCAACCTACCACCTAGTACCTACTAGCCCTAGGTACTTACTTGGGCTACTATTATGCGGCCGCCATCTTAGGGCTTCATCTGTTTTTAGATCTTAGGATATACATACATACATATATAGTCTTATTTTAGTTCAATTATTGATTTTATGCTACCAACTGCATCAGACTACTTGAAAAGTGACTTGTTTGGAACTTTTTAGTTGTACAGTACAGTCGGGTTTTTGAAAATATATATTTTTTTTATTTTGTACATTTTAGTAAGTTATATTTTTGGAATCGCCTCCTCCAACCCTTTATTTTGATACCCCACTTAATATAGTTCGTCGTATTTAATTTTTTTCTTTATCACAATATGGCTGTCGCCATATTGTATTTTGATTACTGTCATGTCTTTAGTAGCACTCGCGAGATTAAGACGAATCAATCGACATAAGAATTATCGAAATCGGCCCACGCGTTTGATCTGTAAAGCGCCACAAAGAAACAAACATACATACATACCTACGTAGGCTGGTAAAGACATTACCATCTGTTGCCTCGTGCAGTCGGGTAAATACATCCTTGCCGCTCTAAATCTGATTTGTTAAGGCGTATATAGCCGCCAAGTGGCGCCCTCATTAAATAAAAAATCGATGCAGAGCGTAGAAAACAAAGATTAAAGAATCCTATGTTGCGTTTCTTACAAAGAGAATAAAGTATTTTTACGTTGTTGAAACAGGACTCAAAGTGTTTCGTATACAAAGTAGTAAGCAAAAGTGTCAAAAACGGCCGTTTTTGGTACTTTGAGATAAAGACAAGATACGAATTTTTATTCAATGAGGGCGCCACTTATGGCGAAGTAGGCCCTTAATCAAATTTATTCCCAAATTCAACGCGACAAGAATCACTGTCAAAAACAGTTTGCCATAAATGCAAATCTAACATTGCCCAATGCCCCCTACGTCATTTCTACCATTCTTTAAGGTGGTTATACGTCATAAGTATGACGTAACACATGATCTAAAAGGATATTGAGGTCAGGCTACTATTATTCTTTATTGATTAGCCTTTAAGGAAAACCGCTGTCGTCTAGGCTTGTAATTGGATGGGTGTCATTATCATACAATGGCGGATCGGATTGGAATCAGCTGTTATTTCTATGTGGATGACCCTATGGATTTGGGTTTGTGGCCTTGAACTCAACTTGGTGGAAGTTGTGGTGGGTCATGAATAAAATTTTAGTTGAACAAGTTTTTATTTGCATAAACAGTTTATATTTTCCCACTTCTGGGACTCAGGCCTCTTTTCTGTCAGAGGGGGCGAGCATGCTTGCCGAGTGCAGGTTTATAATTTCTTTAGATCATCATTATGTGCCTAGCCTTTCCCAACTATCTTGGGGTCGGCTTCCAGTCTAACCGGATGCAGCTGAATACCAGTATTTTACATGGAGCGACTGCCTATCTGACCTCCACAACGCAGTTACTGGGTAATACGATACTCCTTGGTAAGACTGGATGTCAGACTTTCGGGCTTCTGACGACCCGTAACGGCTGTCAAAAATCCACGATTGACAGCCGGGACCAACGGCTTAACGTGCTTTCCGAGGCATGGAGGAGTCTCGGTATGTAAAGATGGTCACCCATCCATGGACCAACCCCGGCAAGCGTAGCTTAACCTGATGGATCGACCCGTGCGGCTGTTATTACTTTAGCCACGAGCTCCACTTTATAATTTCTTTAGATATTCTTAAAAAAACCCAACTGCAAATATTAACTAAAAAGTTCCAAACAAGTCCCTTTTCAAGCAGTCTGAAGCAGTTGGTCCTATTTATTTTTAACCGACTTCAAACAAGGAGGTTATGTATTCGCCCCGTATGTATGTATGCTTGTTTGTCCGTAATGTTCTCGAAAATTACTGATTTGATTTGGATGGAGTTTTCGGTATTCAAATGCATATTTTCTAGGAAGGTTTTAGTATATTTTTCATTAGGATCTGATGAAGATCTTCGGAGATAAACAGTCTATGTATTTTTAACACAATTTAATGGGGAACCACAACTAAAAAGTTAAAAATAAAAAACTTTTTTACAAAAAAATAAAACCGACTTCCAAAAAAATGACAAAAAAAGCGCAAAATATGTAACTTTAATTCCGGAAGTCGGTGTCAAAACACGAAGAAACAAAATTTAAACTTTTCTCCACTTTAGGAACTACTACTGTATCGTAGGTGCGTTCAAAAACATGTAAACTCACATACACAAGACACCCAAAATCGGAACATCTGTATGCCATACATACAAATATTTGTTCCGTACGGGATCGAACCCACGACACAACATAGCGTCTCCCAAAATTTCGGGTGACCCAATCCCAACTTAGTCTAGTCTATTAAGGGCCTACCTCCGCATAAGTGGCGCCCTCATTGAATAAAAACTCGTAGCACAACATAGAAAATAATTATTAAAGAATCCAACGTCACGTTTGTTACAAAGAGGATAATAGTAGATTATTAACCAAGGGGATAAAGCAGTGTCTTCTGTCGCGGGAGACGATTTAAATCGCGAGCGTAACGAAGGACTCGAGGTTTACTCCCGAGCGTAGCGAGGGTGTTAAAAACTTAAATCACGAGCGAAGCGAGGGAGTTAACACAATAATAATATGAGATAAGCATTTATTGTCGCTTTGATTTAACATCGTAACGTATTTTTAGAACATTAACTTATCACTACATAGTATAAAACAAAGTCGCTTTCTCTGTCCCTATATCCCTATGTATGCTTAAATCTTTAAAACTACGCAACGGATTTTGATGCGGTTTTTTTTAATAGATAGAGTGATTGAAGAGGAAGGTTTATATGTATAATTTGTACCCGAGCGAAGCTGGGGCGGGTCGCTAGTTTATAAAAAACAAACGACTTCCAAAAAAAAAAATACACTAAAAATTAAAAGGAAGGAAGTCGATTGTTTTTTTTGTAAAAAAGTTTTTTATTTTTCACTTTTTAGTTGTTATACCCCAGAACTAAAAACCCCAATACCATTGAACGTGGAATTTAAACATTTGGAGAACACCAATACGTCATCGAGGTATATATTTTTTTCGTTTTTGTTCAGTTTCTCAAAAAGCGCTGAAGCAATTTCGATAAAATTTATATGGGACCAACTTGGGAGTATATTCTTTCCGATAAAAAAGAATTTTGAAAATCGGTCCTCAACTGACGCAGAAATCGGCGGACATACATAAAAAAAAAAAACATACATACAGTCGAACATAGAACCTCCTCCTTTTTCGAAAGTGGGTTAAAAATATTTTTTTTTTCCTTCGCCCTTCATGGGCAGGCTAAGGTCTTGGACCATACCGCCTCGTCTTCAGTGCTTATTATCTTTCTTGTTTATAAGTAAGGCCAAAGCCTCGTCTTCAGTTTAATCCTTCTTGTTCAAAAGTAAGTAAGGCCGAAGCCTCGTCTTCAGTTTTATCCTTCTTTTTTCCATTAGAATGCAGATGTAACACATTCTAATGTTTTTTGCAGTATTTGGCAACAAATGTGACGAGTCAGCCTTCTCGGCAAACTTCACTGAGGTAGTCAATACTACAATAAAGTTCTCAGCTCCATTTGCCCGAGATCGCGCCTGTTTCAAAGATTCTACATATTGCCCATTTACGTTGACACTTGAGACACAAAACTACACCAATTTTACATCACAATATCCACTAGGAATCAATAAACGAATAATTAATACAGCCACTGAACTTCACTCGACAAAATCCCGCCAAAAACCTCGGTTAAAAATAAATTAAAATAAACTTAACGTTTATGTATTTGAAGAAAACAAAAACGCGGCAAATGCCTAGACTAATATTTTTTTGTCGGAAAAGCAAAGGCATCAAGCTCATACAGCCTCGTCGGTTTTCGTAATTGCATAATAAATGCGTATTCCTTTTTCAAAAAGATGTATAATGCTTTGTATACAAACTCAATGGTGTAAACACAGATGTAGTTCAGTATAAATTTCGGTAAGTATTCCAAATTTAAATCAAATTCTCCCCCTAGAGGATGAATGAAAAAATTTTCTTTCCCTGTTTTTAACAGATTAAAAATGACCATTGTTATGTTCGCTTTCTGTGGCATAGAATGTCACTTTTTTGAGCAAGTGGTACGAAAAGTATTTTTACGTTGTTAAAACACGTCTCAGAATGTTTCGTATCCAAAGTAGTAGGCAAAAGTGTCAGAAACGGCCGTTTTTTGGTACTTTTGCCTACTACTTTGTCTACTTCTGAGACCTGTTTTAACAACGTAAAAATACTTTATCCTCTTTGTAACAAACGTGACGTTGGATTCTTTAATATTTATTTTCTATGCTATGCTACGATTTTTTATTCAATGAGGGCGCCATTTGGCCGGTAGTAGACCCTTAATTTTGAACGAGACATTTTCCGAGCACCATACTTTGATTATTAACCCCTAAAGTGTCTATAAGATAACGTGCTCGAAACGTCTAGGGCACACCAATGGGAGCACGCCATGATATCAGTCTGTTGCGTAACGGTCAATTCTATATTCATAATGACGTATCCAATGAGTGCTTTGACCTCGACAGGCCTTTTGACGAGACGTGAGGATTATTCATTTAGAGATACATATCAATAAGGCCGATTTCACCAATTCTAAACGCCCAGTTTTCGACGTTTAAGCTCGCTTAAACGCGTTTAGCCGCTGTCATAAAGCTGAAGAGTTTGTTTGTTTGTTTGGTTGAACGCGCTAATGTCAGGAAATACTAGATAAAATTGAAAAAATATTTTTGTGTTGAATAGTCCATTTATCGAGGAAGGCTATATAACATCACGCGGTGACCAACAAGAGCGAAGCATCAATGAAAAATGTGGCAAAAACGGGAAAAAAAATCCTTTTAAACGGCAAAAATTATGTATGACGGTTGTTTTCCTTTTAAAGTTCTAAAAAAAAGTCCGCGACAGCATATCAATCATAGCAATTTTTTTATGGTTTTTATTTTTAACGCTAAGCCTAGTTTAGTAAAACTTAGTTTATAGAGCGAATGGTGAAATCGGCCTTAAATGCCATATCGTCTGATATTTTGCTTTTAGTAAACACACATGAGTTTGGTGGAGGAGCTCGTGGCTAAAGTAAGAGGAACTCGTGGTCAAAGTAATAACACGGAGCGATCCTTCAGGTTAAGCTACGCTTGCCGGGGTTGGTCCATGGATGGGTGACCATCTTTACATCGAGACTCCTCCGTGCATCGGAAAGCACGTTAAGCCCGGATATCGAAGAAGCTTGGAGAGAGAAGTTGGTCCCGGATGTCAATCGTGGATCTTTGACAGTCGTCAGAAGCCCGAAAGTCTGAACACAAAAAAAAAAATGTTACCAAGGGGTCTTGTGTTACCCAGTTACTGGGTTGTGGAGGTCAGAAAGACAGACGCTCCATGTAAAATACTAGTATTCAGCTGCATCCGGTTAGAGTTAGAGTACCAGCAGTGGTCAAAATAAAAGAATGATTATGCTGTTCCTTGCAGCTTTTCCTCACGTGACCTAACCGACAGGAGTCCTGTTTTTTCCGGGATAAAAAGATTTATATAACTTTGTCGAATAAATAGCTGCCATTGAGATTTTATCTGAGAACCTCACAAACCGTTGGAACATTGAATAGTTTTGCAATTTCCCTTGAGATTTGAATATTAATTAAATGATTTCTTAAGTTTTATCGTTCAAGCAAGTTCACAGGGTCGTTGCCAGCAGGAAATGTTATTTAATCAAATGTGATTAATTTAGTTTATTTTTCACCGACTTCAAAAAAGAATGAAGATGATGAAGATCTTCTGAGAAAGGCAGTGGAAATCTTCAATATCTAACAGCAAATGAATCGCGATTACTGCGATCGTTTGTCTGACCTATGTATTGATAACACAATATGGGGAACCACAACTAAAAAGTGAAAAATAACGTATCGAATTTCGGAAGTCGGTTTTGTTTCTTCGTTTTTGACACCGACTTTGCAAAGCAAACCGTGTCTATGCTTTGCTACGGTTTTTTATTCAATGAGGGCGCCACTTGGCGGCTATACAGGGTGTAACGGAAATATGTGGTCATATTTTAAGACCTGCATCTCTCCATCGATATGAACAACTTTTTTCAAGAAAACCTGAGGAAATTCTCAAAAAAAAATTTTACCTCCCATACAAATATTGATCAGCTGATGATAACTTTGTATAGAAAGTCCAACGTTGTTTTGGGTATTTACTATTTTTTCTTAGAGTTCATTGTTCATATCCATGGGCAGAACCGGTTCTTAAAATATGACCACACCTTTCGTTACACCCTGTATACGCATACGTCATAGCATATCCCTAAAATAAAAAAGGAACTCTCTATCTGTAAACGTCAATTTAACTAAAACTGTATAAGCGCCGCCTGGTGATATAAACGAGTAACCTCTTTTTTTCGATACGATTTGACATAAGCGAAAGTTTACCCCAACCGCGTTTGATTGCGTTAAAAAACTCACACTAAGCAGGATCACTCACTATAATTACTTAATTTTAAACAAGATTTCATTCTTAATCCGTCAGGCCCCTCGCGTCTCCTTAGGGTGACGAGACAATGTGCAATTATACGACTTTTTATGGTTTTTAATTGAACATCACGTCAAGGGCCTTCTCGCGGTCCAGTGGCGCCCTCTTTGAATAAAAAATCGTAGCATAGCACAGAAAATAAATATTAAAAAATCCAACTTCACGTTTGTTACAAAGAGGATAAAGAATTTTTACGTTGTTAAAACAGGTCTCAAAATGTTTCGTATCCAAAGTAGTAGGCAAAAGTGCCAAAAACGGCCGTTTCTGACACTTTTGCCTACTACTTTGGATACTTATAGCTGATCAAAATTAGTATGGGCGGTGCAATTTTTTTTTAATTCCAATTTTATCTTGGTTTATCAGTACCTCGAGTACGAGTTTTTTAACGCACTCGATCGCGTTAAAGTAAACTTCAATTTGTACTAAAACTGTATAAGCGCCGCCTGGTGACAATAACGGATAACCTCTTTTTGAAGTGAAACTTCTAATGCGACTCCCAACAAGGTTGTGTTAAATGTTTAACGCTACCATGGAGGGGGGTATGAAAGCACTATTGCTTTAAACGTTCAACGCTCCTGGGGAGGGGGAATAGAAAGAGACAGAGCGAGAGTGAATGCGTGGCACTCGAACGCATGCGCGTAGTATAACCTGTTACAGGCCAGCGCCAGCGTTTGATAATCCCATTGTAAATGTTGTAGATTTGAATATTTCTCCACTCGAAAATGATAATTAAAAGATGCGATCAATTGTGAATTGTAAGCAATGTTAATAAAGTTTGTCTTATAGAAACAATTATGATTTCAATAAAAATCAATTTCTGCGCCTTCCTATTTTCATTTCCACATTACGAAGTTTCACTTCTTCCGCGCGGAGGGACTCCACGCAGAATTTTCTTTTTTCTATGCGATTTGACATAAGCGAACGTCACACTAAGCCCTCAGAATACAAGTTGTAACAAGTCATAAAGCTTTGTTGGTTTTCTGATCTCCATTACAAATTATGTTCTTTCGTACCAAGTTTTTTAATTCCAAATTTAAATATTCTTTGCCTTCTGTTTATTTCTTGTTTTTTCTCATTTTTAAATCAGTTCGGATTCAACTGCCGAGCTGGAAGCTCCTCTATATTATTGTAATTTTCTTCAGCAACTGACAGTTACCACTTTGCAAGAGTTTTTAGAACAGTGATGTGCAGCTTTTATAACCGGGCATGTGTCCTGGCAATAATACAATTTAAATATGTACCTAGTCACAGTGTATGGTGTACGTACGATTAAATGGTGGTTCATCTAATCTAGCCTTCTGTAAATAATAAAATATATGTCTAAATTCGTCGTATTATTATCTTCCTCTACCTCCTCATGATGTCACTCCTCCGTACCTCCTCATCGTGTCACTTCTCCGTCCCTCCGCTACGTGACAAAGTAATGTCTGGCGGCCCTGGGATCACTGACTATAATTACTTAATTATACAAGATTCTTTTATTTCATTCTTAAACGTCGAAACATACCGGAACCGAACATTAACAAACATAAAACGGTTCCGTATATTAATTAAGTGAATTCCTAGATAAGGACTTTTTACGTTTTCAACATCGTAGTTAATTTTTAAACCAAGGTGTAATCAAGGTCTCTTTGGGGTACTTAGACTTTAACAGGCATATTTAAAAAACTGGTTAACCTTTTTTTTTACTTTAAATAGCCTGTACTGATTAGCGGATTCTTAATTCATTTTGATCAGTGTTTAAATTAAACATTTGCTTATTTTTTTTATTCATAGGGCCCTAAGCTTGCAATGTGCTAATTTTAAAATACGCATTGCTTATTTATAAAAAAATTAACCTGACTATAAAAAACAACTTAAAAGTTCCAAAAAAGTCACTTTTGAAGCAGTCTGATGCAGTTGGTGGCAGTGATTTTAGTTCAATTATTGATTTTATGCCACCAATTGCATCAGACTGCCTGAAAAGTGAATTATTTGGACCATTTAAGTTGTTTTTATATGTTAAGATTGTTGCTTAGAATTATATAGATTCAAGTTCTTAAAACTTAACAGACAGATGTGTTGCTGGGGAGTTTGTTGGCCACTTCTTCTTCACAGCTAAAACACTAGGAAGTGGTGACGGGCGGGCGTTTTTTGGGGGACTGTCTTTATGTAGAACTTTGACGTTCAAAAAGTGCTGGTTCTCAGCCTAGTTTGAATAAATGACTTTTGATTTGATTTGATTTGGTTTTTTACAGTCGGTATTCTGAAAATATTCATTTTATTTTATTTTATACATTGTAGTGAGTTATATTTTTGGAATCACCACCTTGAACCCTTTATTTTGATACCCCACTCAATATAATTCGCAGTTTTTCTTTTTTTTCTTTTTCACAATATGGCGTCTGCTTGTCGCCAAATTGTATTTTGATTACTGTCATGTCTTTAGTAGCACTCGCAAGATTAATACGAATCAATTAACGTAAGAATTATCAAAATCGCCCCACGCGTTTAGTCTCTAAAGCACGACAAAGGAACAAACATACATACATACATAAGCAGATAAACACATTACCCTCCCTTGCGTCGCGCATTCAGGTAAAAAACAAAAGAAATAATGCACGCGTTGTATATTTATAGGGTTTCATCAAGGCAAAGAGTCTTTCAACTTGTTACGCCTATTTACAAACAACACAATATTTCAGTTCTGGGCGAGATGACGAGTCACCTTTCTCTTCCAAGAATATTATATTTTTTTTTATGGTCGGATCCTTAAAAAAGTATACATATAATAGTCTTGGAGGCTTCGCTATATGTGTGTTCGTCGTTTTCGTCGGTTCATAACCAGCCAGGCACTTTGTGTAAATTATTTTATCATCACTGCTCTCAAAAAGGTGAAAAATTCAAAGGAAAATCGAAGGAAATCATGGAGGGTGGAGCTGGCGTGTCAGACTTTTACTGATTAAAACCGACCCGTGTTCCATCAGTTGCCCTAGCCAAGGGTCGTCGAACTCTCGAGCCAGAGCCTTTAGACAAAATACTTTTCTGTTAGTTAACGTTAAGGCCCTTCTCGCGGTCCAGTGGCGCCCTCATTGAATAAAAAATCGTAGCATCGCACAGAAAATAAATATTAAAAAGTGTCAGAAACGGCCGTTTTAGGCAAAAGTGCCAAAAACGGCTGTTTTAGGCAAAAGTGCCAAAAACGGCCGTTTCTGACACTTTTGCCTACTACTTTGGATACGAAACATTTTGAGACCTGTTTTAACAACATAAAATTTCTTTATCCTCTGTAACAAACGTGAAGTTGGATTTTTTTATATTTATTTTCTGTGCTATGCTACGATTTTTTATTCAAAGAGGGCGCCACTGGACCGCGAGAAGGCCCTTAACGCTAACGCTTCGTGCAAAATGTATGCCAACGACATTACTGGGCGTGAGTCACGTGACAGTTCTCTACGCAGGTAATGTCCTGCCATACATTTTGCACGAAGCGTTAGCGCTATTATAAAAGTTATTTGGCTAAGGGGGCTGATCCTTATCGAATGGCGAGCTTGCCACTACTAGCCGTCCGTAACCCCGCGGCTACGGTGGCCGGAGATCGGCTTGCGACCCCCGACGCCCAGGGCGTCTCCTGCGGCGGCTACTGCTGGGGGCATGTCTTTGTTGAGTACGGGCGGAACCCTAAGTCAAGAAGTGATTGTTTTACATGAATTTTTTTCTTTGGATTAATTATGCAACTTGCATCATGTTACATTGCACACAAGGTTGTTGCACATTGTAATAAATATGCAAAAAAATATACCTACTACAAACGTATGATTATGAAATGTTATAATTAACTTATTAGACTAGTGACCTCGGTACAGTTTCAGTAGGGTCATTCAGTAAGTAAACATCACTTAGAAATTCCAACGGTTTCTCGTTGTGAATCCGCGATGTTTTTATGGTTCCGTACCCGAGAGGTCCAAACGGAGACCTATTACTCTGACACTCACGTGTCCGTCTGTATGTCTGTCAGTTTGTCAGTCTGTCCGTCTATCCGTCTAACCGTCTGTCTGTCGTCTGTCACAAAATTTTGTTCCGAAGTTTAATTTGAAAGGGGAATGGCGAAAATACCTGAAATGGACAGAAACTACTACGTCCTTAATTCTACTTAGATTAAATATGTATAATGAAATAATTCGTAAGTTTGTTTAACTAGGGTAAAAATATAACGATAACTAAAATATTTAACGTGTTATCCGCCTTATATTTTTATTGGATTTCATGTTTATTTGACACTAGCACTTCACTCGCGACTTCGTCCGCGTGGATTTCAAAAATTTATAACCTATGACATTCACAAATAACGTGGCTTTCTATTGGTAAAAGAATTTTCATAATCGGTTCAGTAGACCCAGAGATTATCCCCTACGCTCACAAACTTTACCTCTTGGGTGTCTCACGGCAGAGTTAGGGTTTTGAAATGAAATAAAAGTCAATTTGCATATTTTTGTGAAAACATTTTTATTGAAAATTATTGAACTACAGTGCGGATTTTATTTTTTAAAGATTACATCTTCCAGATGTCTTCCATTTCGTAGCACGCACTCACGGAATCGATTCATCGCATTTTGCATAACGCGCCTAAGCATAGCCGGATCGATGTCACGTATCTCTCGTTGGATATTTTGTTTTAGCTCAGCGATATTCCTCGGAGTATTGACATAAACTTTGCTCTTAAGGTGGCCCATAGGAAAAAGTCCATGGGGTCAAATCGGGCAATCTCGGAGGCCACGCAATATCACCAAAGCGGGATATCAATTTCTGAGGAAACAATTCACGAAGTTGGTCCATAGTGGCTCTTGCAGTGTGGCAAGTGGCTCCATCCTGCTGAAACCACGTTCTTGAGCTGTAGGCTGGATGCTCTTGAAGTTGGGGTATAAAATAATTGGATATCATTTGCCGATACACCTCACCAGAAACAGTTATCGCAGCACCCGTCGCATTTTCAAAAAAATACGGCCCGATTATTCCATTGACCGAAAGAGCACACCACACTGTCACTTTTGGGCTATGCAGCGGTCTTTGATGTTTTTGTCTGGGATTGACATCTGACCAAAAGCGACAATTTTGTTTGTTTACATATCCATTCAAATGGAAATGTGCTTCATCACTCCAAAACACAGTATTCAAAGTGCGAAATCTCTCTATGATTGTCTGGCAAAAACTTTTACGTAAATTGTAGTCATTTTCATTTATTTCCTGCACTATCTGTATTTTATAGGGATGGAATTTCAAATCACGTTTTAAAATCCGCTTTACGGTTGACTTGGTGACGTTTAAAGCCGCCGCTCTTTTGCGTATTGACAAGCGTGGATTGCGTCGAACGCTAGCTGCAACTTCGTTTATTGTTTCTTCCGTCCTTGAAGTTCTGCTTGGGCCTGGACGCGGTTGATTTATAGCGGAACCGGTAGCTCGAAACTTGATAATCCATTTACGAATCAAATTTTCACTTGGTCCATCGCGTAAACGTCTGATATTGTAGTGAGAACAAAACTGTCTCCGAGCCACGACGTACGATTCTCCACCTTTCAAAAACGCTTCGATAGCGAACGCGCGGTGCTCTCCCGACCACTGCGACAATATCGTGACTAACGAATCCGCACGAATGACGAAGCTACTGCGCCCCTCACCCCGCGCTTACTTGCAACGGTTTTTAAAATATTCAAATTTAAAATCCTAACTCTGCCGTGAGACACCCTGTATTAAGGTGGAAGCGCCAGGGTAGCCCGCGAAATTCAAATTTTCTTATTAATTTTGACTTCGCACGGTTTCTCCATTTAGCCAGTTTCAAGTTAAGAAAGTATTTAGTATTTCACTTTTTTCCATTATAATGCGGATGTAACACATTCTTCATCTTTGTCTTTGCCGTCTTCACTATTGCCATATTTAGCAGCAAATGTATCGAGTCAGCCCAAAGACTATATAACCACTGGGTGGGTATATACTCTTTGAGTCAGCCTTATCGGCAAGCTTCGCTGAGGTAGTCAATGCTACAATAAAATTCTCAGTTTCATTTTACTGACGGCAGTGGTGGCACTGGTGGCCCAGTGCACGGCGCGACTTACAAGCTTTACTTTGTGTAAATTATTTCATCGCCACTGCTCTCAAAAACGTTGAAGGAAAACATCAATAATTCATAATTAAAAAATATCATAACACCTAATCAGTTATTATAACAGTCTAAAGGCTGGTCGCCAGAGTTGCGGATAAATTTGTAACAGAGTTACCGCGCCCTTGGTCACTCAGGCAAGGAAGGAACAGGGGTGGGTTTTAATCAGCAAAAGTCTGACACGCCGTCCCGCTCCACTTAGAGCAGGAGAAGTCATAGGAGGATTTCCCACTCCCAAAAAAAAAAAAAACAAAGGCTGGTCGCCACCTCGAGTCCTATTAACAAGGCTGACATTTGGTCATAGTTTATTTGATTGGAGTAAATAATGAAAACGAAAGTCAGCAATGACTTGGGAATGTGCTAAACGCCTTGTTAGGCTTTTCAAATAATCCTCCCGACCGAATTTCGGTCATGGTTTTCAATCGCAACTGAGATTAAACAAGTACGCAGGAGATGTTATAGTGCACAAGCGTGTGCGCAGACACAGCTCCACTCTCTGTTCCTTTACTCTCATATTCCGATGGGACGGCAATCCGACACGACTGGGGAGAGATCAGGCGCAGGACCGACGGATCTACGTGCTTTCCGGGGCACGGGGGTGTCACACCACCAACTTCCAAACTTCGGGCAGCTACTGAGTCATTCCTAAGGAATTGAACCCAGTACCCCACGCTCAGCAGTTGCTCATGCGACCACGAGACCAACGAGGCAGGTTTTTTAAATATGACCTTCATGTACGCAAAAAAAAATTGTACGTCAAATGTTTACTATGGAATAAACCACGATTGATAGATATTCCGTATTATTCATATCAACTCCTACGCACGTCAAATGTGAGTCATTACTGGACTGAGTTCGAAAATAAACTATTCGGCTCATTCGGCGGTCCAAATAAACAATAGGAGTTATGCAACAAAGTAACTGATATCACACAAAAATATATAGGGTGACTGGTAATTAGTGACCGTTAATTAAACAAGTGATTGTACTCATGATAACAAACCACTTTCCCAAAGAAAGAATGGCGTCCCGCGGCTAACAGCTGATAGGTTACAGGCACGCACCCACGAATTTCATACGGCTGTTGTGTTATTGTGGTAAAAGTGAATGAGTAAAAATAAAATGTTTCTTTGGGAAAGTTGTTTTTAACCGACTTCGAAAAAGGAGGAGGTTATCAATTCGGATGTTTGTATTTTTTTTTTTTTTATGTATGTTCGGGCATAACTCCGTCATATATTGACGGATTTGCAAAATTCTTTATTTGTTCGAAAGGGGTTTATTTCGAAATGGTCCCACTTAAATTTCAAAAAGATCTGATGATGGGTTTCGGAGACAGATAACGGAACTCTTCAAAAATTGACAGCAAATCAACCGCGATTGCTGCTATCGTATGTCTATGAATTGTTAACACAGTTTAATGGGGAGCCACAACTAAAAAGTGAAAAATAAAAAACTTTTTTACAAAAAAATAGAACCGACTTCCAAAAAAAGTGCAAAATAACTTTAATTTCGGAAGTCGGTGTCAAAAAACAAAGACACAAAACAGGAACACCTTTTTTTATCATGAGTACAATCACGTGTTTAAGTATCGGCCACTAATTACCAGTCACCCTATATATAAAGAGCAACATCACCACTAATCACTGATAAAAGGGCGGGCATTGAAAAAACTACAACTGTTATCCTACTAATATTATAAATGTGAAAGTTTGTGAGTGTGTATGTTTGTTACTTCTTCACGCTCAAACGGCTTTACCGATTTGGATGAAATTTAGTATGTAGATAGCTTACAGCCTGGATTAACATATAGGCTACCTTTTATTCCGGTCTAGGCGGGTAAAACCGCGGGGCGCAGCTAGTTAGATTATAAAGTACAACTGGTACTTCCCCAAGCTAACCACACCGCTATTGGTCAACGTAAATAAGACAGTTTTTTGCGAAAATCTTCCATTTTGTGACACAAATCTTTATAAGCTACACCACCGAAAGATGGAGGAAAAAAAACTGCAAGTCTTGACATAAAATTAAATTTGTTATATTTAGGGGTTAAAGAATAAACTTAGAAAGTCCTGCATCGCGCAAGCGAAGTTTTACGGCACTTTTAGAATATACGGCTGACGGTGAGTAACCATCGATCTTCCCCTGGGGTCGCTTCATCGACCGACCCACTAGCCAATAATTCTAGAGTGTCACCTGACCCTGGAGAGTATTTCATCTTCAAACTGAATTAGACTCCAGTGGATCAGGGGAACAGTGGAGCCTGGGGCTCCTGTCCTAGCTTGCGAAGAGAGGTTCCGAGATGGTAGTTCTGGGCCCGTACCCACTTCTTCCCCTACCTTTCTCGTAATTTCGTACATGGATACGCCAGAGATCAACTGATCTCCACAACGACAGATGGTCACGGGCAACATACTGTAGGCAGTCAAGAATGACCATGCCGAGCCTGCACCCGCGACTAACCAAACGATTGGTTAGCCTCAATAAAACTAACCTCAAAATAATGATAGGGACAATCACGGGCCATTGCCTCTTAAACAAACATCTTTTCAGTCTAGGCATCACGGACAGCCCTCTCTGCAGATGATGTTTTGACGCCGAGGAATCAGCCGCCCACGTCATCCTGGAATGCGAGGCCGTGGCTGCTCAACGTGCACAAATCCTCGGAACAGTGAGGTCGTTCCGCGAAGTCTGCGAGGCTCCCAAGAAGCTTCTGTGCTTCTGGGCGGATTTATGCTGGCTATGTTAGCCAGGACCCCCACGCACAACGGACCAAATGACTACTACTACTACTCCCACTAGCCGTGGCTCCCTGACATGGGTTGACCAGGTTGACCTCGGGTGTCTTTCCATACCCTTGCGGGATACTTACCATCTAAGTCAGTATGAATGATGTTTAAACAGCTCATTATCATCCTCTCTCTGGGTATAGTTAAACACCCGAGGCGCTTCATGGTCTCCCGCTTGGCGGGGGCTGTGAGTGGCTGGTGTGGGGCTGACGAGCCCGCATTGGCGCAGGCGGGGGGCTAGCTTCACTACGAGTGACCCCTCCGCGTGAGACACCGCGCTTGGAAGACGAAGCCCAGGGGAGGCATCCGCTGAAAAACTGGCGACAGCGTTAAAAATATTTTTAAACCGAAAAACAAAAAGTCAAACTAACCAAACCTTTTGTTATTATATTATCCAACTACCCCAGAAGGAGGGTTATGCTTTTCGAGAGTATGTATGTATAGTATACATATGTATACTACTACTTAGTTTTATTGAGGCTAAGCAATCGTTTGGTTAGTCGCGGGTGCGGGCTCGGCATGGCCATTTCTTGACTGCCTACAGTCTGTTGCCCGTGACCATCTGTTGTTGTGGAGATCAGTTATCTCTGGCGTATCCATGTACGAAATTGCGAGAAAGGCAGGGGAAGAAGTGGGTACGGGCCCAGCACTGTCATATTGGAACCTCTCTTCGCAAGTTCATTCGCGGCGTCATTGTCCAGGGATGCACTAGTGCCCCCTGATCCACTGGAGTGTAATTCGGTTTGATGACGAAATACTCTCCAGGGCCAGGTGATACTCTAGAATTTCGCTATAACAACTATTCGTGGCATCTCTAGTATTACCTATTTGCTGTTTCCTTAAAAATATTGCACAAAAATAAACACAGTAGAGTACCCTATTGTGTGAATAGCAGTGAACTTTCAGAATAGTAAGAGCCAACAATTTTGTTTTAAATTTTAGTCATCACGCTCGTATTTTGTAACGGGGTATAAGCAAGAGTCCAAGTGATGGATAGATTGGCTTTACTCCAAATGTTAAGAACGTGTTCAGTCCACTAGGTGTCTAGTACCTACCTAGGAAGGTGCTAAGTAAAATACTGACTAGATTTTTTACGCGTTTACATCTTTACGTAATTATTGTTTGAAAAAAAATCTATGGAAGATGCTTCAAAGTTGCCGCGCAATTTAAAAAACATTAAGATATTGCACAAAGGCCCGTACCTTTTTTATGGTATTCGAGGGTGTTAAGGTGAATTCAAAATGCGCGGCGCTCGGCCGATAGCTAGTTAACCCTGCGGCAGCGCACCTTACCGCGTTTCAACCTGAAAATGCGTGTGATGTAAATGAAAAACCGTTAACATTTTAAAAAACGTCTTTATTTTTCATAATTAAATCATTATTAGGTACCTTTCAAAATCAGCAGGGAGTTTAAAAAACGAAAGCCCATAATTTGAAGAAGCCGAGTTCATACAACAGTACACTGGGCAATACGCTCGTGGCATTTTAAAACGGTCCGTGGCTCAGGAGATAACACGACCACTCGTCTCTACACGGCAGCCGCAACTGCGCGCACCGCGACTATCACTTAGGGCTAGCGTAGATGCGCGCGTCTGTGTGAGTGTGCCGTTTCGAAAGTTTGTACGTAGTTTCCGTACTGTCCATATTTATACTGAGGTTGTATGTATCTATGTGCCCGATGTAGGTACGCTATCAAACTCAAACTCAGTATTCTTCTTATTAGCGTGCCGATGGCAAATTAATTTAAATATTATGTTTGGCCCAGTATTCAGCGACGGAAATTGCATTCGCTGACGCAGCCATAAGGTCCTCACATGTACAGGTGACAGGGCATGCGGAGCAAGATGAGAGGTGGGCCATGGTCTGCGGAAAAACGCCGCACGAACACCGAAGACCGGAGCCATCCGAGAACCCCCACCTGTGGAGGTTGTCTTTACTGCGGCCAACCTGAGTACGGAGTCTATTTAAAGTTTTCCAGGTTGGCCACGACAGCGCGTGCTCAGGCGGAAGGCTCTCCGATGGCTCGATGAAACAATCTGGGGGCACGGCAGTGCCCCCGCCAAGTCGAGCGCGAAGCAACACTGCCGTACCAACAATTTCGCCGCATTTTCAGGCCCCTATTTGAGAACCTCCGGATAGGACCAGAACGCTGCAATTTTCATCATCTAGTAAGCTATAATCACACACTCGTAATCCAAAATTTCAAGTCAGTAGATCATTTAGTTCCGAAGCTAAGCGAAAGCAAAGTTTCGCATTTTCGACACTGACACACTGACTCACTGATCATCAAAATAGAACTGGTACTTCCCATTGACCTAGAGCGCTGGAATTTGGTACAGAGGTAGATTTTAACATCCACATAGAGGAAAAACTATCAAACTAAGATCATGGAAGATCTGCACTACCTGGTGACCCGGATGAGAAACCGTAAGAGCGCACCCAAACTATTAGCGTTATCGACCGACTGTCTTTGCAAAATTCATTCTGCGTAGTGGGACCTCTGCTTGTAATATAAATATAAAATGAAATTTCTGCAAAAAGAAGTGAAATCCCACCAAAAACATTCTGTAAAAAAATAGCCAAGTCTCGATGGAGCTGCTTGTTTATCTCCAAAAAGTAATGAAATCTCTAGACAAAGTTGAGCCAAGTCTACCCACTAACGTGTAAAAAATGTTCAACCATTAGTGGGTACAGGTCAACGACCAAGTCACATAACATTAAATATAATAATAAAGAAATTGCAGTAAGGAACCTTAGACTTGGCTCAACTTTGTCTAGAGATTTCATTACTTTCTAGAGATAAACAAGCAGCTCCATCGAGACTTGGCTATTTTTTTACAGAATGTTTTTGGTGGGATTTGAATCGTCAATAAGTCGGTCAGTCAGAAAGATGAAGCTAATCCAAAGCGTAGATCTCTATGGAGAAAAACGTGCAAGAAACTCCATGGACACTCTTTTAAACCATGTTATGTGTTACAAAATTTCTGGTTAGATATTGCTTTTTGCTTCTATTATTTGAGAATAATGTTAAACAAAATAAAATAAAAAATAAACAAACAATTCAGAAAACAAAGATAAAAATAAGCCAATGGTGCGGATTCTGTTTTGTACGAACTAAACTTAATTTAAGGTTTTTCTCTCTAATAAAACAAGAAAGAGACGGACGTAAATTAGAGCTGTCAAATTTAGTTGAACTAATATTTCCATACAAATTAAGTGTACACGTAAAAACATGTCGATTAAAAACACGGATCATGCGGAAGGCGTAAACTAGTTTGACATCTCTAACTTAGTTCATAGCTATAGCCGTCCTTTTCTCGCACTGCCTTGTAGTAAAAGACAGCGATTCTCTAATTTTAGTTTAGTTATTATTAAGAGAATCGGCACCAATGGCAGCTAAGAGATGACCATTCTCACGGATTTCGAGTCTCAACCATGTTATGTACTACAAAAAACCCTGGTTACATATATGTCTTGTTGCTTCTATTATATGAGAACAATGTGCGCCCGTTCACGAACATGACGCGTGGATCAGCACCACTCGGCTCAACCATTTTGAAGGGAACCGAATGACCCAACACTCGCGCCACCATCAGCGAGACATTTGAGTGACCATGACAAACTCTCAACTGCCATGCTATCTATCAGTAAATGAATCAATTAAGGGTCTACTACTGGCCAAGTGGCGCCCACATTGAATAAAAAATCGTAGCATAGCATAGAAAATAAATATTTAAGAATCCAACGTCACGTTTGCACGTTTGTTACAAAGAGGATAAAGTATTTTTACGTTGTTATAACAAGTCTCAGAATGTTTCGTATCCAAAGTAGTAGGCAAAAGTGTTAGTATCGGCCGTTTTTGGTACTTTTGCCTACTGCTTTGGATTATTCAATGAGGGCGCCACTTGGCCAGTAGTAGGGCCTTAAACAGTTTTTTTTTTAAGTGAAACTTTTTTAGAATCGTTGTGATTTCAAACCGGATGCAACGGAAAAAACGACAGGTAAGAGACACAAATACAAAAGAGCGAGAGAGCAGATGACGGCGAGAGGAGAGGGCGCGCGCGACGCGGGGCCTGGGGTCCCGTCACTTCGCTACCGATCATCAACTTTAGACAACTATTGCTCACCTTTGGCCACCTTTTGACAATCTTTTTCCACCTTTGACTACCTTTGACCACCTATTGCTCACCTTTCGCTCACCTTTGACCACCTATTGCTCACCTTTGACCACCAATTGCAAACCTTTGACCAACTTTTGCTCACTTGTGGCCACCTTTTGACCATCTTTGTCCATCTTTGCCCACATTTGCCCATCTTTGCCCACCTTTTCCCATCTTTGACCACCTTTGACCACCGATTGCTCACCTTTCTCTCACCTTTGACCACCTATTGCTCACCTTTGACCACCTATTGCTCACCTTTGACCACCAATTGCAAACCTTTGACCAACTTTTGCTCACCTTTGGCCACCTTTTTGCTCAACTTTGGCCACCTTTTGACCATCTTTGCCCAACTTTGCCCACATGAAGTTTCACTTCTATCGTGTGTGAATCGCACACACACCTTTTTTTTTTTTTGTTAATAACCTTAATTTGTTTGTTTCAGGTCCCGTAGTCCAATGCGTGTGGGGAGTCCTTTTAATACTCCTGTCAGTAGGCAGTTTTATATTTACTCCTTTAGACTTCATGCTACTGGAAAAATTGAATATGCGACCAGGTGAGTTCATTTAAAGTAATGTTATAATTGCATAGCCGGATACTGGATAGTCAGCATTCAGTATCCGGCAATCTTGGAAGATTATTATTCTAAAATGTACCTAATCTTATTTGGGCATAGGCACTACTGATTAAACGGATAGTTGTAGGCCGGATATTAGATTCTGGTATTCAGTTGCATCGTTGATCCAGTTAGACTGGAAGTGACCACAACATAGTCGTGAAAAAGCTAGGCAGATATTTATGTATCCGGGTGCTGTGTATCCGGACATCCTGTAAGCTGGATATGTTTATACAGATTACTAGAAAAACTGTGTACTACAAAGACAAGAAAACAATAATTAGAATTGCTCTTAAAAAGGTAGATATAAAGTTACGTAGCTCTCATATTCTTATGATTATCGACCCGCTCCAGCTCGTGGCTAAAGTAATACCAGCCGCACGGGTCGATCCATCAGGTTAAGCTACGCTTGCCGGAGTTAGTCCATGGATGGGTGACCATCTTTACATACCGAGACTCCTCGGAAAACACTGGTCCCGGCTGTCAATCGTGGATCTTTGGAGTCGTTACGGGTCATCAGAAGCCCGACAGTCTGACATCCAGTCTTACCAAGGGGTATCGTATTGCCCAGTAACTGGGTTGTGGAGGTCAGATAGGCAGTTGCTCCATGTAAAATACTGGTATTCAGCAAAAAATGTGTGGCAATGACATAACCTGCAGAGAGAACTGTCACGTGACTAACGTCCAGTAATAATATTGCCGAGAGTCAACGACGCGTAGTATTCCACGCGCGCCTCAAATATATGTCAGCAGTACCTGATGGGGCCCGCCAGGGCCGATGCCTGCCTGGGGTGGCGAATAAATTCGAAAGAGAGTTACCACGGCCCTGGGCACAGGCAACTGAAGGAACAGGGGTGCCCTTTAGTCAGTAAAAGTCTGACACACCCTCCCGCTCCACCCAGAGCGGGTGAAGTCATGAAACAATTTCCCACACTCCAGAAAAAAATGGTAGTTTACAAACGGAAAAATGGTAGTTTCCAAACGGAAAAATGGTAGTTTCTAAACGGAAAATGGTAGTTTCCAAACGGCAAAATAAAAAATAATAATATATAGACACGGCTCGCATTGTCAGGCGGTTCCTCTCTCTGGAGCCCTGACCGCCGGTAGCTTGGACCCTGTTCCCGATACCGGTGGGCTACTATTTTTTATATTTTTAAATGTTTTTCATATACTCTTTTTTAAGAAATATTTAAAAATGTATTTAATATGTTAAAAAAAATTAATAAACGAAATAATAATAATATTCCACAACTATCACACAACGCCATCTAGTCCCAAGCTAAGCAGAGCTTGTGTTATGGGTACTAGACAACTGATAAACATACTTATATATTTCTAAATACATACATATTATAGATAAATTACACCCAGACACAGAACAAATGATCGTGCTCATTACACAAACATTTGTTCTGGGTGGGAATCGAACCCACGACCTCCGGCATAGCAGTCAGGGTCACTAACCACTAGACCAACAGGCCAGTCAAATATAACTATTTTGCGATTTTTTTGAAAAACCAAACTTCTGCTAGGTTTTCCTGTAATTGATAAGTAATGAAATACTTCCTGCTGTAGACTGAGGAGTTTCGAAGATAAGGGGGAGGGGGATAGTCGTTTTTCATCTATTTTCTTAAATAACTTATAAACTATGTATTTTAAAATGAAGAAACGTACGTAACAGTTTCAAAAACTTTTTTTTCACATTTTCTAGGAAGTCCCCTTAATAAAAACTAGTTTCTGCGAGCGGCTTCGCCCTCGTGCATGGAATTAGTACTTCCCCCGTTATAAACTATCAACCCCCATTTCACCCTCTCAGGGGTGAAATTTCGAAAAGCCCATTTTTAGTGGATACCTCTTAACAAAGAACAACCCTTCAAATTTCATGTCTCTAGGACCAGCGGTTTAGGCTGTGCGTTGATATATCAGTCAGTCAGTCAGTCAGGACTTTGAAATTTATTTAAAGGTACAGATTTATTGATTTATGAAAAAAGACCCCATATTGAAAATTTATTGATTTAGTAATAGTCGATGAAATCAGGAAAGACAGTTTGCATGTGCACCTGTGGTTGCGCCCAAAAAAATTCTGCATGGTTGGTAAGACTACGCTTTTTTTTTTTTTTTTGGGGGGGTGCGAAACCATCCAATGACTTCTCCCGCTCTGCGTGGAGCGGGAGGGCGTGTCAGACTCTTACTGACTAAAACCCACCCCTGTTCCTTCCCTGCCTGAGTGCCCAGGGGTGCGGTAACTTATTTTCAGAATTTATCCGCTACCCCTAGGCATGCAGGCACCGGCCACGATGGGCCCCGTCAGTGGTGGCTGACAACATCTCTTTGAGGCGCGCGTGGTGTTCCACGCATGCGTAGTGTTCTACGCGCCGTCGACTCACGGGCCTGGTGCTGATCGGACGGCGAGCTACCCACTGCCCACCGTCCGCAGGCCCGGGTCTACGGGTGCCTGAAATCGTCTCGCGACGTCCTAAGCCCAGTACGCCCAGTACCTCTCCTGCGGTGGTAGCGGCCGGGGCCGTGAGGGCCACTCCGTTGAGCTTCCCTCACGCGTCCCGCCTCCGCCTTCACGAGCATTACTGCTTCGCAGAAGACGGAGACTGCCTCTCATTCCCTCTCACTCCGTACCATGGCCTAAACCAGGGCCGGGCGCGAGAGGTCGTCGCCACCTATCGCATCCACTCCTACACGGCGGTGCTCAAGCGCCCAAGCGGGGCATACCTCCACCGTATGCGCCACCGTGTCCTCTGGGTGGTAAGACTACGCTTATTGAGATTGACCTCCTTGACTGAAAGTCGGTCAGCAAGAGGATAATAATAACTGGATCTTATAGCCAGTCGCTCCATCTGTACTAATATTATAAAGAGGTAAACTTTGTGAGGTTGTGACTTTGTAGGGGGTAATCTCTTGTTTTTTTTTTTGGGGTGGGAAATCATCCAATGACTACTCCCGCTCTGGGTGGAGCGGGAGGGCGTGTCAGACTCTTACTGACTAAAACCCACCCCTGTTCCTTCCTGCCCTTAATGCCCGGAGGCGAGGTAACTCTGTTTCGAATTTATCCTCAACCCCCGGGCAGGCATCGGCCATGACGGGTTCCATCCTAATTGCTGACAACTCTTTGAGGCGCGCGTGGAACACTACGCGCCGTCGACTCTCGGGCCTGGTGCTGATCGGACGGCGAGCTACCCATTACTCGCCGTCCGCAGGCCCGGGTCTACGGTGGCCGGAGATCGTCTCGCGGCGCCGGAAGTCCCAGGCGTCTCCTGAGGCGGCTGCTGCTGAGTGCGTGAGGGCGACTCCGTTGTTGAGTCTCCCTCACGCGTCCCGCCTCCGCCTTCGCGAGCATTACTGCTTCACAGAAGGAGGAGACGGCTTCCCATTCCCTCTCGCTCCGCACCATGGCCTGAACCAGGGCAGGGCGCGAGAGGTCGCTGCCGCCTATCGCATCCACGAGGATACAGCGGGGCTCCGCCCAAGCGGGGCAGACCTCTACCGTATGCTCCACCGTGTCCTCGGGCCTATCCGCGCAGCGGCGGGCAACACCCGGGCGTTTCCTCCCGTCCTATCCGACACAGGAACCTCCCGAAACAACCGTGTCCGGTGAGGACCTGCGTCAGGCGGAAGGTGAGGGCGCCGTGGGGCCTCTTCTGCCACTCCTCAAAGAGGGGCACTACCGCCGCAATGGTGGCGTGCCCAGCGCTGGGTTGCGACAATCGCTGTCTCCATGTCGCCATGAGATCTTGCCGGAGCTCTGTCCGCCGAGCCGCGAGTTGTCGCGGAGTTGGCTCCGGCTGGAGGCGTTTGGCCCCCTCAGATTGGGCAGGAGCCGCCTGAAAGCAGCCCCGGCCCTGTCCAGTCTGGGAGCCAAACGTCGGAAATGCTCGACGAAGTTCCACCGGCTGTCGAGGACGATTCCCAGGTACTTCATCGTCCCCTCGACGCTGATGTGAACCCCTCCTACCGTTATCTGGGAACCCGACGGTGGCGCATTCCGAGGACCATGAAAACACATGGCCTCGGACTTGTGCAATGCCACCTCGAGTCCCAGTTACCGGATCCTGTCCACGATTGTCGCAACCCCGCGTGTCATTATGTTGGCCGCTGACTCGTGCGACCACCCCTTCGCCAGGACCAGCGTGTCGTCAGCGTAGCATACTACGCTGACGGCGCTAGGGAGGTCGGCGCGCAGCACCCAGTCATACCCGATGTTCCACAGAGGCGGCCCCAGGACCGATCCCTGTGGAACACCACACGACATCTCTCACCGGTTCCATTCTCCCTGGTGACCGGGGCAGATGACAGCCCTGTCCGTCAAATACACCTCGACTACGCGACGGAGGTAGGGCGGCACCCGGTGATACCGGAGTGCCTCCACTATGCAACTCTAGGGCAGGGTGCTGAAAGTATTGGCGATGTCCAGAGACACCGCCAAGACGACCCTCCCCGGGCTACTGCATCCCCCGTCGTGAGGGCTCGTACGCGCATGATGGCGTCCACCGTAGAGCGCCCCCTGCGGAAGCCGTACGGGCTCTCCGCCAGATCCGGCCCCACCCGCGTCAGCAGCCCGACGAGGCGGTCTGTAATTACTCTTTCAAAGAGCTTGCCCACCTTGTCGAGCAGCACGATGGGCCGGTAAGCGGACGGAGAGTCCACGGGGCGCCCCTGCTTCTTGATGAGGACCAGCTTCCCCGGCTTCTAACGCAGTGGAAACTGGCCCCTCTCCAAGCATGCGCTTAGAAGCCCTCTGAGTCGAGGCCCGAGAGCCTCCTGGAGGGCCAGGACCCAGGCTTTCCCATGAACGCCATCGGATCCTGGGGCGGTGCTTTTGGCATTCAGCCTAAGCACCGCCGCTCTCAGCTCTACCTCGGTCACCTCGGGAGCATCGTCGTCGTCGTCTTGTTGGTCCTCGTCAGGTACCGCAGGAGACGGAGCCATAAGCGGTGGAGTATGTTCCCACGCGAGGGGAACAGAGCGCTCACCACACCCTCCACGAGCTGCGGCCGGAGACTCTGCGTCGGCGGGGGTGCCCATGGGCGGAGTTTATAGAGGTATAATCTCTGGAACTGCTGAACCGATTTTGAAAATTCTTTCACCAATAGAAAGCTACGTTATTTGTGAGTGTCACGGCTATAAAATTTTTGAAATCCACGCGGTAGAAGTCGCGGGCGACGTGCTAGTGTCAAATATTATTATATTCTTATTATTCGGTAATTCATCTATATCCGGTTAGACAACATAGTTGGGAATTCGTTCGGCAGATTATAATAACTACTAAAGTTCACATAATACCTCAACTTGGAAATGACAAGCTCAAAACTAGCCAAATGAAGTCCGAATCGCGTCCAAGGGGTTCCGAACAAATCATATTTTTTAACATTTTTTTTAAAACACAGACTTCTTATTGGTTTTCCAACGATCTACTTTTACGTAAAGAACTATATTCTGTAGGTACCTATTTATAAAAAAACATTTAAGTACTATATGTTTTATTTTAAAATGATGAAAAATACATTTAGAATAGAATAGAATAGAATAGAATAGAATAAACATTTATTCGACACAGACACAACAGCAACAAACTAATGGTAAAGAAAATCATAGTAGGAACACAAAGATACAATAAAATTGTGCTGAGCGTGCCCATACCGAAGGGTTACCATCTCAGTATTTGCTGGGCGCTGGTCATTTAAGACCCCCACAGTATTTCATTTGTTATGTCGCACGTTACAGCTTGAAAAACTTTCTTTTTCAATTTTCCGATTTCATCCCAAAAGTGACCAATAGGCAATATTCTAAATTAATTGATTTACCCGTGCGTATTATATTGTATCACAGTATAATACGGGTCACAGATATTCATGTGTGTGCCAAATTTCAACTCAATCGGTCTACTAGATTCGGAGTAAATTGGCTGTGACCAAACAACGAAAACGGACAGACGGGCACACAATGATCGTAAAACGGTTCCGTTTTTCGGACTTACGGAACCCTAAAACCAAACAAAAATAATTTTGTGACATTGAGTAAGGATGTTGCATAAATAAGTACTTTCGTATGATGTCGCTTGCAAGTTTAAGGTCACCGGCAGTGTGTCTAGGTCAGACAATAAATGTAAGGTCAGTTTAAAAGATGTTTGAGGGCGATAATTGGCTGATAAAGACGATTGTCACTGTCATGCTGTTTTCAAATAAGTAATTATGGCCGTTTCGCGATGAGGATTTCTAATAATAAAAAAAACCAGCCAAGTGCGTGTGGGGCCACGCGCAAGGTAGGGTTCCGTAGACCGCACTTCACCTAAGTAATTTTTTTCCAAGGATTTTCTATTTTATGCGAAATTTAACAAGTAGAAGCATTTTATAAGTTGGGCAACTATTAGTCTAAAACTAACAGAGCTAGTTTAGCCGTGATAGTTTTCCTTTGATTTCGTTATATAAAGGGTGTAACGGAAAGGTGTGGTCATATTTTAAGAACCGGTTCTGCCCATGGAAATGAACAACCTTCTCTAAGAAAAAATAGAAAATTCCCAAAAAAAATTGGACTTGCCATACAAAGTTATCACTGGCTGATCAATATTTGTACGAGAGGTAAAAAACTTTTTAGGGGGTAGGAATGGTCACTTTTCATCTATTTTCTTAAATAACTTCAAAATTATATATTTTAAAATTATGAAAAAAATATATTCGTAACCCTTCACAATGTGCCCTTTTATTTGTTATGTCACACGACACGGTTTGAAAAACTTTGATTTTTAATTTTCCGATTTTCACCCCAAAAGTGACCCCCATATTCCAAATTAATTTATTTAGGGTACACGTCCATGTTTGGGTCACATATATTCATGTATGTACCAAATTTCAACTCTATCGGTCTAGCAGATTCGGAGCAAATTGACTGTGACAGACGGACAGACAGACACACGAGTGATCCTATAAGGGTTCCGTTTTTTCTTTCGGACTTTCGGAACCCTAAAAATCACCAACCCCGCAAATTTATCCTAACAATTTATTTTGTCTTTCCTTTTTTCTATAGCCATCCACGTTCAGCCTCTTGCCTTTAACCCAATTTATTTGGGGTTGGTGCTACAAGTATTGGTTGGTAACTATCGCCAAATATATTTTTTTTATTTTGACCTCTACAGGGTGTAACGCAAAGGTGTGATCATATTTTAAGAATTGCATCTGCCCATCGATATGAAAAAGTAAGAAAATTCTCAAAAAAAATTTTTATCCCCCATACAAATATTGATCAGCTGATGATCACTTTGTATGCAAATATCAATATTTGTTTTTGGTATTTTTTTATTTTTTCTTATAGAAAGTTGTTCATTTCCGTGGGCAAAACCGGTTCTTAAAATATGACCACACCTTTCCGTTACAGCCTGTATAAGTAGCGGGATCAAATAAATTATGGATGGATTTTGTGAAAGATGACATGTTTACTAGAAACAGGGTAAAATCAATCCCAGACCATCAGGAACAGATAGAAAATACCTTGTTATTGCAGAAAACATGCTGCACCAAGTTCAAATAAACTAAGATACCTCGTAATCTTCTCCACGACTGTCATTTGTCATCTTTTAAATAAGTATTGTTAATTGATATCTACTTATGCAAACAGAATAATAATTATGATAGAACCAAGTGTTTGTTTGCCTATAAAGCTTCCTATATTTAGCCAGCAAATATTATTTATCACTTCAATATTTGTTATGTAAACAACTTGTTTGAACATGACGTGAGCAAACTTCGTTTAATGTTTTATGTTTATGGTCAAACAGACTTTATTTATTTGCTGTTAATGTTTAGAATTGTTTGATAAGAAGATACTTTAATTTCTAGCACGTGTAACCGTGAAATTGATCAAAGGTTATCTACCTTGCCGGATTTAGGTGTAAAGAAGCTCATCTGGCCACACTAAAAATCTTCGTGCCACTAATAATGGTCTTCTGCGATGTCTCTCTCTCCGCTCTGGGTTTATCCACTCCTCCTTCTTTGTCCAAGCGATTTTCTTTCGGAATGAACTCGCAAGTCAACAAAAACGATGGTATGGTCATATACACCAAAGTCAACTAAGTTATCTGTACACAGGGTGTAACAGAAACTCGGGCCTGCGGACGGCGAGCAGTGGGTAGCTCGCCGTCCGATCAGCACCAGGCCGTACGTACGTCGACGGCGCGTAGTGTTCCACGCGCGCCGAACAAGAGATTAGTGTCAGCCACCACTGACGGGGCCCATCGTGGCCGGTGCCTGCATGCCGTAGCATGGGTAGCAGATAAATTCTGAAAATGAGTTACCGCACCCCTGGGCACACACGCAGGGAAGGAACAGGGATGGGTTTTAGTCAGTTAGAGTCTGACACGCCCTCCCGCTCCACCCAGAGCGGGAGAAGTCATTGGATGATTTCCCTACCCCAAAAAAAATAAATAAAGGGTGTAACGGAAAGGTGTGAGCCGGTTCTGCCCATGGAAATGAAGAACTTTATCTAAGATAGAATTGAAACATCCCAAAAAAAAATATCATCAGCAGATCAATATTTGTAGGGGAAATAACACTTTTTTTTTGAGAATTTCCTCAGGTTTTCTTGAATAACAACTTGTTCATATCGATGGGCAGATGCAGTTCTTAAAATATGACCACAACTTGCCGTTACACCCTGTATAACAAAAACAATACCAAAACCAAATGTACTTTTTGTCCCCAGGAATGCCACCTTACGAGTGGTGGTCGGACCCCCCGGATGAGGTCAAGTTACGAGCCTACGTCTTCAACATAACCAACCACGAGAGATTCATGCAGGGGCTGGATGAAAAGCTGAATGTCGAAGAGGTGGGGCCTGTAGTCTATTTGTAAGTATTACCCAATGATATTATATTTAAAGAACCGGCAAAGTGCGTGTCAGACCACGCGCAAGGTAGGGTTCCGTAGACCGTACTACTTCACCCAAGTATTTATAGGGTTCCGAAAGTCCGAATGAAAAAATGGACCAGGGGTGCGCCTGGGCACTCAGGGCACGGAAGGAACAGGGCTGGGTTATAGTCAGTAAGAGTCTGACACGCCCTCCCGCTCCACCCTAGAGCGGGAGATGTCATTGGATGATTTCCCACCCCACAAAAAAAAAACTGTCTGTTTGTCTGTCTGTCTGTTTGTCTGTCTGTCTGTCTGTCCGTCTGTCACAGCCAATTTGCTCCGAATCTGCTGGATCCATAGAGTTTAAATTTGGTACACACATGAATATCTGTGACCCAAACACGGACGTGTACCCTAAATAAATTAATTTGGAATATGGGGGTCACTTTTGGGGTGCAAATCGGAAAATTAAAAATCTAAGTTTTTCAAACTGTATCGTATAACATATCAAATGAAGGGCACATTATGAGGGTCTCGAATATATTTTTTCATAATTTTAAAATAATTATTTTTGATGTTATTTAAGAAAATAGATGAGAAATGACCATACCCCCCCCCCCCCTTATCTCCGAAACCACTAATAACAATAATAATATTCCACAACTATCACACAACGCCATCTAGTCCCAAGCTAAGCAGAGCTTGTGTTATGGGTACTAGACAACTGATAAACATACTTATATATTTCTAAATACATACATATTATAGATAAATTACACCCAGACACAGAACAAATGATCGTGCTCATTACACAAACATTTGTCCTGGGTGGGAATCGAACCCACGACCTCCGGCATAGCAGTCAGGGTCACTAACCACTAGACCAACAGGCCAGTCAACCACTGGGCCTAACATTTTGAAATAAAATACAGAAAGTAGTTCTCTACTTATAGATTACAGTAAAACCTATACTATAAAGTGGAGGCAGTTTAAAAAAAACCTAAAAAAAAATATGATTTGTTCGGAACCCTTTGCGCGCGAGCCTGACTCGCTCTTGGCCGGTTTTTTTTTTTTGTACGAAATGTAACAAGTATAAACATTTTTTAAGTTGGGCAAATATTTCTCTGAAACTAACAGAGCTAACTTAGCCGTAATACTTTTCCTTTTAATTTTGTTAAGTATACAATATGTCCAGGTTTGTAGTAATAAAACTTTAAGGCCGGTATTTATACTTACTTTTATCTTTACACCCTCAAAGATAGAGCAATTTTAGTAGAAAATTTAACTATGTTAATCTTAAAAAAATAACTTAGGTTTAAGTATAGAAACTTTATTCTCAATAAAGACATAATATAATATATCACTCACTTGAGAACAATATTAAAACCTAACCTAACGTAACCGAGAGTCCGCGTTCTCCCCCCGCGACGACAACACGTGTAAAAGGTAAAAATTTGTTTAAAAAATCACTGTCTCAAGTGCAGCATCTCACAGAGGTATCAGCTCTGTAGGGACGGACGCTTCTGTAGCCACCGAGCTCGACAACCGCGGAGTACATTTATAATTTTTAATTAAGTACACAAAGCTCGCCGTCATCAGTTCCAAACTAGATGACCAATTCAATGCCTTTATTTCTCCAGAACTTAAATCATTAATTTAAAACTTGTAGCACAGCTGTTGTTTAAAATCAAAAGTAATGAACATTTCAAAACACAACTTTTCTGATGGATACTAAAAATTAGTTCGCATCGATGTTACTTTTCAGTTAGAAAGACCTTTCGCGGACCATAATTTTCGTCCTTGGGAACAACTATTCTAGGCAGACCTTACCTACCTAGTACCTTACCCAGAACCGGGTCTATTAGCTATTGCCAATGACTCATCGGTCAGGTACCCAATAAATTGCACCCAGGAGCCAACGCTCTAGACACGCTTGCGCCCGCTAAGTCAACGCCGCCATATTGGATTTAGAATGACGTCATTTAACTAACCATGCAAATTCATCATCATCAATCATTCAAACTTAACATGTATACAAAATTTCAGCTCAATCGGAAACCGAGAAGTAGGTTAAATTTGACTTCTAAGATTTTTTTACATTTGGTTAGTTAGGCAGCTAGTTAGTTAATTAAAAAGGAAGTATAAAACCACAGAAGGACATTAAATCTACAAAGCCTTCTCAGTTAACGGCAGATATTTAACGGTTCAAAACCAAAACCCTGACCTTGCCCAATCTTGTGCCTTTGAATGCCAAATTTTGCAGATAAACTCTACCAAGACTTAAAGAGTGTGTAATTATCAAAATGGCGTGTAATTTTATGGTCGTTAGGCGACGACATGGCGTGATGGGCGGTTGTTTTTATTGCTGCCTGGTTCCTAAACTTACTGCTTACTGCTCGTTATTGCTGAAGGTTAAGTATCATCTGCAATAAAGACAAGCCTTTATTAGCTTCTCCTGTAAATATGTAAAAAAATCTTAGAAGTTAAATATTTGACCCACTTCCCGGTTTCCGCTTAAGAAAGTTTGCATTCATGGTTAGTTTGTTGGACGAGCTCGTGGCTAAAGCGGTCAATCCATCAGGTTAAGCTACGCTTGCCGGGGTTGGTCCATGGATGGGTGACCATCTTTACATGCCGAGATTCCTCCGTGCCTTGGAAAGCACGTTAAGCCGTTGGACCCGGCTGTCAATCGCGGATCTTTGACAGTCGTTACGGGTCGTCAGAAGCCCGAAAGTCTGACAACCAGTCTTACCAAGGGGTATCGTATTGCCAAGTAACTGGGTTGTGGAGGTCAGATAGGCAGTCGCTCAATGTAAAATACTGGTATTCAGCTGCATCCGGTTAGACTGGAAGCCCACCCCAAGATAGTTGGGAGAAGGCTAGACAGATGATGTATGTTTTTATGTCTAACTTTATGACACGCTCTGTAGCCTAAACGGCTGGATGGATTTTAACAAATCAGGTATCATTCGATTGGTGTTGACACCCAAAGCGACATAGGCTATATCAATTTTGAATAAAAAAAAGAGTGGCACTCCGGGAGTGCAAAAACAAAATGGAAAATGTTTTTTTTTTTTGGAAAGCTGTCATCATTTAAAAAAAAAAACAATAATAATAAATTGTTTATTTTTTCTCCACAATAATACTCTTAATTGCTAGCCTTATTTCTAAAGTGACATAAAGGTATAAATTATATTGTGGGAGACTGGTGCCTAAACTAGGCTCAAGGCCTGTATTTCAGGTCACCAGGACTCCTACATTTAAATTTAACAAATTATGTTTTGTACTCGTACAAACTATGCAATTAGGAAATGTTAACATTTAAACAAAAAGTTTTTTTTTTGCAGTTAGTATTGTTAGTATCAGGATAGGAGTACGGTTGAGTGTGTACTGCGAGTGTGTGTAGTTTGTGTAGTTAGAGAAGTGTGTGCAGTGGTTGTGTGTGTGGGGGGGTCGTGGAGGTAGTGTGTGTCTGTTATTTTTTTTTTTTTTTTGGATCGTAGCATATTTGCATACTGATGTTTACGTTAAAACTGTCAATAAGTTTTCAGTGTCATTGCAATTTAGTTCCTGAAGCCAACTATATAGTTTCATTTTGCACTTTATCTTATTGAGTTCATAATTATATAGATATGATCCTATTTACTCTATTGTAATAAATAGAAAAATATTTTTCTTCTTCGTAACTAAACGCTAAAATGGCAAAAAATAAATTGCAATAAATCTGCGATTAAAAACACAGTGGTGCGGATTCTGTTTTGTACGAACTAAACTTAATTTATGCTATTACTATCTTTTTCTCTCTAATAAAACAAGAAAGAGACGGACGTAAATTAGAGCTCTCAAATTTAGTGGAACTAATATTTCCATACAAATTAAGGGTACACGTAAAAACATGTCGATTAAAAACACGGTGATGCGCAAGGCGTAAACTAGTTTGACATCTCTAACTTAGTTCATATCTATAGCCGTCCTTTTCTCGCACTGCCTTTTAGTAAAAGACAGCGATTCTCTAATTTTAGTTTAGTTATTGAATAAGAGAATCGGCACCAGTACCTAACTTGTTTGGAACGTTTTAGTTGTTATTTGTAGTTGGTTTTTTTTTTTCAATTTTTAGAGTTCTGTACCCAAAGGGTAAAACGGGACCCTATTTTCTAAGACTCCGCTGTCCGTCCATTTGTCTGTCACCAGGCTGTCTCATGAACCGTGATAGTTTTTTTTTTTTTGGGGGGTTTGGAAATCATCCAATGACTTCTCCCGCTCTGGGTGGAGCGGGAGGGCGTGTTAGACTCTTACTGACTAAAACCCACCCCTGGAAGGAAGGAATGAAGGAAAGGAATTCCCTGCCTGAGTGCCCAGAGGTGCGGTAACCGTGATAGTTAGACAGTTGAAATTTCACAGATGATTTATTTCTGTTGCCGCTATAACAACAAATACTAAAAAACAGAATAAAATAAATATTTAAGGGGCTCCCGGACAACAGACATGATTTTTTTGCCATTTTTATAGATAGGTAATGTTACGGAACCCTTCGTGCGTGAGTCTGACTCGCACTTTTTTATTTTTTTATATAGGTATACATCATCGTGGATTCACAAACGACACACCGACCGTTCGAATTTAAAAAAGCGATTAAGTTTCGAAAAAAAAAACACGGTTTGTAAGTTCAAAACCAAATATAGTGAACGATGACGTCATTACCACAATTGTTACGACGAATAACATAACGTATTACGGATGGTAGTGTTCTAAGGTCAATGATGCAACTATAATGATCGTGAACGTAATGTTCAGTGGCTCTAGGGTCGTAGACCATAGCAAGCGATTTAGATATGTAGAGTGGTGGAGACACGGGTGGTAAGTATTCTACCTGTCTCCTTTTACGCGTATTGGAGGTAAAGTTGTACTCGAAGAGCGGAAGGGAAACTCCGACTTGCAGTTAATAATATTATATTTATTTGCTACACACGTAATAACATAGTTTATAATTAGGTACACAATTTGACACAGTCATAAAACTAATTTAACTAGGAGGGACAAAATACTCGTAAACTAACCGTGTGCCGTGTGGTTGACAAGCAAGTAGTGAAACCTCTTAAGGAACACTATGGTCGTGGCTTAGTGTTGCCACTTAACAAGGGTGCGTTCTGACTATTTTACAAATACTTACATATAAAAATAATACAGGTGACGCCACGATTCTGAGATGCGTTCACAAATGCACAATACGTGACGCCACATATTATTTTTTTTGTTTGAAAAACTTTCTTTTCTTAATTTTCCGATTTGCACCCCCGAATTCCAAAATAGTTCATTTACGTGACACGTCCGTGTTTGTGTCACTAATACTTATATATATGTGTGTACCAAATTTTAACTCTATCGGTCCAGAAGACTAACAGACTGACAGACAGACAGACACACGAGGGTACCATTTTTAGGGTTCCGTACTCGAAGGGTAAATAACGGGACCCTATTACTATGCCTAAAGAAGAGACAAGGTGAGATTAGAAAGTATAAAGAGCAAAACAAAATTTAAAAATATACATACAGTATACAAAAGCCTGAAATGGAGATGGACAGGACACATGCTAAGAGAAGGGATAGAGAAGTGGACGAGACTAGTAACGGAATGGTACCCGCGTGATAGTAAAAGGAGCAAAGGTAGACAAACTAAACGATGGAAAGACGATATGAAAAAGATAGCTGGTCCGGAATGGATGCGCATTGCAAAAGACAGGACAAAATGGAAAGCACTAGAGGAGGCCTTTGTCGAAGGACAAGCTGAAAAACATAAACCGGCTGCAGAATTGAATATGCGTAATTTAGTTAAAGTTTAATTGTATAATAGAGTTAAGGAAATGTTAAAAGTAGTTTTCAGCAATAAAGGCTTATTTTATTTATTTATTACTATGCCTCCGCTGTCCGTCCGTCAGTCAGCGAGCTGTATCTCAGGATTCGTAATAGTTACACAGTTGAGATTTTCACAGAATCTGTATTTCTTATTTCTGTTGCCGCTATAACAACAAATAATAAAATAAATTAAAGGGGGCTTCCTGGAGATCATGAGATTACAGCTCACAAAAACACCCAAAAAAAAAACGTTTCTAGAAACGCTTTTTTTTTCAGTTTTTTTTCTGTTATACGGAACCTTTCGTGTGCGAGTCCAACTCCCACTTGGCCGGTTTTTTTTTTTCATTTGATCTATCGGAACCATAAAAATCACAAGATGATGCTAGTCTCTGATTTTTCCTACAGCCGGATACTGTAGCTAGAAAACACCTCAATGATTGACTCATAGGATTATGTGCTACTTACATTATAAAATATGCTAAGAAAATGATGTCAGAGGATTAAATTTAAAATCAGAGCGCATCCACAAATGCAGTTTGTCATCATCAGCTGAATAGCCTTTGTCCTACTATCAGCCTTATTTATAAAACTCCCTAATCATTTCCTTAGTTTTATAAACAACGTCACAGATAATATAACACTAGCGTACAGATGCCTCATCCCATACAAAGAAACGGTACCGCCGTAACTACGGGTTTTCGTCTGGCACAAGTAACTTTTGTTCTTAGTTCGGGCCCGTCCTCTACACCTCGCTAGATGGTATTAGCAGCGACGGCTTGCAAACCGAATGAACTTACTTAAAGTCTTACCAATATTTTCTCACACATTGAGGAATTATTTTATAGTATTTTTGGTACTTCATAGCAGTTTTACTGTATCAAAATGTGTCACTATACAATTTTTTAAGAGGCGAATGGATACTCTAAAACTTTAAACAGCGCCATCTATTGTTATAAAAAATATAGATGTCTAAGGATTCGCTCCAATAATCGTCTAAATTTGAATTACAAGCCAATTATTCCACAATTTTATGCTTAGGGCAGTTTATTAAATAAGAAAATACAGTTTTTACTATATTTATTTTCAAAATATTAATATTACCTATACTTCAATATGATATCGATGCATATTACGCCATCTATTAAGGTGTGTTTGAACTAAATTTTCTTTGTTCGAGATGAGACCCCGTACAATGTGTTCCTTTTGATGTCCCATAACTATAAGGTTATAAGTAAAAATAATACAAAAAGTCCTAGAACAAGTGTTCCAAAAATACATCGTTTCGAAGGTAACATCAATCATAATTCAATAAGTTAAAAATTGTCACCTGTATGACGAAACTTTATTTTGCGAGTAAATCATTTTCGTTCAAACCAGTCACTCATATTTAAAGTTAAGAAAATGCGATCTGATCATAATTATTTCACGTACGGGTGTTTTAGATCCATAATCAGAGAAAGAAAGAAAGAAAAACATTTACTTGACCACAGTCACCGGGCACACAAAAGAAAAAATAAAACAAAAATTGACAATCATTAACATGGCAAAACAAAACTTTTTTACAAAAAAACAACCGAATTCCAAAAAAAAAATAAACTAAAAATTAAAAAATTAATTTAATTTCGGAAGTCGGTTGTTTTTTTTGTAAAAATGTTTTTTTTTTTTTCACTTTTTAGTTGTTATATCCCAGAACTAAAAACCCCAATAACATGGAACGGTGAATTTAAACATTTGGAGAACACCAAAACGTCATCGAGGTATACGTATTTTTCGTTTTTGTTCAGTTCAAAAGCGCTGAAGCAATTTCGATAAAATTTATATGGGACCAATACAGTCGAACATAAAACCTTCTCCTATTTCGAAAGTCGGTTAAAAATCGTGACTGTCGAATTGTTTTGTATGAAAAATAAAAACGAAAAAAAAATCGGCCAGTTGATTCTTTGACAGTATCAAAGAGAACACCTTGTATAAGGCTAAATGACACGAGCTATACATACATAATATTTAAATCTTAACTCACACTATGCCATAGCCCTAATCTATCAAAACTCTTAATGTATTCAAACTCTAAACAAAAAACAAGGAAGTTATGCTCGGAGAATACCAATGCTTCTTCTTAATACGAGTATTAACGCAGTCTATAAACCACGTTTCCTTACAAAAAAACATGCATGTCTTGTCTTTGGTACCTGGGTAAATAGAAATACTAAAAAAACCGGTCAAGTGCGAGTCGGACTCTCGCACGAAGGGTTCCGTACCATTATCTATAAAAACGGCAAAAAAAAATCACGTTTGTTGTATGGGTGCCCCCTTAAATATTTATTTTATTCCGTTTTTTGTATTTGTTGTTATAGCAGCAATAGAAATACATGATCTGTGAAAATTTCAAATGTCTAACTATCACGCTTCATGAGATACAGCCTGGTGACAGACGCGTAGATTACAAGAGAACCTATAAGGAAGAAGTAGTTAAAAAAAAATAAAGTGGCACTCCGGGAGTGCCGACAGAAGTGAAAACTTGAACAAAAATGCTCAACGCGCCTAAAGAAGTTTTCAATTCAATCCAAATAGCGGTGTCGGTGGCGCGCGAGTTCAATCGTTTTTTTTTTTTAAGTTAACGCTTCAAAAACCTGAAAAAAATGTGATTTGTTCGGAACCCTTTACACGCTAATCTGACTCGCTCTTGGCTAGTTTTTTTTTTTTTTTTTCGTGTTACCCATTGTCGTAAAATAAAAATAAAATGGCAAAATGGCGTACTTAATGTATAATATGTGTTACTCCATTTTTTTTGTCGGATTTTTCGAAAGTGTTGTAACTGCTGCCAGGACCGCAAAAGGCAAGCGAAGGAATACTCACGTGTGGGGTTTAGTTAGTAAGAGTCTGACACTCCTTCCCGCTCCACCCAGAGCCAAGTCATTTGATGATTTTACACCCTCAAAAAAAAACCATTTTGTCCCACTGCTAGAACAAAACCTCCCTACTTACCCACAGAGCTGCCAATGGCAAATCTTTGGTAAAGAAGTCCAGTAGTCTGTAGTTTGTGCAAAATAAACAAAATAGTTACTCATGGTTTGGGTGTAAATAGTTACTCGAAACTTGGATTTTATAAACCAAATTGTACATCGACTCTTGGTTATCAGAAATCCTATACCATGACACGTTTGCGGGTAGTCAAAGTGAACAGCTCAGTCATAATAATCACTAATTTAATTAAATTTTACCAATAAATTTATTTGTCAAGACATGGTCAAGATTAAAAATATTCAGAGCAATTTCTATGTTCTATAAGTAAAATGAAAGCAATTGCGTTACTTCATTTTTTTATTTTGGCTTCTCACGGTTTTTGCATTATTTGGCAGCAAATGTAGTCAGCCTTCTCGGTAAACTTCGCTGAGGTAGTCAATACTACAACAAAATTCTCAGCTTAATTTTACCGAAATCGCGCCAGTTTCAATGATTCCACATATTTTTCAGTTGCGTAAACACTTGAGACACAAAACTACACCAATTTTACATCACAATATCCACTAGGAATTAGTTTGCGAACAATCAAAACAGCCAGTGATCCCCACACGAAAAAATCCCGCCAGAAATTCTTTTGGCCAGTAAATCAATATACATTTTTTTTCTTCATCCAACCAGCCAGCATCTAACCAATTTTTTTTATTTCGTTTATTCATTTGTAAATACATATAAATTATATTTTTAAATATTTCAATGAAAAAATAAAAAAAAAAACATTTAAAAATATAAAAAATAGTATCCCACCGGTATCGGGAACAGGGTCCAAGCTACCGGCGGTCAGGGCTCCAGAGAGAGGAACCGCCTGACAATGCGAGCCGTGTCCAGAAGTACTGCTTTCTGAATCAAGCCCTTGATCCAGCCGCCTAACGAGAGCCTCCTGAGGTGTTGGTCGAGGCTCGTGGCTATTAAGCCATTGGCTGATACGACTATCGGTACAATGATCGCTGAGTCCACATCCCACATGTCGACAACCTCGCGAGCCAAGTCAATATACTTGATTTGTTTATCTTTCTCGGCTTTCATGAGGTTCTCGTCATGTGGGACGGTAATGTCAACAATCATTGCACGCCTCTCGATTCGGTCCACCACCACTATATCAGGCTTATTGGCTATAATAGTCCTGTCAGTGATGATGGACCGATCCCAGTACAATGAGATATGACCATTATCGAGAACTGGGTCGGGCGCATATCTGTAGTACGGCACTTCCGATTCCACAAGAGAGTATTTCAGAGCAAGTTGCTGATGGATAATCCTGGCTACGAGGTTGTGCCTATGCAAGTACTCACCGTTAGCTAGACGAGAACAACCAGAGATTATGTGGCGGATTGATTCTCCCGGACGATGACATGCCCGACATATGTCAACCGTGCCGTCCTTCACAATAAATCTCCGGTAATTTTTCGTCATGATAACTTCGTCCATAATTGCACAGACAAAACCTTCGGTTTCCCCAAAGAGGTCACCGACACGCAGCCAGGCTACGGACGCTAGTTGGTCTACATCGGGCCCATGTAGGGCCTGGAAAAAGCGTCCGTGAAGTTCCTTACTCTGCCATACTTCTCTGCGATCGTTAGTGTCAAGCACTAGAGGTTTGCGCCAGTTCTCGTTAGCCAAGGAGAGTGGAGTAAGGCCCTTGTCCACTGCCACTACATCTCGATGCATACTCACGTCAGCAGCTAGGAAATATTCCCTTAGACTGCATACCTCGCGGTTGTGTAGGGTCTTAGCATTTAAAAAGCCTCGGCCTCCACACTTCCGCGGGATATACAGTCTCATCACCGACGAACGTGGGTGATGCATTCGAAATGCAGTCAGCAGCGTACGGACTCGCCTATCCAGGGCGTCAAGTTCTGTTTGAGTCCATTTGAGTACGCCGAAAGAGTACATCAATACCGGCATGACCCAACCGTTGAAGGCGCGCACCTTGTTTCCGCCCGAAAGAAAGCTATTAAATACCTTCTTCAGGCGGCCAAAGAAGCGCTCCTTCAACGATTGCTTCATGTCAGCAACATTGATACCAAACGCTTCCGACATACCCAAATACTTATAGGTTTCGGTTGGAGAGAGGGATCTCAGGTTTATGGAATCCGAGAGTTGTGTTCCCACGGATTCCACAATCTCCCCTCGCTTTACATGCATGACCGCACATTTATCCACACCAAACTCCATCCTGATGGCACTACTGAAGGTTTCAGTTACCTTCAGTAGCTCCATCAGTTGCAGATTGTTGGGGGCAAAAAGTTTCAAGTCATCCATGTAAAGGAGGTGAGATATAACCTGACCACCTCTCTTCAACCGATAGCCTAGCCCTGAATTCTCTAGCAGTGTGCTTAGAGGATTCAAAGCTAGGCAAAACCAAAGCGGACTCAAACTGTCACCCTGGAATATACCCCGCTCGATCCTTATCGGTTCGCTATTCCTCTGGATTTGTCGACATCCTGGATAGCGAAGGACCGTCCTCCATTGCCCCATACATGACATCAGGAAGGTGCGTAGCGTTGCATCAACTTTATACAATTCCAGCACCCTCATGAGCCATGTATGAGGAACTGAGTCATAGGCCTTCTTATAGTCTATCCAACATGTCGACAGATCCTTTCGGAAACGCCGAACCTGTTGGCTAATGGTCATATCTATGAGGAGAAGCTCCTTAGTACCGCGGGACCCATTCCTACATCCATTTTGAGAAGCAGACATGATACAGTTACTATCTATATGTGTGTTAATCTTAGCTCTCAAAATGGATATAGACCGTCGGTAAGCACGTGATCGGTCTATAATTTTTAGGTTCCGCAGTACTACCTGATTTATGGAGCAGGTGGGTTATTCCTGTAGTTAGAAATTGGGGCAGCGACCCTGACTCTAAGGCAGACTGGATCTGAGATGCCAAGTGGGTATGCGACCTTGTAAACCATTTGATCCAGAAGTTGTGCAGCCCGTCCGGCCCTGGAGATTTCCAGTTAGCTAACGGACGGACTGCACGAGCTACATCTTGGGGGCTGATGATAATTGCCCCCATTTCTGGTATTGGATCGCATACGCGCTCAACATCCCGAATCCAATCGCCCTCGGTATGACAGACAGGCACCGACCAGATGCTGCGCCAGAACGAGTATATGGCGTCATCATCCGGCAGGTGCGTATTAGTCACACCTTGGTCCGGTCGCTCCCAATCCCTATACACCCACCTTTCATTACTTCGGAATGTGCGATTCTGGGTGTATCGTTCTACTCGCCGCTTATACCGGCGAATACGGTTTGCCCATGCATATACTTTCTGCTTCAGGAAGTCGATGCGCTCTGTGACACGGGACATATAGTCTCGGGAGCTGACATTAGTCCCCGAAAACGCCCGTCTCACAAAGCGCATCACTCTTGGGCGAGTGTTGCCCTCCCTGAAGCAGATTAGTTTGCCTATGAGTGCTCTGGCCCCACCAATACGACGCTCGATTCTGCACTGCCAAGCCGGCACGGCTGGCTTCGGTCGTGTAGCTCGGTCATTAGGAAATTTGACGTGAGCTACACGACATGCCGCTACAGCCGCGCAGTACAGCATCGAGTGTGTATCGGTGAGGTCTTCGCAGTCATCTAAATAATTTGACAACTGCGAATTCAGAGCAGCCACCAGCGCCCTATTCTTGTTATGCATGGGCAAACGAGGTAAACGTGGCCTAAGTTCGAGCGGCATGCTGCGATACTCCCGAATAGCACACTCCAAAGCACTCCTCAATTCATCATTGCAGTGGGTACTTACGTTTGTAACCATGTCATTACACTCCTCGTCAGCGTGGCTGGGAGCATAGTTGGACGGTGGTACCACAACTGGTAACACAGTCTGCGACGGAGGGGCAATAACATGGCTACCCATTTCAGTTCGGCGGCGATCAAGTACAGTATCATCCAACATATGATTACGCAGGATGACCCGCACCTGATCCGACAGTCGTTGGGCCGAAACGTTGACGGCTGGCTCAAGCACCTGGAACAAAGAGAGCATCCGAACACGTTACGCGGTCAGGTTGTTACCTCCCTCTGTAGCCCCATAGTATGAGCGCATGACGTTTTCATTGATGGATTGCGTCCATCGCATGCGCTGCACACTTCCGCCGGGAGCTGGGACCCTATCAGAGGCCGGTGGGCCTCGAGGTCCTAAGCCGCTCGGCGGCCGGCATCCTCCCCGTCGACGCGCAGGTGATGGTGTCGTCGGCGGCGAGAAGAACTCGTCGCTGGAGCTCGACGCAACTGCCACGGCCGGTGTCACAGCACTCACGGTGGGGCTGGGTTCCGGCGGCGGCGAGGCGGAGCTGAGCGACGAGGCCGGAGGTGGTGGGCGTGCACGGCGAGCTGCTGATCTAGTCAACATCTATTATGTTTTTCCAATTTTTCTGTTTATTTGTCCATGACAGCTGTCATTTCAATATCATGTAGTTTTTTTGTATAAAGGTGATAGTTTTCCATATTAAATTGTATGTGGGTTCTTGCTATAACGGTTATTATTTTTGCTTTTGGTTGTGGGTTTGAAATCACTTGATAAATATTATAAAAACTGAAAAATATTTTGAAAAAAATTTTGACACGTCAGATGTTGTCGGTGTTGCCATCTTATTTTTTATTATTATTATTGACTCCGAAGGGAAGGCTATAGTCTTTTGACCTTATTGCCTGGTCTTACGTAGTGTATTTTTATTCTTTTTTCCATTAGAATGCAGATGTAACACATTCTAATGTTTTTTGCAGTATTTGGCAACAAATGTGTCTTATATGTATACACCAATTTTACATCACAATATCCACTAAGAATCAATAAACGAATAATTAAAACAGCCACTGAACTTCACTCAAAGAAATCCCGCCAAAAAAAAACAGCATCTAACCAATATTTTTGTCTATGATTCCAGAGAGAAACTTCTGCATTCGAACGTGTACTTCAACGAGAACAGCACCATGACGTACACAGCGAAGAGGGTACCTATCTTCCTGCCTGAACTCAACACTATTGATTTGAACGCTACTATTATTGTGCCCAATGTGGCGGTTTTGGTAAGTATTTTACTTATTACTTATGTACTCTCTTCTCTTTTCAAACGTTCCCCCATTGCTGAGGATCGTGACTCCCTTCAAATGATCCGGTCCGTCACCTGGTGGAGGACGGCGCTGACAGATAACTCCAGGTATTCGGAGATCTGGTTCAACCATCTCTTCGGGCTTCGCCCTCTGGGTCTTTTACCTTCGACTTTTCCCGTCACTACCAGTTTATCCAAGTTACTAATAAGTACTTACTAATTCCATGGATTTATATGTACTGTGATCTGTGATCGTAGACCATGACCCATATCATAGGAGTGCATAAAAATAACTAGTCGGCCATCTTTTGGATTGCACCATCTTTGGGAGTCCGCCATATTGAATTTAGAATGACGTCACTTAGCTAAATGCATTGTCATCCAAACTAAACATGTATGCAAAATAGCAGCTCAATCGGAAACCGGGAAGTGGGTCAAATCTAACTTGTAAAGTTTATTTACACAGACATTACACATAGTTACAGGTGAAACTAACAAAAAACGTATTAAAAAAAGAGGCACTCCTGAAGTGCCGACAGAAGTGGAAACTTGAACAAAACTGCCCAACGCGCCTAAAAAAGTTTTCACTTCAATCCGCTACGCGATCCGTTACGCGATCCGCTACGCGATCCGCTACGCGATCTGCTACGCGATCCACTACGAAAGCTACGACGCTACGCGTCGTCGCGGGTCGGTGTCGCGTGGGTTCAATAGTTTTTTCCCATCTCAAAAATGCGCAACGCGCCTAAAGAAGTTTTCACTTCAAAAAAAGAGTGGCACTCCTGGAGTGCCGACAGAAGTGAAAACTTGAACAAAAATGCCCAACGCGCCTAAAGAAGTATTCACTTCAAAAAAAGAGTGGCACTCCGGGAGTGCCGACAGAAGTGAAAACTTGAACAAAAATGCCCAACGCGCCTAAAGAAGTTTTCACTTCAATCCAACTAGCGGTGTCGGTGTCGGTGGCGACTTCAATTATTTTTTCCCATCTCAAAAATGCCCAACGCGCCTAAAGAAGATTTCACTTCAACAATGACCATGATGATCACACACATCTGCTAAACTTAAATAAAATTAAAAATTAGATTAGATTATAGAAGAAGAATTACCGATGGTTATCCTAGGTTTATTGTAAGTCTACTGCAGCGACATTCAATTCAAACCAATGTATTCGTATTTTATTATGTGATACTTCCTGCGGCTGAACACTGTTTCCCATAATACAAGCTCATGCTTAGCTTGGGAATCAGTAGCAGTACCTTTTGTGGAAAACATTATTACGATGCATATGTTAGATTACTCTATGATAAGATAATGTATTAATTAGCGACAATAAAGATTTTTATTTTATTATTATTTATGATATCTGAATGGTTACAGAAGGACGTTAAATCAGAAGTAAGTGAGTATTAGTCATTACTTCATTAGTAATGATAATGTATGGTATGCAATTATCGTGTATTTGGTACTTAGGTAGTATAGTCCTCTTCACCGTATCCGGCGACAGCGACCCAGGCCCTGTAGGCAAAGTAACATCGCTTCGTAGCGAAACGATATCTAAATTCGTCATCGTCTCTGAGATATCGATAAACATTTCCTAGCGTTAGCGTTCCTTCGTTATCTTTTTTGGCGATCACGATCGAGGCGAAGGCGAACTCTGAAAGCGCTGCTTGTCTACGCATTTGTATGGGATAAACACGATAGCAATTCGTTTCTCTATGGTTTCGTTACGAATTATAACATTGTCTACCAACTTGCGATAACGATGTCGACAGTCGACTGACCACGTGACTTAGCGCGGTTTATGTCAATCTCATACATTTTAGTCTTTTCTAACTTCGTTATCGTTTTTAAATTGTTACTTTGTCAAAGCCCCCAGACTACTTCTCCTTCCTTTCGTGAGCTCTCAGATGACTGGCAAAACCAAATTTGGTCTTGAAAACCCGGTCACACCGTGAACAGAAGAGCTGATCAGCATCGTTGTATGAATAGTTGTATGAAGTCTTTGGGCGATTTTTGCGTATTTGGCGCTTCTTGTCTAGGTCTTCAAGACGATTGGTTTCAAAGCATTCAGTTGCTTTGTGGATTAAAGTGCGCCACCTTTCTCGGTTTCGAGCAAGCTCCTGCCATTCATCAACGGGTATGCCACAAGTCGTAAGGTGACGTTTGAGAACATCTTTGTAGCGCAGGCACTGCCCGCCCTGTGCACGTTTTCCCAGGGCAAGCTCTGAGTAGAAAGCTGTTTTGGGTACTTAGGTAGGTACCTATCGGTTTATTTCCGTTGCCGCATGGTGCGGTTGCATTCTGATGGTTCTGATTTTAAAAGGTTGACTTTATTTTTAAACAGATAGTCCAACATAATAATAATATAATAATATTCCACAACTATCACACAACGCTATCTAGTCCCAAGCTAAGCAGAGCTTGTGTTATGGGTACTAGACAACTGATAAACATACTTATGTATTTCTAAATACATAAATATTATAGATAAATTACACCCAGACACAGAACAAATGATCGTGCTCATTTCAATTCAAGAATCGAACCCACGACCTCCGGCATAGCAGTCAGGGTCACTAACCACTAGACCAACAGGCCTGACATAATGTATACGTATCACCCAAATATACTGTACACACTGTACCATAATACCATTGTCCACAGTTTTCTTTCTTTCTTTTATTTCTTTCTTTCCAATGTACACAGTTTTTTTTTATTTCTTCTAACTGGTTTATCCCGAACAAATGAGAAAAAAAAAACAATTTCTTAAATAAAAAATACAGACTTGCCTTACGTAACTTCTAGAGAAAAATCAGCACTTCCATACTTCCACGTTATTTACCTGAACACAAATGTATGTCTTTGGGCACAACCGTTTTTTATGCCGCCATTTCATGTTTTTCCCTTAGAAAAAATGTTCTTCTTGATGAGTAAAATTCACGATTAGTTCAAACAAAAACGAACGTTGTAACGAATCTAAGAAATTCACGTTTCGCTGCGCAGTACTCCACCCACTCCACCTCTCAATAACACATGCATTTTTTGCTACTGCGCAGCGACCCGCGGAGTGTTCCGAGGTAACCTATTCACTCTTGACTTAAAGACTCCCAGGTTGTTGCTATCAGGAAACACAGACTCGGGGAATTCCACTCCTTAGCTGTATGTAGGGTTGCCAACCGTACTCTAAAATAGAGTATTGTACTCTATTTCATGTAGGTATACTCTATAATCTATAATACTAATAGAGTACGCTAAAATACTCTTTTTTTACAATGTTTACTATACTAGGTAATACCAGTCAAGTACACACATTGTCATAACCCAAGAATGTAAGGTTTACTGTTAATGTTTTTAGGCGCGGAATTGCGCCCTGTTAGAAGCAATGAAAAGCCGGTCCAGGTTATTAACTGTGTAATAATCACCTTTCACATAGTTTACACGGATACGTATGAGTGACAATGAAATGGGTGTCTTTTATCTGTACAATTAGATTATCAAGGAACACTTCTTCGTAATTCAAAATCCTAACACCATAGTGAAGCGGTTGAATCCTGTGTGTCATAGACTAACTCTGTCGGGGTGGTGTTGTCAGTTACTGAAGTGGGAACCATAGATAAATTAGTAAATTTATAATATGGTTCGCCACATGTTCATTGAAATTATTAAAAAATAAGCTAAAAAAATACAATAAGAATGTTTGAAGTCATAAAATTCTTTCAAAAATTATGAAATATTGTTAGGTTTTTCAAAAATTAAAAAAATGTACTTACTCTTTTTTTAAGATGGTACTCTTTATTTACCCTGTCTGAAATCAGATATACTCTATTTCTTTTAATAAAAGTTGGCAACCCTAGCTGTATGAACAATTTAATCGCAAATTAAGGCGCATCGTCGCGCCGTACATCTAGTGTTCTGATGACGAACTTTTTAGAAAAAAAAAATAATAATTTATCCATCACAAATGCAATCGCAAATTGTTATTAACAATAAAACAACAGTACTTATTTAACCTATGCTAATAATGCCAAGGACACAAAAACAATTTAAATAATAATAGATTTATTCATAAACATTGGTTAAAAAGCGACTCCACTATACAGGATGTCTGCTAGGTGTGTTTGTAAGTGCCACCTTGCCCTGGCACAGGCAACTGAAGGAACAGGGGTGGGTTTTAGTCAGTAAGAGTCTGACACGCCCTCCCGCTCCACGCAGAGCGGGAGAAGTTATTTGATTTCCTACCCAATAAAAAAAACGAGTGTGCTTTAGACCACACGACTGAAGTAAACCTTCTTTAGCTCCATCTCTTCCGTTCGCCTCGCCCGATCACACTTTTCGTAACGCTCTCGTCACGTATTCACCAGCTTACTCCCCAAGTCAAGCGTGCGCCCTCTCAACTTCCGTTCGCCTCGCCCGATCACACTTTTCGTAACGCTCTCGTCACGTATTCACCAGCTTGCTCCCCAAATCAAGCGTGCGCCCTCTCAACTTCCGTTCGCCTCGCCCGATCACCTGTTCGTAACGCTCTCGCCATGCATTCACCAGCTTACTCCCCAAGTCAAGCGTACGTAAAGAAGTTTTACTTCATAGACTATACAGAATGTAAAGGAAAGGTTAATTGTTCATATTATTATTTGAAAAACTGCTTCTGCCAATGGAAAAGAACAAATATCTCTAAGGAGGTCATAATCAATACCCAAACAAAATGTGTACGCGATAAACCCGTCAGGCCCCGGAATAGCAGACACAATTAAAAACCTGTGTCGCGTCGGGGGCCCTAATTTTTTTTTTTTTGCTTTGGGAACCATTCTATGACTTCTCCCGCTCTGGGTGGAGCGGGAGGGCGTGTCAGACTTTTACTGACTAAAACCCACCCCTGTTCCTTCCTTGCCTGAGTGCCCAGGGGCGCGGTAACTCTGTTACGAAATTTTCTGCGACCCCTTGGCATGCAAGCATCGGCCATGATGGGCCCCGTCAGTGGTGGCTGACATACATCTCTTTGAGGCGCGCGTGGAACACTACGCGCCGTCGACTCTCGGCCTGATGCTGATCAGACGGCGAGCTACCCATTACTCGCCGTCCGCAGACAGACGCGCGGGGCCTGACGGATTAAATTTGATTTTAGAGAATTGCAGTTCGGAAGGAGTTCTAAAAATATGACCACACATTTCCTCTACACCCTGTATTGATGTTCACATTAAGAATAGCGGTTATGTTTCCGCGTTATAAAACGTTTATTTTAAATGGTTATTGTAGTTTTTAGTGCTTTTAAATGAACCCTCTTCAGGTACCTACCGAAATCACACCGGTGTGATTTGAACAATAATTTTGTTATTATTTCTAATAACGTTTTGATGATATTTTTGCCTGTAGGGTCAGTCCCTGGTGTCCTGAAATACAAGTCACGGCTTAGTTTAGGCACCAATCTCCCACAAATCAACATTGTCATAAATAATGATGATTATTTTTTCCACTTTTAAATTTTAGATAAATGTTGTTTGTGAAAGAAAATATTTTGACGTGACAACGTCTTATAAATTGGTTTGCCGGGTGACACTTCAAGAAACTGCGTTACGCTCCGCTCACGTTATGCGCTCACAATGAGAGCGAGTGAGAGGCACGCGTCCCTTCCACTCGGGCAACATTAAAATTATTTTACCACTCAAAGTCGTTGTCACGTAAAACTTTCGCCCGTATACCGACTTTACAGGCAACCAATTTTTTTTTTATTATTATTTTGTTTTTAAACTTCGTTTTTCTCAAGTTAAAACCTGGTATTTGCTAGAATCTCACGGGTGTGAACCAAGGTGAGATCCCAGCTATTTCTTTCAGATGGTAAATTTCTCAAGTTAAAACCTGGTATTTGCTAGAATCTCACGGGTTTGAACCAAGATGGAAGATCCCAGTTATTTCTTTCAGATGGTAAATTGCTTTGTACTACAGTGACATTGTTATCTACTTAAATCAAATTGTAAAAAAAATCTAACTATTCGGCAAGTGTTTAATATGGCAGCTTTTTGTAGTGTTAGGTATCCGTATGTATCCTCATATGCCCAGGGGTTGAGGATATATTCGAAGGAGTGTCCTCGCCCCTGGGCATTCAGGGCAGGGAAGGAACAGGGGTGGGTTTTAGTCAGTAATAGTCTAACACGCCCTCCCGCTCCACCCTAGAGCGGCAGATGTCATTGGATGATATCCCACCCCACAAAAAAAAAAAAAGGTATCCGAATGTTAGGTTAATATTTGTTTCTTCGGGTCAAATCTTGCAAGCAGAATTAGAACCACTTCCTCTTATCCTACGGAGTTCATTTATAGGGTTCCGTACCCGAAGGGTAACCAACGGGACCCTATTACTAAGCCTTCGCTGTCCATCCGTCTATCTTTCATCGGGTTGTATCTCATCATCATCATCAACCTTTTAATGTCCCCACTGCTAGGGCACAGGCCTCCTCTCTGTGAGAGGGTGTGGGCCGTAATCCACCCCGCGGGCCCAGTGCGGGTGGATGTCACTTGTCATCGAATTTTTGGTTCTAGGACATGCCGGTTTCCTCACGATGTTTTCCTTCACCGTTTTGAGAGCAGTGGTGATGAAATATTTTTTACACAAAGTAAAGTGCCTGCCTGGGTTTGAACTCAAGACCTACAACTTATAAGTCGCAGCCGATACCACTGGGCCACCACTGCTCAGGGTTGTATTTCAAGATCCGTAATAGGTAGACAGTTGAAATTTTCACAGAATGTGTGTTTCTGTGGCCGCTATAACAACAAATAATAAATACAAATTAAAAATGGGGGCTCCTCTACTAGCTGAAAAAATAATCAGACTATTGAAAAATAACTTTCATGAAACACTGAGTAAATTAGTGAAACGAGAATTCCACACAGACGAACAAGTCAGTGAGTTTACACCTTCCGATTTCAAGGGACCCAATTTAGGAAACAGGAAGGTGTAATAGCAGTTAGTGTCCGATTTAGTGAGATTGGGATGTCCCGATTTTTTTTTTTTTTTTTTGACTTCCTAAATTGTGTACGATTTAGGATAGTGTAATCACATCACTACGATTTAGAGCTAAGTGTTGCCAATTTAGCGCTATTAGTATAGTACGGCTATAGTAGGGCTATTAGTATTTTACATGTGTTTAAAATTAAATTAAATTTCCCAAGGTCCCTTTCCCAGAAAAAAAATCTGAGTCCGCTCTTTTTCTTTTTCGGTCCGCTCCTGGTAGAATTAGTTTTAGTGACTTTCTAGCGAGTTTTGATATTCTGTCTAGGGACTTGAATTTGTAACAGTTGGCAACACTGCCGATCCTAGTCAGATTGTTCCTAAATTGGGTCCCTTGAAATCGGAAGGTGTAGGTAATTGAAACCTTTAAGATCTCTATCACAACCTTCAGCTCACACACGTTAGTTTCGATGGAGCCGAATATTCGGCCACTTTTTCCCCGAAACCGAAGCAGCAGCCGAAAACATATTATTTGACCGAAACTGGCCGAGACTGAATGCCATCGTATTGCTACCGCGATTCCAACCTTCTACACTATTGTTAGTTAGCCCAGTTGAATAAGATCCTACATGGGTCTGGCCAATGGGTCTTTTGAAAAAAAAATCTCAGTAGATCCAAAATTTTTTTTTTTTTTTTGGGACAAGCCCGCCACACTATTCCCAAACCACTGTAACTTCTGTAAGCCAGAATCAACAGTGGCGACCACCAGAAAAAACGCCGAGGCAATGAAGCTCGACGAGTCCCAGAGAAACGATTAAACTGTCTTGGGTCTTGCAACGAAATTAATCAGAAAAGACAGCGGTGGAGTAAGAAAAACATAATTTCCACATCTTTAAATCGGGATCCAAAGAGAAAAACAGTCGACACTAGATCCATCATGGATCTAGCCAATAGATCTTCTGAGATTGAATAAAACCGAATCCCTGTCGGACACTAATTACCTTTTACAAACATACAATTGGGTTGATGACTATAAAAATCTAAATAGTCTGTCAGTTACATTATCAAAAAAGATTGGACACGTATTATTCTTTTTTCACGTAAACAAAAAATGAAGACGATACAGTGCGTTGAAATTTATTTATTTATTTATTTATTATTCAATAAAGATTTTAACATCGTGTTTGAATTTCTATAACTAAATACATAAGTACCATCATGCAAGAAAAAACATATTTAAATCACTACAATCATCCAAATTAAATTAAAATCATAATAATACAGAAAAGAATTTAAAAAAAATAGGAAGATATCAAAATGAATGTCGTAAGTCAATATGACGTCACAGTTCAGTTAAAATTGTACCACTTTTTTCTCAAAAGTGACGTAACAAGTGGGGGACTTCTGAACTTTGATGCGTTTTATCTTTGTCATTTTTCATTGGTTTGATAAAGCTAAAAATACGTGTCCAATAGTTTATTTGCTTATTTATCTGACGGACTAAACAGAATTATTTATCTGACTGACTAAATAGAATTATTTATCTGACGGACTAAATAGAATTATTTATCTGACGGACTAAATAGAATTTTTTTTTCCCTGGTGTCATCCTTTATCTTTCTAATGTTAGTTCAGATTTGTGAAAGCTTCATTAGTATTTGCCAGGTTCGAGCCAAAGTACTTTAAAAAAATGCTTTTAAAAGCTATAGATAATTTTATTTGTATACATGCAAATTAAGCATGCAAGATGTCACAATTACTCACAATATTAATATTTTGTACGTACATGTTTCACCCGTAAGACGTACAAATTTATACAATTTACAAAAAAAAAAAAAAAACTAATTATGTAATTATACAGCATGTAACAAAAACCCAGTCCAATCCAATAAAGGCGTATTCCTGGTTTAACATACGTACTAGAAAAAGTTGTAAAAAAAATGTAACTCTTAAAAACCAAGAGTTATTTTTATAAAATATGCGAAATTTAATACTAAATATGGCAAACTAGCTGCGCCCCGCGGTTTTACCCGCCTAGACCGGAATAAAAGGTAGCCTATTATGTTAATCGAAGAAAAAATAGAAGTAACAAACATACACACTCGCAAACTTTCACATTTATGATATTAGTAGGATTTTCATAAGTTGACAACACTCCACCGGCTGGCGAAATCTTTTCAGTTTTACCTATTTTTTTTAAAACGATACCGCCCTGCACTAGCCGCGCTGTAGGCACTCTGTCTCGCTCAGGCGGCATCGTTAAAACAGTAGGTGAACTTTGTCGAGCGCTCAATGTTGCCTTTGATAAGTTTTTCTTTTTTTTTTAATTAATTATTTTCATTAAAGAAAAATAATTATCTCGTATCCATTAAATGATTACGCATATGTGTACGTAGTACGATACCAAGTAATACCCTTCAGGATCGGACAGGGTTTTTGTTACATGCTGTATAAAATAATTTTAATCCATCATGACTCCTTTTTGCCAGTATCTGGTTGTTCAATTTACATGACTGTACGTACTCACATCACTGTACTGTACTTACGGTCCACAAAAAAAAACCCTCTCACAGAGGGACGTACTTACATACAATCAAGTACAAACATGGAAGGGAATCTGACTTCCCACGAATATAATAAATGCGAAAGTTTGGATTGATGAATGTTTGTTACTTAAGGCGCTATTAACTGCCAATGACCTTGACTGGTTACCTTGCGTGTTCCCACAACACCAGTAATAGGACTCGCCCATCAGGGAGCGCTGTCCGAATTTAGACACATTATTAATTTATTACACGTAAAAGAACAGGTATTAAAATAAAACACAGATAAATTATATATTATTAAATGAACTTTAAAATGGTGTAGGTTTCATAAAAATACGCTTTATAGTTTTTGCATGATTCTCAATTTTTTATCCGCGTTAGACATAACTTTACAAATTAATTACACTCTGTTACAAAAATATAATTTCGAATATTCTCAGATCAAATTACGACGGAAATTGTCTAGAGTGACATTTTTTTTTTAAAGATATAAGACTAGTCGTTTAGACGTGATGTTAAATTAAAAACCATTAAAAGTCTAATAACAGCGCCTTAATCACGCCAGAATGGCTGAACGGATCTGGTAGTAAATTTGGCGCCTAAGCTTATAATTGTGAAATAATTGGCTTGTAATTCAAATTTAGATGATTATTGGAACGAATCCTTACACATCTATACTTCTTGTACCAATAGATGGCGCTGTTTGAAGTTTTAGAGTTTATTCATTCGCCTCTTTAAAATTTGAATAGTGACATATTTTGATACAGTAAAACTGCTATTAAGTGCCAAAAATACTATAAAATAATTCCTCAATGTGTGAGAAAATATTGGTAAGACTTTAAGTAAATTAATTCAGCTTGCAAGCCGTCGCTACTAACACCATCTAGCGAGGTGTAGAGGACGGGCCCGAACGAATAACTAAAGTAACTTGTGCCAGACGAAAACCCGTAGTTACGACGGTACCGTTTCTTTGTATGGGATGAGGCATCTGTACGCTAGTATTATATTACCTATCTATGCCACGACCTACTACTTGTAAGTCGCGATTATTACCACAACCTTCTTAAATCTGATCATATTTTGTTTCCAGGGGATTTTCTCGTATCTCCACGATGCGAACTACTTAGTGAAGACAGTTCTGAGGTCTTTGGTGTCCATGTACAGTCCAGAGCCGTTTGTCAAGAGAACGGTGTACGAATACTTGTGGAATTTCACTGATCCTGTGCTGGACGTGTCCAAGAGTCTGGCGCCGGGGCTCGTGCCTGTGAATAATGCTGGGATGTTGGCCAGGGTAAGATCTTATTTTTTTTTTTAAACATGAAAAAGGAGGAAATAATATCGTGACGGTTGACACGGGAGAAGGGAAGAAGAAAATGTGTTGTCCGCCCCCAAATAACACCACAAATGCGGGAAGACAAGGAGATAAAACATACACACTTCATAATAGGGTATTTTACTCTATATGAGAATAAAACTAAAAATATATTATTGAGATAGCTTAGGCAAAAAGCAGTCGGGAAATGTTACTTTTAGTTCATAGAATAACAAAATAAATTTTAAAATTCAATTCAAAGATTTGTATTATTATTATTTGTTTTTTATATCTATGCATTTTACTTTTATTTACATAGCCAACTGACGTCATGACCACAGAGCAATATGGCGTCCACTGCGACCAGGGTTTTCGTCAAATTACGTGCGAAATTTGATTGATTGAATAAAAATTTTGTGTTTTTTTATTGGTTAATTAGCGCTAGAATCTAATTGAGACACTTTTCAAAAATGGGTTTAATACCCTATTAACTCCAGAAGGTTTCTCATAGGTATATTAAAAAGTCTAGCTATGCTGAAATCTTGTGCAATTCCTGCGATCTGTATAGTCTCAAATTATGAAAAAATTGAAAATTCTATTCAATTGTAAAAGAATATTTATGAAGCCATTACTAACTGCACTGGCATGACTTGTACATACCGGAAGCCGTAAAGCGCTATTCAAGATCAATTTTGTCACAGGTCTGTGTCTGACATCTACAACTCAGTTTTTGAGCGGTTTTAAGTTAGGTTATTGGCACTTTATTCTTATGATGTATAATTTATTTTTGCAGGTCTACGCCGACTTTACAGATGAGATGACTGTGAAGATAGGTCCTCAGTGGGGCCACAAGGAGTTTTTCCAGATCGATAGGTTCCGAGGAGAACCAATGCTGCCAGGATATGATCCCGAAGTGAGTACAAACTAACTAATAAACTGAGTACAAGATAGGGATAATGGTAATGGCCCCATCTTAAGGCGTATGTAGTCGCCATTCGGCACCCTCATTGAATAAAAAATCGTAGCAAAGCACAGAAAAAAAAGATTAAAGAATCCTATGTTACAAATAGGGTAAGGTATTTTTACGTTGTTAAAACAGGACTCAAAAGGTTTCGTATTCAAAGTAGTAAGCAATAGTGACAAAAACGGCTGTTATGTAACAAACGCAACATAGGATTCTTTGATCTTTATTTTCTAGGCTATGATACGATTTTTTATTCAATGAGGATGCCACTAAAGCGGAGGTAGGCCCTTAAGAGTCTTGACTGCTGAACGGTTAAAAAAATATCGTATGATAACCCGCCATGTACCGAAACTGCGAATTTGTTTTTCTAATTCTGCGAAAAAACATGCGCCTCTGCAAGAAAACTGGCCAAGTGCGAGTCAGACCCGCGCACGAAGGGTTCCGTACCATCGAACAAGATTATACGCATCTACTTCGTACGTAAGAAAAAAGTTGGTTGTCTGTAAAGTTGGTTTACAGACGATAGTTCGGGACACTTTTTCGTGCATGCAGCCGGCGTTCATCGATTTATTAGACGTTGTCACGTCAAAAAATCCAAAAAAAACACTCTTGTAGGGGAGGATACAAATAATAAAAATTATTTAAAAATTAAAGGGGGCTTGCCCTTTAATTTTTAATTTATTTTTATTATTTGTTGTTATAGCAGCAACAGAAATACACATTCTGTGAAAATTTCAACTGTCTACATAATACGGATCATGAAATACAGCCCGCTGACAGACAGACGGACGGACGGACGGACAGCGGAGGCTTAGTAATAGGGTCTCGTTGGTTACCTTTGAGTACGGAACCCTAAAAAATGAAAAATCCTGTACCCATGGGTGATTCTAGTCTGCAATGATGATGCTAGAAGACTAAGCCCCAGATTTTAAGAAGCATTAAGTTACAGTGTCGAAAAGAACCAATGTCCCCCTCAATCTCTTGAACCCGTTTTTTCATTATTTTTTTTTTTAAGTCAAGTAACTTCTCCCGCTCTGGGTGGAATGGAAGAGCGTGTCAGACTCTTACTGACTAAAACCCACCCGCGTTCCTTCAGTTGCCTGTGCCAGGGTAAGATGATTCCTTAGATCACTCGCGCGACCCTAATTGCAGTCTTCAGCTAAAGGAAGAAATCATTGTCACACACAATACATCATTGTACTAAAACTTTGAATTGTACGTTTTCCAGGTATGTCCAGACCGTATCTTCGGCTCCACTGAAGGTGTGATGTACGCACAGCGGCTGACCAAGCAAGATGTTCTGAAGTACTGGAGGAAGACTGTTTGCAAACTGATGCCGCTTTATTTTGATAGTAAGTTTCACCATAACATATATTTATTTATTTATTTATTGCCCTGACACAAGCGGCAACAGCTGTAAAATGCCTGGGAATACATGATTATGGAATTAAATTCCTGTCCGACAGTTTAGCTGTGCTCAAAGCCTTAGATAATAAACAAACTAACAGTAAGTTAATTTACGAGTGTCACCTTGCCTTGGAGACTGTATCGATATCAAATCGAATCACCCTACAGTGGATTAAGGGGCACAGTGGATCCCTAGGCAATGATGCAGCGGTCGAGCTTGCGAAGAGAGGTCCAGAGATGGTGGTGTTGGGCCCGTACCCACTCCTTCCCCTACCTTTCTCGCAATTTCGTGCATGGATCCGCCAAAGAACCACGGAACTACACAATAACAGATGGTCACGGGCAACAGATTGCAGGCAGTCGCGAATGGCCATGCCAAGCTTACACCCACGACTAACCAAAAAACTGCTCAGTCTCAGTAGAGCCAACCTTAGAATAATAATAGGGACAATCACGGGCCATTGCCTCTTGAATAAACATCTCTTCAATCTAGGCGCCACGGACAGCCCTCTCTGTAGAGGCTGCTTTGACGCTGAAGAATCAGTCGCCCACGTTATCCTGGAGTGTGTGGCCGTGGCTACCCAACGTGCACAAATCCTCGGAACAGTGAGGTCGCTCCGCGAAGCCTGTGAGTCTCCCAGGATGATTCTGTGCTTCTGGGCGGAGTTAGGCTGGCTGAATTAGCCAGGATACGCACAACGGACCAAATGAGAGTCTAAGTGCGGACAACGGAGTCCCTATACTATACTATACTATTATTTATTTATTGAGTACACATACAATTATTTTTACAGTTCGTTTGTCTCCCTTGCTACTTCGCTATCAACACAAGAAATTAAAAAAAAATATTTGGTTTTTGTTTTCATTATCAATACAGCATGTAACAAAACCTCTGTCCGATCCTGAAGGGTATTATTTGGTATCGTACTGCAAACACATATACGTAATCATTTAATGGATACGAGATTATTATTTTTCCCCAATGAAAATATTTAGTTTAAAAAAAAAGAAACACTTATCAAAGACAACACTGAGAGCTCGACAAAGTTCACCTACTTCTCTCTTGTCAAAGAAGCCGCCTGAGCGAGACGGTCTTTTTGATCCTTTGCTAAAGAGTGCCTTCAGCGCGGCTAGTGCAGGGTGGGTCCTTTGAAATAAAAATAGGTAAAAATGAAAAGATTTCGCCGGCCGGTGGAGTGTTGTCAACTTATGAAAATTTGCCAAAATTAGTGTTAAATTTCGCATATTTTATAAAAATAAAAAATCTGTAACTTTTGGTTTTCATGAGTTACATTTTTTTTTACTATTTTTTCTAGTACGTATGTTAAACCAGGAATACTTTATTGGATCGGACAGGGTTTTTGTTACATGCTGTATAATGACTGTATGCTGTTGATGTTTTATTAACAGGATTATAGTCAGACATAATTTGACTAAAATACTTATCCTACTGCCCAGAAGATCAATCTACAGTCACCAAGAGTTAAATATTCTGATCGCGCAGTGTGGAAGACTAGGAATTTCTCGGTGGCAGCCTTAAAATGTCTAAAGATTCATATGAAACCAGGTTATAACTGTGATCCTTCTAACCCTTATGAATAACTAGAGAACCATTTCCTTTCCAGGCGAGCTGACTATGCACGGCGTTCCACTATACCGGTACAACCTATCTGAGAGCGTCTTCGAGCGAGTCACCAACGGTACTGATTGTTACGACACCGACCCGAGTCTACCACCAGGACTCAGCGACGCATCGAAGTGTTACTTTGGTAAGAAAACAACATAATATTTATTTAAACTTCATAAGTATATGATTCCTTGGTACAAAAATAATGAGTTTATTCAGTCCGTAAGTAAGATTATCAAGAAATATCGGACGCTTATACAGGGTGTAACGGAAAGGTGTGGTCATATTTTAAGGACTGCATCTGCCCATCGATATGAACAACTTTCTTCAAGAAAATCTATGGAAAATATCAATTTTTTTTTACTTCCCATACAAATATTGATCAGCTTATGATAACTTTGTATGGAAAGTCCAAATTTTTTTTTCGGAATTTTCAATTTTTTGTTACATCAAGTGGTTCATTTCCATGGGCAGAACCGGTTCTTAAAATATGACCACACCTTTCCGTTACACCCTATATATTAACTTCTATTTTAACTTTACCAAATCAATAAAAAATCATTACTTGTAGGTAAAAAGTGTTACATTTTTAGGGTTCCGTACCCAAAGGTTCCAAACGGAGCCCTATTGCTCCGTCTGTCTGTCTGTCTGTCCTTCCGTCGTCTGTCGCACAGGTTTTACACCCAAACGGTTGGAGCTACAGTCTTCAAATTTTCACTGAATAAGCTTCTTGTTGACCCAAAGCACAGATAATATAATACTTGCGTACAGATGCCTCATCCCATAGAAAAAAACGGTACCGCCGTAATTACGGGTTTTCGACTTGCAAAAGCAACTTTTGTTATTCGTTCGGGCCCGTCCTCTACATCTCGCTAGGTGGTGTTAGCAGCGACGGCTTGCAAACTGAATGTATTTACATAAAGTCTTACCAATATTTTCTCACACATTGAGGAATCACTTTATAGTATATTTGACAGTTCATAACAGTTTTTAACCGACTTCCAAAAAGAGGAGGTTCTCGTTTTTTTTTTATTTACCCGATTTCTCCATCAGTTGTGAACCAATTTTCAAAATTTTATCGAAATTGCTTCAGCGCTTTTTGAGAAACTGAACAAAAACGGAAAATACGTGTACCTCGATGACGTTTTGGTGTTCTCCAAATGTTTAAATTCCACGTTCCATTATATTGGGGTTTTTAGTTCTGGGGTATAACAACTAAAAAGTGAAAAATAAAAAACTTTATTACAAAAAAAACAACCGACTTCCAAAAAAAAAATACACTAAAAATTTATAAATATTTTTATATTTTTTTTTTTTTGGAAGTCGGTTGTTGTTTTTGTAAAAAGTTTTTTACTGTTTCAAAATGTGTCACTATACAAATGTTCAAGAGGCGAATGGATAAACTCTAAAACTTCAAACAGCGCCATCTATTGGTACAAGAAATACAAATGCCTGCCTTTTTTTTTGTGGGGTAGGAAATCATTCAATGACTTACTTCTCCCGCTCTGGGTGGAGCGGGAGGGCGTGTCAGACTCTTACTGACTAAAACCCACCCCTGTTCCTTCCTGCCCTGAGTGCCCAGGGGCGAGGTAACTCTGTTTCGAATTTATCCTCAACCCCCGGGCAGGTAATTTTATGCTTGGGGTAGTTATTAAATAAGAAAATACAGTTTTTACCATTTTTTTTTTCAAAATATTTAATATTACATAAACTTCAATAAGAAATAGACGCATATTACGCCATCTATTGACATTTATTTGAACTAAATTTTCTTTGTTCGAGATGAGACCCCGTGCCCAAAGCCATACAAATAGTCAAAAATACAGTCCGACACGCACTTGACCGGGTTTTTGATGTAGGTGTAACGTTACGCGAAATTTCAACGACAGTCGACGATAGTCCTTATTTTTTGCTAAGGTGACAAAAGAAAAAATACGTGTCAAATAGTTTTTGGTAATTTTACTGACGATTTCGGGCCAATTTTTTTTTTTTCGTCATCTACCGTATTACAAAGGTACAAGGGTGGTTTATGCCTTAAGTGGGTATTCTCTACCGGTCAAACTAAACTGGTGAGAGATGATATGGCAGGTGCTTCGTTTTAAGGCATTGACTTGGCCAAGGCTTTTCATCAGGTTAAAGCGTGCAGCTGAATAACTCCATTTACGACTCGGAAAGGGAGAAACAAACAAAATATAGCTTTTTTAAGACAACGAAAGTCAAATAGATATTTTATTTGGGTTTTGTTGATGCACATGCATTTTATTCTTTTTAGTGAAGCTTTAAGCGAACGCTCCCTTTGGTCTATATTGATGATGTCATGGCACATCAAATTCCAAAGATTTTCAATCACACTATCTGTTGAACTTTATTTTAACTAAGAATAAACGACTAAATAATATTTGTGACGACACGGTTGGTGCAGTGGTTGAGTGTTCGGCTGCTGCACTGCGTGTCGCGGGTTAGATTCCCGCACGGAACAAATATTTGGTTGGCCCTCAGATAGTTGTTCCAGGTCAGGGTGTCTTGTGTATGTGAGTTTACATGTTTGTGAAAGCACCCACGATACATGAGTAATTCCTAGTGCGGGGCAAGGTTATTATTAAAAAAATATATAAGAAAATCAGTATTTAGAAGCTTATTTTCAAACTATTTTGTTTCAGACTTCCCAATGGTGGTGTCCTACCCACATTTCTACACGGGCGGCGTTCCAAAAGACCGCTTTGTTACTGGCCTCAAACCGGACAGGCTAAAACACAACTCTTTCGTCGTTTTGGAACCAGTAAGTTAACATTATTATTCACTACAGTTGTTTAGGAAAGATACACACACAGGTGAAAGCCATTTTGTCCAATAGACAGCTGAATTTGATGGAAAAGACGTATGCTATCTTGAATTTAGCACGGGTATTCTATGGTCATAGTAGGTATGACGTTGGTTGCTACACACTTACACAGTGCCAGAACGCGAGCGCGCCCACTCCGCTGCCGCCCGCGCACCTCGCCTCGCGGCAGCGGGAGAGAGAGTATGAGAGAGAGCCTCAACTCGCCAACGGGAACGGATAAATACAACGCTTCTCCACGACACCCGCCAATTTTCTTATTGTAAAGCTCATGTTTATGTCTTTTTTTTTGTGGAATTGTTCAGCATGTACAAAATGTGTAAAGCGAATAAACGATTATATTTAAAGAAGTGACTTTAAACTTAGCATTTGGTTAGCAAATTTTATAAATAAGGTTGTTTGTAGATAGATTTTAGTCCAAAAATTTAAAGTTATCCAGAGAGAGTGACACCTTCCAAATGAATGTCTTCAGTATGGTGAATATAAAGCAAACTGGAAAGCTGAACACATGTTTTTTATATCTATTTCTAAACTTGTAACTGATAAAACTTTCCCCTATTTCAGTACACCGGCACGCCGTTTGAAGCAGTAGCCAGGATGCAGAGCAATCTGAGAATCCACGACCTCACAGGATTTGATGAGAAGTTTACAAAGCTGTCTAATAGTGTGATACCCTTGTTTTGGGCTGAATATGTGAGTATCAAAGATTGGTAGACATTCCACCCACACGCACAAAACGTTTTGGGAACACATTATGCGTACAGCTTTTTTTTTTTTTTTGGGGGTGGGAAATCATCAAATGACTTCTTCCGCTCTAGGGTGGAGCGGAAGGGCGTGTCAGACTCTTACTGACTAAAACCCACCCCTGTTCCTCCCTGCCCTGAATGCCCAGGGGCGAGGTAACTCTTTCGAATTTATCCTCGGCCATGACGGGTCTCGTTGTGTTTGCTGACAACTCTTGTTCGGCGCGCGTGGAACACGACGCGCCGTCGACTCTCGGGCCTAGTGCTGATCGGGCGGCGAGTTACCCACTACTCGCCGTCCGCAGGCCCGGGTATTATGCGTACAGCTAAGGAGTGGAATTCTGTGTGTCCTGATAGCTACAACCTGGGAGTCTTTAAGTCAAGAGTGAATAGGTTACTTCTAGGCAAGCGTGCTCCATCTTTGACCACATAATCACTTACCATCAAGTGAGATAGTGGTCAAGCGCAAACCCATCAATAAAAAAAAAGTATAAAAGATCTCCTCCCTCTCCCTCCCCCCCCATAGCAAATAGCGCGATAATTTATAGCTTAAACGCTGACCAGACCTATAGGGATTAATTGTGCAAAATTTGAACAGCATCGGTTTAGCAGTTATTGCGCCTAGTGAAAACATCGCTCCACTTTTCTACTGTTTTGTTATATGTAAAGAAAAGAAAGAAAAAAAAATATTCTGCACAGAACAACATGCACAGACCATGATGATGTCATGTATGTACAGACTAACTTTATCCCACGATTCCTACGGCCGATTCCCGTGGTTCATCGCTCATGAACCGTCAGTCAGAGTCAACCCAAAGCGGGCAAGTCAGAGAGTTGGGTAATCATCAAGTAACGTCTCCCGTCTGAGTTGAGCGTGAGCGTGTCCTCTTACTGACTAAAACCCACTCGTGTTGCTTCAGTTCAGGGCCGCGGTCACTCTTTTGAACACTTCCACGATCCTGGCCAAAAAACTGGTCCTAAGAAGCAAATACAATGTAACTAACCTCTTTATTTTGTTTCAGCATCAAGAAGGTCTTCCATCCCACATCAGAACTGCGATATTCTTCGTTAGAGTAGTCCTGCCACCTCTATCAACAATAATTTCAACGAGCATGATTCTCCTCGGTATCTACTTACTAACTAAAGTAATATACAGAAACAATCTAGAAAATGATAGTCTTAAATCAATACTAATATTTAAAAGTAAAAATGCAACTAAAAATAAAATATTGTCTTTTGAAAAAGAGACGTTTTTGAAGGCTAGTTAATTATTCATTTTTGTAATTTATTGATTGTGTGTGTCTTTGAGTCGATATTTGAAACAGAGAGTGCACCTGTGTCTGCGCACACGCTTATGCACTATCCTGCGGACTTGGCTTATCTCCGTTGAGATTGGTCACCGTGATCGAAATTCGGGAGGATTATTTGAAATGAGTTGATACTGAGGAAGTGGCCCAGCTGAAGCTACAGGCAAATTACTGTCATGTCGTGTTGTGGTGCAGGATACACCAATTACTCTGTTCAAGCCTACGGCATAGGTACCTATTTTACACCGAGTTTTATAGCCAATCAACTACGTCAGAAGGCACCACATCTTCATCATCATCAGCCTTTTTAATGTCCCCAGTTCTGGGGCCACAGAACAGAAAAAACAGCAGAAGTCGCAAGTAGGCGGGGCCCGCGTACCCCGAATTTTGCGGAGTTCCGCATATGTCTGCTTCGCGCACACGCCACGCACATCAGTCTTGTTACAACTGTCATGGTGACGAAAACTTGACAAAAAAAATACAAAAATGCCATATTGTGCTCTTTTAGAATCTAAACACGATAGCAGAACCAAAAACGTACCAAATTGTGGAATATCATACCGTCGATTAGTCCTAATTTATTTTATTTCGATTGAAATTTTAAAACAATATTTTATTAAACAAGACAAGTAAAAGTTGACTTTATGTTTTACAAGTTAAGGTCTACTTTCTTTTAAACTCAAACATATTTTTCGCGAAGATTCCTACTATGCACACGTCAAAGTCAGCTACTCTATTACAGTACTAATGACCTCGTTACGGAAATATCAATTTTATCGTTAACACAATACAGCTTTAAATTGAATGTATTTAATATGTATAGTGACATCTAGCGGCGGGTAGCGTAACTTGCTCCTTAAACTATTTCGTGTGCTCTAAGGAGCACTCTCTCTTTTTCTCTCTCTTATTACCTTTACAGTTTAAGAACAGAAAAGGTAATAAATACTTAAAAAGAGTAGACAAGAAACGACTCTATATTCATATTGCTTTGGTCTATTTTCAAATAAGCGACGACTGACATATTTCCTACTTTCCTTCAATAATAAATTAACAATCTCACTAAAGATTTCTTAGTGTTACGAAATACAATTAACCTGTTTATGTGTGAGTTTGGGTACGCTGGTTCCGATACTAATGAAGCACTATGCGATTTCTACTGTTTTTTCTGTTCTGTGGCTGGGGCACAGGCCTCTTCTCTGTGAGAGGGTGTGGGCCGTAATCCACCACGCGGGCACAATGCGGGTTGGTGGATGTCACATGTCTTTGAATTTTTGGTTATATGACATGCCGGTTTCCTCACGATGTTTTCCTTCACCGTTTTCAGAGCAGTGGTGATGAAATATTTTTTACACAAAGTAAAGCCCCTTCTGGGTTTGGACTCACGACCTGCAACTTGTAAGTCGCCACTGGGCCACAACAGAACGCGCCACGACACGACACAATAATGTGAACCTGGCTTTAGTTGTGTTGTGTCGTGCCAAACAAGAATCAACCCACTCTGTTCAAATAAACGTCATGCAACAAAGAGTTTGTCAAATGCGCCATGCCCACGACACAACACAATATTAAGTTTATTTATAAATGAAAACAGTTAAATTGCTTGATGAAGAGCTAGAGGTTTCTCATGAAAGAAGTCTCGCAGGCGTGGAGAAGTTAGTTCCTTTTATTGCCACAGGATTTCTCTCGTAAAAAAAACAAACAAGAGTCTTTTGGGCGCTTAAATGACATTGACAGAGAGGCACTGTTAGTAAACGTTTGTAATCAAAAACAAGATTGCGGAGTTAGTTCCGATTCTGCTCATAATAAGAACTTAGTGAAGAAAACCCTGATATTTACAGCTAATACAAAGATTAATTTAAATAACTATTTATAGAGAATAAGGTCTGATCATCACTAAAATAAAATTGAGTTATCCATTATATTACTGTATTTTCTAGACACAAGGGCTGCTAGTAAGCAGGTATATTTTTGCCGTAGGTATCCTGGCCTTATCAGATTCCGCAAAAATATATTAAGGACACTGTATTTCTTAACATTTCGACTCAAGACATACAAATCTTTCTATAGGGGAAAAGGTTTACAATGTAATTAAAGACTGAATATCATAATTTTCATGACATGGCCAAAGTATACGCGAACTTTTATATAAATTGAGTAAATAATGTTTAATTCTTCTTCTTCTTATCTACCTCAATGTTTTATTAGCAAAAAAATTATAAAAATCTAGTTTTTTTTTCACAAAAATTAAACCTTAAAAAAAACTGTCTTAATTTTTTTTTCATTTGAAAATTTTCTTTCTTTTTTTAATAAATAATTATTGAATTTATTATTAATTGTAAATTACTTAGCCCAAGCTATATTTTATTTTATAAAACTTTTTTCAAAAGGTGTAAGTTTTAGATAATTAAAAATGCGTTCAGGGGTAGTTTGTAGCTGTGATTGTTCCTAATTTAAAATAGTTGCATCAATTTGCTCACTGGTAGCTTTAAGATAATTTTATATAAATAAAACATGTAAAATATGTACCTATGACTTTTTTTTTAATTTTCCCCAGACCGCTAGTATTATATTATCTGTGCCCAGACATACAAAATCACCTGTCTGAAAGAGATTTCTTTCCGTTCCGTACCAAATATTGGTATTTGTTAGTAAAATCACAGATAATTAATACTAGCGTACAGATGCCTCATCCCATACAAAGAAACGGTGCCGCCGTAACTACGGGTTTTCGTCTGGCACAAGTAACTTTTGTTCTTCGTTCGGGCCCGTCCTCTACACCTCGCTAGATGGTGTTAACACCGACGGCTTCCAAGCTGAATGAATTTACTTACCTAAATAATAATAGTCTTACCAATATTTTCTCACACATTGGGGAATTATTTTATAGTATTTTTGGCACTTCATAGCAGTTTTACTGTATCAAAATGTGTCACTATTCAAATTTTAAAGAGGCGAATGGATAAACTGTAAAACTTCAAACAACGCCATCTATTGGTACAAGAAATATAGATGTCTAAGAATTCGTTCCAATAATCGTCTAAATTTGAATTACAAGCCAATTATTCCACAATTTTATTATTATTTTTATTGTTTATTACAATCATACATTTTATTCTTAGGGCAGTATAATATGTAAGAAAATACAGTTTTTACCATATTTATTTTCAAAATATTAATATTACTTAAACTTCAATAAGAAATCAATGCTTATTACGCCATCTATCGACATTTATTTGAACTAAATTTTATTTGTTCGAGATGAGACCCCGTGGTAAAGTATACGTAATATTAAACATTATCACCAAACAAGTTCAATTAATATCAATGGGAAGTTAAAAAATTTATCGGAACAAAATTTTGTGACAGTCGACGGACGGACAGACAGACAGACGGACGCGTGAGTGACAACCATAGGGCTCCGTTTGGACCCTTCGGGTACGGAATCCTAAACCTACAGTAAATAGGTAAAAAGGTCACCTTTGTACCTACCTATTTTCTGTTTCCTTCTTCTTGTCTGTCTTTTTTTTGTGTGTTTGTAAAATAAATAAAATAATTTTAATCCATCGCCACCAACTTAAGTATCAGAGATCATCGGGGGAAGCACCAGGGTAACCCGCGAAATTCTAATTTTCTTACGTTTTTTGCAATTCGCAGGTCAGTATCAAGTTGTATGTTGAAAATATATAAATCAGAATGAAAAAGCGACAAGGGTGAAAATCGGACACAGAAGTATTTGCAGAACTTTCAATCTGCCTAGCCTTTTCCCAACTATCTAGGGGTCAGCTTCCAGTCTAACCGGATGCAGCTGATTACCAGTATTTTACATGGAGCGACTACCTATCTGACCTCCACAACCCAGTTACTGGGTAATACGATACCCCTTTGGTAAGACCGGTTGTCAGACTTTCGGGCTTCTGACAACCCGTAACAACTGTCAAAGATCAACGATTGACAGCCGGGACCAAAGGCTTAACATGCTTTCCGTGGCACGGAGGAGTTTCGGTATTAGTCGGTATTTAAGTAGGTAGTATTTCATGAAATAATGACATTTGGCATCAATTCTAACTGAGAGAGTTGTATTGATGATTTTAATTAATGATTACAGTTATATAAATACATACTTGCTACGACCGCCTATTATATTTGGACCAACATACAACCTGACACTGACCTGCAAATTGCGAAAAAAGGTGTGTGTGCGATTCACACACGATAGAAGTGAAACTTCAGTAAATCGACAAAAGAATGAGATGAATATATATAACAAGGGTAGGATAATTACAAAGTTTAATTGTTTAAAAATGAAAGTATTTTGATTAATTTTAAAAGATGTTTTATATTTTATTTAACATATGTTACATAATCTATTGCTCAAGTTCCATATTTTCAGTTTCAACAAATGATACAAGAGGCTTATGATAACTAAAATACGATACAAATGTTTTAGTTTCAATTTGGTTGATATATCTTTGGAATACTGCATCTATTACCGTTTTTGATCTCTTATAACATTTATTATTTAGCACAACAAGATATAAAAATACTCACAAACACACAGTTAAATAATAACACACCACGCTGACATCTTACTAAAAAGCTGTAATACGCAGCCGCATACTAGTTTTCACATACACTGACACACGTTAAATGCTCAAATACAAGCACCTAATAAACAGTGTGCAATATACATACACACCGACATCTGCTCTCTCGCTCTTTTGTATTTGTGTCTCTTACCTGTCGTTTTTTCCGTTGCATCCGGTTTGAAATCACAACGATTGTAAAGACGTTTCACTTCAAAACGTAAGACAATTTGAATTTCGCGGGCAACCCTGGCGCTTCTACCGCGAAATCTATATGGGCTGAGAAGTATTCGGTAATCTATGCCAATTTTTTTTTTTTCTTTCAACCTAATTTAAGACAGGGCCCTATACCATGTGATTCGTTTTTAATCATTGATTAGCAAGTTGAGGGGCTGCAATTCTCCATATAAATGTAATCTCCTTTTTTTCTACCTGAATAATGCCTCTAGAGCAATTTTTTTTTTTCATAAAATCACGGTCTGCTGTAGACACGTTCCTGTCATTACCTTTTTTTCAGCAACTAATAAATAAAGTAAATATGACGCTCCAAAAATTACAAAAAACAGCCCATTTTTACCGCCGTGATTAGAGGACTACCAGATAAATTAGATTTTTTTTTAACATAAAACATTTAATAGGAACCTAGACATACTCTTTCTTAAAATTTGTGCCAAAAATAATTGGATCGGCTCAGTTTTTGAGGAGAAAAAAGGGGAATACGAAACGTCGATCTCGTCAAAAATTTTGTGATAAAATCTGAGGGCCTAGTGTGAGTTTTTTAACGCACTCGAACGCGTTTGCGTAAACGTCAATTTGTACTAAAACTGTATAAGCGCCGCGTGGTGGCAATAGCGGGTAACCTCTTTTTTTCTATACGATTTGACATAAGCGAACGTTTACGCAAACGCGTTCGAGCGCGTTAAAAAACTCACACTAGGCCCACTGAGCTGCAGCTATCCCTATCGCACTCTACGGGGGCAGGCTTGAGGCAGCACAACGACAATAGTTTCTTCATACACCTGTCTTTCAAATTCCTCGCAGGCCCTGTTCCCTCTTTCGACATTTTTTATTCTGAAGTAGGATAGATGTGGGTTGTAAAGTACTGAGTAATCATTTGAAGAAGATTTTGTCCACCAGAGTTGTGAAGCGACCATTTGCATTGAAAAGAAAATACAACAAGTTTGGGGTGCAATGGAATTAGAGCTTTGTGTTTTACTAGCTTCTGCCAGCGGCTTCGCCCGTGTGGAATTTATACTTCCCCCGTTATAAACTTTCAACCCCCATTTCACCCTCTCAGGGGTGGAATATCGAAAAACCCTTTCTTAGTGGATACCTACTCTTCACAAAGAACACACCTAACAGGATTGGTAGTATCCTCCAGGTGGTACGAGAACTAAAACACGGATAATTTTTTTAGTGTACTTTATTACAAAATTCTACAGGAGAACAAACGGTCAACTCTATTTAAAATAGCGAGAATCTAATGTGAGTATGTGATATCGCTCAGTAACGCGGACGATGACGAATTGCTGGCGCCGCCACCGGCCGGTGCGCGCCCGCTGCTCAAGCGCCCCCTCCGCGATCGCACCTTCCACCCGCGGTCGCCCGGCGCATAATGATGTTCTCGACATGCTCCCGGCGTTGAATACTTGTCTTCAATCATCATACTGGAAGAGGACAGATGGTGGTGTAAGCGCGTCGGACTATCCCTTTTTCGTCCTTACGTCTGCGACTCTGCTTATTCCGTCCCTCCCAGGTATGAGACGTACGATACGACCGAGTGGCCACATCAGTGGTGGTGACTACTGCTCTTTGAGTACTACCATGGCTTCCTCTTCAAGTGCCCCATCGGAGTCCGTCCACTTGGTTTTTTGTTGGAGGTAAAAGATATACTCGTTAGAGAATCTATTCCAGAACTGATGCTTCAGGTGCTCGATATGCTGAAAACGTTTCAGGCTGGAGATGTTCTGGTTAATGACTTGCGGATGCGGCAAGGATGTGAGAGATCTCCCAATAAGGAAATGGGTAGGCGTTAAAGGGTCTGATGGATCAGTGGAAAGAGGAGTGAGAGGACGAGAGTTTAGTATTGCCTCGACCTGAATCAGACATGTAGACATCTCTTCGTAAGTGAGATGTGCGAAGCCTAGTATACGCCTCTAGTGATGTTTCACGGATTTTACGGCAGACTCCCATAGGCCACCGAAGTGTGGGGTGTATGAATAAAGTTAAAATTGATACCTGTATCAGCCATTTCTGAAGAATAATCCTGTTGTAATATCACAGCTATTTCATTACAGGTGTCAATAAAGGTTGTACCATTGTCGGAGTAAATGGTCTTAGGTTTACCACGACAAGCAATGAACCTGTTCAGTGCTGCAACGAAGGCATGTTTTGTTAGATCTGAGACAAGCTCCAGATGAACCGTTCTTGTGGCTAGACAAACAAAAACACTTATGTATGATTTTACTAATCTACATCCTCTACCTTTGCGGTCAGCTAGAAGGATGGGTCCGGCATAGTCTGTGCCAGTATCTAAGAAAGGAAACTCTAACTGAACTCGTTCCTTAGGCAAATTACCCATAATGGGTTGAACTGTTCTACCGTTGAATCGCTGACACTTTATGCACTTATGAACAGTTGATTTGGCAAGGTTTCTACCGCCCAAAGGCCAATACTCATGTCTAATTGTGGCTAAGAGTAGCTGTGGACCAGCATGGAATAGGCGTAAGTGATAAGTAATAAAAATAAGTTTAGCAAAGTTATGTTTATTGCAAATAATGATAGGGTGCCTGACATTATAATCGTAGCAAGAATTATCTAGTCTGCCTCCGACTCGTTTCTCTCTGAACTGTTCTAATTATGAAATCAGCGCTACAGGACAACTCTGATTTAGTAAGAGTAGGACTATGACTATGTCGTCGCAAGCGATTTCAAGACGACAACACAATCAAATTAACGTTGATTTCATGATGTTGGTCAAACTGTTACTTTATTCTTATTGGTTGATCGGTTAGTACACTGAACGCCGTGTGGTGGCGCTGTTAATTTCCAGCCACACACGTGGACAGAATCGATTGTAAAGTGAGTGTTCACATTGCGGTGGCTGACACCATAGAGTTCAGACCATACCATCGAAACTGTCACGTTCACCGTACACGCTTCTGTTCTTTGTTACTCACTGTGAATTACCAAATAAACGTGACTGTAAATTGTTCTTCCACCAACTTACGTTTTACTGGTTTGCCCGAGTATCCCTGCCTCATGGAACCCGTACCAAGAAACGATGGCGATGAACCTGCTATCGCTACGCCCACGCTACCGCCGTCATCAGAAGTGGGATCAGCTCGGGCGCCTACCATGGACATTTATTGGCGCCAACTCCTCGAGCAGCAAAACCAGATTACCATGCGCATGATTGAAGCCATGCGAGGATTAAAGCCGACGCCTGCAATCAAGCTGCCAGAGTTCAACCCAGACCTACCAGACGTCGATCCACGATCTTGGAGCTCGACGTCGACCGTCGAGCTCCATGATCGTCGATTTGCCTTACGGAACATCCCATGGAAGGAGGCGCGCTGATTATTGCACTTAGCAAATCCCTAAAAGGTAGTGCATCGATATGGCTTTCTCAAGTATCGCATTCTGGTATTACGTGGAGTCATTTCAAGAATCTGTTCCTAGCACGATATGATTGTGCGGAAACCTGTGCAGCGACTATAATTAACGCCAATAACAGCCAACAAAAGGAGGGTGAAAATTATGCAGCATACGCGAGCCGTTTGATGACGTCACTCTTAACTAAATGGAAGGACATGAGCTGCGAGGAGATAGCTGTAGCATATGTACTTGCTCAATTAGCGAAAATGGATAGTCGAATCAACCGACTAGCTTTTACAACGGAAATTAAAACAAGAACGAAGTTGATCCAAGAATTAAACGCGTTTTCGCTGAAAAGAAAACATGACCGACACGTCGACAACTCTACTTTGGACACTAAACGAACAAAAACAAACAACACGCCATTTCAATGCAACTATTGTCATAAGATTGGACACAAAGCAATCGACTGTTGTTTACGTGAAAGCAATCAGGCACTTGTAACACACAGGACCACTTCAACCACTGCGCCTACGTCATCGGATCTTAAGAAAAATATCATCTGTTTCCGCTGTGGAGAACAAGGCCATGTCGCATCTCGCTGTCCGAAGACGAGCAACGCAGCAGCCAGTAGCAACAGTGGCGCGGCCCTGTAACGAAGAATCAACTACTGCCAAGTCCAAGGTGTATCTGGAGAGCTAACACAATCCGGTGAGTCGTACAATTTTTATTTCGATAGTGGTGCTGAGTGTTCTCTCGTAAAGCAAAAGTATTACGGCTAACTTCTTAGGAAAGTTTTCCGATGTTAACATACGATTCATAGAAGTTGGTAAAGCTCATGTGTCACTGTAGCGAACTAATTTTATGTCAACTAGTTATTGACGGACATTGTTTACATTTGTCATTTCTTATCCAGATGAAGTTATACCGCAACATAATGATAGACTCAGATATTTTAAATTATGATTTGAGTGCTACCCTGTCGAGAGGGCGTCTAGTGATAACAAAATCGGTTTCTTTTTTGCCGCGGTGACAGCAATTGATTTGAGTGCAATTAAAACCGACGTTCCGCCCGATTTTTTTAGAGATAGTATTTTGAGTGTGTTGAGTGTTTATCATCGCTCTTACCGACTAAGTCCCCGCGAAAGAGAGGTAGTGCGTAACAAAATAATCGAGTTGTTGAATGCAAACATAATCCGACCAAGTAGTTTATTAGTGTTACAAACTTCTTATTTCACGTTTTAATCGTTCTAGTGTTTATTTGCTTCCTAGAACATGAGTCATGACTTAGTTTGAAATCTAATTCGTACTTCAGCAAAGTAACTGTAAGTACCTACTGAATCAAGTTATCATTCCTACGAGTTAAAGACTAGATCACAATTGATTGGCAAACTAGACAGTGGCTGGCTCATATGGCAAAACCACACATGTTGCCGCCGAATATATGCTGCCTTGGTATGGTGAATGGACACCCGAGTGCTGTGCTGCATTCTTTGAATGTAAGTTTTAGTAAGTATAAAATAAAAACTGTTCATGTGTTGATTTTCCCATCCACTTTTGTCATAAGTACGTTTTATCCTCTTTGTTGACAAAGTTAAGTTGACCAGACTTACAATTGTTATGAGTGTTATGAGTAACATAGCTTATAACGTGATACAATGGCGCATGGCATTTATCGCTATGCAATAAGCGTCAAAGTGAACTTGAGTCTGAAGTATGCAGTTCATATTTCACATTTAACTAAACAAACGTCATAAGTGTGACTTGTTAAATTTTTGTTAAGAGCTTATGAGAACCGAGCTATTGATAAGCATTTTTGACCCAAGATTACGTTATTAAGTACTTTGCTTATGTATGATGTTTGAGTTATGCTTTTGAGACATTAGGTCGTGGCAGGAAGCTCTTGACGAGGTACAACTGGCGTTAAATTGCACTATACCTAAATAGAGTGACAAAGACGAGCCCCCTCGAACTTATGTTCGGTCGCGTAGCTAGACCTCTGAATCTTTTAACTGCTGACGATACTGAAGTTGGGGTAGATATTTCTGAATCGAGAGAGCACGCAGCCCACAACAATGAACGAAATTCTAATTACGAAAAGTCTTATTTTGACAGTAATAAGGCTAAATGAGTCAAATGACCTGGTTCTTATTCTAAACGAAGAGCGAAACCAAATAAAATGAAATCCAAAATTTAAAGGTCCTTTTCAAATAACTGATGGACTTTGCAGGCGATCGTTACGCTTTGAAATCATTGACCAGTAAGAGTATACCCACGATTGTCTTCCACCTGAACTGATTATTGGTTGACATATGAATCCAGTGCAGATAATAATAGTGAAAGCACTTCCGCTATTGTTTGAATATGACACACACTAAAATGACTAGTTTCCATCTCTTAATCAAACTGTACAGTCTGGCCGTAGTTGTAACTGCGATTCATGAGTCGTTCAGGGTGCAATGCGCGGCTAGATGTATGGTGGCTGGGTCTATATGACTATTGTCTGGGTCTGAATAAGACTACTGTTTGGGTCTCGATGAGACTACGCTGCCGAGCAGCCGGGTCATATAGACTACTATCTGGGTCTGAATAAGACCACTGTTTGGGTCTCGATGAGACTACGCTGCCGAGCAGCCGGGTCATATTAGTGATGTGTGTTTGTGTATTGTTCACTGTACAATAATTGAAGTTTATTCTGATTGTGTTCACTTGGACCACTGTTTGGGTCTCGATGAGACTACGCTGCCGAGCAGCCGGTTCATATTAGTAATGTGTGTTTGTGTATTGTTCACTGTACAATAATTGAAGTTTATTCTGATTGTGTTCACTTGTGAGGTGTCTTTCGAACTTTTTTTTGTTTACCTTGTGGTCAGGGTAAGCCGAGCAAGAGTGTTGCTACAAATGAGAATTTTGTTACAGATACACACGAGGACGTGTGACCCATCAGTTTGGCCGTGTCGTCGCAAGCAATTTCAAGACGAAAACACAATGAAATTAACGTTGATTTCATGATGTTGGTCAAACTGTTACTTTATTCTTATTGGTTGATCGGTTAGTACACTGAACGCCGTGTGGTGGCGCTGTTAATTTCCAGCCACACACGTGGACAGAATCGATTGTAAAGTGAGTGTTCACATTGCGGTGGCTGACACCATAGAGTTCAGACCATACCATCGAAACTGTCACGTTCACCGTACACGCCTCTGTTCTTTGTTACTCACTGTGAATTACCAAATAAACGTGACTGTAAATTGTTCTTCCACCAACTTACGTTTTACTGGTTTGCCCGAGTATCCCTGCCTCATGGAACCCGTACCAAGAAACGATGGCGATGAACCTGCTATCGCTACGCCCACGCTACCGCCGTCAACTATATACCCCCTTTTTTTGGGAGGGGGGGGGGGTGGTAAATCATCCTACGATTTCTGCCGCTCTAGGGTGGAGTGAAAGGGCGTGTCAGACTCTTACTGACTAAAATCCACCCCTGTTCCTCCCTGCCCTGAATGCCCAGGGGCGAGGTAACTCTTTCGAATTTATCCTCAACCCCCGGGCATGACTATATACCCCTTTACAACGATTAATGAATCTAAATACGTATGCTAATAGACGTTGTAAATGTAGATAATTTGAGGAATTATTGATCAAAGTTTGAAATGCATTACTGTGTATATCTTTATAAGGATCAGTGATAGGTAATGATTGATAATTAATGTTAATAGAATGTGATTTTAATAATTCAGGTAATATTGTGTTCACGTCTGTGTTAGCCATTGAAGGCCAAAGAGTTGGGTCTGTAAGTAAAAATGAAGGCCCTGACCACCACATGGAAGATTGACTTATGAGGTCAGCGCTTAGACCACGAGAGACCAGCTCCCTTAGCCAAAATATATTTCTGTAAACGTTAACGCTAACGCTTCGTGCAAAATGTATGGCAAAGACAATTACTGGGCGTGAGTCACGTGACAGTTCTCTGTCTAACGCTTCGTGCAAAACGTCGTTGCCATACATTTTGCACGAAGCGTTAGCGTTAACGTTTACAGAAAAGTATTTTGTTTAAAGGCTAAGATCAGCAGGGTTGTCCTTGGACGGCACATAGCGCCAGGTGTAAGCACCAAAACCTTTCCGTATCTCCGAAACTCGATTCCTAACGAACGGTTTAAGCGTGCCAAGTGAAGCAGACAGCCAACCTAAGACAATCATTGAATCACACCAAAATATGCATTTGTCAGGTTTAAGCGTTAACGATTCAAGTACGTTTGCACACAACCTGGTCCCTAATAAGGCACCACAAAGCTCTAGCCTTGGGATTGTGGTCGACTTGATCGGTGCAATCTTACTCTTGGACGTTAGCAGATGTGTATACGCTACCAGCCACAGAACGAATGTATATGGAAGCTCCGTTTGTCTTTTCTAACGCATCTGTAAAAATATGTACTGCTACTGATATATGGTTATTACATACCACCCAGCGTGGTATGCTGAGATTATTAAGCTGTGGTAAAGTCTGTGTGAACTTCAGCCGTAACTTTTTAATGTCCACACTAACCTCATCGTCTCATGCACACTTCTCTATCCATAATTTCTGCAATATTATCTTGACTTCGATAATACACGGACAGACAAGACCCAGAGGATCGAATACTTACGCTGTCGTGGAAAGTATGTGTCGTTTTGTGATTGGACTATCGACTGTATGTTTAGGTATATGAATGGAGAATGTAAGACAGTCAGTATGAGAACGCCAATTAAGACCAAGGGTTTTACTTGGTTAATCAATACTCAAGCTGACTATGTTAGTTGTGTCTGAATGTGTTGTTGTGGATTTGGTATGAGTGGATGAGTCAAGTGTGTTTGTAGTGACTGCCTGAAGTATTTATGCATTGTTAGACTGCCACTTACGAAGATTGAGTTGTGCAGTCTTTTAAGTGTACTGGTGACATCTTTACCCAGCGATATAGTGCTTTCTATAGAATCACTTCCCGACAGGTAAGTAAAAGTCGTTTTGTATAGACTGTTGTGTACGTGTGTGCGTTGTCTCCTTTGCCAACTGAGACAAACATCGTGTATTAATGAACGGAGCGGATGATGTTCCGTATGTAACAGTGTTTAACGTGTAAGTTTTAAGAGGTAATGATGGATCACTGCGCTACAATATCTGTTGCAGTGAAAGCTGTGATTCGTCAACTTCGATTTGTCGAAAGAACTTTTGGATGTCTGATGATATGATGTATATGCTGCCTAAACTTCAACAATATGGATATTAAGTTATCCTGAACTACAGGCCCTATGCCTTGAATGTCGTTAAATGACTTACCAGATGTTGTGACGGCTGATGCGTCGACGACAACTCGAAGCTTGGTCGTTGTACTGGACTCTCTGAAAACGCCATGATGTGGAAGGAAATATGCATGGGACGAAGAAGGCTGAGATACTTCGCTCATATGACCTAATGCTTCATACTCCTGCAAGAACTCTACGTAACGATGCTTAATTAATGCGTCGACTGAATTCAATAGTGGCACAAAACAAAAACGAACAATTTGAGTAATCGCACAATTAAATTTTCGTTGACAAGTGCGCAGGCACATATTTGCTCTTACTGAGTGTACTTTACGGAATAAATAGATGATATTTAATTTTTTTACATCTACTTTATAGCTTCATTTTAGGCAATAATCATTTTGATGGAGTTTTTATTATTTTGATTAATATGAGGCCCAGAAGATGGTAACGCCGAGTTATGCCACTATTCCATAAATTTTTTGTGACTTTTTGAATTAATGCCAGAAATTATTTTATAAAACTAATGAAATTAAAAATACAATCTCGTGAAAATCAAGATAAAATCATAAATAAAACTACCATATGTTAAATCAAATAATATTTATTCTCAAAACAGAGTCTATAATTTCTTATAGGCAAACAAGTACTAAAAATTAATTCCTAAAAGCATACTGTACCTACAAAGTAACTACGAAGAACTAAATAGTTCAGTTGTTTAAAAATAAAATACAATCAATCAATCAATGTTTTTCTTTTTTTTTGTGTGTTCTCTGTTTTTCTCGTCATGTTTACCGTAAATAAACGTATTTTCTTTCTTTTCTTTTCTTTCAATCATAAACGTGCCACAAAAAGGAACTTATACTGGGTCACATAATTCAATCAAAAGAAAACATGGAGAATCAGTTTAAAACAAATGAACTAATGAAATTGAGTTAGATGTTGTACTCTATCTTTACTTTTTACATACTTATAAAAAGTACTACACCTAAAAAACATAACATAAAATCCGCTTTAACAATATGACAAAAAATAACCAAGTTATTGTCCTACATAATTTATACATAAAAAATAACAAAAAATCAGCCTTATGATTCCTGTAGGAATATAGTAATCAAGCACCAAATCAGTTCATTAAACGAAGACGGTATGAAAGTAGAAAAAGGAAAATTTTCATTGAACAATCTGAAAAGTAAGTATTGAAAGTGTTGACAAGAACGTAAATTCTATAATCAATCATGTTTCAGGTTCTTGTAAAAATCTGCATAACAACGTGGAATGGTATTAGAATTAACTAATGATATCAAATCTTGAAACTTTCTTTGGGAAATGGGTATCTTATCAATGTAAGTTTTCTTCAGTTGCGCATCTTTTATAAATTTTAGTTGTGTTCTAGTTCTGCTATATCTGATGTTGACCGTTTTTGTAGTTGTCATCTTTGTATGAAGTCTTATAATAGAACATACCGGGATTGTCTTTTTTAACTCGTAAGACAAAAATGTCATTAAAGTTAAATTTCTCTCCATCAGAGTTTACATTAAAGTTGGTTGCAGTGGTGTCTACGAGATCTTTTAGATCAAAAAAGAAACCATGATCTAATTCATACACCTTAAAAGATTCACCAGATTTCCTTGCTGTTGAATTAGCAATGAATTGTTTTTGTCTATTAAGGTCTTTTAAAGACCAAAACGATTGGAGATATTCCTTCCTTTCATCTTCTCTTATTTTAAGTGTACATTTTCGTCTGCAAGAGTCAGTGCAGGGAAGCCCTATTTTTCTTGATGGCACTAGATTACCTTTTTTAAAGTCTTGTACTCCTGTCCTGAATTACCGTACTTCTTTCACCTTATTTCTTTCCCACATTGCAGGATTTGCTTTTCTTTTACGAGTTTTAGGCTTAAAGTTTTCATCTTTCTCACTTTCAGATAGACTTGATAAACTTTCATCAGACTCAAAGATTTGGTATCCAATCCTTTCAAGATTTTCATAATCAGGATCGGCACCAAAGTCTTCAATCTCTGACTCTGAACTTAAAGATGCGTCTGCTAGAAACGCAGAAGTTGGTTTTAGTTGGACATTAGTGTCATGGTGCTCTGGAAACACATTGGAGGGAAAATCAAGTGTGCCATATAGCGAAGGATTATTCGATGGAGATCGATCCAGTGACATTGGCTGCTTATAAGGAGATTCACAATCAGTCAAATCATCTTCTACAGGTTCAGTTCTAAATTCAGATGATGGTGGCAATATTGAAGGACTACCAGGACTACAGGAAATAGTAATTGCATCATCTGCCGTGTCTTCATTATCCACTCTTTGGCAATTTATAATTTTATCAATGGCTATAGATGCTGAAACTTCACACAATATTTCTGGCATACCTGTAAACGTTAATCTATCGTTTTGCAAAAAAATTACACCGTTGGATTGTATGTCCAAGTTTTCAAATTGATTTTGTGAAAACTCGAAATCTGATGCAGTCATTGGCGAGTCACAATAAATCTGAGCTACATTCGAGACACAATTTTTGTCAAATAGATCCTTCATTAAATCATAATCAAGTCCGGAGAAACTATTGTTTTCAATTATGTTTCTAGCATGATTCAAGTTTTTTACACCAGTTTGACTTACTGATGAACCAGCCGCTTCGTTCAATAAGACCTCAGCTTCTTCCATTTCTATTCGATTAGGGTTTTATTCCGCAGATCTGAAAAAAAAAGAGTTAAGTATAGTCTAGAACTACTGATATAGACTTACTCGATTATATGCAGCATTACAGACAACAGGAATTTGCTTTATAAGTCTAGATTACACGATGTGAAATAAGATTATCAGTTTTTGGGGGCAAAACCTTGACAAAAAGTTTATTTGTCAAAGAAATCTTCCAAGGAATATTATGCACATAAGGGTGAGAATAAACGATCGAAATTATGTGAGTTGTGACTAGGCTAAATATTGACTAGTCACATACACAGAAAAATAATGATTACTTACCGTAGAACAACACTCATATTATTTTTACTTATATCAATTACTGCGGCACAACTTAGAAAACTACGCGATATTTGTGCCACACTGGCACAACTCAAAAGTGACACTATTGCATAAAATTTAACGTGCGTTAGCCGCGAACGCATGCGGCCGATTAATGTTGAGCCGGTGTTGCATGACAGAGACGCAACGTTATCGTGTATTCACTATTGGCACAAAACGCCACCTACCAGGTAGTTTATGAATCAACAAGTTGGGTCTCTAATGCATAAAATGAAGTACCTAATTTAGAACAAGAATTCATCACTAACTCAAATTGCCAAAAATTCGACTTGTGCCACTATTGAATTCAGTCGACGAGTCTCTATCAAGCCTACGCACTAACGACAGAAAGCGACGTTTAGCCATCTCAAAAGAGTTACCCAATGCTTCAGGGGGTTCTTTTAAGGGGATGGTGACTATGAAACGGCCATCAGCATTACGCCTAGTAGTGTTTATATAGTTCTGTTCACATGCTCGCTCTTCGGATGTGAAATTGAACTTGGGTGAGATAGAGTCAAGTTCTCAGAATCTTGAGAGATCCATGAGTGCTTGTACGTGTGTGGTATTCTTGTTAAGAAGTGCCCCGTGCCCCGGCCGGGGCACGGCCGGGGCATGTCCACCGGGCTAGTCATTCATGCTACACCGGGCTGTCACCGTGCCGCCACCAAACACGCGCGCGACCAAGCATGGATCATTTCATACAAAAAGACACACACACACAGAGACACACACACAGACAGATATTTGACCGTGCAATTGTTTGACCGGCAATTGTTTCCCCGGTGCACACGTTCATGTTACACCGTGTCGCCACCGGGCCGAGCCCTGGCCGTGCCCCGGACGTGTCCCAGCCGTGCCTCGGCCGGGGCCCGGTCTAGCATGAATCACTTCATACAAAATGTATGCAATAATCTTTGACCGTGGCGACACGGTCTAACGTGAATCATCCTTTATACCGAAACTCCTCCGTGCCTCGGAAAGCATGTTAAGCCTTTGGTCCCGGCTGTCAATGTCATTGAGGTAGATAGGCATAACGATTTTATACAGTTTAATGTAAAAAAAAACATTACAAAATGTATTTTTATCACAAAGTAGAGAGTGAATTTAGGTACAAGCGCGTAGCGGCGCGATCGCCTGAGTCTGTGTGTATAAGACGTGGTCGGTAACTACGTACTATCACGTACTACGCGCTCGCGCGCGCCTACATTCATTGCGAAGCGTTGAGATCGCATTGTTCACAATACATTGCGTGCTTGAAAATGTCAATTTCTGTAACGGATCATTACCGAGATTAATGACTATCATAATTTTGTTACTGACATTAAGTGTAACCTTTTCGCGAAGTTTGCGGTATCTTGTTCGTTACAGCCTGTATACAGATAGAATCGAGTTTTAAAATAACTCGAATTCTGAATTCAGATATGAAGTCGCAAGCGTTCTGCTGGGCATGAGGATCTGAGTTCAATTCCCAGATTTTTCACTGTTATTGTGTTAATCCATCCCCCATTTTTAGAGGGTGGGAAATCATCAAATGACCTCTCCCGCTCTGGGTGCATCGGAAGGGCGTGTCAGACTCTTACTGACTAAAACCCACCCTTGTTCCTTCAGTTGCCTGTGCCGAGGGTCACGGAGAGTCTCTTACAAATTTATTGAGTCTGGATTTCTGCCGGGTAGCAGGCTCACTCCGTATCGGCAACTTTAAATTCGGGGTACTCTACTACACAAAGAAAACACCGACAATATACATACCCACGCCTTAACACATCCTTTTTTTAACGTGTGGAAATCCTTATGGATGGCCTCCGCCCAGGATGGGCGTAGGAGTCTATCAGGGTGCGTTTCCATTGAAGCGGAGCAGCGAAGACGTGCAGGCATCGTCCAATCATAGACAAGACGAGAGACGCGATGAGAATTTCAACCATTGTGATTGGTCGATTCCTGCACGTGTCTCCACTCTGCCCAGCTCCGCTTCAGTGGAAACGCACGCTCAGACTCTTACTGACTAAAACCACACGGTGTACTGCAGCAACTTTTAGCCGAGCGTTTGCGGTGCTATCAAACGGGAGCCAGCCACTGGAAATGCGGCCCGAAGTTCCACCGGCCGCCGAGGACGAGTCCTAGTTACTTCATCGTCGACTCGACAACGATGTGTACACCTCCTATTCTACCACGATGTTGGATCCCGGAGGTGATACTTACCAGGGTCCGTAGAAACAAAAGGCTCACTTTGATTAGTTCAATGCTTCCTTGAGACCCATCCGCCGGATCCTTCCTACAACTTGAGTGGTCGCCAAGCTTTTCGCTTGCCGAAGCGTCTTCCCGGGGTGCTGTTAGCACGCGCGTGCTGTCGTGTCAGACGACACGCTGATAACGTAGCGCAACAGATGACGCCGACGAAGCCATGGAGGAGGGCACCGCACAGCACTCAGTCGTATCCGATGTTCCACAGGAGCTACCCCAAATTCGAACCCTGTGGATCACTGCACAACATCACCTGCCGACCCCATCCTTCTTGACTCAGGTAGACGACTGATTTGCATATCAAATACGCCCCGGTAATTCGGCGGTAGTTTGACACCCTATGATATAAGAGTGCAACGTTAATGCAACTTGAAGGCATTGGCGATGTCGAGAGACACCGCCAAGACGACCTCACTCCAGGCCACTGCTTCCTTCACCAGGACCCTTACGCGCAAAATCGCGTCCACTGTGAATCGCTCTCGACGGAAACCAAACTGGTTGTTCGCCAGATCCGGCCTCTCCCTTGTCATGTGCTGCCAACAACACAATGGGCCAGTAAGCAGATGGCGAGTGCGCAGGACGCCTTTCCTTCTTCGGCAGGACCACATTTTCAGTTTTCCACTGACGCGGAAACTTCGCCTTTAATCTAGAAATCCCACTTTTATGTCATCCCGGACCCCGGACTAAATTACCAGGAAACTTTTTAAAATTAAAATGGATAAGTCGTATCCGCTAGTCAAATTGGCAACAAAACAAAGCACGCCACCTGGTGGCGACTATAAACACTACAGTTGGCGGGCTTTGACGGAGTCGGCGCGTTTCCGTTAGCCTTCGAGGTTGGGGAAGACTCACCTAGTCGGGCAGTCTTAGCCTGGGAGTCACGGAATGAAGACGCATCGGAACTGTCCTACGTTTTGTTGCTACTAGTATTCTAAAGTACCAAGTTTAGAAGTTTAAAATTAATTAATGTGAATAATTGCTTTACCGTTGTTATTTATTGCACGATATACCTACACAGACCCACCTGATGCCTGATTGTAGCTCGATACATCCTGATAATCCGACATCAGAATTGGGATTCTGTCGTGCAATCAAATCAACAAGCAGTGTGAGCAACAGTGACGCACAATGGTGGTTAATTTTTAAATTCAAAACCCAAACATGCAACCATTGATTGCGGTGTTGCAATCACCGAAACCAGCTTACTGTGAAGAACTACCTGCATTCGATCCTGACAAACAAGATACCGACACCAGGACTGAGCCAACAGCGAAGACCTGGATCTGCTACAAATATGACGGCCTGGATACATCAGACTCCGGTGCACGGGCAGCGCAGACGGTAGCCTGGTGGAGGGCTGCGCAGGCGGCAGCCTGGTGGAGGGCTGCGCAGACGGCAGCCTTGTGGAGGGCTGCGCAGGCGGCAGCCTGGTGGAGGGCTGCGCAGACGGCAGCCTTGTGGAGGGCTGCGCAGGCGGCAGCCTGGTGGAGGGCTGCGCAGACGGCAGCCTTGTAGAGGGCTGCGCAGGCGGCAGCCTGGTGGAGGGCTGCGCAGGCGGCAGCCTGGTGGAGGGCTGCGCAGACGGCAGCCTTGTGGAGGGCTGCGCAGACGGCAGCTTTGTGGAAGGCTGCGCAGGCGGCAGCCTGGTAGAGGGCTACGCTTCAGGCGGCTGGCGGCGCGCGTACCGATTGGCGGGTAGTCGCATGCATCGCGAAACCTCCCACGAGTTGTCTACATGACGGGTGAGCTGTATTGTTTTTCTTATGATTCTGGTGCTGAATTCTCGTTGGTTAAAGAAACTATTGGCGCGCGATTTAGTGGCAAGCGATTTTATAACGTTTTCGTTATGACTGGTATGGACCAAACACGAGTATTCAGCACAGAACAAGTTTAATATCGTGTAGCGATCACCTTCTTGAGACATTATTGAACTTTTTACTGGATAGTTAGATACTCGTATTGTTTACACAGTGACATAGTGATTGCGCGTGAAATACTAAATTTAGAATTTTCTAATAACGTGATTTCTATTGACCTTCCATTAAATAAAGTTTAAACGTTAACAAATTCATTGTGCGTAGGCGGCTAGGGAGTGGGATTCCCTGCCACAGTCTTTTTACTGATAGCTACAGCCTGGGAGTCTTAAGTCGAGAGTGAATAGGTTACTTCTAGGCAAGCGTGCTCCATCTTCGACCACGTCATCACTTAACTTACCATCAGGTGAGATAGTGGTCAAACGCGAGCCAAATAATAATAATAATAATAAAAAATGTGATGATAGTCAATTTATTAGATAATGGTGCCGATTCTCTTGTTCAATAACTAAACTAAAATTGGAGAATCGCTATCTTTTACTAAAAGGCTGTGCGAGAAAATGACTGCTATAGCTATGAACTAAGTTAAAGATGTCAAACTAGTTTACGCCTTGGGCTTTACCGTGTTTTTAGTCGACATGTGTTTACGTGTACCCTTATTTGTATGGAAATATTACTTCAACCAAATTTGACAGCTCTAAATTACGTCCGTATCTTTCTAGTTTTATTAGAGAGGCAATGATAGCAATAGCCTAAACTAAGTTTAGTTTGTGCCCAACAAAATTGGCACCAATGTTATTAAACGAACGGTTTAACCTGTGAAGCCCCATGGCAAAATCCGGGTTGTCAAATCGGGGCTTCACAGGTTATTTAAGTTCGGTTGATACTAATTTTTCGAATAATTTCAAGAGTAAAATAGTGTATCAAGGGTAAGTTAGTAAATAGTGAGTAAACTTGAGTAATTTTGCGAATGTTATATTAAGGGAATACTGACTACTCGAGTGAGTACAGACGAATTAAAAATTCGATTAGTCGAACCGTATAGTGCAGCGGCGACCGTATACGAGGTTCGTGGAAGAACGTAGAGTAATTTGAGAACGTAACTCTTTTACACAAATGTTGCCAGGCCTAATTGTTTCCCTTTTCACAATCAAAGACGCGCATAGATTCGAGGTCGGTATGTTTTTTAGTTCCAAGAGTAGATCGTGTTAGAAAGATACTCGAGCCCAAGTACCAACTGACGATGTGTAAATCAAATGATGAATTGCAATCAGTTTAGTTTAGTATCTGTGAACAGGTTCTGAGTACAGTGAGTTGGTGACTATACCAGGGTATTGTAGCGATAGCCCTGGGTGGTATAGACGGGAGAGTCTGTACCGGGGTGTCGTTGTGGTAGCCCTGGGTGGTGTAGTAGTCAATAGAGAGGACACTGCATTCCCGTGAGGAAGTGCGAGTGTAGCAATTGTGTATTGCTGAGCTATGAAATAGCTGTTGACCGTGAATAAGATACGGTCTTTGGTTTTCTTCATTCAATTTAATGGGAGTTAGACTGTTAGTGGTACTTGAACTTGACATTCACTATACTGGGTTTGCTTCCTAAGATTTTAAAATGGATGTGCTAGAAGCTAAGACGTGCTTAAAAAAATCTATGAGTTCGTTTTAATAGAAAATGAAGAGTTTAGCCAAACAAAATTAGATACCAATGGTCCTCTAACCATTTCAGATTGTAGAGATCCTAGACGGAGATCGTTACCTTTTAAAGTTGTTGGTTAATAAGCGTACCTACAAAGTATGCAGACGATCGCGTTAGAAAAATGCTTGAGGGCCAAGTACCAATTGAGGTTGTTGGAGATGAAATAGAGGAGGTGGAGTCTAATTGAATTGCTTAGATGAGATGCACGGGTTCTCGGTTCGTTGGGTCGGAGACTGTACCAGAGTATCGTAGTCGTAGCCCGTTGGAAATCGGTCTCTACTCAATGGAGTAGTCCGTGGGTACGCGATGGGCGGTAGCTCTGGGTAGTATAGTCGGGTTTAGCCTAGAAGCCAAAACCATAGAGTCGAAGATTCGGAGACCGTACCAGAGTATCGTAGCCGTAGCCCGTTGGAAATCGGTATCTGCTCAATGCAGTCCGTGGGTACGCGGAGAGCTCTGGGGGAGCTCTGGGTAGTATGGTCGGTTCTTGCCTTAGAAGCAAAGACCATAGAATCAAGGATTGATTCGGTATTCCCAAGAGGAATAGTGTGTGTGACACGTTGACCACGAATGAGATACCTGAGGCTTTGTAAATTGGTTTACAAACGTTAGATTGATTGTTAAATTATCATTGAACATAATCCTCAATAGTACTTGGACTCTAATTATTTAAAATTTTATTTCTCTAAATCTTTTGTCATGTTGGAAATTTTATTCCTGTCTCCGCCTACTATTTGACTTGTAACTTAATTGTTTTGAACTGGTGTTGCTATTTTGGAAGTTAGTAAAATGATGTTAGAAACGATGAACTGTGTCATTTCTAGTTTCAAGTAAACAATCTTTAAGAATCCAGTCCAAAATTTAATTAAAAGCAAGCAAATAGTAACGCACAGTTCGAATCGATGTCTGGCATGGCCGAACGTATACTGTGCTATGGTTATGTTGTTTCAGATTAACACACGAGGACGTATGTACTCGCAGGATGGCCGTGTCGTATCCGCTAGTCAAATTGGCAACAAAACAAAGCACGCCACATGGCGGCAACTATAAACACTACAGTTGGCGGGCTTTGACAGAGTCGGCGCGTTTCCGTTAGACTTCGAGGTTGGGGAAGACTCGCCTAGTCGGGCAGTCTTAGCCTGGGAGTAGCCATATATATTATATTAGTCTATGCTGGGAGTCACGGAGTGAAGACGCATCGGAACTGTCCTACGTTTTGTTGCTACTAGTATTTTAAAGTACCAAGTTTATAAGTTTCAAATTAATTAAAGTGAATAATTGCTTTGCCGTTGTTATTTATTGCACGATATACCTACACAGACCCACCTGATGCCTGATTGTAGCTGGATACATCCTGATAATCTGACACATATTTATATTTCGTGGGCTAAGTGCATCCTCAGCATCTCCCAAAGATGGCGCTTGAATAAAACTGCGTTTAGTTTTTGCCTTGCGAGTTGGGTTGTAAATCAAAATGGTAGTTTATTTGATTTGAATACATATTTACAACTTTTTAGGGTTGATATGAATAGGGCTCCGTTTGACCCTTCGGGTCCAAACGGAGCCCTATTGCTGTCACTCACGTGTCCGTCTGTCACACAGGTTTTACAGCCAAACGGTTGGAGCTTCAGTCTTCACAGTTTAAGCATCTTGTTGACCAGACTGTAACAACATTATACCATGTCTAAGGCAAATAAAGACTTATCTTATCTTATCCAAAGCCATACAAATAGTCAAAATTAGATTTGGTACGGAACCCTAAATGCGTGAAGTCCGACACGCACTTGGCCGGTTTTTATAAAAAATCTCATCAAAAAGGAAAACATTTTTTGATGATTTTTTTTCTTTTTTTTAATTTGGCAGCACAGTTTGTGCATTTAGCCAGTTTTAACCTCTTATGCTCCGAAACTTACCTGAGTTTGACAAAAAAAAAATTATTACCTATATGAAAAAAATCAGCTACGTTTTAAATACAGAATACTGTCCTTTTTTCCACTAGAATGCAAATGTTACACATTCTAATGCTTTTACGGTATTTGGCAGCAAATGTATCGAGTCAGCCTTCTCAGAAAGCTTCGCTGAGGTAGTCAATATTACGACATAATTCTCAGTTTTTTTTTTACTTGAGACACAAAACTACACCAATTTTACATCACAAAATCCACTAGGAATCAATAAACGAATAATTAAAACGGCCACTGAACTTCACTCGAAAAATCCCGCCAAAAACTCCTTTTTTTTTGTGTTCCTTTTGGAACAGGCTAAGGTCAGAGACCATGCTGCCATATCATTAGAATGTGTTACATCAATGTCGATGTAACACGTTCTAATGTTTTTTGCAGTATTTGCCAACAAATGTGTTAAGTTAGCCTTCCCGGCAAACTTCGTTGAGGTATCTACAATAAAATTCTCAGCTCCATTTTCCCGTGATCGCGCCTGTTTCAATGATTCCACATATTGTCCATTTGCGTTGAGACTTGAGACACAAAACTACACATCACAAAATCCAGCCACTGAACTTCACTCTATTCTTCTATTCTATTCTATTTTTATGAATGGCAAGCAGAGCCAATGTCGACTATTCTGCCAATGTCAAAAGTAAATTGGATTTTTTTTTTTTTAATCTGGTCAGCAATACGATAAAAATCTTCGATTGATAAAGTAATATAATAATGGTTAAACGTTAAATATACATAAACCACAACTACAAAAACAGATAGATTTCGGGCTATGACTCATAGTTTTATGTTGTAGTGACGGATGAAGCTCATCAGCGCCACAAGCAGTTCAGACGAAGAATATGTTAGAAGAGAGGGGAAATTAATTGGAAGAGGAATCTTAAATTTAGGAAGGCGGCTATATAAATCTAAAGGTGGGATGTTGTTTGAACATTCAAAGAATATGTGATCAAGAGTACCCTCTTCCAGACCCCCTCGCATAGGGAGGAGTCACGAACACGATTTTTTTCCAGAAAGACGGGAGTACAACAAAAACCTCAGCGGATTCTGCAAAGAACGGAAGGATACAACAGTTTTAGAGACTTTTTTTATATTTGAAGAACCAAGGTTTTGATTTTATGGTTGGCTGAACTGCATAGTAGAACCTACCCTCCTTCTTACCAGTAGTATTCCACTGTTCCTGCCATGCACATTGAAGATTTGCTTTTGGCAGGTTCAGCAAGTCATACCCCTGATGAGAGTTGTGGGAGAGATCAGCAGATGCTGATGAGCATACATGTTTGGCCAGGGCGTCAGCGCATTCATTGCCCTTAATGCCACAATGACCAGGTATCCAAACTAGCTGAACTTCCCTTTGACTATCAGCACATGATAGTAATGCTTTTTTAATTTTTAAAACTACGGAGCTGTGCAGTTTACTTTTGAAGGGGTTTTGAACTAAAGCTTGTAGACAGCTAAGGGAGTCTGTGAAGATTACGGCTTTATCAATGTTGGAGTGTGACTCTATAAAAATACATGTTTCTAATATAGCCACACACTCGCCTTTTTTTTGTGGGGTGGGAAATCATCCAATGACTTCTCCCGCTCTGGGTGGAGCGGGAGGGCGTGTCAGACTCTTACTGACTAAAACCCACCCCTATTCCTTCCTACCCTTAGTGCCCGGGGGCGAGGTAACTCTGTTTCGAATTTATCCTCAACCCCCGGGCAGGCATCGGCCATGACGGGCCCCGTCTCTTTGCTGACAACTCTTTGAGGCGCGCGTGGAACACTACGCGCCGTCGACTCTCGGGCCTGGTGCTGATCGGACGGCGAGCTACCCATTACTCGCCGTCCGCAGGCCCGGGTCTACGGTGGCCGGAGATCGTCTCGCGGCTCCGGAAGTCCCAGGCGTCTCCTGAGGCGGCTGCTGCTGAGAGCGTGAGGGCGACTCCGTTGTTGAGTCTCCCTCACGCGTCCCGCCTCCGCCTTCGCGAGCATTACTGCTTCGCAGAAGGAGGAGACGGCTTCCCATTCCCTCTCGCTCCGTACCATGGCCTGAACCAGGGCAGGGCGCGAGAGGTCGCTGCCGCCTATCGCATCCACGAGGACACGGCGGAGCTCTGCCCAAGCGGGGCAAACCTCCACCGTATGCTCCACCGTGTCCTCTGGGCGATCCTCGCAGTGGAAACATCCGGGGGTCACCTCCCGCTTGATCCGAAACAGGAATCTCCCGAAACAGCCGTGTCCGGTGAGGACCTGTGTCGGGCGGAAGGTGAGGGCGCCGTGGGGCCTCTCCAGCCACTCCTCAAAGAGGGGCACTACCGCCGCAATGGTGCCGTGCCCAGCGCTGGGTTGCGACAATCGCTGTCTCCATGTCGCCATGAGATCTTGCCGGAGCTCTGTCCGCTGAGCCGCGAGTTGTCGCGGCAGCGGACACATACTCGCCTGTGAACACAGAGGATTCCTTAGGACATTTATATTGTAGAACAATCCTGGAGCTTTGATAATACACCGCAGCTCCAGTGTAGCTGGAATCAGTAATTTTGGAAGCATCAGTGAAAAATATTGAAAATGCGAGAGACGTGAACGATATAGGGACCTCTCCAGGGATCCATTACAGAATATGTAGTGCGACCAATTTGGCTTTTCGGTTACTTGTTTGGAGGAGTGGGTGACAGAACTTCGTCGTTACCGGGACGTTTACGTGAGGTTTGATGTGTCTGCGTCATTTCCATATCTGTGATGCTACAAACAACATTTGCAAATTGTGATAATGGGACAATACATTAGGAGAAGTTGGGATGTCAGGAGGATCAGGATCGGGAGGTTTGTTTCCATCCATCTTGTTTAAAACTATGAATACACAAAACAATTACAACACAAACCTGAACCTTGAACACAAGGACAACACAATTATATAAAAACGGTCACAAAAATTACAACTATCACTCAAAAACAATTAAAACTCTCAAAACACACGTGCTAACCAAGAAACACGTGGCGAGAATCCCCAATGCCTTGTTTTGAAAAGTTAATAAAGTTGGTAAATTCAAAATTGTCAGTGTCACTGTCAAATAGAAAGCCGAACACCGACACCTTGCCTTCGCTGGAAATTTGCGGGTGTAAGAATTTTTATTTTATATTTTCTTTGGTTCACATCGGAACTATTACTTTGTAACATGTTTTCTATAATTTTCAATTAGTTTCATTAAATTCTGTGCCTTAAATATTGCCTAAAATTTTATACAAATTAGTTATTTTTCGGTAACAATGAGCGAAAGTCAGAAAAATATTGAAATGAATAACGGTTGGATATTATGTCCTTCTAAAAGCTTTCCCGGTAAATTTTATTATTTCAATGTTGTAACTGGAGAGACCGTATGGAGCCAAACCCCAGGGGATGTACGTATAACTGTTAAATAATACAAAAAAGATACAAGAAAAGTTCCCGACACTTGACGATTTGACATAATTTTGAAATTGTACTTTGAAGGCACACACATGTCAAAATAAGTTGTTTTGATGTGTGCCGGCGTATTATTTTGTGAAAATATTCATTCTAAAGGATAAAAATACACATAGCAATAGAAAAATTAACTGATTGACGACATCGAAAAGAATTTTCACGACTTCTTTTGTTAGCTTCGAAAGGTATCAAATTACATACTTACTAAAGACCGACTCACGGGGCTTGGTTGCTGTCTTCATGAATTCTGTATGTTTTGTGTGGAAATACTGAGGTTACAGTAGAAAAATTATTTAACTCTAGAATTTTGTCGTAACAAGTGCGTAGTATAGTTAAAACTTAGCGAGCGGCCAACCCGTCATACTTTTCATACAAACGTTCGTACGTGATTATGCCATTGTAACACATCTATATTTGAATTTTTTAAAGTAAAAGGTATCCTGTGCACTAGGTATAACTAGGTTTTTTACAAAAGCAAAAAATAAAAATTTGGAGAAACCAAATCAGTATAGGCTTCCAAAAATCTGCTGTTTTGCACGAATTTTACCTGAACTTTGGCCGTTTATAGTGTACTCATAAATTGAACATCTTGATAGAAACCTTGCACATGTAATGGAGATTCTAAATGACAAATATTTATTTCACAAACTTGCAAGGCTTATTCAAAAACACATATTTCCTGGAACAAGAGAATTTTTCAAACACAATTTTTATGAAGTTTTGTTATTAAGTAGATAGGTACTAGTTAAGTACCTACCAACTTTATAACAACTTATTGTTATCACATATTTGTGTAAATAGCTAGGTACTTACCTACCTATTTTCACAAAGGGAAACAACAAGCTTTTCAGCCATTCTTGCACTGAGGATAGGTGGACCCTCTTAAAACTAGGTATCCCTAGATAATTAGTAGATTTTGAGCTTGACTGTGCTATTAAGAGCTTAATTTTAATGTTTGCTTGTTGCGTGTTTGCTTGGCGATTATTTTTTGCATAAAATCTTATGCCTTTTGATGATTTCAAAATTACACAAATATGGGTGTTTTTTACTTTTATAAAATTAAGCTCACATTTAGATTTGATAATATCATAACTTGTATCAAAGTAATGAATGAACTGTAAATTTACTGTGTAAACACCTTGAAGCTAAGCAATAAATTAAAATCATGATCTGCTTTACTAGATATAATATAACTTAACTAAGTACCTCGCCATGTCTGTCTATTTATTTGTGATAAACTCAAAAACTACTGAACTGATTTTCTTGCAGTTTTCACCAATACACAGAATAATAATAATAATAATATTCCACAACTATCACACAACGCCATCTAGTCCCAAGCTAAGCAGAGCTTGTGTTATGGGTACTAGACAACTGATAAACATACTTATATATTTCTAAATACATACATATTATAGATAAATTACACCCAGACACAGAACAAATGATCGTGCTCATCACACAAACATTTGTCCTGGGTGGGAATCGAACCCACGACCTCCGGCATAGCAGTCAGGGTCACTAACCACTAGACCAACAGGCCAGTCAGTGATTTATGAGGAAGGTTTAGGTCGCCAGTAAATAATACATTCACTGCTTTCTTTCGTTTTCAGAATAAAGACCTGAAAAGACAGAGCAGCTTCCATACAATTGCAAATAAATCTCACAGATATCCTGAACCAACTACGTTGCCAGATGAATTAACAATCACATCTGACAAAAACTACACCAATACAAAGAAGCCGGACTTTGTCCATAACATTCTTAGTCCCATCCAATTGCCAATGTTGGGCCAAGCCATCTTACCCAAAAATGTGCCCAATGTAGATCCTACAACCCCCAACATTGTGTGGACATTGGTTCCAATGCTGTGTCCAGAGAACAAAAAGCCAATGTTGGGCAAAGTTAACCAAATGCCAGAATTTCAGAGAGAACTATTTTCGATATCTTCGAACATTCCACTATGTGAACGCTTCAAGAATTATAAGAAGCCTTCCAAATTTGAATCATCGACCCCTAAGAACTCATTTATAGAATGTCTTTCTGAACCCCAGAAAATCTTTCCAAAATCATTGATTGAGGAACCTGCTTTGAAATTACAACCAAAGTTACCAAAAATTACAGACATTACAAAGAGTCCTATGAAACCAGTCTTAAGTCTTAGTAATAAGATTAAAAGTACAAAGTCTAGTACAGAGGTTCCTGAAATCATTGAGAAAGAGCCAGTTTTGAAGAAACTAGATAGAGGTGACTTGAGATTCCACTTGCTGGCTAAACGGAAATCTAATGGGGCTAGTGATACTCTCGTAGAAAGTAAGTTTTTACTTTTTATAAGCTGTTTTATCCACTACCACGGATATGTCAGCCCCATTATACTTCATATATAACTACAGTACAACTATTTGCTTAATGTCCCTCGGCAATCATCGCATTTCCAAATACAAACGAATGCTAATTTCCATGTCCGTCAATTATTACATTTATTGTGTATAATAATTTTAATTCAGAACTAAGTACTTTAATGTTCGAAATCTAAAATACACAGGTTTTTTTTAAACTATGTCTATTTTAGCACAGATTTCCCGTAGAGCCACATCACATCCCATTGTCCCAATATTTTTTATTGTTATACTTATACGTCATATAAACCTATGAATAATTTTCAGGAAAGAAGCCTAAAGCAAGTGAAGTAAAATCTCTGACACCTAAAAAAATGGTGACATTTAATCTAAGTAATGAAATACATAATGAAGACACCACTAATGAGACACTGGATAACTTTATTGTAAGTACAATAGATCATACCTACATACAATCAATCTCCCTAGCTTTTCCCAACTATCTTGGGGTTGGCTTCCAGTTTAACCGGATTCAGCTGAATACCAGTATTTTACATGGAGTGACTGCCTATCTGACCTGCATAACCCAGTTACTGAGTAAGACGATACTCCTTGGTGAGACTGGTTGTCAGACTTTCGGGCTTCTGACGACCCATAAGGACTGTCAAAAATATGACATTTGTAACATCCCTGCTCTGCACAGTACCCACTGTCAGTAACTCCCATGACAGAGAGGTGCTTATTAAAGGACCCATGACCAGTACTTCTCCATAGGGGCTAAATGTTTATATATATATAATACAGTTAAAACCGTTTAAGGCAACATCTTTTATTACAACACATTGGTTATATTGACCAAAACCATTGGTCCCCGCTGAATGATATACATATTTACCGCTTTATAAAGAACAATGCTTTTAACGACATTGATAATAACATACTGCACTAAGGGACCACATTTAGCTAATATTTTCGGAGAATTATAACCATTACAATGACCAACTGTGTTTTGAACTCTAATATTAGGTAGGTAAAACAGCCACATCACATTTTAGCATAGTGTTATGGGAATATCGTAAAAGTAAACAACATTTCGAGTTTAGAATCTATTGTAATTCTCATTCAATTTTACTCAAAACGCACCGGACCGTAAGAAGTTTCATTGAAAAAAAATTATATTTTAAATGAATATATACCATTCCAAGAAAATTACCGGTTGTTATGACTAGGTATCGGTTTTTACGACTAAAGTAATCCCTTCGAAGTGGTAAAAATTTTTTTTAACAATAAAATTCGTAAACTTAGGACTAGATTAGATATATTGCAGGGTTCACAGCCATTTATGTAGTTTTTTATTCTAGTATAGCTTAGCAGATTACTGTAAATAGACATTTATTTGCATAATGTATAAATATACAGGCTCTAAGGAACAAGATACCGCAAACTTCGCGAAAAGGTTACAACTAATGCCACATAACAAAATTATGATACTTATTAATCTCGGTAATGATCGGTTACAGAAATTGTCATTTTTGAGCGCGCAATGTATTGTAAACAATGCGATCTCAACGCTCCACACTACTACTTACCTACACTCGCGCCGGCCGAGCGCGCCGCGCGCCGTAGTATGTAACTATTAGGCCGGCGACTCGAATGAACTCTAGCGAAGCAGCTGTACGTATTCTATTTACATTGCTGTTTTCAGTGTAATTAGCGATTTAATTACTTTTTAATTAAAACTCTCCTTGGGTTGGATAGGAATAACGATTTTGAACAGTATAAAGTAAAAAATACTGCAGAAAAAATTAAAATTAAAATTGAGGAAAACACCGACGAAAAATTCCAACGCTAGGGGGCCCAGAATAATGTACTGAATCACTGGTACACGTATGTGCGTTTATGTGTCTTACACGGTGTATAAATTAAATACAACACAGGGATAACATTTTGTTTTTCTTTTACAGCCGTTGACTCCAAACACAACCTGGAGCACTATAGAGGCATCAAAATCTCCTCTTAAACTAAAAGATAAAATCCCACCATCTTTCGTAAAAGATACTTATGAGACTCCTAAGAAGCCTCTACCTAATGTGAAGGACCTAACACCAACCTTACAGCCAACTGCTTCCAACAAAGCGCCAACTTTCCAGAAAACTATTATTAACGAAGCACCAACTTATCAGCCAACCGCTTCCAACCAAGCATCAACTTCCCAGCCAACTGCTTCCAACCAAGCATCAACTTCCCAGCCAACTGTTACCAACCAAGTACCAACTTTTAAGTATACATCTTGGTGTATTATTGTTGATACCGATGTATTGTTACTGGATTTTGAGTTTATTGATAAATTCGTGTTGTCTGGTAAGTAATTCTTTTTTAAATCTTAAATTACTTTTAAAAAAAAATTTAACCGCCGAAAAAGAACTAAAAAGCAAGAAATAAATAAACCTTTTAAGTCTTGAGTTTTGAGCTTATTTACCTACATAAAATATCAAATTTTATATATACTAATTTTGAGTCAGCGCCAAACAACAGTCCTATTATTAATTATCAAAATTTTATATGTACGTAGAAATGAAGAAGGCTAGATGTAGTTACTTAATATTTTACGAGTATTATTTGGCGCCGACTCAAAATTAGTGTATATAAAATTTGATATTTTATGTAGGTAAATAAGCTCAAAACTCAAGACTTAAAAGGTTTATTTATTTCTTGCTTTTTAGTTCTTTTTCGGCGGTTAAATTTTTTGTTAAAAAGTTTTTTATTTTATGATTTTTTGTGACTCGCATCCTCTTTTAATACTCTGAGGCTAATTTCTAATCCTTCATCATTCCTCTTGCCACTGCCGCTGATGATGTAACCATCCTTCCTTGAGGTTCCCAGGATATTGACCAGTTGAGGTTACCTCCAATATTCTAAAGACGTCTTTTCTTCAAATCATTTTAAGTGGTATCTGTCAATAAAACCAGTTTTTTTATATCTAACTTCTATTGTTTAGGAAAGGTATGGTTTCCATCATCAGCTCAGTTTCATGATGTGATGATTCCTAAATGCAAATACCTGATTAAGTTATGAAAAGTTAACAGAAATTCGTGCCCAATTTTAGAGGTTTTCTCTCAATTTTATCAGAATTTCATGATTAGATCCTGATTTCCTTGACATGGGACCACCCTTGAGGTATACCCTATCTTAAAAAAAAGAATCATCAAAATCGGTTCATAAACAACGGAGTGAGGGCCGAACATACGTACAGAAACGCTAAACGTGCCCACAATTTTCGAGGTTTTCTCTCAATTTTATCAGGATTCCATCATCAGATCCTGATTTCCTTGACATGGGACCACCCTTGAGGCCCATCCTATCTAACAAAAAAAGAATTATCAAGATAGGTTCATAAATGACGGAGTGAGAGCTGAACATACACAAAAAAAAATAAAAAAATATATATATATACAGTCGAATTGAATTGAGAACCTCCTACTTTTTTTTTCGTCGGTTAAAAATAGAACCAACTTCCAAAAAAAGTGCAAAATAACTTTAGTTTCGGAAGTCGGTGTCAACACAAAACCAGAAACAGCGACTTCCAAAATTAAAGCTATTTTGCACTTTCTATCATTTCATATATTTCGTTCTATTTTAGTTGAGGTTCCCCATTAAATTGTGTTAACATAGACGTACGATCGCAGCAATCGCAGTTGATTTGCTGTCATTTTTTGAAGAGTTCAGTTGTCTGTCTCCAAAACTTATCATCATGTGTTTTCGAGACAGACAATGGAACTCTTAGAGATCTGATGAGATCTATATGAAATTTAAAGGGGACAATTTCGGAATAAAGCCCTTTAGAACAAAAAAGAATTCTGCAAATCCGTCTATACATACACATGAGGCGGCGGCCGACCGTATGACACGCGGGGTTGCGACAGTCATAGGGAGGATCCGGCAACTGGGACTCGAGGTGGCTTTGCACAAGTCCGAGGCCATGTGCTTTCATGGCTATCGGAACGAGCCACCGGCGGGTTCCCAGATCACGGTAGGAGGGGTTCGCATCGGCGTCGAGGGTACGATGAAGTACCTGGGACTCGTCCAGCCGGTGGAACTTCGTCGAGCATTTTCGACGTTTGGCTCCCAGACTGGACAGGGCCGGGGCCGCCTTAAAGCGGCTCCTACCCAATCTGACGGGGCCAAACGCCTCCTGCCGGAGGCTCTACGCGGGGATCGTGCGGTCCATGGCCCTCTACGGGGCACCGGTGTGGGCGCGTTCGTTGACGCAGCGGTCAACGCGCCAAATGAACGCGGCCCAGAGGGTCATGGCCATCCGCATCATCCGCGGATACTGCACGGTCTCCCGTGAGGCAGCGAGCCTCCTTGCCGGACTGTCACCGTGGGATCTGGAGGCAAAAATCCTCGCGCACCTGTACGAGTGGCGCGAGGAGGCTAAACGCCGGGGCGAAACTCCGCTGCCGCGACAACTCGCGGCTCGGCGGACAGAGCTCCGGCAGGATCTCATGGTGACATGGAGAGAGCGACTGTCGCAACCCAGCGCTGGGCACGCCACCATCGAGGCGGTAGTGCCCCTCTTTGAGGAGTGGCTGGAGAGGCGCCATGGCGCCCTCACCTTCCGCCTGACGCAGGTGCTCACCGGACATGGCTGTTTCGGGAAGTACCTGTGTCGTATCAAGGCGGAGGTGACCCCTGCGTGTTTCCACTGCGAGGATCGCCCCGTGGACACGGTGGAGCATACGGTGGAGGTTTGCCCCGCCTGGGCAGAACACCGCCGTGTCCTCGTGGATGCGATAGGCGGCAGCGACCTCTCGCGCCGTGCCCTGGTTCAGGCCATGGTACGGAGTGAGAGGGAATGGGGGGCCGTCTCCAACTTCTGCGAAGCAGTAATGCTCGCGAAGAGGGAGGCGGCACACGTTAGGGAGACTCAACAGAGACCGAGTCGCCCTAGCGCCCCCAGCAGCAGCCGTCGCAGGAGACGCCGGGGGCTGCGAGACGATCTCCGGCCACCGTAGACCCGGGCCTGCGGACGGCGAGTAGCGGGTAACTCGCCGTCCGATCAGCACCAGGCCCGAGAGTCGACGGCGCGTAGTGTTCCACGCGCGCCTCAAAGAGTTGTCAGCAAAGGACGGGGCCTGCCACGGCCGGTGCCTGCCCGGGGGTGGAGGATAAATTCGAAAGAGTTACCTCGCCCCCGGGCGCGTAGGGCAGGGAGGAACAGGGGTGGGTTTTAGTCAGTAAGAGTCTGACACGCCCTTCCGCTCCACCCCAGAGCGGAAAGAGTCATAAGATGATTTTCCACCCCACAAAAAAAAAAATACATACACATGACGGAGTTATGCCCTATCCATACAAAAAAAAAATACAAACTTCCGAATTGATAACCTTTGGAAGTCTGTTAATCTATACTAATATTATAAAGCTGCTGAGTTTGTTTGTTTGTTTGAACGCGCTAATCTCAAAAACTACTGAATCGAATTAAAAAAATCTTTTTGTCCATTTATCGAGGAAGGCTAGGCTATATAACATCACGCTGTGACCAATAGGAGCGTAGCATCAATGAAAAATGTGGTAAAAATGGGGGAAAAATATTCCTTTTGAGAGCTTCCGTTGCGTGCGCTACGTAAACGGTTAAAGTTACGCAAAAATTATGTACGACGTAATTGTTCCCCTTTAAAAGTTCTAAAAAAAGTCAGCGACAGCATATGCCCATCTTTTAAGGTTAACTCACTATAATCTTTTTGTGTTTTTATAATCTTGACATTAATCCTTATCCAAATAAAAACGTTATTCATCATAAGTATTTAATTTTGAATAAAATTGCCCTTGACATCATTTGATTTTAACGAATATTTTAGGAGATATCATAGTGTTAATCAAGTACCACGCACACATTCATGATGTGCAAGGCGGGCGATTATGAGGGATGTGGAGAGCGAGGTACCATTATTTTTGCACTGTATAGCCTATTTATTGAGGACGGTTCTAGACTTTATGAATGAAAAGCAATTGCTTGTAGCTGAGATGAGAATGCTAAGAGCGATGTGTGGTGTTACGCGCATGGATAGAATTAGGAATGAGTATATAAGAGGAAGTCTGAAAGTGGCACCGCTGACTGAAAAATTGTGTGGAAATCGGTTGTCGTGGTATGGGCATGTGATGCGGAGGAATGAAGAAAATGTCGTGAGGAAAGTCTTGTGTATGGATGTGGATGGCTATAAGAGTAGGGGAAGGCCAAAGAAACGATGGTTGGACTGTGTGAAAGAGGATATGGGTAAAAAGGGGGTGACTACAGAGATGACGACTAATAGAGGAGTATGGAAGAAAAGACATGTTGCACCGACCCCAAATAAATTGGGATAAGGGCAGGAGAATGATGATGATGGTTCTAGACTTTATATATAATCACGCTACGACACATACCGCGGGACCATAACCGCGGGTGAAACAGCGGGCACAGCTAGTAAAGTATATTTGGTAATCAAACAGTGCAAATGAAATCCCATACCCAGCTCGTAACAATATGGTCGACGATGGAGCATGCTTGCCTAGAAGTTCACCTATTCACTCTTGACTTATTGACTCCTAAGTTGCTTGCTTACTCTGGCCATGCCACAAGCTTTTATTTAACTTGCAATTGTTTGTTTGTTCGGGTCAAATCTTGCAAGCTGAACTAGAACGACTTTCCCTTATATTGGGTTCCCACCTATGAAATTGGGGTATTTTTTTCACATATAGAGAACCTCGTCACTTCTATGAATTAAAATATTCATCAATTGCTTGATATTCTATCGTAATAATAATGACCGTCATAGACAACTGCCAATAGTAAAAAAATTTTATTACTTAACAAAAAAAAAATACCTTAAAATCTTTTGTTAGCAGAAATGACCACTATTTGTTTTAACTTAGCCTAAACTTATTTTTGTTGCTTAATCTAAGTGCCTTACCTTATGTTAGTTTTTAAACATTATTGCATAAAAGTTTTAAAACATTAGTGTTCATAGTTGTTAAATAAATTAAGAAAATGTCGGTATGAAAAAAAAAAAAAATTCCAAAAAAAAAGCAACCGACTTCCAAAAAAAATACACTAAATATTTAAAAATAACTTTAATTTCGGAAGTCGGTGTTTGTATTTTATTTCTTCGATATTTGACACCGACTTCCGAAATTAAAGTTATGTTTAAATTTTTAGTGTATTTTTTTTTTTTTGGAAGTCGGTTGTTTTTTTTGTAAAAAAGTTTTTTTTTCCAAAAACGACCTGAATCAACATTCAGAATTAGCCCAGATAGAGGAACTCTTCAACAGCACAGACACGAAATTTTTTGTATGAACATAAATCTTGTTTAAAAAAATGATTTTTTACTATTAACTTTTTTCCCAGACCCAACATGCAGACTGATTATACCCCACGTGGTGGCTTCCGACATACAGGCGCTATGTCTGGGCGACTGCCGTGGACAACAGCGGGTCATCAACGCGCGACAGGTGACGAGGAGGCTGGCAACACCGCCGCCGCACTTTATGGGTAAGTACTCTTGTTCTAAAGTTCGACTTTTAATTGTATTCGTAACTTGTTCAGTTCAAAGAAAAATTAAAAAATTCGAAAACCATCGTTATCTTACAAGGGAATGTACCTACTAAAAAACACATTTATAAAAACTTTTATACAAAAAAAACTACCGACTTCCAAAAAGAAAATACAATAAAAATTTATAAAATAACTTTATTTTCGGAAGTCGGTGTTTGTATTTTATTTCTTCGTTATTTGACACCGACTTCAGAAAATAAAATTATTTTTTTTAATTTTTAGTGTATTTTTTTTTGAAGTCGATTGTTTTTTTTTGTATAAAAGTTTTTAATTTTTCACTTTTTAGTTGTTATACCTCAGAACTAAGAACCTCAATAATATGGAACGTGGAATACACAAAGAATGAAACATAGTCGTAATTGGAGAACACCAACACGTCATCTAGGTATACGTATTTTTAGTTTTTGTTCAGTTTTTCAAAAAGCGCTGAAGCAATTTCGATAAAATTTATATGGGACCACCTCGGGAGTATATTCTATCGGATAAAAAAAGAAATTTGAAAATCGGTCCTAAATTGACAGAGTAATCGGTGGACATACATAAAATAAAATAAAATACATACAGCCGAACATAGAACTTCCTCCTTTTTCGAAGTCGGTTAAAAAGGAGAATGCCCACGGCTCTGTGGACAAATGTACTGAATTCAACATTGTTATGTTTTTGTCTAACCACCTTTAAAATCTCTCCAGTCTCGATGACGTGTCTGAATACGAACATAACCTCAAAATAGAATTACTATTTTGAGGTTATGTTCGACTACAAAATGATTTGAAAAAAGCTATTTGAAAAGGTCTGATTGAGTTTACAAGTAGGCTTTGTGGTACATTTGTGTAAAAGCTGCACCGGTTTAGCTATGTCAGGTTGCCAGTTAGTGGTGACTTACCACTAACTAGCCACCTGACATAGCTAAACCGGTGCAGCTTTTACACAAATGTACCACTGTAACTGGCAACCTGACATAGGGATGCTATTTAAACGTTTGAATATACCCCCATACGAAAGTTTTTTCTAGGGGCAGAATATAGATGGCGCTGGCGGCAACCATTCTACAAAATACTGTATGGAGTTGGCATTCTTCTCCGTTAAGAGTATATGTGTTCTGTGGTCAAAATCTACTGTCAACTACCTTTCAACTGTCAAGTTACTGAATAAAATTAAAAGTCGTACTGTAGTCTGAAAGTCATCATCTTCCTGCCCTTGTCCCATGTTCCTTGGGGTCGCTATCACTAACTCCCTTTTCTTTCATATCACTCCTCACACAATCCATCCATCCTTTCTTTGGCCTCCCTCTACCTCTCCATCCATCCACATTTATATTCATAACTCTTTTAGTTACATGTATTTCGTCCCTTCTCTTTACATGACCATACAAAGGTAAGCGGTTCCCATTCCACTTTTCTGTGACTGGGCTCCACTTTTAAACTACCTCTAATGTACTCATTTCTCACTTTATCCATTCTCGTAACTCCACACATCCATCTCAACATTCTCATCTCCGCCACATGCAATCTTTTTCTGACAAACATTCTGACCCATACAGTACGACAGGTCTAATCACGGACTTATAGATTTTCCCCTTTAACTTAAGGGGCATCCATCGGTCGCAAGTTGTTCCAGTGACCTGTCGCCATTTCATCCATCCTGAGTTGATCCTGTGTGTTACGTCTCGGTCTATATCGCCATCCCCCTGAACAAGCGTATGATGTGAGGTATCGAAAGTCGGAGCAGAGCCTTTAGACAAGATAATTTTCTGTAAACGTTAACGCTAACGTTTCGTGCAAAATGTATGGCAAAGACATTACTGGGCGTGAGTCACGTGACAGTTCTCTGTCTAACGCTTCGTGCAAAACGTCGTTGCCATACATTTTGCACGGAGCGATAGTGTTAACGTTTATAGAAATGTGTTTTGGCTAAGGGGGCAGATCGGTATAGGCGTTCCGTTGAGAGCTACAGGCATAGGACTGGAGAGACCGCCGAAATCGCAGAACAGATATTCCGTTTTGGTTCAAAGTCAAAGGCAATTGTAGTTTGAAAGTCTTGACCAGAAATTAAGGAGCTCGTAGCTAAAATAATAACATCCTCACCAGTCCATTTCCAAGGTTAAGCAACGCTTGCCGAGGTTGGTCCGTGGATGGGTGGCTAAAATAATAACAGCCAAACGAGTCGATCTCCAAAGTTAAGCAACGCTTGCCGAGGTTTTGGTCCGTAGATGGGTGACTATCCATTACATACCGAGACTTCACTCTGCCTCGGAAAGCACGTCAAGCCCAACTCTCAATAGGGGCACTAGTGAAGATCGCGGGAATTCGCAGCCAGACTTGAGGGAGGCCTATGCAAAGCTGTGGACATCTCTTTCGGCTGCACTATGATGATTTAGGAGTATAATATTACGAATGAAAAATTCTTTATGAGGAAAAATAGATCAACCATTACCCGCCTTGACCACATAAAATTTCATGTGGTCAAGACGGGAATGGGTAACATTTTTGAGTAGTAAAGCCGTATTTATTATTATTATTCTATTTATTTCATTTTAAATAAGTACATACAATTTACATTTTTAAATATTCACATATAAAAATATAAAAAGTAGTAGCCCACCGATATCGGGAATAGGGTCCAAGCTACCCGGGCCTGCGGACGGCGAGCAGTGGGTAGCTCGCCGTCCGATGCTGGTACTGACCAGGCCCGAGAGTCGACGTAGCGTTCCACGCGCGCCTCAAAGAGATGAGTGTCAGCCACCACTGACGGGGCCCATCGTGGCCGGTGCCTGCATGCCTAGGAGTAGCGGATAGATTCTGAAAATGACTTACCGCACCCCTGGGCACTCAGGCAGGAAAGGAACAGGGGTGGGTTTTAGTCAGTAAGAGTCTGACGCCCTCCTGCTCCACCCAGAGCGGGAGAAGTCATTGGATGATTTCCCACCCCACAACAAAAAAAGGGTCCAAGCTACTACCGGTGGTCAGGGCTCCTGAGAAAGGAATCTCCCTAACAATACGCACCGTGTCCAGGAGTACTGTCTATTATTATTAATATTATTTTTATTGTTGTCCACAGTTGAGACTCGAACGTCAAACAATCGCAACCTGTTTGTGACCACTGAGAGCATTTTATACTGCTGCATGAAGGCCAGGGATAAGAATTATTATGTGGTAAGTGATAATTAGTTTTAAGTCAAAGCTGTGGTCCAGTATATCGCAAGAGTAGAGCCCTGACATACCTAGACGGGATCGTGGATGGATCCGACAGGGACCGCGGAGGTGGGGTGCAGATCCCTCTAGGGGCTAAATGTCCCCACTAAAATCAAACGGGGGGGCGGGGCCCTTCCAATTTTACTACCTGCACGCGTAGCATGACCAATTCTATCTCTACTCTGCCAAGAGTAGACAAAGTTATTTCTATGACACTCTACATCTCTACAGCCCGAGCACGGCGCGACCCGTAGACTCGCGTTTCTACGAAGACAAAGACATATTCATTCTTTCCATAGCAACGGGTAGGTAGTTAGTGATGTAGACAAGCTAAGAATTCTACGATAATATATTACGTTTCGTTATCGAAATAAATGTGTCTAACGCCAAGTTCTAAAACATTTTGAACGTAACTCAAAGCAACAACGAAACTTATTAATTTTATTCTGTCATTTTTGTCATCTGTGTTGACTGTTTTTTTTTTAATTATTTTATTATCCCCGAAGGGAAGGCGAAAGTCTTTTGACCATATTGCCTAGTCTTACGTAGTTATTTATACTTTTTTTTCCATTAGAATGCAGATGTAACACATTCTAATGTTTTTTGCAGTATTTGGCAACAAATGTGTCGAGTCAGCCTTCTCGGCAAACTTCGCTGAGGTAGTCAATACTACAATAAAATTCTAAGCTCCATTTTCCCGAGATCGCGCCTGTTTCAATGATTCCACATATTGTCCATTTGCGTTGACACTTGAGACACAAAACTACACCAATTTTACATCACAGTATCCACTAGGAATCAATAAACGAATAATTAAAACAGCCACTGAACTTCACTCGACAAAATTCCGCCAATTTGTTTGTTGTTTGTACAACAATATTTAATTTTGTGTTTGTGGAGACTGATCGTGTTGGATTTGTGTAAATAACAACAACCAAAGTAAATAAATAATGAAACATAGGAAAAATGTAGTTTGTTACACAATACAAAACTTTAAAACACATTTTTCAAATGTTTGGTTTTTGGAAAAGTTATTTATATTTTTTTTTTTTCGGGAGATCGAGAGCCTCCGTTAATGCTCGTACTTCGTTTCTTTCTGCCTTCCTTCCATTCTTCTCGGTATAAAACTGAGACGATGGCGACAGTAGCCCCCAGACATGTTTTTAAAATCAAACTTCAAACACACACACTCACTTCATTTCTTTTATTGGCTTTTGTGGAAGATTCACCACAATTTTGAAATGAAACAGACGCCTAATTGAGTTTTTAAAATCAATAAAGATCTTGTCTAGGTCTAATGAGATGTAGACTATTTGACACTTCTTGAGTAGAAATGTTTCTACCTTCATGTGTCAAAAGTAGAGAAAAATTGGTCGTCATGCTTTACATTGTAGACTTTTGTCGACTGAAGAATAAAAACATTTCTTCTCGTCAGTTTTAACATCGCCATGCTTGACACGGTAGAAATCTTTCTACAATCTGTCATTTTGTCTATTCTTCCGTCGACAAAACCCGTTTCTAGGGTGGTCATGCTACGCGTGCTGGTAGGGTCTCTGTGCTATCCTTCACAGAGCTTTGTTTAATTCTGAAGGCGCGGACTGACTACGATTTGAGATAGCTTCAAATAAGGTTGAGAATTGAACATAATAGTTGTGTTGACGATGCGAATAGGCATTTATTTTACGGGTTTTCTTTAGATTATCCAGAATATACACAAAAAGTTAAATAATTGTCCGGTCAAAGTTTTAATAAAATTCTAATTCTATTCAATTCTTAAAAAAAAAAATGTTGTTATCGCTGAAAATACAGAGATGTTCGACGACAAAGTTTATTTTTTTGGAGCAATTTCCAAATTTTTACAAAAAAAAAACAACCGACTTCTAAAAAAGAAAATACACTAAAAATTTAAAACTAACTTTAATTTCGGCAGTCGGTGTCAAATAACGAAGAAATAAAATACAAACACCGACTTTCGAAATTAAAGTTATTTTTAAATTTTTAGTGTATTTTCTTTTTTGGAAGTCGGTTGTTTACTATTCTATTCGGTTAAAATTTTTCTTTAAACTCTTCTTGTCCACTGTATTTTTTGCAAAGGATATTTTTATTGCATTACGTCATACTCGACTATCCAAAAAACCATTTTTTTTTACTATTGAGATAATACCGCGCCTTCAATGATGATGCGCTTGTCCGTAAGAAAAAATGTCGGAGATAGCAGAGCATAAGAATATTTTTTAAAACGCTCTAATAGTTCCATCTGTATGTATGTTTGTTTGTAACCGAATCTTTGAAAGCGATTTTCACCTAATTGAAAACTGATTGAACTGTAACTTTGCGCACTTATCAAGGACCGATGACAATACAATAATTTGATAAGTTTGTCCCATTTTCCTGACCAGGATCTTCAGGATCAAATTTTTACCTTCAATTCATAAAATCGTAAAATTTACTAGACCGGCCTTATGTAAAACTACAAACTTATGCCAAATTTACTCCCCGTCTCTCTTTACATTTATATAAAATAAATTATACTTTACGCTTGTAAAACACGCTTTCATGGTAAACCGAACAAAATATATATTTTTTTTAAGTATAAACTGATCAATGAGAAAATTAGGAAGGCGGTAACCAAAGAAGTCCCCGCGTCCCCCCCTCCCGCCATGGAGTACTTCCGCGGTCCCTAAGTGTCGATGGGTAGTTTTTTAGTATATCCAAGTTTTTTAATGTAGTGTATGTGTGTGTACCCAAGTTCTCAACCAATTTTCAACACTGCGAATTATTGCAATTTGTTATTGCAGTTTGTATTTTTTACGGTTGCGTACCCGAATGGTATCCATTCCATGGTACTAAACCTACCCGGGCCTGCGGACGGCGAGCAGTGGGTAGCTCGCCGTCCGATCAGCACCAGGCCCGTGAGTCGACGGCGTGTAGTGTTCCACGCGCGCTTCATGGAGATGTTTGTCAGCCACCACTGACGGGACCCATCGTGACCGGTGCCTGCATGCCTAGGGGTAGCGGATAAATTAACAGAGTTATCGCACCCCTGGGCACTCAGGCAGGGAAGGAACAAGGGTGGGTTTTAGTCAGTAAGTCTGACACACGCTCCCGCTCCACCCAGAGCGGGAGATGTCATTGGAAGATTTCCCACCCCGCCAAAAAAAAAAAAAGGTGCTAAAGCTCCGCTGTTTGTCTCTCTGCGGGCTGTATCTCATGAACAGTATTAGTAAAAGTAAGTAGAAAGTTGAAATTTTCAGTGTGTATTTCTATTGATACAAGAAACGTGGAACTCTTCGTATGCGAGACCAATTCGTACTTGGTCGGTTTTTAAGTAAACGACAGCCATTGGGTAGTAACTTAAAATTGAAAGTTTTGTTAATATCTGGGCGAAATCTTGCAACTCAATTTTAAAATATTTTTCCCCAACCGATTAAACTGAAAATATTGCATACGCGTTTGGTATTGGATGACAATGCACGATTAGGTACACTTATCTTTCACAATATTGAATGTGTCCGCCAAGTGACATCATTTTACATCCAATATGGCGGACTGCCAAAGATGGCGACTCGTGTTCTTTTTTTTTTTTATTTCTTTGTTTTAGTTAACCTGTACTTTACCACTCCTGCAGGCGTATTCGCTAACTCAGTTGACATCAATTTGATAGGCACTTTTGCCGTACATTGCTGCTTTGACGTATAGGAAAACCGTAGTGCCTATTATAATCGATATCCACCGAGCAATGTACTGCATAGTGCCTATCAAATTGATATCAACTGAGTTAGCGAATACACCTGCTGGGCAAAGGCCTCGCCCCATTCCTTTCACTTCTCTCTGAGCTGAGTTTCTTAACGCCAATTCTCCAATAATTTAATAAAAAAAGTATTTATAAGTTAATAAAAGTTTTATCGTTGTTACATTTCAAATTAATACCCATCATGTCTGCCAGATTCCGCTAGTAAACATAGGTATGTAAAAATAAATTATTTATTATCTTTACAGGTCCTAATAACGAACGATCCACATCTTCTGAACGGAGCGACTGTACTAAAAATACCAGCTTATAAATTAAATGATATTAAAAATGGTGTGGATATTAGTCCTAAATCTGCGTGGGAACAGAAACATATAAAAATGAATAATTCTTCAAATGATACTGCCAAGAACACGGAAAAAATCCTAAATCAAAAACAAAGTTTAGTTAGTAATTTCAAAATCTCACCCGAAACTAAGACAGAAGAGAAAATTATCAAAACGAATGACGGAAAAAATAAGAATTTTTGGATTCCAAAAAAACAACTGTGTTTGAGCGACAGTGAATCGGAACCTAGCTTAGACGATAAATTAGTTAATGTAACCAAATCAAAATGTGTGGAAAATATTGAACATGTTACTAAGTCTGCCAGTGTCTGTACTTCAGATATGAGTAGTGTGGTATCAAGTTTGCCACTAAGGGACGAAGATGTTTTGAAGCCACAAAACGATGGTAGAAATCAGTGTTTTCCAGAGAATGATAGTAGAAATCAGTGTTTCCCACAGGATGTCGAAGAAAAAGAATTTGCTAGCTTTGAAATACGGATTCCGAATCCTAATGCCGTTTTTAATAACAACAGTTTCGAAAAGCAACCTAATAAAAGTCGAATAATACAAAGAAAAGACGAAATTAATCATTTTCAAAACGATTTTTTGGACTACAATTTTGAAAACAAGGAAGAATTTTGCTCCATACCTATTACAAATATAGTTGAATCAAAGTCTAAATTAGAAAATACTGTAATACCTAATAAATGTTTAACATTACGACAAGTGCCAAATAGAGTAAACGGAGAGAATAGAATGCAAAATTTTGAAAACAAGGAAGAACTTTGCTCTATACCTATTACAAATACAGTTGAGTCAAAGTCGAAATTAGAAAACTCTGTAACACCTAATAAATGTTTAACATTACGACAAGGGCCAAATAGAGTAAACAGAAAGATTAAAATGCAAAATTTTGAAAAAAAGAAAAAATTTTGCTCTATGCCTATTATTACAAATATTGGCGAATCTAAGCCGGAATCAGAAAATTCTGTAACAGCTAATAAATGTTTAAAATTACGACAAGTGCCAAATAGAGTGAACAGAGACAATAAAATTCTAAATCCTTCACAGACACGAATAGAAAACCTCATTAGAGCTGTAAACACTGATTCTACACTAAAAACTCAGCTTGACAATCAGAACACCAAAACAAAAGATAGCACGGCAGTGTTTAAAATACCTAAACTGTTACCGATCAAAAATAAAACGAGAAACAAGACCGCTAACGTCGAAAAGTTGACCTCGACTGACGAAATTGAAAAGCGCACGACCATTGATTCCATAGATAAGAGTTTAAAGAAGTTTTGTAAAAAAAATAAGTATATGAAAGTGAAAATAAACAAAAGGATTGATGAATGCATATGTTCTTTTATGCAGATAATGGAAGATGTTTTAGTTAATATTTTGCAGGTCAGTTTCTTCCAATTTTTATAGCCCAATTGGATAGATGACTAAAAACTAAAAAAAAATATTTGGTCGGTCAGATACATATATTATTAAAAATTATAGACACGTGTTTTTTCTTCTGTCACGTAAACAAAAAATAAAACCGATATAGTGCGTTCAAATTTCTCATGACGTTACACCTACATCAAAAATGTAACACTTTTTATCGAGAAGTGACGTAACTAGCTTGCACTCCTGGGGCCCAATTCTGTAAAATAACTAACTTGTCAGTAGTGTGTCAGTGGTGTCTCAATAGAATAGTCATTGACATTTGGTATTCTATAAATTATTTATTATCATTGACTTGCCACTGTAGTGCCATTGAAACGCCATAATAAGACTATTGTAATAATTGGTAGTCTGGTCTACTATAATGTCAATATCATTTTGAAGTTTTAGCAGAATACCATATTTGCAACAGTGGCAAAATAATGTCTGTTGTGTGTCGATGGCGTGTTACTTAACTCAAAGTTACAGAATTGGGCCCCAGAACTTGATGCTATTTATCTTTGTAATTTTTGTTGATTTGGTAAAGCAAAAATACGTGTCAAATAATTTTTGATAATCTAACATAAGGACTAAATATAATTATTATTTCTGTATCCAGTAATCATCCCTCTTGCATAGTAGCACAGTATAAATATCTACCAGTATTGTGACTCGACCCTGACCTTGAAATAATTACCTACGGCCGCACGGTACGTAAGCACGCGATAGGGCTGCCAGCCTCCAGTATTATAATTTCATTTCATTTCAATATTATTCTACCTACTTGAGTTTCTCTCTAGTTTTGTGATTGTAAATATTAAGTATTTTTTTTTTATTAAAAAAATGAAATAGGGAGCGTGCAGGAACTATAGATGGCGCCACACAAATGTCAATGTTTAGTATCTATACAATACAAGTTGCGGATTTGACTTACTAGATGGCAGTCTACGTTATGCGTGCTGCATGTGTGCATGATGCGTGTGTGTATACATAAATGGCACGGAAATTTCAATGACAAGTTTTGAAAGGGTAAAAGTTTCGAATTTACTCCACTAGATGGCACAGACTACGTCGTGCACGTTCATTATAGGAAGTGTTCAATAAAAATACAAGTGTATTTTAATTTTAAGTTTTTTTTATTTTTTATCTAGCCTACGCTGTCCCACTGCTGGGCAAAGGCTAATATTTGCGCCTCGACTGAGACGTACGAAAATATTACTAAATTTAATAGTATAAAAAATCCGTATTGATAAATGATTTTATTTTCGTAAGTAGGTTTTAACAACACTTTAACACGTCAACATTTCTTTTTTTGTCAGTTTTAGCTAGATGAAGCCTAGGCTAGCTAATAATAAATGAAGTTTATCATTTATCAATGCGGATTTTTTTATCGCGCGCGGAATCTATCACACCACGACACTGTTCGTTCTTCACTGCGGCGCAATCGCGACTGTTTGTGTACCGAGTGTTTACCAAACTCGAGGCGCGAAGGTATGACTCGCGTTCCATTTATTAGACCACCATCAGGTGAGATGGTGGTCAAACGCGTGCCTATCAATAATAATAATAAAAAAGATAGAACACTGTAGATATTTATACTGTGATAGTGTTATGGCTAATAATATGATTGGATTTATAGAAATATGTTATTATCTCTTTGGTCTAGTGGTCGAAAGCGCTGTGATGTGCATGATGTCCTGGGATCGAGTCCCAGGTATGTAGGTCTGTTAGGACTTTAATAAAACTGGCATTTTTCTCTTTTCAGACAAACAGAGTGTGTATGGAAAACACTGTAGCACCCTTAACAATAAAAGACACATTAAATTGTATTAAAATGTTGTATGACGCCCATACAAAAGTAACAGATGTCAGCAATAAACTATCGGAATTGTTGGAAAAATGTATGATTGGCGTGCAAGGTAAGAACCTTTCCGAAATATTGAAAACTAGCTTCGTGCCAGCGGGTTTGCCCGCACTGAATTTGTATTTCACCTATTATTATAGCCTATGTGCTATTCCAGAGTATAATCTGTCTGTGTGCCAAATTTCATACTTTTGGTGTGATTCAGGAAAAAACATCCATCCATCCAAACATTCGCATTTATTATAATACTAGCTTCTGCCAGCGGCTTCGCCCGCATGATAAAAAGTAGCCTATGCTTTAATCTATCTGTGTGCAAAAGGAGATGTTTAATTTTGGGCTATCAATATGTACACTACATAGATAAATAGGGGAAAAATAGGGAATTTCTATATACATATATACAGAGTGGTGATGACAATACGACATTAAATTAAACCTCGCATACCTCAAGACGTTCTCAGTCTACATACAAAAAATCATTTGAATATATCCAGTAGTTTAGTAACAGGAAATTATTTTCGATTTTTAACATTTGCTACATGATGTATCTGATAATAGGGAAACACTGTCAGGTTAACGACCCACATCGGTATAAACATCAAAACATTAAAGCCACGTTGCCAACTCGCTACTTTAACACTTTCGCCAAATTAGTATTTTCATCTGATTTAGTGAAAATTATACCTTAACTCTGAGTAATAAGAGTCATAAAGCGTGTCATCAGAGTTGGATAAGAAAGTAACGAATGCGGAAATTGCAATGCACTCATAATATTAATAAAAAATTTAGTGTGTGCGAAAGAGATAAATCTAGTTTCGTTTGTTACTTCGCTTTCTTGAAGAAATTTGCTACAACAAATTTATGTTAGTGTGTCGCCGGCCGCCGCGATCCTGTGACGAGTCACGCGTCCTCAGATGCCGCTAACTTTCGTTCGCGCCGCGCGCCCGCCTTGTTGAGGGACTTCCCCGCCGCTCGTGTTTTTTGTAAATTCATTTACGACGGTATTAGTGCGAAATTGGACGCTTTATTTTGGTGACAGGACACGTAACGTTTTAATAGGTATTTAGTTAAACAGTGAGTGAATTGTGCGAAATTAGACGCTTAGTTTTTATTGTTTTCGTGTTTTTTTTTAACGCAACCCAACGTGTAGTTCAGGTGTTGACCATACAACTATTCTTAAATTTTAAAACGCGACAAACGGAAGCCGTATAAATACAAGAAATTGCATGCATTGTTACCTAGAGACAAACCAGTTAGGTAAAACTTCTGTCGCTGGATTGAAAATAAACATTTCGAGAATCCGGATTTCTTGTACAATGTGATGTGGACTGATGAAAGTACATTTACAAGGAACGGTTTATGGAACAGACAGAATATTCGTTACTGGAGCCGCGTGAATCCGCGTCTAGGACGGGAGACTTCGCACCAGTACAGATTTGCTGCCAATGTTTGGGCTGGCATTGGTTTGCAGCTGTGATTCTGTGCTAAATAATCTGTGATTTAGTGTAATTTTACTGAGCATTAATCCATAATTAAAAGCCAAAAAATCAAGTCACTACAGGACCGCGCGTTGTTGCCGCTCTTACGACAGGTTAGTGAACTCATATTTATAAGTGGTGTTCTATTTCGTTTCTAGTTTTATGCCATTTAGTTTGTTTGAAATTTTTATTTTTTTATTTTCGATGTTAGGATATTTTTGATAGCTTAAACTTATTCTTATAAACTAGTATTGTCCGTGTTTTCATTTATTGTCGTATTGTCTTCTCCACCCTGTATACGTACATATAGTATATACTAATTTCTCGAGAGGTTTTGTGGTGGGAATCCATAATTAAAAGCCAAAAAATCAAGTCACTACAGGACCGCGCGTTGTTGCCGCTCTTACGACAGGTTAGTGAACTCATATTTATAAGTGGTGTTCTATTTCGTTTCTAGTTTTATGCCATTTAGTTTGTTTGAAATTTTTATTTTTTTATTTTCGATGTTAGGATATTTTTGATAGCTTAAACTTATTCTTATAAACTAGTATTGTCCGTGTTTTCATTTATTGTCGTATTGTCTTCTCCACCCTGTATACGTACATATAGTATATACTAATTTCTCGAGAGGTTTTGTGGTGGGCCCTTAAGGAGAAAGGTGTGCCTGGGAAGTATGTGCAGTTGATCAGAGCGATGTACAGTCGATGCAGTACCCAAGTCCGGTCTGCAGTGGGCACTACTGACAGTTTCAGTGTAGCGGTCGGTTTGCACCAGGGGTCGGCTCTCAGCCCTTACCTCTTCCTGATGATAATGGACGCTCTGACGTCGGACATCCAGGAAGAGGCTCCCTGGTGTATGCTGTTTGCTGATGACATTGTGCTGGTTGCCGAAAGCGGCTCAGAGGTCCAGAGCAGATTGGAGACGTGGTGGCAAAGACTGGAGAGTGTGGACCTGAAATTGAGCAGAACCAAAACGGAATATCTGTTCTGCGATTTCGGCGGTCTCTCCAGTCCTATGCCTGTAGCTCTCAACGGAACGCCTATACCGATCTGCTCCGACTTTCGATACCTCACATCATACGCTTGTTCAGGGGGATGGCGATATAGATCGAGACGTAACACACAGGATCAACTCAGGATGGATGAAATGGCGACAGGTCACTGTAACAACTTGCGACCGACGGATGCCCCTTAAGTTAAAGGGGAAAATCTATAAGTCCGTGATTAGACCTGTCGTACTGTATGGGTCAGAATGTTGGGCTGTGAAAAAGACGGATGAAAAAAGACTGCATGTGGCGGAGATGAGAATGTTGAGATGGATGTGTGGAGTAACGAGAATGGATAAAGTGAGAAATGAGTACATTAGAGGTAGTTTAAAAGTGGCGCCAGTCACAGAAAAGTTGAAAGGGAACCGCTTATCTTGATATGGTCATGTAAAGAGGAGGGATGAAACACATGTAACTAAAAGAGTTATGAATATAAATGTGGATGGATGGAGAGGGAGAGGGAGGCCAAAGAAAGGATGGATGGATTGTGTGAGGAGTGATATGAAAGAAAAGGGAGTTAGTGATAGCGTGACGGCTGACAGGACAGAATGGAAGAAAAAAACGTGTTGCGCCGACCCCAAAGTAACATGGGATAAGGGCAGGAAGATGATGATGATGACTCGCATATTAATTTGATGAAGGGTTCAAGCGTTCAAAAATGATCATTTTAAAAGTTTTTTTAATAAGATGGTAACCCTATTTTTAGGGCAGCCATGAAAGTTTTGTTTGACTTGACGTTTGACGACTTTGACAGTTTTAAGAAGTGACGTTTTATTCTTTCTTTGCGTTGAAAACTCAAAGCAAAGAAAGACTCAAATAAATTCAAACGAATTGGATGTGTTTCGGCGTTTTTTTTATCGCAGATATTACGGCAGGTACACGTCAATCAAATGTCATTGTCAAAATGACATTTGTCACATACTGCTGATCAGTTCCACCATGTTTTATTTTATCTTGTGTTGCTCTCCTTGACCAAGTTAATTTGAAATTTACATTGAAACGAAGTGAAATTAAAGAAAATTAACAATGTATAACGATTACTGTATTATATAGCGATATTTACATATAGTGTACATAGTGCTAACCCAGGCTCCATACATTTCTTGAACATCTCCTTTCACTCAAATCCCTTCAGCGGTTTTGGCGTGATTGACACACTAACATACAAACTTTCGCATTTATAATATTAGTAGGATTAAGTAGGATTGACCTTATAAACAGTGAATTAAAGTCCAAATAAATATTATACACACACACACATACATACACACACACACACACACACTATCGCACTGTTTACACGTTGGCAATCTTTGCTATTAGGATGTGATGGGGGCCTGGAGCTATGAAATACAGGCCTAGGCTTAGTTCAGACTCCACATCTCCCACAAATTACAATTGTTTTGCCAAACTATCTGTCAACTTAAATAGCTAGCATTATTATGTAATTTTGTGGGGATAAATAAACATTTTTTATTGTTATTATTTATTATTAATGTCATTGCCATACATTTTGTACTAAGCGTTAGCGTACACGATAACAGGTATCAGGTATCTTCTTCTCTCGGTCGTTCCATCGTAGACCTCATCCGTCGCTTACCATGGAGATTGAGCTCAAGAGCTGGTTCATGGTTCAAAAAGTCACTACATATTATTATAAAACAAAGTCCCCCCGCCGCGTCTGTCTGTAGGTTTGTTCGCGATAAACTCAAAACCTACTGTACGGATTTTTATGCGGTATCGTAAAACGGTGTGGTGAATCATGACGATACTTTAAAAGGGATTTTAACGCGTCGTTCATCACGTTTTACCGGTATTCACCAAAAGACAGTGATACATGAGGAAGGTTTAGGTGTGTATTTGGTACCCGTGCGAACGTGGGGCGAGTCGCTAATGTAAACATAAAAACAAATATGACTCTTATTTTAAGGGTTTTTAAAGGCAAAACGGAACGGTTTTGCATTGAAGCTTCTAGCTTAGTTAACCGAAACTTATCAGGCCATTTTCAAATAAGCCCTTGGTGTTCAGTAAAAATAATATTTGAAAAAAAAAATGTACATACAAAACACTTAAAAGAAAAACCGGCCAAATACGCGTCGGACTTCGCATATTTAGGGTTCCGTACCAAATGTATTTTTGACTATTTGTATAGATTTGTGTCAACAAGATGCTTATACTGTGAAAATTTGAAGACTAATCGTTTGGCTGAATTACGTTTGCGGCAGCAGAGTGATCGAAAAAAAACCGAAATGATCTTATAAAAATTAATTTATTGAATAGAAATTAATATTACAAATTAACCCTAATGAACAATGTTCCACATCTAAGTCGGAATATGGAATGTCATTCTTACAATATTCTATATTAAAATTAATTTACGAAATCGATTGACGTCATAGATGCATCAGCGATTTAATGCAGTAAACAGGATGTGGGGCGTTGCACTGTCACCGGTCCTCATAGAATAGCGCTACATAATTCCTCCCCCCTTAGAAGGGCAACTATTTTAGCACGTTGAGTGAAAATGTTGCAGGAATATTTTCAGGGTTTTCATCGCTTCCCAGGATGGCAGTTGGAGGTTGCTGGACCTTCGTCGTGGTTTTATCTCGTTTGCGTAGATAACGTTGGGAAATCATGATGATGAAGAGTATGCCTGCAACTATTAGTATTCCATAGAATGGGATTGTAGTGTGGTAAAAGGCGTCTGTTTGAGAACTGTCGAGTTGAACAGGAGACTGGATCATAAGTTTTTCTTGGATGCCGTGTAGTTCTTGAAGATCAATGGAGTTCAGATTGACACGAGCAGCAGTTATGGAGTGTTTTTCGACATCATATGGTATCTTCATTAACTTCAGAGGTTGGCCTTTAATTTCATCATAGTCATTTGCAATAGTGAATTCTTCTGATATCAGGCGACATCCCTTGGGAATTGTAGCAAGATAACTTCCCTGCAGCGACGTGTAGTCCTTCTGTTTGCAGATTAATTGTGTCTTTATCTGCTGAGGAAATGATAGAACATAATGTTGGTCGTCCAGCTTTTCCATGGCTTCTCTCATCAGGGTTATCTTGGTAAACTTGCAGGATTCTTGTAAGACTTGATTGGTGATCAGTTCTTGGACGCAGTCAGCTTTGGTGCGGATTTGGTGGGTGATTCCTGCTTCGCAGAGGTACCAGTGCTTTAACTTCGGGCATTCTGCCTCTATGTACACGTACGACATCTCGTTAGTTGCAAGGAAAGGAAAGGATGGGATAAGAGCCTGTAAATGCTTATTAGGAACAACTGACAATTTATAAAAATCATAAGTAGATTTGGAAAAGATTGGAAAGTTGAAAATGAAAACTATTTGATTGTCTACATAATATGACCCTGGTTTTATGACTTCGTAATATTCTCTAAGTTCTAAATCTAATATTTGCTCTTGAGCGTAAATAATTCTAAGTTTCTTAACCATAGATTCTAATATTTCTATTTCTACCATAGAATGGTGCATGCTGGAAGCATGAGCAAAGGCTAAACTATTTTCTATCCTAAATAATTCCTGGGTTAAATCTTCTATATTTTCTCCTATGACTTCTAGAAGTTGAGCAAACTGAGCATATTTTATTAAACTGTCTTCTTTTAAAGCATTATTCTGTAAAATTGTTTCTAGAGTTATATTAATTTTACGCTGGTTTTCTAACATCTGTGCAAGTACATTAGTATGTTTAGATATCCACTCTTTACTTAAGCTGATATGATTATTTAATTCGGCTGTTATTTTATACTGGTTATTCTCTAGTAATTTAATAGCTTCATTATATTTTAATGCATCTTCGTGATCTAGGTTTCCAGTTAGGCTTTTTATTATTGAACCTAATCCGTCTACAAGACCTCTTTTGGCTCTACTGGGTTCTAGAGATTTAAGTTGTCTTAGGTCACTGTCAAGCTTGTTAGTAAGATACTTTATTTGAATTTCGTATAGTGCATAAGTGTCGTTAGTCAGTCGATTTTGGCAGGTTACTAATTGAGTCCGTAATGACTGAACGTTATTTTCTATGTTACTCAGTTGCACATATTGTATGAACGTATGATGATGAGTCGTAAGTTTCATGAGTCCTAGTTTATAAGGCAGAAGTCCTGGTCCATCGTCGAGGCTCTCAAGTTTTATCTCTTGAGGTCGCATCATTGGGAGAGTCGTTATTAGTAGGATCCTGTAACAAATTCGCCGTCTTAGGCACGCGTTTAAGTCTAGATTTTGCTATAGGGCCGCGTTTCTTTGAAGTATAAATGTGAATTGGTAAATCAGCTAAAACCGTATCTTGTGTATATCGTGGGGCAGTTTTCTGTCGACTAGCAAGGGGATTCGTTATAAAAATTTGCTGTTGAGGTGCATACTCTGCTTCGGGTTCTCGAGTCTCATTTCTTTTCTCTATTATAGCACTTCGATTAGCAAGTGATGTCGAGTTAATGATGTCAAAGACTATTTTCATCTTATCCCTATGGGCTTGAGTATATTGCTGTAACAAATGCTGTGTTATGTCAATGTCATTGCAGTCTCTCGGGTCGAAGTGTCCGGTCAATAAGTCAAATGGTCGACATCTCGTAAAGCTGTGTATGGAACTGTTGTAGGCTATTATAGCATGGGGCATTAAATTAACTATTGGTTCATCTTTATGTTGTAATTTTAGTAATCTAAGATGTTCTAGAAGAGTCAAATGGAACCGTTCAATATTACCATTATCATTAGGTGAATGGGCTAGTATCCTGTGATGGTTGATTTTATGAAGTCGTGTAAATTCCATGAATAACTGATTCGTAAACTCAGTTCCATTGTCTGTAATAATAGTCATAGGCACACCATGGTGGGTACAATACTGTAAAAGAGCTTGTAAGATGCTAACAGCTGTTCCGTCGCGTAAATGATAAGCTTGGCCGTACTTAGTGAATACGTCTATGAATGTTACGTACTTTTCGCCTTGTATAGTGAATAAATCCATATGTATAATCTCAAATGGCTTAGTGGCTGGCGGTACAACATTGAATTGGGGTCTTACCGGATTCCTATCATATTTAGCCTGACCGCAGATGGTACACTCATTTATGAACTTGGTTATTTGGTCCTTCATTTTTGGCCAATAGTATTTGCGGGACAAAGCTAAGTAACATTCATTAATTCCACGATGGTTTGTTTTGCCATCATGATAATGCTGTATAATTTCCTGTTGTCGAAGGTACTCTTTGACATTTTCGACTTCAGTCTTGGCTACGACGAGATTCATGGATGAGCTTCTGAATTTGTCCTGTAGAATGGGTATAATGGAATATATGGCTAATGCTGGATTTATTAAGATTGCTGTTTTAACCTTTGGATTAACGTATTCTTTAATGGCATTAACTAAGTCTTCTTCTAAATTTGATTCAGACAGTTGTATATTTATTCGGGTATGGGTGTCAAATGGTTTAGTAACTACAGGTCGTCTCCTAACGTCATCTACAACAGTCAGGTATAGTTGTCTGTGGAATTTGTTTAAGGGTTCATCTGTTATAGGGACTTCTAAAATCGGGTTTTCAACACTTGTGTGTACCGTTTCAGTGGAAGAGTTTGGCTTAGCGAGAATTGATTCCGATGGGTTACCCATTAAAGAATTAAGTTCATCGATTTCTTCTATAAGAGACATTTCTTTAGTGTTAATTTCAATTCGGGATAAGGCATCAGCGTTAGTATTGGCTTTTCCTTTCTTGTAGGTAACGGTAAAGTCATATTCACTCAGTCTAAGTCTCCATCTTGTCAGTCGTGAGTTCGGTTCTTTCATGTTCATCATCCATTGTAACGGTTTATGATCAGTCAGAATTTTGAACTTACGTCCAAATAGGTAAGGTCGAAAATATTTCGTAGCCCATACGATGGCAAGAAGTTCTTTCTCTATTGTACTATAGTTTATCTCGCTTTCATTTAGGGTACGGGATGCATAACAGATGGGTTTATCGGCGTTTATGGGTCCTTGAGATAGAACGGCGCCAATGGCTACATTAAAAGCGTCAGTAGTCAGGTTAAATTCTTTAGTAAAGTCCGGATATTGTAAAATGGGGTCATTAGTCAGTAACGCCTTGCATTTTTCGAAGCATTGTACGTATTCGGGGTCAAAAGTGATTTTACGTCCTTTCTTTAGGCATTGAGTGAGTGGTTTGGTGATGCGGGCAAAACAGGAATGAATTTTCGGTAATAGCCGAGAAGACCTAAAAATTGTTTAATCTCTTTAGGTGTCTTGGGTATGGGATATTTATTAATGGCAGAAATTTTATCGGGATTTGGCTTTATGCCGTCTCTAGTGATGACATGACCGAGATAGGCTGTTTCAAGCTTCAGGAATTCGGATTTATCCATCTGAATTTTGAAGTTAGATTCTCGAAGTCTTTGGAATACCTTTTCAAGGTTGGTCATGTGTTCTTGGAGGGATGTACTAAATACAATGATGTCATCTAGGTAGACCAAACATATCTCGTTTTGAAGCCCTCGGAGGACATTGTCCATCACACGTTGAAATGTAGATGGAGAATTTTTAAGACCCATGGGCATTCTGAGGAATTCGAAATGCCCGTGTTCAACATTGAATGCGGTCTTTTCTACGTCATTGGGGTCCATTTCCACTTGGTAGAAACCACTTGCCAAATCTAAGGTTGTAAAATACTGGCACTTCCCTAACTTGTCAAGAACGTCACTAATATTTGGGATTGGGTATTTATCGTCTAATGTCTTTTCGTTTAGTTTGCGAAAGTCAACCACGAGACGCCACTTCTGCTTTCCTGACGCATCCTTTTTTTTTGGCACTACCCAAATAGGGGAGCTCCAGGCAGATTCTGATGGTCGTATGATACCTTGGTCTAACATTTTCCTTATCTGGTCCCTAACTTCTTGAAGGTGCACGAAAGGGTATCTATATGTTTTAGCGTGTACTGGGACTTCGTCAGTAGTTCTAATGCGGTGCTTTACCTTATTAGTAAAAGTTAACCTCGCCTTCAATATAAAAAACGCCAGAATAACGAGAACAAAGAGCTATAAGATTAGCCTTCTCTTCCGGATTGAGGTGGTCAGTTCTTAGGCGTGATATTACATCCTGAGTACGAGCTGAAGGCTGTTGAGTAGTACTAGAGCACTCAGTGTTAAACAACTCTGCATGTGCTGGCCGGTTGAGTGAAAATATAATGTCATTTTGAGTAGGATTTTCGATCTCTAGATATCCACGGTTATTAACAACGGTGGTCACACAGTCATGAACTATACAATTGCAAAGAATTTGTTCAGGAATAAAAACGTCGCCATCTGGTGTGTTAATAGGAATACGAGTAACTTTTGATGTTCGTGCCGGTATAATATCCTCATATAGATTTACGTTACGTGAGTTATACATCCTAATAGGGTTTGTCGCAGAACGAGTCAGTAATTGACTTTCTTTTAAATCAATTCGTGCTTCCCAATTATTTAACAAGTCTAAACCTATGAGCCCGTCAAAGTAGTCATGAAAACGATAAATGAATAATTTTATATTATTAGAATCATTAAACTCTGGGAAACATGGCAAAGTAATTGAATAGTCATTTCTAGTTGTCGCGTGAATGTTAGTTATTTCAAACGGATCAAAAATAAGAGGGTATTCGGAGAAGTACTTTTCTACAGCTTCGGGGCTTATAAATGATTGGTTAGCACCCGTATCTATCAATAGTTTCAAAGGGGGCTCTGAGATCTGTATGTACGGGAGCTGCCTCTGGGTTTGAAGGTTAAGCTCTATTTTGGTTTTAGTGAGTTCGGGTCCTCCTGAAAATCCTGCTGAACATGGTTAGCAATGGCTGCCTGTGGCTGAGGTTCGTCATAAACGTGGTTGTCTGTAGTCGTATTATAGTAAGTTGAGTCACAAGTATACTCAGGGGTAAATTCCATGTCATTATTATAGTCAGTGTAGTAGTTGTAATCTGGTTCACAGTAATAGTCATAGTACGAGTCATTGTAAGCCGCGCACTCGTTCATATTCATTTCCCTGGTCTTGAAATAGTTGGAAGCCGGAGGGTTTCCAGCCTGTCTCCAGTCATGGAATGCTGGGGCATTTGTTGGAGGCAATGGTTTTGGGGTAAAACGTTGGACACCACTCATAGGCTGAGGGCCTTGAGGTACATTGTTTCTGGGTGGTAATCTAAAGACATTACTGCGTGGATTGTAATTAGGAGGTGGAGCACTGAACATCCTTTGTGTGTTCGTTGGCATCCGTTGTTGGTGTTGTACAGGGTGTGGCGCAGGGAATTTGAAAGGTTGCGGTGCTGGTCCTGCAGGGCGCTGACCCATTGGCGATGGCCAATTAGGTACAGGTGTCGGGAAATTGTGCGATCGTGGAGGAGCAAATGGTACTGAAGATGATTGAGGAGTAAATCTATGAGAAGCTTGAGCTTTCGGGAATTCGCGTTGCTGCAAATACATGACGTTGAGTTCTTCTTGAACAAACTCAAGCGCCTTTTCAATAGTAGGTGGACGCATGCAGCGTATACGGGATCCTAAAGGTTCTTTTAACCCTCTAACATATGCCTGCATGGTAACTTTTTTATACAAATCGCGTTTGGCTTCTATAGTAGTCGATACAGTCTCATGTAAAGTCACATAAGTCATGAGCGTACTAAACAATGTCTGACAATGATTATAAAATTCCTGCGGCGTTCTATTACCCTGAGAAGCTAAAGAGAGGTCATTATACAACGCAGTTTCATCACGTTGATCTGAGAAATTATTAATCAAGGCAGTTCGAATACCGGACCAACTTTCTGGTATTCCGTTAGCATTAATAGTACATGCAGCGGTTCCAGTGATTTTATTAAGTATGCCGTTTAACAAACATTGGTTATTGAATTCTTGCCCAGGTGTTGCATTTAAGTACTGGGTAGCTAACGAGTCACATATTTTAATAAACCGGGTAAGGACATTTGGGTTCCCGTCGAATTCCGGGACAAGGCGAAGGGCCTTATAAATAGTATCTGGGTCACACTGAGCCATGATGTCTAAATCTAAATTTTCTAATTTAATATCTCTATTATTATCAACTACACGGTTGCGGGCCTGGCGTAATTCAGGCTCCCGCGAACTAGAGGCTCTGGGATGATAAATCTTGAGGTATAAGATTCAAAGAATGCAACACGAGTATTGTGAGCGTACTTACAGATAATTCATTTCTGGTTTCCTCCGTGAATCGATTTCTTGATTCTCCCTCTGGTCTGCAGCAGGTCCGTAGATTTAGGATATCCGGAACGGTGCTTGATAGCCACCCGAGTGACTCGCGACGCGATTATCGATGCGAGATGGTCACGATATCTCCCGCGGACATCCTACCGACTGCGCCAATTACGTTTGCGGCAGCAGAGTGATCGAAAAAAAACCGAAATGATCTTATAAAAATTAATTTATTGAATAGAAATTAATATTACAAATTAACCCTAATGAACAATGTTCCACATCTAAGTCGGAATATGGAATGTCATTCTTACAATATTCTATATTAAAATTAATTTACGAAATCGATTGACGTCATAGATGCATCAGCGATTTAATGCAGTAAACAGGATGTGGGGCGATGCACTGTCACCGGTCCTCATAGAATAGCGCTACATAATTGCTGTAAAACCTGTGTACCAGACGACAGATAGGAAGACAGACGGACTAAAAGGAACGAATCCAGATAGAAGTAGCACAAAGGTGCTTTTTTTTTTTCATAAGAAATTTCTTCTACCTACTTCCAGCAGACCTGCCACAGGAAAAATGGATGAGAAATGTGGACAAGATAAGGAAACTAATAAAGATTATCTATTTTTATTTTTCAGGACAATCAAAAATGCCAGTAACACCAGAAGATTTTATAAAAATACTAGGATGTGGTAAAATTCTACTTCTAGAGTTAAAGGTAATATATTTTTATTAAACAAACAATCAATCGATCTATAAGGTTAAGCAACTATTGCGGAGGTCGGTTCTTGGATGTGTGATCATCCATTACTTACCGAACCATCTCCGTGCCTTTTTTTTTGGCATGGGCAATCATCCAATGACATTTCCCGCTCTGGGTGGAGCGGGAGGGCGTGTCAGACTCTTACTGACTAAACCCACCGGTGTTCCTTCCCTGCCTGAGTGCCCAGGGGAGCGGTAACTCTGTTACGAATTTATCCGCTAACCCTAGAAATGCAGGCCATGGTGGGCCCCGTCAGTGGTGTCTGACAAATTCTCTTGTTCGGCGCGCGTGGAACACTACGCGCCGTCGACTCACGGGCCTGGTGCTGATCGGACGGCGAGCTACCCACTGCTCGCCGTCCGCAGGCCCGGGTCTACGGTGGCCGGAGAACGTCTCGCGATGCCGGAAGCCCCGAGCTGCGTGCAGGGAGGGCGTGAGAGCGACTTTGTTGTCGAGCCTCCCTCACCCGTTCCGCCTCATCCTTCGCGCAAAAGGCAAAAGAAGCAGTCTCCTTGCTTCCTATTCCCTCTCGCTCCGTACCATGGCCTGGACCAGGGCCCGGCGCGAGAGGTCACTGCCGCCGTTCGCCTCCACTCCTACACCGCGGTTCTCCGCCCGCGCGACGCAGATCTCCGCCGTATCGTATGCTCCACCGTGTCCTCTGGGCAACCATCTCCGTGCCTGGGAAAGCAAGTTAAGACGTTGTTCGTGGCTGTTATTTGTACGTCGTTGACATTCGTTAAAGTTCTAAGGAGTCAAGTACTACATAAAAGGTCGTCCATTAATTATGTGGGGTGATTTTAATGTCATTTGACCCCCTCCCCCCAAGTGAGATGTCGTGAGATTTGGCACGACCCCCAACTCTTAATCTCGCGTGAGATTGTGTTATTTGAAGATGACAAAGTTTATATCTTAGGATTATTATGTACTTTAATAAATTCCAAATGGGGTTCCCAGCTAAATCCGGCGCCTATCTAAATCAATTCGTTGCGTAATATTCTGTCGTCTCATGCTTGCTTTTCATAAATAACAAATAGGGAAGTTGATCAAAAAAAGTTAATAAAAGTTGATGCTATTTAGCTATACAGCATGTAACAGCGTATGCCTGGGGGCCAATTCTGTAACTTTGAGTTAAGCAACACGCCATCGACACTATCGACACACAACAGACATTATTTTGTCACTGTTGCAAATTTGGTTTTCTGCAAAAACTTCCAACTTCTATTGACATATTATAGTAGACCAGACTACCAATTATTACAATAGTCTTATTAGGCGTTTCAATGGCACTACAGTGGCAAGTCAATGAAAATAATAATTTATAGAATACGAAATGTCAATGACTATTCTATTGAGACACCACTGACACACTACCGACACACTATTGACAAGTTAGTTATTTTACAGAATTGGGCCATTGGTTTAACATACATACTAGAAAAAATAGTAAAAAAAAATGTCGCTCATAAAAACCAAAGGTTATAGATTTCTTTTTTATATAAAATATGCGAAATTGAACACTAAATATGGCAAATTTTCATAAGTTGACAATACTCCACCGACTGGGGAAATCTTTTCATTTTTACCTATTTTTATTTCAAACGATACCGCGCTGCACTAGCCGCGCTGTAGGCACTCCCTGAAGACTGTCTCGCTCAGGCGGCGTCTTTGACACAAACTGTAGGTGAACTTTGTCGAGCGCTCAGTGTTGCATTTGATAAGTTTTCTTTTTTTTTAATTAATTATTTTCATTAGGGAAAAATAATAATCTCGTATTTAAATTAAATGATTACGTATATGTGTACGCAGTACGATACCAAATAATACCCTTCAGGATCGGCCAGGGTTTTTGTTATGCATGCTGTGTAGGCCCCGGATGTAGCTACCCATTTGCAATTTATTAATGTATATTCCCTAACATATAAACTTTTTTATCTTCAAATAACACGTCCATAATAATCTGTGTATTCATTCCCACTACACTGAGAGCGTTGCATGAAGCCAAGCACGACATAACGCTATGACAGACAGTTTGGCAACTAAACGAAAACGTAAATCTTTTTAACGTCGCCCCACACTAGGAATGAATCCTGTATTTGGGTGCGTTCACTAACATGTAAACTCACGTACACAAGACACCTAGACCCGGAACAACTATCTGTAAGCCATACAAATATTTGTTCCGTGCGGGAAACGAACGCGCGACACGTAGCGCAGCCAATTTTGCTTAAACACGGCTCCAACTGTGTCGTATTCTTATAATATTCTTTCTTTTTTAGAATATCCTCCCGCTAAACGAAGACTTAAAAGAAGCTAAATCTCTTCTGAACAAGTTACATTCTAACTTAATACGTGATACCAAAGATTGGGACCCGGAATTGGTCAAAACTCCCTATGTCAGCAGGATTGACATTGACAAAAATGAAGATAAAATCCGTCCTCAATGTGAGTAGCATATTTTAACATTCTTTTATTAGCTAGCTGCAAACTATGTTAAAAAATCTTAGAAGTTAAATTTGACACACTTGTTTCCTATAGAGCTGAAATTTTGCGTACATAGTTAGATGTTAGTTTGGATGTAAATACAGGGTTAGCTACTTAGCTAACCCAATATCACTTGACGTCATTCTAAATCCAATATGACGGCGTACCAAAGATGGCGGTTTAGTTATTTTGTAAGCATTCCTATGATATGGATATCAAAAGAAAGGGTTTGCTGAGAATCAACATCAGCCTTTTAATTTCCCCACTGCTGGGGCACAGGCCTCCTCTCTGTGAGAGGGTGTGGGCCGTAATCCACCACGCGGGCCCAATGCGGGATGGTAGATGTCACATGTCTTCGAGTTTTTGGTTCTAGTACATGCTGGTTTCCTCACGATGTTTTCCTTCACCGTTTTGAGAGCAGTGGTGATGAAATAATTTACACAAAGTAAAGTGCCTGCGCCTGGGTTTGAACTCACGACCTACAGCTTGTAAGTCGCGACCAATACCACTGGGCCACCACTGCTCACGCTTGCTGAGAAAAAATAAAAGATAGTGTTATTTAGTCTTTTATACTATTTTAAAATTATTTAATCTAACCTAATATTAAGAAGAGATGTATAATTAATTTTCTTAATAATTGCTATTTACATACTTAAAAAATAAACTAAACTAAATAAATTTTAAAATATGCCGTCAAAAATTCCTCCCCGTTCCAGTGACCACTATCTCACCTGGGGGGTGAGACAAATTACTTTTCTGTTAGCGTTCACGCTAACGCATAGTAAAAAAATGTATGGCAATGACATTACCTGCGGAAAGAACTGTCACGTGACTCACGTCCAGTTATGTCATTGCCATACATTTTGTACTAAGTGTCAGCGTGAACGCTAACAGAAAAGTAATTTGTCTCAAGCAACTGATGGTAAGCGATGATGTGGTCGACGATGGAGCACGCTTGCCTAGAAGTAACCTACTCACTTTTGACTTAAAGACTCCCAGGTTGTAGCTATCAGGAACCAGACTCCGGCAGGGAATTCCACTACCTAGCTGTACGCACAATGAATGTGTTCCCAAAATGTTTAGTTCATGTGGGTTTTTTTTTGAGGTGGGGGTGGGAAATCATCCAATGACTTCTCCCGCTCTGGGTGGAGCGGGAGGGCGCGTCAGACTCTTACTGACTAAAACCCACCTCTGTTCCTTCCCTGCCTGAGTGCCCAGGGGTCCGGTACCTCATTTTCAGAATTTATCCGCTACCCCTAGGCATGCAGGCAGCGGCCACGATGGGCCCCGTCAGTGGTGGCTGACTACATCTCTTGTTCGTCGCGCGTGGAACACTCTGCGCCGTCGACTCACGGGCCTGGTGCTGATCGGACGGCGAGCTACCCACTGCTCGCCGTCCGCAGGCCCGGGTCTACGGTGGCCGGAGATCGTCTCGCGACCTGCGGTGGTAGCGGCCGGGGCCGTGAGGGCCACTCCGTTGAGCTTCTCTCACGCGTCCCGCCTCCGCCTTCGCGAGCATTACTGCTTCGCAGAAGGCGGAGACTGCCTCCCATTCCCTCTCGCTACGTACCATGGCCTGAACCAGTGTGGGTGGGATGTATACAATGAATCGGTAGCTTATTGCCGTACGTCCAGTAGTCCGATGATGCAACAGGCTAGGCGGAATTAAACTATGTTTTTATTTTCCTTTTCAGTCTTCAAAAATACATCATACGTAATACAGTACTTAAAGAAGCATTTCAAGGATTGGGAAAGATACAAAGATGATTTGGATGAACGAAATCATAAGGTTGAAAATGTAAGTTTTATTAAACGTTTCTAGGACTACATTGGCTTTCGATCATTTGCCTGCGCAGAGAACTAGAAGTTTTTCGGTCACGTAGCCAGGAGGGATGGACATACTCTTGAATACCTGCAGGTGTAGCATGACCTGCCCAGGGGTTATGGATAAATTTGAAACAGAGTTACCGCGCCCCTGGTACTCAGGGCAGGGAAGGAACAGGGTTGTGTTCTAGTCAGCAAGAGTCTGACACGCCCTCTCGCTCCACCCAGAGCGGGCGATGTCATTGGATGATAAGTGTATCATGACCAATTTTATCTCTAGTATCTAACTTGACATCTTTTCTGCCCGAGCATCATGCTTTACATTGTTGACTTTTGTCGACTAAAGAATAGAAACATTTCTTCTCTTCAGTTTTAAAATCGCCATGCTTAGGACGGTAGAAATCTTTCTACAATCTGTCATTTTGTATATTCTTCCGTCGAAAAAACCCGTTTCTATGGTGGTCATGCTACGCGTGCTGGTGGTTACTGGCAAAGCACTCATGGTCGGACCAAATCCGCTCTACGCTGAATGCCAAAGATTTATTGTTTTATTTATTTCGGGTCTAGAAGTAAGTACCCTTACTTCCTTCCTTCGTAGTAGTCTTTTTGCACAAGTTAAAATGCAAATTAAAATGGAAGTTGATAAAATAAACAAAAACAGACATTTTGTAATTTTTTTTCAGTACATATTTATTCTTATAATTTTCATGCTTATTGGACCATATTGCAAGCGGAGACATTGTTTCGCTAATAAATATCTGTATTTATATTTTGCATCGGAAAAATCAACACGATTGGAATAATACGCAGGACGCCCGAACACATCTCCGCTGGTTGCAATCGCTTGACGCCAACATGGCGCCTCTCGTTCGTCTCGTATTATTATTTTTCCCGCTCATCGCAGACGCAAGACGCGACGCGCCAGCGTGGCTCGCGACTTATGCCCGGACTCCACCAAAGCGGAGATGTGCTGAAATGATCGAGATGTTTTTCAGCTAGGGTGTATCCACCGAAGCTGTGCCGACTTGTGTGCGAGCGTAGATGTGTGCTGTCTAGAGCGGAACTGAACTGCGTATGGCGAGGGTTGGATGTTGAGATGAACAGTCTACTACATTAGCGGCACCGCTCAATGCACGCCATTAACATCTCTTCTCGTCTCCGCAGCGCGCCGTCTCTAACTTGCGAGACACAGCTCACATCTCCGCTTTGTGCCGCGGTCCAGCTCAATCTCGGCGAGACACAGCTCAAATTTCCGCTTCGATCGCGCCACGTAAATATAAAACATCTCCGCTCAGTGGTATCCACTGTAGCCGAGCGGAGACAAGAAGTGTGAATAATAAAATTCTATTGGTTGTTTAAAACACATGTCTCGTCTCCTCTTTAGTGGAGTAGGGCCTTACGAAAACCACGCGGACGGGCGGTGGAGAATAAAATTTGGCACAGTAAAAGCTTATGTGGAGAAGGAGTGCGGAAAGCTAATATTTTTAAATATGCATTAGAAATATTTATAAAAAAAAAAACTAGTTGTCTGTAAAGTTGGTTTACGGACGATAGTTTAACGTGACAACGTCATAACAAAACATTGATGAAATATAGATGCGGCGCATGCGTACAATGAGCGTAACGGGACACTTTTTTGTGCATGCAGCCGGCGTTCATCGATTTATTAGACGTTGTCACGTCAAAAAAACATTACACCACTACAATCCCTTTGACTCGTATAATTATACTCTTTTGTTTATGGTTCACAGTCATGTCATATGTTTGGTGTCTTTGACAATAGAACATCAAACTTAAAATTTAAAAGAGGTCTAATTTCGATCACCGGGCGACCAGTAGTTAATTTAATTTACCCCTGTATAGGGGCTGCCCGGGGGTGGAGGATAAATTCTAAAGAGTTACCTCGCCCCTGGGCGCGTAGGGCAGGGAGGAACAGGGGTGGGTTTTAGTCAGAGTCTGACACGCCCTTCCGCTCCACCCTAGAGCGGAAGAAGTCATAAGATGATTTCCCACCCCCCAAAAAAAAAAAAAACCCTGTATAGGGAACGTGCACGGCATAGTCTGTGCCATCTAGTGGAGTAAATTCGAAACATTGACTCTTTAAAACTTATCATTGACATTTCCGTGCCATATATGTATACACACACGCATCATGCACACATGCAGCACGACGACAGCATGCGGCATGACGTAGACTGGCATCTAGTGAGTGAAATCCGCAACTTTTACTGTATAAATACTTGACATTGACATTTATGTGCCGCCATCTATAGTTCCTGCACGCTCCCTATTAGTTTAGAAGCACTAATACTGATTCGCGGTCCTGAATTCTATTCCCAGGTCGGGAAAAGTGTCATTGTTTTTTCCATTCGAAATTATAGCAGCCCGAAGTTTGGAAGTTGGTGGTGTGAAAACCCCATGCCTCGGAAAGACGTAAAGACGTTGGTCGTGCGCCTGTTCTCTCCCCGGTCGTGTCGGATTGCGTTCTATCGGACTATGAGAGTAAAGGAACAGAGAGTTCACCTGTGTTTGCGCACACGCATCTAGAGATTAAAATAAAGAAAGAAAAATGCGTTTATTGGCATTACAGCAAAAAATGGTAATAATTACACCTTAAAACAATAAAAAAAAACAGAAAGATTAATAATGTCAAAAGGGATGACAACACAGGATGCCATCTGACGCTGATTTTCAGCTGCAACCCACGAGTGCCATACGCTAGATATCAAACACAGAGAAGTATGTGTCAGTGTGTGAAAGTGGGATAATTATAAAACAAAACTAAAATAGGATGATTGTGACTGGATGTTTGTTATTGGATGTTTGTGAGAGTTGTTCTGTGATTAGTAAAATTAATGTGATTCGTCACCGTGATCGAAATTTGATCGGGAGAATTAAGTTTTTTTTTTTTTTTCAGCATACCGACTTCAAAGTAGTAAGAACATTAGGTAAAAATCTAAACCTATTGAAAATTGACAAGGAGAAAAATATGTCCCTTTCCAACGATAAGGAAGATGATTTTCTTAATAAGGAAGCGGAACCCAAAATTTATAGACTGCTAGAAAATAATCAATTAATCAAACCGAATAACACAGAAAATGAAGAAATAAATGAAACAAAAGTAATGAGAATAAATAAAGAAAAAAATCAAAACGACATTGTTTTTTCAGACGAAAATTTAAATATTACTAACCAAGAAAAAGATTTAGCATTGAATAAAATTACTGAAAATATAGAGCAAAATCAGAATTTTGAATCAAAAGATGAAGAATTTAACTATACCAGCCACGAAAACACGTTCCTAGGAGAAAACAAGGAAAAGGATGAGCCGAAAATCATAAGAAATATCAAATTGATCAATGAGTTTGAGAGTAAAATCAAAACACGAGAACCTCTTGATTTAGATTTACTAGATTACTCCGAAATCTATGAACCTTCCATAGACATAAATGCTGATTTTGATGTCCTTTTGGAGAAAAATGATAAAACCGAGAATAACAATAATTTTGTAGAAAACAACTATGGTCTTGAGAATCTGTTTACTTTAGAAGATTTCTTTATTACACCTACAATTAGCAACGAATCTGTCAAAAATGATAAAAACACAATTGATGTTGAAATTACAGAAAATAGTAACAATAATGTAGAGAGCAAATTTTCTGCGAACATCACCAGTTCTTATTTTAATTCCGTGTCAGAGAGTAAATTAACAACCTCGAATATCGAAGAAAACCAGAAAAATAATTCTGAAGTCGAAAGCGAGACTTTCACTGAAAAACAGGAATCACACAACGATAGCTGTATCGAAAATGACATTTCCGAAAGTCACGTTGACATTTCAGAAAAACATCTTGACAGTTCTGAAAAACAACTTGACAATTCCGAAACTTATAATGACAATTTCGAAAAAACGGCTCAAATTACTCAAAATGATAGTATTAATGATTCCGGTTTTGAGAATGACAGTACCTACGCACATTCAATCGTGAAAGTCTTTCTGAAGGAGCTTTGTTCAACTTTTAAAGTCATTCATACATTTGTGTAAGTATTTTTCTATATAACACGCGTTTGTTAGCTTCAACAGTAACTAACTAGCTAACTATGAAAAACGAATTTCCGTGCATTCAAGCGTTTTTGCCATACCTAATATTGGAATTAAATGTAACAGCTCACAATTTATTTATTAGTGTTTTAATCCGTGGTGCTTGGCAACTGGGCTTTAATGAACTAGCTTTGTTCTGTCTCCTGCTTGATTAGGAGAGAAGTGGAAATTATGTTACTCCTTCGATGTTCTTTAATCGACTTCGAAAAAGGAGGAGGTTCTATGTTCGACTGTATGTGTTTTTTTTTATTTATTTCTACCGATTTCTCTGGCAGTTATGGACCGATTTTCAAAATTATTTTTTATACAAGAAAGTATATTCTTGTATGTATATGTATATGTCTTAATTATTTCTCCCGAGGTGATCACATATAAATTTTATCGAAATTGCTTCAGCGCTTTTTGAAAAACTGAATAAACGAAAAATACGTATACATAGATGACGTTTTGGTTTTCTCCAATTACGAGTATGTTTAAATTCCACGTTCCATGTTATTGGTGTTTTTAGTTCTGAAGTCTATCAACTCATCATCTTCCTGCCCTTATCCCATGTTACTTGGGGTCGGCGCAACACGTTTTTTTCTTCCATTCTGTCCTGTCAGTCGTCACGCTATCACTAACTCCCTTTTCTTTCATATCACTCCTCACACAATCCATCCATCCTTTCTTTGGCCTGCCTCTGAGGTTTATCAACTAAAACTACTAAAAAAGCAACCGACTTCCAAAAAAGAAAATACACTAAAAATTAAAAATAACTTTAATTTCGGAAGTCGGTGTCAAATAACGAAGAAATAAAATACAAACACCGATTTCCGAAATTAGAGTGTATTTTCTTTTTTGGAAGTGGGTTTTTTTTTCTGATTAATTTTGTTGCGGGACCCAACACAGTTTAATCGTTTCTCTGGGACTCGTCGAGCTTCATTGCCTCGGCGTTTTTTCTAGTGGTCGCCACTGTTGGTTCTGGCTTACAGGAGTTACAGTGGTTTGGGAATAGTGTACCGGGCTTGTTTTAACTATGAAAAATAATCAGAGAAGTTGCATTTGACCCACTTCCCAGTTTCCGATTAGGCTGAAATTTTACATACATGTTTAGTTTAAACGACAATGCATGGTTAGCGAGGTGACGTCATTTCAAATCCAATATGGCGGACTAGTTATTTTTTATGTAAATATGCATTCAAATTCTATGGGTATCAAATGAAAAGAATATGAACAAAAACTTTTTACAAAAAAATAGAACCGACTTCCAAAAAAACAAAAAGTGCAAAATAACTTTAATTTCGGAAGTCGGTGTTTCTGGTTTTGTGTCTTCGTTTTTTGACACCGACTTCCGAAATTAAAGTTATTTTTGTTTTTTTTTTTGGAAGTCGGTTCTATTTAAAAAAAAAAAGTTTTTATTTTTCACTTTTTAGTTGTGTTTCTCCATGAAACTGTGTTAACAATGGATATCTAGGCGATAGCAGCAATCGCGGTTGATTTGCTGTCATTTTTTGAAGAGTTTCGTTGTCTGTCTCTGAAACGCATCATCAGATCTTTATGAAATTTAAATGGGACCATTTCGGAACAAACTCCTTTCGACCAAAAAAAGAATTTTGGATATCCGTCCATAAATGACGGAGTTATGCACGAACATACATAAAAAAGAATACAAACATCCGAATTGATAACCTCCTCCTTTTGGAAGTCGGTTAAAAATATAATGGTGTCACTCTAAAGCGTGTTTTTTTACAATATAAATATTTTATTTTAATCATATCCAACACGTCTGCAGAGTTTCTCTAATTAATATGATAATTATTTCGTTTTCAGAACTAAATTCATCAATGAAATCGGCAAGAGTAAATTATCTGCAAAAAGGATGGATGTCTTTCATAATCAAGCCTGCAAAGCTCTGGAGGATATGGTGGCTATCATAAACCATTTAAAAGAGTTAGTTTGGTCTTACTTGCCTTTCGTTTATTAACTAGCTACTCGACCCGGCGCCGCACGGGTACAAATTATACACACAAACCTTCCTCGTTTATTGCTCTATCTGTTAGTGAAAACCGCATGAAAATCCATTCAGTTTACCGCGAACAGACAGACATGCGGGGGACTTTATTACCGACTGCGCGACGCAAGGGAGGGTAATGTGTTTGTCAGCCTATGTATGTTTGTTCCTTTCTGGCACTATACAGGGTGTAACGGAAAGGTGTGGTCATGGTTTAAGAACAACTTTTTCTAAAGATAAAATAGAAAATTTCAAAAAAAAATATTGGTCTTTTCATACTAAGTTATCAGCTGATCAATATTTGTATGGGGGCTAATAAACATTTTTGAGAATTTTCTCGGGCTTTGAGTAAAGTTGTTCATACTGATGGGCCCCCCTGTAGAGAGCAAAAACGTGGTTCGATTTTGATAATTCTTACGTCAATTGATTCGTCTTAATTTTGCGAATGCTAATATAGACATGACAGTAATCAAAATACAATATGGCAACAACCAGACGCGATATTGTAAAAAAGAAAAAAATTAAGTCGACGAACTATATTAAGTAGACTATCAAAATAAAGGATTCGAGGAGGCGATTCCAAAAGTATAACTTAGTAAAATGTCGAAAATAAAAAATTGAATATTTTCAGAAAAACAGACTGTAAAAAACAAATAAAAAGTTCCAAACAAATCTCTTTGTAAGCAGTCTGATGCAGTTGGTGCCAATCAGACTGCTTTTCGTCGGGTTTTTTGAAAATATTCAATTTATTTTATAATATGTAGTGATTTCAACATATTCTGTACATTTTTAAATATTTCTAAAAATATTCAAATTATAAATAATAGTATCCCACAGCAGTCGGGAACAGGGTCCAAGCTACTGATGGTTAGAACTCCATAGACAGGAACATCCTACCAATGCGAGCCGTCTCGAGGAGTACTGCTTTCTGTATCAGGCGCAACGACAGCTTCGACAGGTGGTCGTCCAGGCTTTTGGCCATCAGGCCCTTGGCGGTAACGACAATCGCTACAATGACAGCCGAGTTTACATTCCACATATCGACAACCTCGTGTTCTAAGTCGAGATATTTGATGGTTCTCTTTCTCAGCTTTCACGAGGTTCTCGTTATGTGGTATGGTGACATCGATTATCATTCTGCGGCGCGCTAATCGGTCTATCAACACTATATCCGTGTTATTGGCAACAATAGTCCTGTAAGTGCTGATAGACCGATCCCAGTACAACGTGACATGGTCACTTTCGAGAACTGGGTCGGGCACATACATACTTGATATACGGTACCTCAGAATCCACAAGTTGGTATTTCAAAGCAAGTTGCTGGTGAATAATCCTGGCCACTAATACTCGCTGCATCCAACCGCGCAACGACAGCTTCGACAGGTGGTCGTCGAGGCTTTTGGCCATCAGACCGTTGGCGGTAACAACAATCGGGACAATGAAAGCCGAATCCACATTCCACGTGTCGACAACCTCATGTGCTAGGCTGTGACAGGCTAGCAACTCGGTCTCGATGCTCAAGACTTTGTAGCTTCACCTCGTCGGTGCCGATGGTTCGTCACGACTTTTAGCCCAACCGGGGTGGTTAAAGACGCCCCAAACATAAGCTCTTGGGTGTTCCAAACATTGAAAATTTCAATGTAATGAAGTCTGATGGTTGTTAAATTTTGAAATTAATTAGGGGGCTTTATGTTTACTACTATGTATAATATACAGCGTATAACAAAAACCCTGTCCGATCCTGAAGGGTATTATATGGTATCGTACTGCGTACACATATACGTAATCATTTAATGGATACGAGATTACTATTTTTCCCTAATGAAAATACTTAATTTAAAAAAAATCTTATCAAAGACAACACTGAGCGCTCGACAAAGTTCACCTACAGTTTTGTGTCAAAGAAGCCACCTGAGCGAGACGGTATTTTTGATCCTTTATTAAAGAGTGCCTACAGCGCGGCTTGTGCAGGGCGTTATCCTTTGAAATAAAAATAGGTAGAAATGAAAAGATAGCGCCGGCCGGTGGAGTGTTGTCAACTTATGAAAATTTGCCATATTTAGTGTTAAATTTCGCATATTTTATAAAAATAAAAAAAATTATAACTTTCGGTTTTTACGAGTTACATTTTTTATAATTTTTTCTAGCACGTATGTTAAACCAGGAATACGCCTTTATTGGATCGGACAGGGTTTTTGTTACATGCTGTATAATTAATAATATATATTCTTAGTAAACATAAATTATATTTATAGTAAACATAAAGGCCCCTTCTAAGTCCGCATGTTGTAACGAGTGATTACGGAACCCTACACGGCGCATGGCCTGACACACACTTGCCGGTTTTTTATATTAGTTTAGATTATCGAAATATTCGATGTAATAAATTATGTTAATATTTTCAGGATCATCAAAAGGGAATCGGCAGCAGATACAGCATTGAAGATGTTATTACGAAACGCTGGCGTGGAAGCGGCTACTGACAAGAGAATAATGCGATACAGGTAATTCAATTTATTTTATTTTCGGACGCTGATCCATTTTATTAGTAAAAGTGCTTAAAACTATATTAGTTCACACATAAACGCACACAATGTTTAAAGAACGAACAGTCATACCTGTACGCTATCACACTCAGGATGCTGTTGGCTACTCACTCGCACTCTGTGCAGCAGAGACGCTGCTTTCTTGTGTAAAAACGAAACCATCTGTGCGTGCTTCCATGAACAGGGAGCCTCAACAACATCCTGAATGCGTTATTATCAGAGTTATCAGAATTAGGTAAGAGTTATTTATATACTTACGCTGATTTCATACAGCGAAAGAATAAAGTGGATATGCCTCAAATCCCGAGATTAATTTTAAAGAGCAGAAAAAACCCGTGATTTATTAAATAAAAAAAGCTATTTACTTTACACAATTTAAACCACTGCACGCGCGACGTTGCCAATGCGCACACGCGTGATGTTACCACATTTGTAATTCACATAACATAGCTTGTGAGAACAAAAGAAAACAATGGAGGTTTCTATTATTATTTATTTGTAATATTGTTGGCCACACGGGATTGTCCATTAGAAATCCCGGGAAGATCCATATTAATATCAACATTTTGATGCAAGTACATAAATAACTCTACCTAATTCCGACCTCTGGTTATTATATTGGACCCGAAACGGCGGACTCCCAAAGAGAGCGTGTTTTTTTAAGTATTTTTCAAGCTTTAACTTGCAATTGTTTGCATGTTCGGGTCAAATCTTGCAAGCTGAATTAGAACCACTTTCCCTTATATTGGGTTCCCACCTATGAAATTGGCGTTTTTTTCTCATAAATAGAGAACCTCGTCACTTCCATGAATTAAAATATTCATCAATTGCTTGATATTCTATCGAATAATGACCGTCATAGACAACTGCCAATAGTAAAAAAAAAATCTTATTACTTATATTTTTATAAACAAAAAAAATGTCTGCTTTTTGTTAGCAGAAATGACCACTATTTGTTTTAACTTATCCAAAACATATTTTTGTTGCTTAATCTAAGTGGCATTGTTATATTAGTTTTTAAACATTATTGCATAAAAGTTGACGTGAAAATGACGACACGGTTGGCGCAGTGGTTGAGCGTTCGGCTGCTGCGCTGCGTGTCGCGGGTTCGATCCCCGCACGGAACAAATATTTGTATGACCTGCAGATAGTTGTTCCGGGTCTGGGTGTCTTGTGTGTGTGAATTTATATGTTTGTGAACGCACCCACAATACAGGAATAATTCCTAGGGTGGGGCAACGTTTTATAAAAAAAAGAAAAAAAGAAGTTAAAACGTTAGTGTTCATAGTTGTTAAATAAATTAAGAAAATGTTAGTATGAAAAACTTTTTTACAAAAAAAAAACAACCGACTTCCATAAAAAAAATACACTAAAAATTAATAAATAACTTTAATTTCGGAAGTCGGTGTTTATATTTTACTTCTTCGTTATTTGACACCGACTTCCGAAATTAAAGTTATTTATTAATTTTTAGTGTATTTTTTTTATGGAAGTCGGTTGTTTTTTTTTTTTTTTGTAAAAAAGTTTTTTATTTTTCACTTTTTAGTTGTTGTACCTCAGAACTAAAAACCCCAATATAATGGAACGTGGAATTTAAACATTTGGAGCTAAAACGTCATCGAGGTACACGTATTTTCCGTTTTTGTTCAGTTTCTCAAAAAGCGCTGAAGCAATTTCGATAAAATTTATATGGGACCACCTCGGGAGTATATTCTTTCAGATAAAAAAAGAATTTTGGAAATTGGTCCACAACTGACGGAGAAATCGCGTAACATACATACAAAAAAAAAAACATACAGACGAATTGAGAACCTCCTCCTTTTTTGAAGTCGGTTAAAAATGCAACTTCTTTAAAATTCCTAACACTACAAAGTTGAATTTTTACATGTTGGTTCAGTTCCGATGAAAATGCATTTTTATGGTAAGAATAACCCGAATCGAAGTTCATGATTAGCTCCAGATAGAAGAACTCTTCAATAGTCAACAGCATAGGCACGAAATTTTGTGTATGACCGCTTGAATGCACCAAAGTGACTAAAGTCCCTTTTTGATAACATTCCGCAGCACGTCACAATATGTCTAATTCTTTCTATCACACGATGTTTTAATCCTTTTTCTCTTTTCTACTCGATTCTCAATACATTTCTGCATGCTAAAAATAAGCCAACAGACCCGTAACGGTTCATTCAGATTTAAAAAAAAATGTCAGTCTGTCAAACGTCAGTGTCGTTTTTGAGGGAACAGGGGCTGCGTTTTTCCATACAAACGTATTCCCCTTTTTTTCTTTCTGAATAATGCTTCTAGAGCCATCATTTTTTTTTTTCATAAAGGCAACGTCTGCTGTTGACACGTCCCTGTCATTTCCTTTTTTTCAGCAACTACTAAGTAAGGAAAATATGACTCTCCAAAAATGACAAAAAATGGCCCTATTTTTACCGCCGTTCTTAGAAGACCACCACTCCACTCTCAGACAAATTCGTAAAGTTTTAACATAAAACATTTAATAGGGACCTAGACATACTCTTTCTTAAAAATAATTGAATCGGCTCAGTTTTCGAGGAGAAAAAAGGGGAATACGAAACGTCGATCTCGTCAAAAATTTTGTGATAAAATCGGTCCGAGTTGCAGCTGTCCCTATCGCACTCTACAGGGAAAGGCTTGAGGGAGCACGATGGCAATAGTTTCTTCAAATACCTATTTTGTAAATTCTCCGCAGGCCCTGTTCCCTCTTAAAAGCTTGTTTAATTTTTTTGCTATTAACTTTTTCTTTCATTTTCAGGGAAGTCGTCATCAAATGCTTGGAGCAAGCCCAAATACTGGAAAGTGCTTTAAAAATAATAGTTTCTACAACAGTAGGCGATTTCGATGCCCTCTCGACCAACGCTGAGCCTGTAAATCCAAATGTTCGTTATTTTAATATTTTCGAATCTGGGTACCAGCCTTTTCTTGGAAATACTTAGTTTTATCACTATATAATGAAGAATATGTAAATAGAAATTATTGTTACTATTGTGATCCTTGTGATTCAAAAGAAATGATTGTTTCCGTTGTGATCCTTGTGATCAAAATGAAATGATTGTTACTATTGTGATTCTTGTGATCGAAATGAAATGATTATTACTACTGTGATCCTTGTGATTCAGGAGGAATTATTGTTACTATTGTTATCCTTGTGATACAGAAATGACTGTACTATTATGATCCTTGTGGTCCAGAAGAAATGATTCGTATTATTGTCAATCTTGTGATCCAGAAGAAACGATCGTTTCTATTATCAGTCTTTCCCAACTATGGTGGGGTAGGCTTCCAGCCTAAGTGGATGCAGCTGAATACCAATATTTTACATGGAGCGACTGACTATCTGACCTCCATAATTTACAGGGTTTATTATAGGTTGGGAAATTATTAAATAACTTCTCCCGCTCTGGGTGGAGCGGGAGGGCGTGTCAGACTCTTTCTGAATAAAACCCACCCGTGTTCCTTCAGTTGCTCGTGCCAGGACCAAAGTGACTCCTTGGATCACTCCCGCAAGCCTGGCAGGATAATGTACTGGGTAACATGACATTTAGTAAGACTGGTCGTCAATTTACTGGGTAACATGACATTTAGTAAGACTGGTCGTCAATTTACTGGGTAACATGACATTTAGTAAGACTGGTCGTCAATTTACTGGGTAACATGACATTTAGTAAGACTGGTCGTCAATTTACTGGGTAACATGACATATAGTAAGACTGGTCGTCAATTTATTGGGTAACATGACATATAGTAAGACTGGTCGTCAATTTATTGGGTAACATGACATTAAGTAAGACTGGTCGTCAATTTACTGGGTAACATGACATTTAGTAAGACTGGTTGTCAATTTACTGGGTAACATGACATTTAGTAAGACTAGTCGTCAATTTACTGGGTAACATGACATTTAGTAGTATTTTTGTACTATCAATAAATTCCGAGATAATAAAAAATATCACTTAAGTCCCCTTGATTTCTATGTAATAGGGTAGTTTCCTAAAAAAATTAGTTCGTCAGTTAGATAACCAAAAAATATTGGACACGTATGTTTTCTTGTTTCATGTCGACAAAAAATAAAATCGATACAAGGTTAAATTGCGCGTAAAGTCACGCCGTGCTAAACTTTTTGCCACGAAGTGACGTACCAAACCCCACTCCTGAACTGATGCGTTTTATCTTTAGGCATTTTCTATTGGTTTGATAAAGTTAAAAGTAAGTGTCGAATATTTTAAAAAATCTTACTTACGGACTAAATTGAATTATAATTTTTATACCCAAGCAACATCCTTGTTCAACACTGCTTTTCTGTGCGTAACTCAAAATTTAATTTTGTCACAAAACGGCAGTTTATCTTGTGAACAGAAGAACGACTGTCACAGATATACTTACAAATCATAGCCGGAACCACTAGTTTTTTTTTTTTTTGTGGGGTGTGAAATCATCCAATGATATCTCCCGCTCTGGGTGAAAGCGTGTCAGACTTACTGACTAAAACCCACCCCTGTTCCTTCCCTGCCTGAATGCCCAGGGGAGCGGTAACTCTGTTACGAATTTATCCGTTACCCCTAGGCATGGAACCAATAGCTTAAGGTGAAAGCTCCAGGGTAGCCTGTGAAATTCAAATTTTCTTACGTTTTTTGCAATTTGCAAGTCAGTGTTAGGTTGTATCTTGGTCAAAATTTGATTCGCGGCCGTAGCAATAAGTATTTCATCATCATTCTCCTGCCCTTATCCCAATTTATTTGGGGTCGGCGCAACATGTCTTTTTCTTCCATACTCCTCTATTAGTCGTCATCTCTGTAGTCACCCCTTTTTTACCCATATCCTCTTTCACACAGTCCAACCATCGTTTCTTTGGCCTTCCCCTACTCTTATAGCCATCCACATCCATACACAAGACTTTCCTCACGACATTTTCTTCATTCCTCCGCATCACATGCCCATACCACGACAACCGATTTCCACACAACTTTTCAGTCAGCGGTGCCACTTTCAGACTTCCTCTTATATACTCATTCCTAATTCTATCCATGCGCGTAACACCACACATCGCTCTTAGCATTCTCATCTCAGCTACATGCAATTGCTTTTCATTCATCCCTTTTGTGGCCCAACATTCTGAACCATACAAGACAGCAGGCCGTAGCAATAAGTATTTACAAAACTGTAATAATTAAAATCATCAATACAACTCCCTCAGTCAGAATTGATGCCAAATGGCATGATTTCATTGAAATACTATTATGCATTTGATATCAATTCTATCTGAAAGAGTTGTATTGATGATTTAAATGATTATAATTCTATAAATACATACTTGCTACGGCCGCGAATCATATTTTGACCAAGATACAACCTGACACTGACCTGCAAATTGCAAAAAACGTAAGAAAATTTGTATTTCGTGGGCTATCCTGGCGCTTCCACCTTAACATGCTTTCCTAGGCACGGAGGGTAATTATTTTTGGTTGTCTAAATATATCAGGAAAATGGATGGTCTATTTAATTCTAGTCTAGAATTACCATAGAAATACAAACCACCGATTGTATCTAAAACTTAAAGTTTAGAAAAGCTTATATTAAAACAGTAGGTATATTTTTGATACTCAATGCCAAAGGAAAATTTGTAGTATTCATAATTATCTGTGTTGCCATACCAATCACCCTGTATGCATACAGGCGATAATAGTGGTGGTTACGGTAAAAGCACCAGGGTAACCCGTGAAATTCAAATTTTCTTCGTTTTTTGCAATTTGCAAGTCAGTGTCAGGTTGCATCTTAGCACAGATAATATAATACTAGCGTACAGATGCTTCATCTCATACAAAGAAACGGTACCGCCGTAACTACGGGTTTTTTTTCTGGCACAAGTAAATTTTGTTCTTCGTTCGGGCCCGTCCTCTACACCTCGCTAGATGGTGTTAGCAGCGATGGCTTGCAAGCTGAATGAATTTACATAAACTTTTACCAATATTTTCTCACACATCGAGGAATTATTTTATAGTATTTTTGGCACTTTAAAGCAGTTTTACTATATCAAAATGTGTCACTATTACAATTTTAAAGAGGCGAAAGGATAAACTCTAAAACTTCAAACAGCGCCATCTATTGGTACAATAAATAAAGATGTCTAAGGATTCGTTACAATAATCGTCTAAATTTGAATTACAAGCCCATTATTCTACAATATTATGCTTAAGGCAGTTTATTAAATAAGAAAATACAGTTTTTACCATATTTATTTTCAAAATATTAATATTACTTAAACTTCATTAAGAAATCAATGCATATTACGCCATCTATTGAGATTTATTTGAACTAAATTTTCTTTGTTCGAGATGAGACCCCGTGATCTTAGTAAAGATTTGATTCGCGACCATAACAAGTATGTATTTATGGAATTAAAATCATCAATACAACTCTTTCAGTTGGAATTGATGTCAAATGTAAGTATTAGTTCTGTAAAGACGTACTTGCTACGGCAGCGTATCGTATTTTGACCAACATACAACCTGATTTATATTGCTTAATTGAATAACTACTTAGCCCTCTCCTCTCTTCTACTTTGCTGTGCCCGACAGGGTCCATATTGATATTTTATTATGTTATACCACCTATTTAACACATAATGGAATGCAATAAAGTATTGAGTATTGATACAGACCTGCAAATTAGAAAAAACGTAAAAATAAATTGAATTTCGCGGGCTACCGTGGCGATTTCACCTTAAAATATAAACCATATAGCACTAAGCAAGTGATTGCCTTATAGCAACTTTGAACACTATTAGGCTGTAACGGTAAGGTGTGGTTATATTTTATTTTTATTAATCCCATGGACGTGAATAACTTTCTCTAAGAAAGTCATTATCAATTCCCAAAATAAAATTGGACTTTCCGTACAAAGTTATCATCAGCTGGTTAAGGCGTATATATCCGCCAAGTGGCGCCCTCATTGAATAAAAAATCGTAGCAAGTCGTAGAAAATAAAACTGAAAGAATCCTATGTTGCGTTTGTTACAAAGAGGATTAAGTATTTTTATGTTGTTAAAACAGGACTCAAAATGTTTCGTATCCAAAGTAGTAAGCAAAAGTGTCATAAACGGCCGTTTTTGGTACTTTTGCTTACTACTTTGGATACGAAATATTATGAGTCCTGTTTTAACCACGTAAAATACCTTCTCCTCTTTGTAACAAACGCAACATAGGATTCTTTAATCTTTATTTTCTATGCTAAGATACGATTTTTTATTCAATGAGGGCGCCACTTATGGGGAGGTAGGCCCTTAAAATTAAATGTGGGAGGACAATATTTATTTTTGTGAATTGCCTGACTGCCCTGAATAGTTGCTGCAGTTTTTAAAATATGAGCATACCTTTCAATTACGGGTGTTTCGTAAGTTTATATCTCTAAAAAAATCCAATCTCTGTGATAAGTACATTATCATAATTTTAAGTTTAGGAACTACTAAATGGTAGCTATTTGACACATATAAATACTAAGTGTCTATTTGTAAAACTAAGTGATGTAGAGTACTTATTGAAACTGATAAACACTTAATTCATGTTAGATAAGTTGCCAAGCAAAAATATAACTTATTTGTACCTACTTAATGTGTGCGTAGTCGCAGCGGAAAAATGTCGAATTTTTTCATTTCAGTTTAGCAGATATTTAGTGTATGACGTCGTGTAAATGTGTACAAATTTGTGCATGCAACCATTGGGGAGTTATTCAACAAAAACTGTTTCCGCTGGAACTAAGTCATCCTAGCGGCACTTTTTTTTTTTAGGGACGCACAAGAAAAAAAATACTGTCAAAAATTAGTGTGTAACGAGAGGTAAATGTGACAAACACATTTACCTCTCGTTTTTTTTGAATAACTCCCCAATAGTTGGATGCACAAATTTGTACTTACCATACACATTTCACACTTATAACTATCACACAAAAACCACTAAATATCTGCTAAACTGAAATTAGGAATTCCATTTTTTTCCGCTGCGACTACGCACACATTTAATGACTATTGATGTGTACTATCAGAAACAAACTTATATTTTTTTCCGCGGTTTTGTTCCCGTGGCCTGTCCCACAGGAAATGTGCATTTAACTGAGGTAAAAAGTAACGATACTGTATATTTTTATTTTATGTTTCTATTATATAAATAAAAAGAAGCGTCAGTATTTGATTTGTTATGTAAAATATCTGATTCTATCTCGATCATTTAGTATAGGTTAGTTAGTATACGTTGTAAGACTAATGCTTAGGTTTTCAGGTATTTTAACCGTAGTTTATCTGTATAGTGTGCCCCAGTTAATAAATAGTACAAAAGAGTTACGGATGCTGATGTGATATCTTTTACGTGGTAGAGTTTGTGATGCGTCTTCGAAATGCCAAAATGTAATGCTGGCACTTTACTTGGCGCAATAGGGAATATGCATGCTATTTTTTTATTTGTTTAATTGAAGACTTATTAACTATAGTGAAGAAATATGAAGGAATTTTCAAAATACCATCTCATCAGCGACGAAGTTATAAAGCTTTTAAAGTTGATAATTAGAAAGAGAAGTCCGACATGTTCTTAGACGTCAAAAGACATGACGCCCATACAACTGCCATAGAAAACGGCGTTTTCGAGAGAGGGACAGATATATTTGTTTAAAATTATTATATCTCGTTTAATTTTCGATCAATTTTGATTCTGATTTCACTGTTCGTACTCTATTTTAGTATATTCATCGATAAACCGGTTAGATAACAAATATTTTATTCATGCATATTCCCTATTGTTAAAATATTCGCGTTATTTAAGTAGAGGAAAACATACTTATTTTCTTTGAAATAAAGTCAATATTTGATCAGCAAAATAAGGCGAATATTTGCGTAAATATGCCTAGTGTGTTGCCAGCATAAGGCTTTGATCACAAGACGTTTCATTTTGACTTTTACACAATCGCTATCGCCTTTTAGATAGTCACTTGTCTAGTAGTCTTAAGATCCCAGAGTTGCCAGACTTTATTTATTTTCTTATTAACGAACTAGCTCTTCTCTTGCGTTTTCGTCCTCGTTTCGAAAATACAATCCATAATAAATAATGATAATTTATAGCCTCAATAATGTAGCTTACTACTGGTGTAAGAACTTTCAAAATCGGTTCTATGGTTTCAGAGATTACTTCCTGCAAACAAACTTATTACCTCTTTATAATATTAGTAATTACGGATTGTCTAGTGTTATTACTAGCAGGTACGCGCACGTTCAAAATAATATGCACCTACTAACTCTATTATATCCCACAAATTTTCAATTTCAATTTTTTTTATATCAAAATAAGTAATGTCTGGCAACTCTCTGATCGCACTCTATACAGCCTCTTGAGTTTTCTAAAGCTAAGTACAGTAGCGTTATAAGTGAATCTCATTAAGCCTTACTATAAAGTTATGTTCATACGAAAAATAGATCTCGGCTTAAGAACCTCAGAAAATCAGGCATTTATTAGTTTTGTAATACTTTGACATATTGTTAATTTTTTATTTGTTTGGAAATATTGTTAAACCACTTTACTTTATATGCAGTTGATTTAATAAAAAGATATTTAATTATAAAGCACATGGATTTATTTAAAACCGGAGGGAGCAGGGGCTGCGATTCTCCATACAAATGTATTCCCTTTTTTTAAGAGCCAGAATTTCCTAGAGCTATCATTTTTTTTCATAAAGTCAAGGTCTGCTGTAGACACGTCCCTGACATTTCCTTTTTTTTCAGACTAATAAGTAACAAAACCAACAATTACAAAAAATGGCCCATTTTTACCGCCGTGATTAGAGGACTACCAGACAAATTCGAAAAGTTTTTAACATAAAACATTTAATAGGAACTTAGACAAACTCTTTCTTCAAATTTTTGTGTCAAAAATATTTTAATCGGCTCAGTTTTCGACGAGAAAAAAGGGGAATACGAGATATTGATCTCGTCAAAAATTTTGCGATAAAATCGGTCTGAGTTGCAGCTGTCCCTATCGCACTCTACGGGGGCAGGCTTGAGGCAGCACGACGGCAATAGTTTCTTCAAATACCTATTTTTCAAATTCCTGATAATGAAGTATTTAAGAGGGAACAGGGCGCAGGCCCTACTACTAATACTCTAATACTAAATAATTCCCTAATACTTTATACTTATTACTAACACTTCGCCCGCGACTTAGTCCGCGTAGATTTCGAAAACACACTCCACAATAATGCCTAAAGCACCCACAAATAATGTAGCTTTCTACTGGTGAAAGAAATTTCAAAATCGGTTCAGTAGTTCCAGAGATTACTTCCTACAAACAAACTACCTCTTTAAATTATTAGGTATTAGTATACCTAGCTGACCCAGCAAACGTTCTGCGATTAAAAAATGGGGGGTGGGGGTAGGAGGGTGAAAAATACTTTACGACCTATCCTCATACCTACCAAATAATTAAACAAAAAAAAACCAATCACTAAAATCGGCCGAGCCGTTTCGGAGGAATACAACCACAAACACCGTGACACGAGATTTTTACATAATACTAGATGACCTGGCGAACTTCGTACCGCCTGAGAATCAATAAATGTAGTGTAAAATTTTATTAGTTGAGTTAGTTATATTGAAGTGAATGTAATTCACGTGGCAAAATCGAAATGATTCGCGTAGCATTTTATCACTACTTTTTGTTAAATTATTTGCTTGATGAGATGCACTCGTGTCGATTCCCTTCATTGAAGGACAATACGAAATTTTTCGTTTTGTTGTCAGAGCCTGTAGACAAAATACATTTCTGTTAACGTTAACGCTTCGTGCAAAATGTATGGCAACGACATTACTGGGCGTGAGTCACGTGACAGTTTTCTCCGCAGGTAATGTCCTGTCCTTGCCATACATTTTGCACGAAGCGTTAGCGCTTTTATAAAAGTTATTTGGCTAAGGGGGCAGAGCGGTTGGATACCCTAACCGTGAACATGCTAGGTACAACTGACCGTGAGAGACACATTCTTTTTCGTGATAAATTCTTTCAATTGCAATTTCAGTTAAGTACGTAATATCGTTTTTAAATAAATGAAGGAAATAGAATTAATTAGGCCTGCAATTTGAAGCAGCGCCACCATTCGCGCGCAGACTTATAGTGCGCGCAATGTAGTACGAAATTGCATGCCTCACAGCGGTAGAGTGGATTTTCGAGTGTGATGCAAAATACCTACTCCTGCCCCCCTAGTCATATTACTTTTCTATTATCGTTTACGCTAACGCTTAGTAGGTACAATATGGGTGCGTTACCTTACTTCGAAAAGTGTAACACCAAATAACACGTCCCCCTTAGTTTACTATAACGAAACACTTAACAACGAATGCACGTTACCACGAAAAACTTAACACCGTAGCCATGCAATCTCGAATAACCAAATCTCTAATTCAGCAATTCAAATTACTTAACAACGAATGCACGCTATTACGAAAAACTTAACGCCGTAACCATGCGATCTCGAATAACCAAATCTCTAACGAAAAGTCAGCAATAAAAATTATTAATTAATCAATAGGGAATATACATGATATTTTTTTATTTGTTGAATTAAAGACTTATTAACTATAGTGAACAAATATTAAGAAATTCAAAATATCAGCATCAGCGACGAAGTCATAAAGCTTTAAAGTTGATAATTAGAAAGAGAAGTCCGACGTGTTCTTTGACGTTAAAGGTCATGAAGCCCATATGATACAACTGCCATAGAAATCAGCGTTTTCGAGAGAGGGACAGATATATTTATTTAAAATTGTTTTAATTCGTTTCATTTTTGATCAATTTTTATTCTGCTTTCACTGTTCCTACTCTCTTTAAGTAAGTATATTCATCGATAAACCGGTTAAATAACTAATATTTATTCCCTATTGAGCGCTTATTTTTTGAAAGAAAAGGCGCAATTATTACAAATAATTATACTACTATTATTACTGCAGGCATACTTAGTCTGCCCGGGGGTTGAGGATAAATTCGAAACAGAGTTACCTCGCCCCTGGGCACTCAAAGGCAGGAAGGAACAGGGGTGGGTTTTAGTCAGTAAGAGTCTGACACGCCCTTCCGCTCCACCCAGAGCGGGAGAAGTCATAGGATGATTGCCCACCCCAAAAAAAAGGCATACTTAGTAATTACTTAATGTACTAATGAAAAACTTTTTTACAAAAAAAACAACCGACTTCCAAAAAAGAAAAAACATACCCTAAAAATTTAAAAATAACTTTAATTTCGGAAGTCGGTGTCAAATAACGAAGAAATAATAATAGTAGTATAATTATTTGTAATAATTGCCCCTTTTCTTTGAAAAAATAAGCGCTCTTAATTGATGGATTAAATATTTTTTTTGCTGACTTTGTTAGAGATTTGGTTATTCGAGATCGCATGGCTACGGCGTTAAGTTTTTCGTGGTAACGTGCATTCGTTGTTAAGCGTTTCGTTATAGTAAACTTACGGGGAAGTGTTATTCGGTGTTACACTTTTCGAAGTAAGGTAACGCACCCGTACAAAATGTATGGCAACGACATAACCTGCGATAAGTCACGTGACACTTCTCAACGCAGTTAATGTCATCGCCATACATTTTGTACTAAGCGTAAACGATAATAGAAAAGTAATATGGCTAGGGGGGCAGCCAACCCGGGCCTGCGGACGCCGAGTAGGTAGCTCGCCGTTTCACGCGCGCCTCTGAGTTGTCAGCATACATGACGGGGCCCGTCATGGCCGATGCCTGCCTAGGGTTTGAGGATAAATTCGAAAGAGTTACCTCGCCCCTGGGCATTCAGGGCAGGGAGGAACAGGGGTGGGTTTTAGTCAGTAAGAGTCTGACACGCCCTCCCGCTCCACCCAGAGCGGAAGAAGTCATTGGATAATTTCCCACCCCAAAAAAAAAAAGGGGGGCAGCCTATGTTGTCGGGGATTACAAACGTTATTGTATGTGAGAAATAAAAATGCTTACTGTATTTTAATCTAGTAGTATTTATTTGAATACGGGTTCCAGTAGACAGCGGAATTACAAATGCAATCCAATAATCGAAATGCAGTTTAATAAATATAGTAAGTAACACATGATTTATTTATTATGACAAGTTTTATTTTGCTAATAATAGTGGTTGTGTTACTATTTGCGATTATGTTTCTAACAATGGTAATACAATTTATACTCTAGCTGGCAATACCTACTTTTATATTTTGACAAAGTGTTCTAAGTACTTTCTTATGTGGAATATTAAAAAAAGGTAATTATATAATACAAAGTAAAAAATAGGCAACTTGATATAAAATATATTAAAGAATTTCACATGACATCTTTTGGATAAAAATTGCTTTATGCCCAATTTCTTGATTAATGATACATTCCTCTTTTTGTCTTTAAAAACCTGGTCGATTTCAAAATTATTTTGTCCGACAAAACTTTTCAAGAATAAACAAGGTATTTTGAGGTCGTTTATCAATCCTTAAAGGGGCCAGTCCAAGCGGTGTAAATCTAGATTAAATTTTATTTGTTGTGTAAACTGGCTAAGTATTATATTTCTACTAGTGACCCACCCCGGCTCTGCACGGGTACAAATTATACACACAAATCTTCCTCGTTTATCGCTCTTTCAATTAGTGAAAACTGCATTAAAATACGTTGCGTGGTTTAGGAGAATTTAGCAGAGAAATAGACAGAAGCGGAAATCGATGAAGCGAGAAGTTGTTTTTGTCTGTTACAATACTGTCTTAACTTAAATATCCCTTTAAGAATTGAAATCCGTGCTCCAAACACACTTTACAAATATATAAATAAAAAACCTACATTTAAAGACATGGAATCATCAATATTACATCTAAACTCTAAATCTAACCGACTGCTGCCAATAACAGTTGCGCCACATCTTCCCTCGGGGATCGAGCGGCAAGCTTCATGGTCACGCCTCCACCAGCGGCCGCGAGCCGAGCCCTAACCAACACGGGCGCCCCGCCCCTGAAAATACCACCTCCTCGAATATCTTTGACAGCATCTCCGACCACAGCACCCTTAGGAAGGCCTAAATGCTCGCAAACAGCCCTAGAAGCTTCGTTGATATCATTTTGGGATAGAACGAATGTATCGCTAGCTTCAGGAGCATTGGCCGCTCGCTCCCAAGTCTGTTCCCAATCATCGGATCCGGCTCTAGCGCGAATTTGGTCCGAACAGCCCATTTCAAACTCCTCTAGAGGATACGAGTCTGCGTACCCTTCGCCAGGATCTGGAATTCCCGTGTTAGGATCACAATCGCGGACTACGAATTCTAGGGTAGCGCCGAAAGTACCTAAGCTGTCTAAGAACGCGCAAGGGTACTCTACTATGACAAACACGCTTCCAGGCTTGTCGTAAGCCAATTTCTGGCAAGGAACGATGGATTTGATCTCATATTCTGGTGGTACGTCCAGTCTAACATGAACTTGTTCTAAAAGTTGATCGCTTAAAGTGTTAACGCATTCGAATTGTAAGAGAACATGGCGAGCATAAACATGTTTCAGTAGACGAACTCTGTACTCGGTTTCTGCTTCAGTCAGATCAACTGCAGTATTCGTTTTGAATACCGGTCCAAGTCGTTCAATGCCGGGGATCACGGCTAACTGCTCAGCGTATATTTCTTCGATTGACATTTGAACTGGTTTGCGAACTTCAATCTCGACGATGGCCTCTTTGCTTTCCTTGCGCTCTTCCTCAGCTGGTACTGTTAATAGATTGAAGGGATCATCTGGGGTTGTCGCTAAATGGTCTCGCAACGCCTTCTCGAGTAAGACTGGGTTTGGTTTGGGAACATTTACGATGTAATCATTGATGAGTTGTTGATCACCAGTGTCTAGAATCGCGCTGTAGTATATAGCCCTGTCCCTAACTTCGTCTTCCTCATCTAGTTGGCATCGAGCGAGCAAAACTCTTATATTTGGAAGTAATTCCGGTCTTTGAGCTCCAAATTGAGCGACAGCTGACACGGCGGCTGCGCGAACTGGCCCAGACTCCAAAATCACTCTGTTGTAAATAAATCTTATGTATCTTGAAGGTTGACGCGATTTCGGGCCTTCACGTCCGAGTAAATGTAGGATACGGACAGCCAAAGCCGTGTGCTCACAATCTTCGATGAACTCGCAAAGATGGGCGAGACCAGTCTCTTTCGCTTCGGCGTTTTCTTCGACCAAAGCAATGATGGCATCTGCTATTGCAGCCTTGTATTCTAATCCACCTTCGTCGCGTAACATTCCAGCCAAGAAGGCTGCAAGGGACTGGTGTTTTCTCGGGAATTTCGTACACAGCCTCCTTATAGCTCTTACCACGACGATTTTGAACTCGTCTGAAATTTCTGATACGAAACTTGATATTTGCTTCATCAGTCTATCGACTGAGCTTTCGGCGCCGGTCGCCAGCAGAGTAGTCACTGCCAAGGTTGCTACAGAGCGATTTGGGTCAGAAATCAAGTTTTCTAAGTCAACCGCGCAAGCCGCAACGGCAGTTGGGTGTTTAGCGGTCAATCTAGCGAGAGTCCTAGCTCCAGCAAGTCTTAAAGACGCTTTGGAAGACCCACAGAAAAGCTGTAACACCGAAACGGCTGGAGCCAAGTCCCTAGCTGTCTTCCTAAGGTTGACAATCGCGTGTGCCGCTTCATAGATGACCATTTCCGACTTGTGACGGAGACAACACTCAATGAATTCAATGTAAGGTTGCGCTGCATCGGAGTCATCGTCTTCAACCAGTTGGGCAGCTAAACGGATGAGGAGACAGAGAGCGTAGGGCGATTTTAATGGAGCCCTAGCCAGACGGGTTACCAGTTTCACGGTGGATAGTTTGTCGTTCTTTCTGGAGCCTGCGACAACTCCCAGTGCGTGGTAGGATACCATCGCATTGTCGGAGCTGATGGCTTCCTGTAAATTGAGAAAATAGTTATATAGTACATAAATTGTAATTCTTCGTTATTTGACACCGACTTCCGAAATTAAAGTTATTTTTTTAATTTTTAGTGTATTTTCTTTTTTGAAGTCGGTTGTTTTTTTGTAAAAAGTTTTTTATTTTTCACTTTTTAGTTGCCCCCATTCTAAAACTAAATGAATAGTAAAGTTATAGCCGAATTGATAGCCCCAAAAATAGGTAATTTGAACATAGTTGGTGAAACTGTGGTGTATCAGGGTGAACTGTACAAAGCTGTATACCCCTTCAGAGCGGATCAGCGTGATGTAATGTTGTGAAGTGGTGAAAACATTATACAGACATGCGATTGCAGCAATTCTGGAAGGTTTGCTATCATTTATTGAAGAGTTCCATTGTGTATCTCCGAAGTTCGTCATCAGATCTTCACCAAATTAAAATGGGACCACATGTGAAGCAACAGCTTTCAAATAAAAAAAAAATCTTCAAAATCGGTTCACGTAGTAAAAAGTTATGAGGTAACACACATAAAAAAAAAATACAGTCGAATTGAGAACCTCCTCCTTTTTTGAAGTCGGTTAAAAAAGATTATGACCCATCCTATCAAACTGGCAGCAAACTTGATGAAAACCAAGACATTTAGGAGGCTTAAAAGACTTAGTCCACAAGACTTGATACTGTGACGTACTTTGATTGATGTGCATGCACTAATGGGCGCATACCAAATAGAAATACAAAAGTTAATTTGAACACAACAGCCAAATAACTTTTCTATATTTGTTTGTTTCTCTTTCTGATGCAATCTGTCCATTTATTAACATTCAGGATCTGACTCCCTAGCCAAATAACTTTTCTAAGTATTATCGTTGTATATCGTAAATGTATGGCAATGACATTACCTGCAATAAGTCACGTGACAATTCTCTACGCAGGTAAAGTCATTGCCATACATTTTGTGCTAAAAGTTAGAATAACGATAAAATAGAAAAGTTATTTGGCTAAGGAGGCAGATCCTGAATGTTAATAATTGCATACAATAATTTTTTTTTTTTTAAATGTAAAAAAATAAGAAATAATATAAAAATAATAGTAATAATTAAATAATAATAAAAAAAATAACTATAAATACTACTATACTATATTAATTATTATATTATTTAATATAATAATTTTATTTATATTGCAATAAAATTGTATATTGTATTGTATTGTATATTGCGTTGTAATTGTATTGTTTGATTGTTGTGTTATTGATTGCATCAGAAAGAGAAACAAAAAAAACGGTTCTCACTCAGAAACTTTCATGAATAGTCTAATGCTGGACATAGGGCCTCTCCAGTCACAAAGCAAATGACACAAATGTTAATGTGTTTCAGTATAGTGGATATTGTATTATCGTGTGTAGAATCATTGCTAACAATAATGGTAAGGGAAGTTTGTATCCTGTTTATCAAAATAAAAGTCTTAATTTATTTTTAACCCCTGAACGCCCGTCGGCATGCCCGCATGCCGACGGGCGTTCAGGGGTTTATTAAATAACTAAAGATCTTATATCCTGTGGCATGGTTCACATGCATTCTTAGATAGTGTTAGAAAAAAAACGCAACACAAAACGCAACGCAAACGCAGAAACTTAATTTTAAAAAGCCGTTATTTTGTTTTGATTTCGTAATTTGAAGTTTGAGTGTGAATAATAGGAAAATATGATATCGGACTCTACAATAAAAACACTGTTCTTAGATTACTTGTCTATTCATAGTGCAACATGCAAAATTTCATGTAAATTGATACAGTGGTTTTAACAACTACCCACACACACACACACACTATTCCCGACAAATCGTTGATAACAGAATTTGATTAAAATTCAACTCTCGAATTACAAGTATTGTTTACATGTTATTCTAAGGTCTGTTTATTCAACAACCCAAAAAAGTTTACTTTAAGTGCCTCGCTCCAATAGAAACCTCAGCAAGTTGTTTTTTATGAGCCCGGTCGAAAATATGTCAAACTGCGATAAGAGGCTGCCGTTCGCTTTAAAATTTCTATTATATTTTTGTAACAGATAATTAAAACCCAAACAAAATAAAAATGAACTCATTTAAACATTATCAGATATAGTTAACACACATTTAATTGATGAAGAATGTAATAGATACGGATCAAAAATATGAAAATGATAAGCATGTTGACCGTACATTTTAACCGGCCTGTGTCTGAGCTGTGACAGAAACAGCAATTTTTTTGTTTGACATTCTATATGCCTATAAAAAATTAACTCATAAATAAAATTGTTATGTGTGTTGAAGTGTAAACAGCTGTTCTATCTTTATGTATTGGCTTTTATTGAAAACTACCTCTATGCAAAAAATCATGTGGATCCCTTGGTCAAAAAAAAAAACTATCCCACGGGAACAGGAACCTTACATTTTTAACCAACTTAAAAAAGAAGGAGGTTACCAATTCGAATATTTGTTTTTTTTTTATGTATGTTCGGGCATAACTCCGTCATTCATTGTCCGATTTGCAAAATTTTTTTTTTTGTTCGAAAGTGGTTTATTTCGAAATGGTCCCATTTAAATTTCATATAGATCTGATGATGACTTTCGGAGACAGACAACGGAACTCTTCAAAAATTGACAGCAAATCAACCGCGATTGCTGCGATCTAATGTCTATGTATTGTTATCACAATTTAATGGGGAACCACAACTAAAAAGTGAAAAATAAAAAACTTTTATACAATAAAATAGAATCAACTTCCAAAAAAAGTGCAAAATAACTTTAATTTTGGAAGTTGGTGTCGGTGTTTCTGGTTTTGTGTCTTCGTTTTTGGACACCGACTTCCGAAATTATAGTTATTTTGCACTTTTTTTGGAAGTTGGTTCTATTTTTTTGTAAAAAAGTTTTTTATTTTTTTCAATTTTGTCAATTTTATTGCAGACAGCGGTATCTACCATACAAGCTTTGGTATTCACCCAGTAGTATCCATAAAATAAGCTATGTTACACTTTTATCTTGCCATTGCTAATACTTTAATCTGCCATGAATTAAATATTCAAGCACACCAACTAAGAAGGTACCAGAGAAAGGAGCTTTAAAATTATCTCAACAAATAGCTTATTCTTTCAGTCATATATAGAAAACGACATTTGACGTCTGTATCGGTGTAGACCTGTCTGTCTCATCCATCAAATTCAGCTGTCTATTGGACGAAACCTCCTACAAATAATTAATCAGTACTTTAATGTTTTTACTACCCTCACAGTCGAAAATGTTGAATTTAGAACCTGATCAGAGAATCAGTCAATCAAGAAGAAATCAAACAGTCAGTCGGTTTTTTTCCAACTGAATCCTATCAGTATTTACATGGAATGTGTGAGACCAAGAAGAAAAATGAGGAAAATAAATAGTGCAAACCTGAGCTTCGTTCGCCCACCGCCGCACCAGTTCAGGAGCAGTGGAAGACAAATGTAACGCAGATACCAGGGCGGCGGAACTAACAGCAGGATTCTTGTCAACTATTGCCTGCTTCATGTACCTCTCAATTGCTTGCAGCATCGTACTGTCAGTGATAGTGCACAGAGCTCTTATAGCAGCCGCACGGTACAAATCCTCCTTGCCAGTCATGTCTTTGGTCAAAGAAGACGTCACTATAATCACATCCTGAGCTAACGTACTCAATTCCTTGATGCATAAGTACACCATACGACGTAACATCACATCTTTGGACTGAAACAGCTTGGTGGTTGCGAAAAACGCTTCCGTTGCTTCTTGAGTCGTAAATTTCTGGTCTCCCTGGTTCAGTAAATACAGAATTTTCGTCAAAATTAGAGAACATTTTCGCGGATTTACGGGAGATTGATTGAAATATCTCGCTTCTTGTAAGATGATGGTCTTGTCCAGGTTCTGATAGGGATTGCCACCGCTATCTTCTTCCTCCTTTTTGTCGCGTTTGAAGCTCATTTTGAGCTTGTTAGGGCTTCCAAGAAGGAAATTATATGGTGCCGACGAATGCAGCTTACACGTCACTTGGAACTATGTCGATGATGAAACGTCAGCCGTCACTGTCAAATTAATTGGAATGCGTTTCGTTGTTTGGCCAGTTTAGTGATAAAGGTGATAAAACCTGTTATTTTCATCAAGTGTGATTTATTATTATGTATTCTTTGTGGGATGTAGTAAAATTAGATTTTAAATTATCTATGTTTTCCTTAACAAGTAAAATTCATATCTAATTTACGTTTCGCCAGATTTTAGATACCAAAAAATTAAGGTTACAGTTCTATCAAGAATGAGGTACTTTAAATGTATTGTCACAAAATAACTCGATTTATTTTGTACCCGAAAGAAGGCATGTGGGCGACAGTGGGCTTGTGCAGTGCAGACCATTGACGATACCCAATCGGTGTTCGTTCGTTCATTTGGCCTCATTTACACTATCCAATTTCAAGGGAGCCAATTTAGGAACAATCTAACTAGGAAGTTGGCTGCTAGCGATCAACACAAAATTGGACTCCTAACTGCTATTATACCTTCCGATTTCCTAAATTGGCTCCCTTGAAATTGGATAGTGTATTGAGCCTTAAGGTGGAAGCGCCAGGGTAGCCCGCGAAATTCAAATTTTCTTACGTTTTTTGCAATTTGCAGGTCAGTATCAGGTTGTTTAGTGGTCAAAAGATTCGCGGCCGTAGGAAGTATGTATGTATAGAATTAAAAGTGACTCTATTCTGCATCTAAAAACTAAATACTTTCTAAACTTGACTCTGGCTAAATGCAAAAACTGGCCAAGTGCGTGTCAGATTTCACACATTAAGGGTTCCGTACCAAATCATTAAAATTACAAATACAACTCTTTCAGTTAGAATTGATGTCAAATGTAGTTTTCATGAAATCATGACATTTGGCATCAATTCTAACTGAGAGAGTTGTATTGATGATTTTTATTATTATAATTCTATACATACATACTACGGCCGCGAATCAAATTTTGTAATTTGATTCGCGGTTTAATTTACATTAGGTCGGTCACCGAAGGCGGCGGCCGCATTCGGTTTAACTGAAACGCTTACTTAAATTGAGTAGTTTACATTGGTCGGTTAACCGAATTCGGCGACTTGATTGATGCGGCGATTGTACGAGTATATTGAACAGTCGGGTTGCAAGCATCGTCATGAACAGTCTTGTGTTAGAAGGATTTTTAACTGTGTGCGATGTAATACTGCACGTAGGCACGGGCGGGGCACGGCGCACTCGACACCGACAACGGGCTCGACCGAATACGGCCAAACGAATACCTGTTTATATTAGTCGGTAACCGAATACGGCCTGCAGCCGAATACGGTCTAACCGACTAATGTAAATGCGCCATAACCTGCAAATTGTAAAAAACCTAAGAAAATTTGAATTTCGCGGGCTACCTTATGAGTCGGTACTTACTTTGATTGTCGCAGTCCTATAGATGCTTTGCTTGCTGGCCCTGCAGACTCGACATTGATAGGGATCGCTATGTCCTAACGTTGGGTCGCTACGTCGGAAAAATAATTGATTTTCTTGGAATATGTACAGAGACGGCGTAATTTTTAACTTGCAAGCACTATTTTTCATGAAAACTGATCAACTGATCTGCTGGTCTCTGTACATATTTTATTGAAATATGTACAGAGACCAGCAGATCAGTTGATCAGTTTTCATGAAAAATAGTGCTTGCAAGTTACTAATTACGCCGCTTGTTAATTACGCCGTCTCTGTACATATTCCAAGAAAATCAATTATTTTTCCGACGTAGCGACCCAACGTTAGGACATAGCGATCCCTATCAATGTCGAGACTGCAGGCCCAGGCCCTGGTCTCGTGGCAGCAAATACGACTACTGAGCATAGTGCCATTGGGTTTTTCTATTAGGAATTACCCTGTAGTAACCCAAAGTTTGTAAGTTAAAGTCGTTGGTCCTGCGCCTGATCTCCGGTTGTGTCGGATTGCCGTCCCATCGCCTTTACTATGAGAGTAAAGGAACATAGAGTGCACCTGTGTTTGCGTACACACTTGTGCATTATAATGTCTTCTGCGTATTTGCCTATACTTCGTTGAGATTGGCCGCCATAATCGAAATTCAGTCGGGAGGGATTATTAGTCCTAGTCAGAGACTATAGTACAGTACACTACATAGGTATTAGGCTAGCCTTGCCTAAACAATCAACACACAGAAATGAGGAAGTAAGTTTGTGGGTTGGTTTGTTTAGTTAAAACTGGGATTGCGACGATTACTCTTTTTCTATTACGTTTTCAGTGAGCACCCTCAATATCTCAGACGTAACCCTTATTACCTGAGATATCATGTTAATTTTGCGTCAGTTTTCCTTCCTGAAACTGTGCGTAAGTACTCCTATGTTCCTCCGATTAGAGGTTTATTACAGGCACACACGTGCCTGTCGGACTGTTCAGCTTTCTCTGGTTTAACAGCACACGTGAGATTGCTCATACATCTATTATTTTTAGTGTCAACCGTTCGATTTCGGCGAAAAAATTGAGCCGTATATTCGGCTCCACCCGAAACTAGTATTTGAGCTAGATTACCGTTTCGTTTCAATAGTTTAGTTATATTATTTTGTTATGTAATTTAGGGCTGAAAACTAACTTACTTTTGGGCCTCTTTTTTCGGTTACCGTGTTTCGGTTTCGGCTCTACAATCATGTTTCGGTCGGATATTACTTTATTATTTTAGTAAGTACCTACCTCAATCGGGACATCTACATTATTAAATCCGTCCATACTAGCTGGACAAGCATGAAGACCCAGGTAGACGAACTAGACTGCTTCCTGAGGATTTAGGCCACAACAAACAGCTTTGACGAGTAGCGGAAAGGGAGAGTTCAACCACCTTCAAGATTTCGAAGGAAAAATAAATAAAAGTCGTCATTTATATAAATATTTACATTTTATTCGTTTGTCTCATCGATGGAGAACTCACTTGTTCAATGCATTGCTGTATTTTGACTTTTAACAGTAACTATGCAATGTTAAAGTTAATCAAGTCTATAGAATGCTTGTTATTAACATTTGTTAACACATGTTAGGCGTCCATTCACGGTAGGTTTTGTCTAATACAGTGTGAGTGATGGTTGCATGAAAACATCTTGATACTTTGATTCTTGCATCATGCAATTTATCAGTCATTAATTTTGGAATTAAGTGACGCTTGCATGAGCGTGTACGCCTTATAAGAGTTCATAATTTTAAAACATATTAAGGTGCAATCAACACTACCTATATTCTATATAAGCATTAACAAAAACATGGCAGATAAAAAACAACTTGACCAACTTTAAAACTGTAACATCACACTAAAACTCAGAAAAATGGCTCATCTTTAAAAAAAAAATCCATAAAGATGCGCCATTTTGCAAGAATCAATTCAATTAAATTTTGACTACAATATATTTATAATTTACTATATTTTATTTATTTTATAGTCAAATACAGCAATCCACTTACTGAACCATGAAAATAATAATATATACAATCGCATCAGTCGTTTATTAGAAAAAACCTTAAATTTACAGTAACGACGTACAGAAATAGATGTAACCAGTATTTTAAGTTAAAAGAAATATCGACTTTAACAGCTTGTAAATTAGGGTTAATTTTAGAATGACAAACTGTTGAAACTTTTATATATTTTTTGTTGGAATGAAAAATGGACTCCACAAATTGGACCTTTGTTCCGTACATAATTCCTGTGATATTTGGAAACATGTCTCAAAAACCCTTTCAAGATCCGAAATCAATTTTAAGACCAATAACTGCTTATATCTATTTTCTGCGAGAGGAAGCGTCGACATTTTTAATTCCCTAAACTTATAAAAAAATAACTAAAAATTAACTTCACTGTGTGCATGCAAAAACATCTTCAATTATTTTTTAAATATTTTCAAGCTTCCATTTTGTCTTGTGTCTGGGCAAATAAGTTCTGGTATACAAGGTGGAGAAGACAATACAACAATACTAGTTAACACTGGCAACACTCATCATTATGAAGAACTTTTACTGGGGAGTTTTTGGCGGGATTTTCTCAAGTGAAGTTCAGTTGCTGTTTTAATTATTCGCTTATTGATTCCTAGTGGATATTGTGATGTAAAATGGGTGTAGTTTAGTGTCTCAAGTGTCTACGCAACTGGACAATAAATTTGGAATCATTGAAACAGGCGCGATCTGGGTAAAATGGAGCTGTGAATTTTATTGTAGCAAAGACTACCTCAGAGAAGTTTGCCGAGAGGCTGACTCGACACATGTTGCCAAATACAAATTACATTAGAATGTGTTAAATCTGCATTCTAATGGGGAAAAAGAAAAGTGATAGAGATCAAATTAAGACTTGGCTTAAAGGTCTTGTAACCAAGCCAGTGGCACAGCCACATGTTAGAAAAAAAAAAACAACTTTTACTACGGAACCAACACTGAACACCGTTCAGTACATTTTGTAGAGTAATACAAACATAAATGTATGGGGGTCATTGCGGGTAGCTGATTTTTGTCGCGATTTCAGAGTTGGTACCTTAAAGAAGTTCATAATGTAGTTTGATTTTATTTTTTTTAAATAAATATTTAATATTCGTTTGTTAATAATACTAATAACAGGTATTATTTATTAATAATATTATTGACTGACTCACAATGGGGCTCATCAGAAGGCCAAAAGTCACCCAAAGGGCAATGGAGAGGGCAATGCTCGGAGTTTCCTTGCGTGATCGAATCAGGAATGATGAAATCCGCAAGAGAACCAAGGTTACCAACATAGCCCAAAGAATCGACAAACTGAAGTGGCAGTGGTCAGGGCACATTGCTCGCAGAACAGACAGTCGATGGGGCCGAAAAGTTCTAGAGTGGTGACCGCGTACCGGAATACGCAGCGTTGGAAGGCCTCCAACAAAGTGGACTGATGACCTGGTGAGACGCGGGTAGCCGATGGATGCGAGACGCACAGGACCGATCATTGTGGCGACACTTGGGGGAGGCCTATGTCCAGCAGTGGACGTCTTTCGGCTGATATGATGATGATGAATATTATTGATAGGATATTTTACTATTGATAGGCACGCGTTTGACCACTGTCCACCTGATGGTTAGCGATGATGTAGTCGAAGATGGAGCATGCTTGCCTAGAAGAGGTACCAGTGTTTTTAATTTATTGTTGTTGTTTATTGTTGTGCGTTTATTGTTGTTGTTGTCTTCACCTTGTATATTCAGTGTCAGGGTTAGACTGGAGGCCGACCCTGGTAGTTGGGAAGACTGGACTGATGATAGTGAAATAGTAAGTACCAAAATTGCACATTAACATTGATTAGAATAAAATATCTGTTTTTGCATACACACATTTAAGGGGAATTCATATGTTTGAAGAAGGCTAGTATAAGTTCAGTTGTAAAATTATTATGTTAGTAACATGACTATGGTAGAACATTTATCATTTTGGTATGTATTATAAAATGTATGGTTAAAAGCTTCGACAAGCCAGAACCACAAAAGCCTAAAAAGAATTAGAAATAGATAACAGATTTCTTTTTAAAATAGAAAACTAAGTTCTGTCAGCGGCTTCTCCCGCATGAACGGGGTAATTTTCAAATTACCCAGAGGAAACATACTCCCAGGACAAGTTTCCTGCCTAGAGTCGCGGATAAATTCTAAAAGGAGTCACCGCGCGCCTTGGCACAGGCAACTGAAGAAACAAGAGAGAGTTAGAGTGACACGCCCTCCCGCTCCACCTAGAGCGAGGTCATTTGGTTTGCAACCATTCAAAAAAAGAAAAAAAGGATAAAAAGTTTCTTATGTCCTATTTCAGGACATGGTCTACCCGTGTGCCAAGTAACGTCCAAATTTCTTCAGCCGATATGAAGTGAAAAGGGAACAAACAGACATAGTTTGAGCGATGGCCGTTTTGCGTGGATGTGACGCATGTTTTCCGCCAGCTTTTCTTTTTTTGTTGTTTCTCTGTTTTTTGCATCATGTTTACCGTAAATAAACGTATTTTATTTAGTTACTTTCGGATTTAAAATATAAAGTATGCATACGCAAATCTCGACGGACTATAATTTGAGCGCGAGGAAACAACCTGGTTTCCACCAAAGATACACTATTTATTTAAAAGACTGCTGATGGGAGACCTACTTATTAGGGATGTTATGGAGATTCGATTTCGATTTTCCAATAAGTCGGAACTGCCGATTTCGACACTATTAAATCGGATGTTGAAAACAAAATGTTCATTCTGGTTCTCAATCCGATTTAAATAAATCAAATTTAAACATTTCGATTCCGACTTCGGTACTGAAAAACCCACCTCCGGTACAACCCTACATACACAGAACATTGCGACGCCTCGGCGGCCAGCGCTAGAGACGGCTTCGTCAAAACTTTCCATACGAACCAAGCGTATCAATAACTAGCACTTCACCCACGACTTCGTCCACGTGGATTACAAAAATTTAGCCTATGACACTCACAAATAACATGGCTTTCTATTGGTAAAAGAATTTTCAAAATCGGTTCAGTAGATCCAGAGATACCCCAAATAACCTCACAAACTTTACCTCTTTATAATATTAGTACAGAAGTATAGACAAGTATCACTGTTCACTCATAGAAATTGGCGAAACTTGTTCTGACTGTGGCTATGACCAGCCGAAACTTGTGTTAAGCACATTGCGCGGCCACAAATTAAGTAATGGTCATCTCTAGTCTCAGCCGCCAAGGCGTGTGCTCTGTCTACATACAACAATTTTTAAATTGAGCTATGAAAAGGAAATTTGCTGAAAATCATATAATATGACATCAGAATTGGCGGTTATTCATATCTGTATAAACAATACAAGAGTATATATAATAAGTATTAACATGGCAATATATAATAAGTGTTCACTGCTCTATCTCTAATCTCTGCTTTTTATTCATGTTCGTTCTTTATTAGTAAAAATGTAAAGGATTATGACAGATGCCTTTATTTTAGCGAGCCAAAACAAAAACATTGATACATCATTCTACAGTAAAAACATTAGCTAATCAACAAAGTAAGCTATTATTTTATTTAAAAATCAACAATTGACAGAATATCTCAAGGCATAAATCCACTGAATGAGCATTAAAATTTGCTACTGAAAATCAGACCTAATCCCTATAGCTATGGAAGTCAAAATGTGTTATGAACACTTTCAGGAGATAAATCATAAGAATTCCCCTCGACTTAACTTTAAAAATTATATTACAATATTATTTTTTGGCATTTATATGGTACAAAATTTACAAATTTCTATCCTGATTTAGAACAACCTCTGATTATAATGAACTGCTTTGCACGATTTTTATCACTACATATTATTAAAAAAAAAGTCCCCCGCCGTGTCTGTCTGTTCATGATAAACTCAAAAACTACTAAACAGATTTTCATGCGGTTTATTGGTGAAAATCGCACGAAAATCCGCTTAGTAGTTTTTGAGTTTATTGCGAACAGACCAGACGGTGGCATTTTGTTTTATAGTATGTAGTGGTGAGAGTGTAGTCTTTTGTCTAGTAAATTTTTTATGAACCATATTTGGTCACAAAGATTATATAAACCTACTATATTAAACAGAGTGGAAACTTTCAGCGGGGCAGTGAGGGGAACTACGTTAACCGTTCCAGCTACACGAAAAGGGTCTTAGGTGACTATCCATATTTTTTCGCGCGGTTTTGATCGCAATTCACAGATTTTCAAAAAAATTTGCTTAGCAAGAAAATGGCCAGTTTCCACAAGCATTTTTTTGATGACAATCAATCGTTTCTAATATTGACCAAATAATTCTTTGGGGCCAGCCCATGTTAGAGTAAGAAATTGCAAAAAAAAAAACTTCCCATACATTTTGTATTAAAATTTTACACATTTTTTTTTTAATTAATTGATCCTCTTTCTGATACTGATCAAAAACTTCTATCAGACCAACCATTGTTGGAGTAGTAAATAGTCAGGAATCGCAAAAACCTTTTCCCTTAGATCTTTAAGAAAACTTCTAGATTTCTGGCCTACCTCGTTTATCACCCTTTCTGTTAATGGAAACCACATCAAAATCCGTTGCATGGTTTAGGAGGAATCAGCGAATAAACAGAAAAATAGATGCAGCAAGCGACTTAGTTTTATACCATGTAGAGAAGATATGTTACAAGATATAATAGCTGTTAGCCTTTGATTTTACACATTAATTTTTTTTTCAAGATCCTTTTCAGGAAGACTAAAATAATAATCAGGCTTTAATGTTTATAATGCAGTGCAATGGAGTTTATCTCTAAATATTATAAAACAAAGTCCCCCGCCGAGTGTGTATTCGCAATAAACTAACGGACTACCAACAGCATTTTCACGCAGTTTTCAACAATAGACAGATGCAGTGGCGTATTTACCCTTAGGCCAAGAGGGCCACGGCCCAGGGCGGCAGAAACGGCAGTTTTTTGTACTTTTGCATACTACTTTGGATATGAAACATTCAGAGACCTGTTTTAACAACGTAAAAATACTTTATCCTCTTTGTAACAAACGTGATGTTGGCTTTTTTTTAATATTTATTTTCTATGCTATGCTACGATTTATTATTCAATGAGGGCGCCACTTGGCCGGTAGTAGACCCTTAAGCCAGGCGTTGAAATTATTATCAATAAGAAAACTGGGAGGTTAGACAAAATACTTTTCTGTTAACGTTAACACTTCGTGCAAAATGTATGGCAACGACATTTTGCATGAAGCGTTAGCGTTAACGTTAACAGAAAAGTATTTTGTCTAAAGGCTCAGAAATGTCTTGTGCATGAGGAGGACCTCATGGACAAGACATTTTCAGTTTTCTCTAAAATTTGCTACTTTGTGCTTTTGTTCATTTCAATTTGAAGTCCTAATATAGAAGTGTTTCTAAAAAGAGATTGTTCTTAAAATCGGATCTATTCGCGACGGTTACTTTTCTCGCCAAGTCATAGACTAAATAAAGAAGAAAATTAATGTTTTTAAGTTTATGTATTATTGTGATTTCAATGCATTTAAGATTGTCACAGCTTATGAGTTTCAAATAATATTGTGAATAGCATAATATTACACCTTAATTCCCTTAAGTAGTAGTCAGAAGTCGATAGTATTTATCTCTGGATTTTAAAATGATTTTATTGACAATTCTAAGCTGTGACAATTTATTTTCAAAGTATCTATAGGTAGCAAACAGTGCAATAACTTAAAAAACGTGCCGATACAATTTTGTTAGTACACAATACTGAACTCAGTATTGCCAAAATTAAAATTACTTTTTAAACGTAAAATTCCTTTGGTCTACTCCAAAGCATAGTTAAAATATAGAAAAAATCATTTAAAACTTGATCAGTAGCAAGCCTGTTCCACAGTCTTGCATTTTTCAATTTTCTTGCATCATTTTTCAAAGTCTTGCCTCATAATAACTAACACAGCACTTAACTTAGCGTCTGCTTATACACTTTACACCATTATTTAAAAAGTCTTGCATCATAATTGAATTATTCGAACTTGCATCACTTGTGTTATGTTAGCACTGTTACACTGACTTTTTTTTTTAATTTGCGCGATTCTTGCGTCACTTTTCACATTTGTGTTGCTTCACTTTTCACAAGTCTAGCATCACTTTTCACATATCTTGCTTCACTCGTGCGTGTAGAAGATAAGTTGGGGGTTGGAGTCGTCCGGCGACATTTCTAATTGGACGTATTGTGGCGTTGTTCGCGCCGATTCGTAGGAATTGCCGCCGTTGCGAGATAGGGAATTTCTTGATCTGGAAATAGAAAAAAATATTGATTATTTTTACTACTAAATTGGTCTTTCGTCGGTCGCAAGCGTGAGACTGGTGAGCGTGAGGACGGGTTCGATTCCCGGGTCGGGCAAAAAGTGCTAATGGGTTTTCCATTAAGAAATACTCTGTAGAAGCCCGGACTTTGGGGGTGTGGCATCCCCGTGCCTCGGAAAGCATGTAAAGCTGTTCATCCTGCGCCTGATCTCTCCCCGGTCGTGTCGGATTGCCGTCCCATCGGACTATGACAGTAAAGGAACAGAGAGTGCACACGCTTGTACACTATAATATCTCCTGCGTACTTAGCTAAACTCCGTTGAGATTCGCCACCGTGATCGAAATTCGGTCGGGAGACTCAATGAGAGGTCAATGGAAAATAAAAAATTAATTTAGGTTTCCGTACCAAATATATTTTTGACTATTTGTATGGCTTTGCGTCAGCAAGGCCTATAGTGTGAAAATTTGAAGACTAGCTCTAACCGTTTGACGACGGACAGACGGACAGACAGACGGATACGTGAGTGACAACAATAGGGCTCCGTTTGGGTCCCTAATAAGTACTCACTTGGCTTTAGCGTGTGTAAGTATGTGCGACTTGAGGTTGGTGCTCTGCGCGAACTTCTTGTTGCAGCCGTCGAACGGACACACGTAGGGACGGTCGCCGGTGTGTATGCGCACGTGGGTCCTGCAAAGTGATGGAAATACGGTTACATTGCGCTACTCTATCTATAGTACCTGGATGACAGAGCTTTGCTCGTTTTTTGCACGAATAAAACGACAATTTTCTAAATATGAAACCTAGCTAGATCGATTTATCGCCCCCGAAACCCCCTGCAAACTAAATTTCATAAAAATCGTTGGAGCCGTTTCCGAGATTCAGATACATACAAGAATTGCTTGTTTAAAGGTATTAGATAAATAAAAATGAACCTTTAAATGCGTTACTAAGCGCAAACCTCGATCGGCTGGACCAATTTAGATGAACTTTTTTTTTTTACTATTTTAGTCTCAGGATGGTTCTTATCTGCCTGGGGTCGCGGATAAATTCGAGAGAGAGTTACAACGGCCCTTGGCACAGGAACTGAAGGAACAAGGGCGGGTTTTAGTCAGCAAGAGTCTGACACGCCCTCCTGCTCCACCCAGAGTAGAAGTCATTGGATACCCCAACCTCCAAAAAAAAAAAGGATGGTTCTTATGAAAAGAAGCAAATTTGGATAGACTTCTTAAAACTATTCGTCGCAAGGGAAACCGTAAAAAACATTATTTTTTAAAATCCATTCAATGTGTTCCTTGCTGTCAATATTAAGTCCGGAATACACATTCTACTAAAAGAGCACATAAGCAAGTGTATACGGGCTAAACTAGCATGCTTATGTGCTACTAAGTAGCATGGGTATTCCGGACTTTAAGCTGGGTCCAGATATGTTCTTTTGTCCGTACCGTTCCTCCGTATCGTAACAGCGTCGCAATCCAAGAAACGCTAGTGTGGACCCCGTTCGGTACGGTACGGTGGTACGGCGTTGTACGAACGGGCGTCCACACTGGCGTTTCTTGGATCGCGACGCTGTTACGATACGGAAAAAAGAATCTATCTGGATCCAGCTTTAGGGTTAGCTGTCAATCCTTGAGAGAGCAATCTGAGATCAATATAACATTTTTTTTTATTGTTGATAGGCACGCGTTTGACCATTATCTCACCTGATGGTAAGCGATGATGTGGTCGAAGATGGAACACGCTTGCCTAGAAGTAACCTATTCACTCTTGACTTAAAGACTCCCAGGTTGTAGCTATCAGGAAACACAGACTCCGGTAGGGAATTCCACTCCCTAGCTGTACGCAAAATGAATGTTTTCTCAAAACGCTTTGTGCGTATGGATGGGATGTCCACCATGAACCGGTGGCACTTCGCCGTACGTTTTGTGGTCCGTTGATGAATCGGGCTTGGCGGAATCAAATTATGCAATTCCGTCGCACACTCCCCAAAATGCAACCGATAGAAAACAGACAGGTTAGCAACTCGGCGTCTATGCTCAAGCATAGACGCCGAGTTTGGAGCTTCGACAACTTTTGACAGAACGACCTCTGTCGGCTCAGCTAATACGTAATAGTTCCCATACTCACCTTAAGTTAAAATCTAAGGAGAACCGCTTCCCGCAGCCCTCGAAGGTGCATTGGAAGGGTTTCTCTCCAGTGTGGACTAGTTGGTGACGTTTTAGCTTTGAACTTTCTACAAAGGCTTTGCCTGGAATTGATAAAAAGCATGTTATTTTTTTTAAAGTTATAGTTCTTTAGGCGCGTTATGAAAAAAAGTGTGTGTGTACTTATGTACGCACGTAAGAAGTTATACTTCTTTGGCGTAACAAGATAAAAAACCAAACTGTCACAAAGTTTATAAAAGGAAAGCAATCATTCTTCAGACCATAGCTAACTTCAGGGTGTAGCTAACTTCAACCTGTGAATTTTGTGTGACAGTGATGCGAGCGCATCTTAAAATTTCACTCTCATCATTTTTCATAACGCGCCTAAGGAAGTAGTATAACTTCAAAAATGATGAGAGTGAAATTTTAAGATGCGCGCGCATCACTGTCACACAAAATTCACAGGTTGAAGTTAGCTACACCCTGAAGTTAGCTACACCCTGAAGTTAGCTATGGTCTGAAGAATGATTGCTTTCCTTTTGTAAACTTTATTTATTTATGCACACACAAAAACACTTACAAGAGAAAAACGAACAAATACAGATAGAAGAGCACAAAGGTGCTGCTTATTTCAAAAGAAATTTCTTCCAGCAGACCTGCGACTGGAAAGTTGGTTGAGAAATGTAGACACAGTGTGTATAAATAGATATAGAAACATAAAATAGACTAGAATACATAAATAATTCATACGTGAAATATACCTAACTTTACAATAAACCAAAGTACATAATTAAATATAAAATAAATATCAATAATAAATATAATCACGGAATGGTGGAGAGGTAATGCTCTTTGACTTGTTTCTTGAATTGGTAGACAGTTTTAGAATCACGGATATTAGGTGGAAGTGAGTTCCACAATCGTATCGCATGAACAGAGGAGTGGGAATAGAAATGGGTTTTATGGGAAGGGAAATTGTGATCTACACGGGGCGAACTTTGTGACAGTTTGGTTTTTTATCTTGTTACGCCAAAGAAGTATTACTTCTTACGTGAGTACATAAGTACACACACACTTTTTTTTTGACATGTATAAGTTATTAGAATACAGAACCTTAAGTGAGGCAAGCAAAAAGAGAGAAACAGTATCTAAACGTACAGGATACTTTGTGGAGCCTCAAGAACCTTAAGTGCCTATCTCCCTGTAACTGGCGCCCTCATTGAATAAAAATTCGTATCTTAGCATAGAAAATAAATATTAAAGAATCCTATGTTGCGTTTTTTACAAATAGGATAAGGTATTTTTACGTTGTTAAAACAGGACTCAAAAGTGTTTCGTATCCAAAGTAGTAAGCAAGTGTCAAAAACGGCCGTTTTTGGTACTTTTGCTTACTACTTTGGATACGAAACACTTTCCGAGTCCAGTTTCAACAACACAAAAATACCTTAAGCTCTTTGTAACAAACGCAACATAGAATTTTTTAATCTTTATTTTCTACGCTTTGCTACGATTTTTTATTCAATGAGGGCGACACTTGGCGGCTATATATGCCTTAACAGGAGTGACGTCATGTAATTTGTTTAGCAGTGGGTACTCACCGCATTCAGCACAAACATGCACCCTGGGCCCGTGCGTGTGCAAGTGTTTCCTCATCGCCGAGTTGTCTCTGAACATTTTAGTACAGCCTTTGTGTGGACACGCTGGAAACCAAACAGTACAGTTATTAATTTATAATTTCGTCGATAACACAATTAAATAACATATTGGTGCCGATTCTCTTGTTCAATAACTAAACTAAAATTAGATAATCGCTATCTTTTACTAAAAGGCAGTGCGAGAAAAGGACAGCTATAGCTATGAACTAAGTTAGACATGTGAAACTAGTTTACGCCTTGCGCTTCAGTGTTTTTAATCGACATGTTTTTACGTGTACCCTTAATTTGTATGGAAATATTAGTTCAACTAAATTTGACAGCTCTAATTTACGTCCGTCTCTTTCTTGTTTTATCAGAGAGAAAAAGATAGGAATAGCCTAAATTAAGTTTAGTTTGTGCACAACGGAATCCGCACCATTATCCACTAATATTCATTCACGCAGCAATGCAACAGTGTATCAAAGAAAGCTGTCTTGTTTTGGAATAAACAACTTAATATTAGTATCACTTATTCAGTTAAATCAATCAATCTGCCTGCCTAGCCCTTTACCAACATCTTAGGGTCGGCTTCCAGTCTAACCGGATGCAGCTGAATATCAGTATTTTACATGGAGCGACTGCCTATCTGACCTCAACAACCCAGTTACTGGGTAATACAATACCCCTTGGTAAGACTGGTTGTCACACTTTTGGGCTTCTGACGACCCTTTTAAATTTACATATAAATTACATTTTTAAATATTTCAATAAAAAAATTAAACATAAAAAATAGTGTTCCACGGGTATCGGGAACAGGATTCAAGCTACTAGGAGGTTCCTTTCTCTGGAGCCCTGACCTCCGGGTGCAGAGAATGAAACCCCCAAACAATGCAAGCTTATCTAGAAGTACCGCTTTCTGAGTAAAACCCTTGAACCAGCCCGTGAGAGCCTCCCGAGGTGTTGGTCAACACGACATATTATTATAACTTCTAACATAACTAGGGAACTTTAAGTGTACTTTAAAGATCAGCATAATTATATTTCCGCCTGCCCTTGCGGGGCGATAGTCGTGAAGTTATGTCAAAAATTTTAAGTAAATCTTACCTATCGTTCTGTCTGAAGACTCCGGCATTGGTTTCTTTAGTCTAATTTTGTGTCCGGGTCGCGCAAACTCTGCTAACTGCTTGGGATCTGATAAGTCTAAACCTGGAATCAAAAAATAATAAGAGTTGCATTAAGATATTGCATGCGTCTCTCCGCAGACCATGGCCCACCTCTCATCTTGCGCCGCATGCCGTCGCGTCGCCTGTACTTACATTTTTTTTTTTTGGCGTTGGGAGATCATCCAATGACTTCTCCCGCTCTGGGTGGAGCGGGAGCGTGTGTCAGACGCTTACTGACTAAAACCTCTTAGAATATACGCTTTTTAAAGCGGAGGAACGCAGTTGTTGAAGCAAAGTAAACAGTATAAAAGGCACAACGTATTTTATGAATTATATCATCAACATTTTACATCGCATTGCACACATTTCTTTGACAACACTGTTATTTTTCCATCACTATGGTGTGACAGACAATTACTCGACTCTATGGAGCAAAGGGTCCAAGGAGTCTGGATTTAACAAAACCCACCCCTGTTCCTTCCCTGCCTGAGTGCCCAGGGGTGCGGTAACTCATTTTCAGAATTTATCCACTACCCCTAGGCAAGCCCTTTTTCTTTTTTTTTTTGGGGGGCGGGGAGGGAGGGGTTGGGAAATCATCCAATGACTTCTCCCGCTCTGGGTGGAGCGGGAGGGTGTGTCAGACTCTTACTGACTAAAACCCACCCCTGTTCCTTCCCTGCCTGAGTGCCCAATGGTGCGGTAACTCATTTTCAGAATTTATCCGCTACCCCTAGGCATGCAGGCACCGGCCACGATGGGCCTCGTTACCCCCTAGGTAAGCCTGTACTTGCATGTAAATACATTATGGTTACGTCAGCGAATGCTGTTGCCGTAACTAAATACTAGCCGCCCTAGCCATATTACTTTTCTTTATCGTTTACGCTAGAACGCTTAGTACAAAATGTATGGCAATGACATTACATGTAGCACCGCGTAGATAAGAGTCACGTGACACTTATCTACGCAGGTAATGTCATCGCCATACATTTCGTACTAAGCGTTAGCGTAAACGATAATAGAAAAGTAATGTGGCTAGGGGGGCAGGCCAATCATTATATTTAAATACTAATTTTGCCATCGACACGCCAAGAAGAACATACCTCTTAGGCACTGAAACTCACCGGTGAGTTTGACAAAAAAAAATCGGCTGTCGACCCGGGTTGTCGTCGGGATTCAATTTGACAACCCGGGCTTTTTCCGCTGGGGCTAAAGGGTTTGAAGCGCTTTTGTAAAGCATCGTCTTTGTCAGTCATACATCTGTACTAATATTATAAAGTAGTAAAATTTGTTTGTAGGTTTGTATGTAGGGGATCATTTCCGGAACTTATGATCCATTTCTTAAATTTTCTCACTGGTATAAAGCTATATTATTTTTGTGGGTGCATGTAACAAAAAAAACCCTGTCCGATCCTAAAGGGACACATACACGTCAACATTTAATGGATGCGAGATTTTTATTTTTCCTCAATGAAAATAATTATTTAAAAAAATAAGAAAACCTTATCAAAGGCAACACTGAGCGCTCGACAAATTCACCTACTATTTCGTTTCAAAGATGCCCTTAGCGAGACAGTGCCTACAGCGCGGCTAGTGCAGGACGGTATCGTTTTAATTTAAAATAGGTAAAAATGAAAAGATTTCGCCGGCCGGTGGAGTGTTGTCAAGTTACGAAAATTTGCCATATTTAGTGTTAAATTTCGCATATTTTATAAAAATTAAAAATCTATAACTTTTGGTTTTTATGAGTTACATTTTTTTTAATAACTTTTTCTAGTACGTATGTTTAACCAGGAAGACGCCTTTATTGGATCGGACAGGGTTCTTGTTACATGCGGTATGTACGACATCTACGCGGACGAAGACGTGGGCGTAGTGCAAGTGCATACTATTAGCATGGATACATACCTGGCATGATAGTTTCGCTTCCTAGTATACTCTTCTTGCCCGTCATATACTCCGTGTAGTCGGGATCAGGCTCAGGATTCGAACCGTCATCTATGAATGGGACAACGCCTATTTTAAATATTAAGATTTAGCAGTTTACCGTTTCAAAGTACACACACACAAAACATTCCAAAAAAAAAAACACGGGTCCGATCACGTGTCTTCCTCACTACGCGAGGTACCATTTTGCACTATATAGCCCACAGAACAGAAAAAACAGTAGAAGTCGCAAGTAGGCTGGGCCCGCGTACCCCGAGTTTTGCGGAGTTCCGCATATGTCTGCTCCGCGTACACACCACGCGCATCAGTCTTGTTACAACCGTCATGGTGACGAAAACTTAAAAAAAAATATATACAAAAATGTCCTATTGTGCTGTTTTAGAATGTAAACACGATAGCACAACCAAAAATGTATCAAACGGTGGAATATCATACCCTCGATTAGTCCTAAATTTTTCAAAAACAATATTTTATTTTACAAGACAAGTACAAGTTGACTTTATGTTTTACAAGTTAAGGTATAGATTGGTTGTGGGATATTATTACGATAAATAAGATAATAACCTCGTTACGGAAATATCAATCTTATCATTAACACAATACAGCTTTAAATTGAATGTATTTAATATGTATAGTGATATCTAGCGGCGGGTAGCGTAACTTGCTCATTAAACTATTTCGTGTGCTCATTAAACGGAAAAGGTAAAAAATACTTAAAAAGAGTAGACAATAAACGACTCTATGGTCATATTACTGTGGTTTATTTTCAAATAAGCGACGACTGACATATTTCCTACTTTCTTTCAATAATAAATTACCAATCACACCAAAGAATTTCTTAGTGTTACGCAATACATTTAACCTGTATATGTGTGTTTGGGTACGCTGGTTCCGATACCTACTAATGAAGCGCTATGTGACTTCTACTGTTTTCTCTGTTCTGTGGTACAGCTTTTTTATTGAGGAAGGTTATAGACTTTATAACATCACGCTACGACACAGTAACCATAAACGCGGGTGAAACCGCGGGCACAGCTAGTTTATAATAACATTTTTTTTTTAATATTTGATTTCAATTTAGATTTGGATATGAAAGAAAAGGTAGTTAGTGATAGCGTGGCGGCTGACAGGACAGAATGGAAGAAAAAAACGTGTTGCGCCGACCCCAAGTAACATGGGATAAGGGCAGGAAGATGATGATGATGAATTTAGATTTTGACCACGCAAATTTAGCAATAACAGTAAAATTTGAATTATAAGGTTTTGGACCTCTAATCCTTCGGTACCAGCTCCAAGTCAAGCATGGGACATCCAACTCAGTAAACTCACCATCATCTTCGCCGGTAGCCCACATGGTGACTGAGAATTCCCCCTCCATGGTCTTGATCTGCACCTGTTTTTGTTCCCATCTCCTAGCTGGACCGCGGCCTGCGACACCATCCATTAGCCCTACTGGTACTTCCCCTGAAAATTTATGAAGTAATTTTTTTTTTTATTTGTAATATAAAACTAGCACTTCGCCCGGGACCTCGTCCGCGTGGATTTCAAAAATTTATAGCTTATGACCAGAGGCCGGAATTAGGTAGAGTTATTTATGTACTTGTATCGAAATGTTGATATTAATATGGATCTTCCCGGGATTTCTAATGGACAATCCCGTGTGGCCAACAATATTACAAATAAATAATAATAAAAACCTCTATTGTTTTCTTTTGTGCTCACAAGCTATGTTGTGTGAACTATAAATGTGGCAAAATCGCGCGTGTGCGCATTGGAATTTTGCAACAACGTGCTCCATCTTCGACCACATCATCGCTTACCATCAGGTGAGATAGTGGTCAAACGCGTGCCTATCAACAATAATAATAAAAAAGAAAAAAAAAAACTTCGGACATCCGACGTCGTTGATGTAAATTTGGCAACGTCGCGCGTGCAGTGGTTTAAATTGTGTATAAGTTAATACTTTTCTATTTAATAAATAACGGGATTTTTAGCTCTTTAAAATTAATCTCGGGATTTGAGGCAAATCCACTTTATTCTTTCGCTGTATGAAATCAACGTAAGTAAATAAATAACTCTACCTAATTCCGACCTCTGCTTATGCCACTCACAAATAACGTGGCTTTCTATTGGTAAAAAAAAATCAAAATCGGTTCAGTAGATCCATAGATTACCCCCTACAACCTCATTCGGGCCTGCGGACGGCGAGTAGTGGGTAACTCGCCGCCCGATCAGCACCAGGCCCGAGAGTCGACGGCGCGTAGTGTTCCACGCGCGCCTCAAAGAGTTGTCACCAAAGGACGGGGCCTGCCACGGCCAGTGCCTGCCCGGGAGTGGAGGATAAATTCGAAAGAGTTACCTCGCCCCCGGGCGCGTAGGGCAGGGAGGAACAGGGGTGGGTTTTAGTCAGTAAGAGTCTGACACGCCCTTCCGCTCCACCCTAGAGCGGAAGGAGTCATAAGATGATTTCCCACCCCCCAAAAAAAAAAAAAAAAAACCCCCTACAACCTCATAAACTTTACCTCTTTATACTATTAGTATAGATAACAAGACAAGTATGGAACACCACGCTGCGCTCCAAAACCGAAATTATAGACGTATGATGCATATTACGCCATCTATTGAGATTTATTTAAACAAAAATTTCTTTGTTCGAAATGACACCCCGTGCCGGGACGGAATGGCAGAGGATTATGCCACCGGTCAGCGCACACTAGCTGCTTAGATACTGTAGCATTCCGGCGGCCTACCAAGACTTCCCGCGACGTCCCGCGTCACGCCGAAGTATGCCTCAAAATAAATACGAGTGAAGTGGGGTAGCTTGCACTGCCTCATGCCGCGGCATGTGACGGCGTCCTTTGGCGTGTCGTTGCATAGCGCAGTGCGCTGCGGGATCCCTTAGCGCGCTCTCCAATGCCGTGTCAAGAAATCTCTTTCGATGCCACGGAAGTATTCCTAGTAGATAAGTTTGAATGTCCTTTGGCAAAAATTTAAATTCTCTGGCATTCCGTCCCGGTATGCGTAGGCCTTAATTGATTTACTTCTTGAGATTGCCTCCTACAAACAAAAATTTAACCTCTTCATAACATTTACAACTTTTTTTGTTTCAGCCTGGGCTGTCCCACTCCTGGGCAAAGGCCTCCAATCCTTCCACTGTTCTGAGCTATGCTTCTTCACGCCAATTCGCCAGGAAGGCATCCAAGGTGTCCCGCCATTTTCTCCTATGTCTGTCGCAACCCCGTCTAGCCGTGTCAGGGCGACAGTCTTGTGATTTATTTATTTAATTAATTACAACGGTTTAAAACGAATTACAGTAAACAGGCACATAAAAGCGAGCTAGCAAAGCAAGCAGATCCGGCGCGTCAATATTACCACGGAGCGTCTTACAGGTCATGGTGAGCTGGTCACGTGCTCGTCTTACCTCTAACGAGTTATATCCGAGGGAACCCAGTAGAAATTTGGTCGGATATAGGTAAGGGTAATAGCCGTGTATCCGCTTGTACAGAAATCTGAGGAACGCTTTTTGTACTTTCTCTAACAAAAGCACGTAAGTACTTTCGTATGGATTCCACACACAACTGCTGGATTCTAACTTGCTACGCACAAGCGCATTAAATATTATTTTGATGGCGTGTGCAGAGCCAAAATCACGGCAATTACGCAGAACAAAACCTAACCTTTGGTAGGACTTTTTAGCTACCGTAGCCATGTGGTTATGGAAGGGAAGGTGAGCTTCTGATCGAATGTGACTCCCAGATCTTTCATGGCTGTTGATTTTGTGATAGTGTTATTATTTAAATTGTATCCAAAATTCATTGGATGCCGCATTCGACCGAAAGTCATAACGAAGCACTTAGAGGCGTTGAAGTTCATCTTATTGTCAACGCTCCACTTAGATATCCGGGCCCACAGCTTTGACGGCATCCGACAGACATGACCTGCTCAGTCCCACTTCAGTCTTGCAGCTTTTTTGAGCGCAGCGTGGTGTTTCTTATTCGGTCTGATAGTTTAACATTACGAGTGCTACGCTCCATCGCCCGTTGGCAGACATTGATTTGAGACACTTATAATTGAATTTATAATTCCAGATTAACCCCTTTTGATGCGCCTTGCAGGAATCTCCTAAAATCCCCTCCCCACACAACCGACTTCTACTCCTACTCCTTCACTGTGCACGCAGTACGGTTGTGGAACTCTCTGCCGCCTGACATTAGGGACTGCCAAACTCTTGCAGTTTTTAAAAGGAGAGTAAAGGAACACTATCTTTTCATTTTTATGATAGTTGCATATAAGTGTGTATTATTATTAAGTTTACATGTATTAGTACCTATCTATATATATACATATATATATTTTTTAAGAACTGCATCTGCCCATCGATATGAACAACTTTATTCAAGAAAAAGTGACAAAATTCTCAAAAAAATTTTTTACACCCCATACAAATATTGATCAGCTGATGATCACTTTGTATGCAAAGTCCAATTTTTTTTTTGGATTTTTTTTTAGAGAAAGTTGTTCATTTCCATGGGCAGAACCGGTTCTTAAAATATGACCACACCTTTCCGTTACATCCTGTATATTATATTATTTAGTTAGTTTTATATCTTTACATTGTATGTGTCCTAGCACTATTACACACGGTGTCTACTTCTCTTTTTTTCCATCTCTCCTTTCGCAGGTATGCTGTAAGAGATTTCTATAGAAATAAGCATAACCTTTGTACATATTTCTCTGTTTCCTTCTTCTGGTCTGTTTTTTTGTATGTGTGTGTACATTAATTGTTAAATAAATAAATAAATTAATTAATTTTAATCCATTCCCGCCAACTCAGGTATCAACTTTACCGTAGTGTATTTTAAGTTGATTTTTAAGTGACCATTTGTAATATAAAGGCCTTAAAAAAGGTATGGGTTTTTTTTTTTTTTTTGGGGGGGTGGGAAATCATCTTATGACTTTTTCCGCTCTAGGGTGGAGCGGAAGGGCGTGTCAGACTCTTACTGACTAAAACCCACCCCTGTTCCTCCCTGCCCTACGCGCCCGGGGGCGAGGTAACTCTTTCGAATTTATCCTCCACCCCCGGGCAGGCACTGGCCGTGGCAGGCCCCGTCCTTTGCTGACTACTCTTTGAGGCGCGCGTGGAACACTACGCGCCGTCGACTCTCGGGCCTGGTGCTGATCGGACGGCGAGTTACCCACTACTCGCCGTCCGCAGGCCCGGGTCTACGGTGGCCGGAGATCGTCTCGCAGCCCCTGGCGTCTCCTGCGACGGCTGCTGCTGAGGGCGCTAGGGCGACTCTGCCTCTGTTGAGTCTCCCTAACGTGTGCCGCCTCCCTCTTCGCGAGCATTACTGCTTCGCAGAAGGAGGAGACGGCCCCCCATTCCCTCTCGCTCCGTACCATGGCCTGAACCAGGACACGGCGCGAGAGGTCGCTGCCGCCTATCGCATCCACGAGGACACGGCGGTGTTCTGCCCAAGCGGGGCAAACCTCCACCGATGCTCCACCGTGTCCTCTGGGCGATCCTCGCAGTGGAAACACTCAGGGGTCACCTCCGCCTTGACACGACACAGGTACCTCCCGAAACAGCCGTGTCCGGTGAGCACCTGCGTCAGGCGGAAGGTGAGGTTGCCATGGCGCCTCTCCAGCCAAGCCTCAAAGAGGGGCACTACCGCCTCAATGGTAGCGTGCCCAGCGCTGGGTTGCGACAGTCGCTCTCTCCATGTCACCATGAGATCCTGCCGGAGCTCTGTCCGCCGAGCCGCGAGTTGTCGCGGCAGCAGAGTTTCGCCCCGGCGTTTGGCCTCCTCGCGCCACTCGTACAAGTGCGCGAGGATTTTTGCCTCCAGATCCCATGGTGAAAAAGGTATGGGTTGCAATATAAATTGCACTTTATCTCGTATTCATAAAGTTAATTGTTCCATTTGGTAATTATTTAGAAATTCTCAATTTAAATATAGATCAGAGTTTTTTTAAGTCAAGGGTGAATAGGTTACTTCTAGGCAAGCGTGCTCCATCTTCGATCACATCATCGCTTACCATCAGCAGGCGTAGCATGACCAATTCTATCTCTATTCTACCAAGAACAGACAAAGTTCTTTTTATCTAACTAGACATCTTTTCTGCCCGAGCATCATGTTTTATATTGTAGACTTTTGTCGACTGAAGAATAGAAACATTTCTTCTCTTCAGTTTTAACATCGTTTACTTAGAACAGTAGAAATCTTTCTACAATCTGTAATATTGTCTATTCTTCCGTCGACAAAACCCGTTTCTATCGTGGTCATGCTACGCGTGCAGGTGAAATAGTGATCAAACGGAAGCCTTAAGGCGGAAGCGCCAGGGTAGCTCGCGATATTCAAATTTACTTACGTTTTCTGCAATTTGCAGGACAGTGTCAGGTTGTATCTTGGTCAAAATTTGATTCGCGGGAAGTATTACATGAAATTCTTACATTTGGCATCAATTCTAACCGAGAAAGTTGTATTGATGATTTTAATGATTATAATTCTGTAAATGCATACTTGCTACCCACGTGAATCTAATTTTGACCAAGATACCACCTGACATTGAACTGCAAATTGCAAAAATCGTAAGAAAATTTGAATTTCGCGGGCTACCCTGAAGCATTCACCTTAAATGCTAAAAATAAAATAAAAACCCAATACTTACCGATAGGCATCAAATGCTGTATGTTGCTAGCACTGTTGCTGACTTGAGAGCGGGGTCTGCCGCGACCTCTTCTGAAACAAAGCGACAGAGTGTGACGTTATCCTTTTAGATATATACAGGCTGGAAACTTTCAGCGGGGCAGTAAGAAGAACTAACTTAACGATTGCAGCTACATGGAAAAGGTTTTACGAGACTATCCATAATTTTTTGTGAAATTTTGATCCCGATTCACAGATTTTCAAAAAATGCAAGAAAATGGCCATTTTACATTTAAAAAAAATATTGATGCCAATCGATCCTGTTTCTCATACCGATCAAAAACTTATATGTAACCAATCCAGGTTCGAGTACTAAAAAAGTCAGAAATTGCAAAAAACTTTTCCCTTACATTTTATATGAAAACTTTTATGCATTTTTTTATGTCAATCGATCCTGTTTCTAATAATGGCCAAACCATCGTTTGAGTACTAAAAAAGTCAGAACTCGCAAAATGTCTGTTTCTAAGTCGACAAAATGTAGTGTAAAGCAGTTTTTTTTTTCGCGATTTCAGGGTTGGTCCCATAATCAAAGTTGTTCATAATGAGTATACATGCTGTAAGGAACAAAATACCGCAAACGCAATGCCACTACCAAAATTATGATAGTCATTAAATTCGGTAATGGTTACAGAAATTGTCATTTTTGAGCACACAATGTATTGTAAACAATGCGATCTAAACGCTCCGCACTACTACTTACCTAAATTCGCGCCGGCCGAGAGCGCCGCGCGTCGTAGGTATGTAGGTATTAGGCCGGCGACGTGAATGAACTCTAGCGAAACTGCTGTACGTATTTTATTTACATTGCTGTTTTTAGTGTAATTAGCGATTTAATTACTTTTTAATTAGACGGCACGGTTGGTGTAGTCGTTGAGCGTTCGGCTGCTACGCTGCGTGTCGCGGGTTAGATCCTCGCACGAAACAAATATTTGTATCGCCTACAGATAGTTGTCCCGGGTCTGGGTGTCTTGTACATGTGAGTTTAAATGTTTGTGAACGCACCCACGATACAAGAGTAATTCCTAGTGTGGAGCAACGTTTTTTTTTTAAATGAAAAATTTAAAACTCTCCTTGGGTTGGATAGGAATAACGATTTTGAACAGTCTAAAGTAAAAAAAAAACTGAAGAAAAAATAAAAAATTGAGCAAAACCCCAACGAAAATAATCATTGGTACACGTATGTGCGGTTATGTGCCTTACACGGTGTATATTACCACTGTTTTAATTTATTATTGTATTTGCGTCTCCATCTTGTTTACGATTATTATTTCTTCTTGTAAAAACTTAATAGTCTAACATTACCTGCTACTCGTGGAAGCTGGTCCAGGATACAAAGTGTCGTACTGCGTATCAGGGCTCGTATTCATCACCTCTTCCCCCGAAATACCGGGCAGAATTACCTCTTCGCTGCCCACTGAAATTTTATAGTCTGTCAGCATAGCCGACATGGGGAATGATGTTAGTTTTAATGTGTGTGATGTAGGTATATGTAGTACAATAGGGATGAGTCCTAGGTATAATAATAATAATTCTTCATCATCATTCTCCTGCCCTTATCCCAATTTATTTGGGGTCGGCGCAACGTGTCTTTTTCTTCCATACTCCTCTATTAGTCGTCAGCTCTGTAGTCACCCCCTTTTTATCCATATCCTCTTTCACACAGTCCAACCATCGTTTCTTTGGCCTTCCCCTACTCTTATAGCCATCCACATCCATAAACAAGACTAGTCAAAAGAAAGTAGAAGTAGACGGTAGGTGTAAGTAGTAGTAGTAGTGGAGTAGTGGTCTAGTAGTAAGAATTATTATTATAAAAATAATAATTCTTACTAGACCGAAAGTTTGATTATCAAAAAATATTGAACACGATTTTTTTTGCTTTACCAAAACCACGGGGTCTCATCTCGAACAAAGAAAAATTAGTTCAAATAAATCTCAATAGATGGCGTAATAAGCATCGATTTCTTATTAAAGTTAAAGTAATATTAATATTTTGAAAATAAATATGGTAAAAACTGTATTTCCTTATTTAATAAACTGCCCTAAGCATAATATTGTGAAATAATGGGCTTGTATTTCAAATTTAGACGATTATTGTAACGAATCATTAGACATCTATATTTATTGTACCAATAGATGGCGCTGTTTGAAGAATTTTCGATACGCATTTGAAGTTACTTACAAAAACGCAATGAATATCACTTATCCAACAAGTACCTACGCGGATTTAAGCGAAGGGGCAGGGCTTAATTCCGCTTGTCTGTGTTCGCATTACATTGCGCGCAATAAAAATAGCTTTTTCATACCTTAAGATAAAAGTAGTTTCCCAGCAATATTTTTTACGCAAAGCTACTTTATTAGATGTACTGTACGCGTAATGTACTTATATGTACGTTATCCTGGGTGTAAAAAGACACATGTGAAGACAAGAAGAGAACGAAACAAGAAGACACGTACTTAGATGTATTTTACTGCTACAAAAATATGGTATAACTAATTGTTATTCTTTTTCAAAAGAATTTGTCGCCGCGTTTGTCTGTCCGTCTGTTCGCGATAAACTACTGAACGGATTTTCATGCGGTTTTTACCAATAGACAGACTGATTCATGAGGAAGGTTACCGGTACCTGTGTGAAGCTAGGACGGGTCGCTAGTGGTGAATATATTCTTTCTTACCTTCCTCCAGATGCTGCATACCAATGACTTGTTCCTCGACCTCCTCATATTGATCATCTGTGATGTACTCTTCGTATTGACCAGCTTCTATCTCCTCGTACTGAAAATACGTAATTTACGTTAAAGTAACTTTAGTTTAAAAACAGAATAAAATAAATATCTAAGGGGGCTCTGCCCGGGGGTGGAGGTTAAATTCGAAAGAGTTACCTCGCCCCTGGGCACTCAAGGCAGGGAGGAACAGGGGTGGGTTTTAGTCAGTAAGAGTCTGACACGCCCTTCCGCTCCACAATAGAGCGGAAGAAGTCATAGGATGATTTCACACCCCCCAAAAAAAAAAAAAGGGGGCTCCCATACAACAAACGTGATTTTTTTTTTGCCGTTTCTAAGATAATGGTACGGAACCCTTCGAGCGCGAGTCCGACTCGCACTTGGCCGGTTTTTTTTGCATTTTATTTTCTACATTTTTGTGAGTTTTATTTTTGGAATCGCCTCCTCGAACTCTTTATTTTGATACCCCACATGATCATGTCACAAAAAATACGAAATCAATGACCCTAATGGCGACCGCCATTTTTTAACCGACTTTAAAAAGGAGGAGGTTATCAATTCGGATGTTTGTATTTTTTTTTATGTATGTTCGGGCATAACTCCGTCATTTATGAACGAATTTGCAAAATTATTTTTTTTGTTCGAAAGGGCTTTATTCCGAAATGGTCTCATTTCATTATAGATCTGATGATGAGTTTCGGAGACAGACAAGGGAACTCTTCAAAAAATTACAGCAAGTCAACTGCGATTGCTGCGATCACATGTCTATGTAGTGTTAACACTATTTAATGGGGAACCACAACTAAAAAGTAAAAAATAAAAACTTATTTACAAAAAAAAATAGAACCGACTTCCAAAAAAAATGTAGAATAACTTTAATTTTCCGAAGTCGGTGTCAAAAAAACGAAGACAATTATACACCAGAACTAAAAACTCCAATAAGTAACATGGAACGTGGAATTTAAACATACTTGTAATTGGAGAAAACAAAAAGGTGATCTAGGTATACGTATTTTTCGTTTTTGTTCAGTTTCTCTAAAAGCGCTGAAGCAATTTCGATAAAATTTATATGGGACCACCTCGGGAGTATGTTCTTTCGGATAAAAAAGAATTTTGAAAATCGGTCCACAACTGACGGAGAAATCGGCGGACATACATAAAAAAAACATACATACAGTCGAACCTCCTCCTTTTTCGATAGTCGGTTTAAAAACCAGAAACACCGACTTCCGAAATTAAAGTTAATAGCACTTTTTTTGGAAGTCGGTTCTATTTTTTTTGTAAAAAAGTTTTTCCAAAATTCATATAGCCTATGTCACTTCGCCAGTCAAACCCAATCTAATGGTACATGCCTAGGGGTAGCGGATAAATTCTGAAAATGAGTTACCGCACCCCTGGGCACTCAGGCAGGAAAGGAACAGGGGTGGGTTTTAGTCAGTAAGAGTCTGACACACCCTCCCGCTCCACCCAGAGCGGGAGAAGTCATTGGATGATTTCCCACCCTCCCAAAAAAAAAAAAAAAATATGGGTATCACATTTGTGTTTGTTTTGGTGAAAAACATTCTGCCGTTTAGGCTACAAGGCGTGCCAAAGAAATACACATACTCTCGCAAAACTTTACCCTCCTGCTGGGGTAGTCGTAAGTTATTGTTACGTCGACCGTATTACACTGGAACGTTCGAGAATGTGGTCGAAGTTTCCAGAAGTTTCCACTACGTTCGAGAACATTCCATTCTACTACTGCTCCACTACTACTCCTCTGCCTCGCTACTGCTCTGTTCTACTGTTCTTCTACTACTGTGTAGAAGTTCATAGATGTTCCTAGAATATTCCACTATAGGATAGTTCGACAATGTTCTGGAAACTTCCATGACTGTATAAATAGGCCGTGCGGGCGGCGAGTGAGTCAGTCTGTTTTCGACTACGGATGCGAATACAAGTGAGTTACGAAGAGAATAGTGATCATTAGTGAATTAATGTTTGTGTAAATAAGTTGTTGAGTTAATAAAAGATATTTGGTTAATTAATCGGTATAAAATTGTCGTGGTATGGGCATGTGATGCGGAGGAATGAAGAAAATGACGTGAGGAAAGTCTTGTGTATGGATGTGGATGGCTATAAGAGTAGGGGAAGGCCAAAGAAACGATGGTTGGACTGTGTGAAAGAGGATATGGGTAAAAAAGGGGGTGACTACAGAGATGACGACTAATAGAGGAGTATGGAAGAAAAAGACATGTTGCGCCGACCCCAAATAAATTGGGATAAAGGCAGGAGAATGAATATTATTATTATTATTATTATGAGCCTGTGCTGTCCCACTGCAGGGCAAAGGCCTCCCTTCCCTCCTTCCACTTTTCCCGGTCTTCTGCAATTTTGGGCCAGTCCTTTGAGAAGGAATCCAACTCATAATAATAATAAATATAATAATAATTTATAATAATAATAATAATCGGTGTAAAATAATTTATCCCATACCCAGCTCGTAACATTATGTTAGGATAACTAAGCTTTACAGTCTGTTGTTGCTGATAACGGACTAAAAAAATATCATTGAAAGGGACTGCGGATATAAAAGATAGCGCGATTGTCGCTTCGAAATATTTTTAACCTTGAAATAAAGTCGACATTGGTGTTGATTCTGTTATGCACAAACTAAATTTAGGCTATTGCTATCTTTTTCTCTCTAATAAAACAAGAAAGAGACGGACGTACTCGTAAATTAGAGCTGTCAAATTTAGTTTGAACTAATATTTCCATACAAATTAAGGGTACACGTAAAAACATGTCGTCTAAAAACACGGCGAAGCGCAAGGCGTAAACTAGTTTGACATCTCTAACTTAGTTCATAGCTATAGCCGTCCTTTTCTCGCACTGCCTTTTAGTAAAAGATAGCAATTCTCTAATTTTAGTTTCAATATTGAACAAGAGAATCCGTGCTATTACCGACTGTTATATTTATTGGATTAGCAAAAAGTGCTTATTGATATATATTTTTTTAAATTTCATATTAGTTTTGGCAAATAGACGCAGCGTTATAAGGCATCCCAGAAGATGTACCGGTGAACTGGCGAGGGTCGCGGAAATCAGGTGGATATGAGACGCACATGACCGGTCGTTATGGCGACATTTGGGGGAGGCTACGCTACTGATGCTGCAATAGGGTAGTTTCCTAAAAAAATCTAATTAGTTTATCACTTTGATTACCAAAAAATATTGGACACGTAAACAAAAAAGCAGGCCAAGTGCGAGTCGGACTGGCACACGAAGGGTTCCGTACCATAATCTGAAAAAAAAAAAAACCCAAAAAAAAAATCACGTTTCTAGAAACGTGTTTTTTTGACTGTAAGTACATGATCCGTAATAGACGCACCTACACAGTTGAAATTTTCACACAGCGTGTATTTCTATGTATAGTAATAATAAATAATATATTTCGGACTTTGGGTACGGAACCTTAAAAATGTTGAAATTTCGAGTGACGTCACGGTGTGCGACACTTTTTACTACAAGTGACGTAACGAGCTCCCACTGCTGAACTTTGACGCGTTTTTTCTTTGTCATTTTATATGGGTTTGGTAGAGCAAAAAAATAACGAATTAAAAACTTACGGAATAAATAGAATTATTATTTACATAGCCAGGAAACTACCTACTACTATTAATATGGCCAACTTCTGGGCCCAAAGTATTTAAAAAGTTAGTAAACCATCGATTTGAAAGAAGAAATTGTTCATAATGCTGAGTATTGCCCGTGTTTTCATTTTATTGATGCCGATTCTATTGTTCAATAACTAAACTAAAATTGGAGAATCGCTATCTTTTACTAAAAGGCAGTGTGAGCAAAGGACGGCTATAGCTATGAACTAAGTTAGAGATGTCAAACTAGTTTACGCCTTGCTCTTTATCGTGTTTTTAGTCGACATGTTTTTACGTGTACCCTTAATTGTATGGGAATATTAGATTAAATTTGACAGCTTTGATTTTCGTCCGTCTCTTTCTTGTTTTATTAGAGAAAAAAAGATAGCAATAGCTTAAATTAAGTTTATTTTGTGCACAACAGAATCGGCACCATTGCCGTATTTACGTCTCCATCTTGTATACCGAGCGGTTCACACTGCAGAAGACCGCACAACTTGAAGACGCTTCGTATGTGGTTGTAATCCTCAGGAGTTAGGGGAACTACGGAAAAAGAAATTACCTTGACTCCAACCTGGTCGTCTCCCTCCATCTCCACGATAGAGCCGTGGGTGCCTATCTCCACCTCGCACATGATCTCCTGGTTCATCATCTTGGCTGATGTCAACTGAAACAAAGATGTTTTGTGTTACAAGTTAGTCTTTCTAGAACAATTTTTACTCGACCGGTGGCGAAACTCGAGATTTAATTATTTTTTATTGTTCTTCATGACAAACAGTATACATATACAGCAGACAGCTCCTGTCAGCGGTTTCGCCCGCGTAAAACTAAAAAATTAACCCAAAGGGCCATCATACTCTCGGGATGAAAGTAGCCTCTGTGCTATTTCAAACTATAATCTATCTCTGTGCCAAATTTCATTCCGATCTGTTCAGCCGTTCTGGTGTGATTGATTAACAAACATCCAACTTGTCAACTTATGAAAATTTGCTATATTTAGTGTTAAATTTTGTATATTTTATAAGAATAACTTTTGGTTTTTATAAGAGTTACATTTTTTTTACTATTTTTTATATTACGTATGTTAATTAAGGTGAATGCTCCAGGGTAGCTCGCGAAATTCAAATTTTCTTATGTTTTTTGCAATTTGCAGGTCAGTGTCAGGTTGTATCTTGGTCAAAATTTGATTCGCGGCCGTAGCAAGTATGTATTTATAGAATTATAATCATTAAAATCATCAATACATCTCTCTCATTTAGAATTGATGCCAAATGTTATGATTTCATGAAATTCTTACATGTGGAATCAATTCTAACTGAGAGAGTTGTATTGATGATTTTAATGATTATAATTCTATAAATACATACTTGCTACGCCCGCAAATCAAATTTTGACCAAGATACAACCTGACACTGACCTGCAAATTGCAAAAAACGTAAGAAAATTTCAATTTCGCGGGCTACACTGGCGCTTCCACCTTAAGGAATACGCATTTATTGGATCGGACCGGGTTTTTGTTACATGCTGTATAAATAAAAACGAAATGTGTAGCTAAGCTCAAAACTCGAGAACGGTTGGACTTATGTGTCAGGAAGGTTTCAGACATGGTTAGCTAGTACCAAATAAAATTTCCTGAACGAAACACAGACAGATACTTTCAGCTTAACTAGATGCAGCTGAATACTAGTTTATTACATAGAGCGATAACGTATCTGACTTCCACAAACCAGTTACTGTGTACATTTAGACTGTATTTAAACATTACATTACTATAACCTATACAAAAAAAAAACATGATTACCACAGTGGTGATTTACCTAATGGTAGGTATAGGAAAATACTATTAAATAAAATGCTTTAACAAAACTGTTTCCTTTATGATAAGTTAATAGTATTTACTCATAACCAATCAAGTACAATATATTTTGAATCGAAAATTGTAGAATAATTCTTATTTAACCGACTTCGAAAAAAGGAGGTTCTATGTTCGACTCTACGAAGGTTTTTTTTTACGTATGTCCACCGATTTCTCTGTCAGTTGTGGACTGATTTTCAAAAATCTTTTGTTATACGAAAGAGTAGGTATACTCCAGAGGTGGTCCAATAGAAATTTTATCAAAATTGCTTTAGTTCTTTTCGAAAAAACTGAAACAAAAAATGGTTGTGATAGAGACCTATAAACTGCATGTCTCGAATACTGAATGTAATCATAGTTTTGCTAATTTATTGAGTATTCTATGAAAGTTAGTGGTACTTTTCAATGGTCTGATAACTTTTTAAAGACAATTATTGCCAGTTTTTCTGTTCCCACGCGATTTTCGGTTTCGGCTAAAAATCGTGTTTCGGTCGAACAGTTTATTATTCGTCAAACTTAATGGCGTGTGAGAATACCACCAACTTCCAAACTGACCAATAAGAAGGTAACAAAAAAATATTCACACAGCTTCCACACAGATATTGGAGTCGCTTCGAGTCTAACCGGATGCAGCTGAATACCAGTACCTGCACAACCCCGTTACTGGGTAATACGACAGCTCTTGGTAAGACTAGTTGTCAGACTTTCGGGCTTCTGATGACCCTTAACGACTGTCAAAGATCCACGATTGAGTCATGCACATAGGTACAAAGACGTTTTCTGACTTCTGACAATGGACTAACAACAAAAAATCATATAATTTGTAGACTCCACAATTGAAGAAGCAACGGAGCAATTATTACAGTAATTGTCATGTAGTGTATCTATAACACTTGACATCATTATGCTAAGTATTGCATTAATTAAGAAAATTAACTTGTTTGCCCTTGAGACACCCCCTTTATTTCAATTGACCTACAACTTGAATGATAAGCGGTTGATAGTAATTGTCTTTTAAGAATACCAATGTAATTTATAATAAGAATAATAATAACTATCTTCTGCCTGAAGATAGTTGATGGTGCCGATTCTGCTGTGCACAAACTAAACTTAATTTAGGCTATTGATATCTTTTTCTCTCTAATAAAACAAGAAAGAGACGGACGAAAATCAGAGCTGTCAAATTTAATCTAATATTCCCATACAATTAAGGGTACACGTAAAAACATGTCTAAAGACACGGTGAAGCGCAAGACGTAAACTGGTTTGACATTTCTAACTTAGTTCATAGCTATAGCCGTCATTTTCTCGCACTGTCTTTTAGTGAAAGATAGCGATTCTCTAATTTTAGTTTGGTGATTCAACAAGAGAATCCGCATCATTATCAGAGAATAACGTGCTATTCCAGACTAAAATCTATCTCTGTGCTGAATTTCATCCAGACCCGTTCAGCTGTTCTGACGTGATTGAGTAACAAACATACATCCATCCAAACTTTCGCATTTATAATATTATTAAGGCGCTGTTATGCGACTTTTAATGGTTTTTAATTGACCATCACGTCTAAACGACTAGTCTTATTTCTTTGAAAAAAATATATGTTACTCTAGACAATTTCCGTCGTAATTTGATCTGTGAATATTTGAAATTATATTTTTACAACATAGTGTAATTAATTTGTAAAGTTATGTCTAACGCGGATAAAAAAATGAGAATCACGCAAAAACTATAAAGCGCATTTTTATGAAACCTTCACCATTTAAAAGATAATTTCATTATTTATAATTTAGTCTAAGTGTTTTAGTTGAATACCTGTTGTTTTATGTGTAATAATAAATTAATAATGCGTCTAATTTCTGACAGCGCTCCTTGATGGGCGAGTCCTATTCTATTACTGAGTGGACGTACAACGCGTTACGTGAGCTCAGCACAGAACACGCAAGCTAACCACTCAAGGGCATTGGCAGTTAATAGCGCCTTAAGTAACCTTTTGAAGAAATAGACTCAAAATAATACATAATTATTTTCTTCTGTTTATGCACCTGCCATATTATCTCTCCACCACCATTGGTTGACTGGTAGAGAATGCCTATGGCATTAAATGAGCATGTACCTTTGTGTTGTATGAAGTTAGTTCATATTTTGTCATCTTTATATAAAAGGAATTTCAATACAATTCACATAAAACTTATCATTCTATATGTATATCAGGTTAATATGAATCAGGTTATGATTCATAAGATAACCTGATTCATAGGGAAACAATTGGTTCTGCAAGTTGCAAAGGCTTAGTTAGATAGGTCACCTGAAAAAAAAGAGTGACACCAGAGCTGTTTGTTGCGGAGTCAACTCAGACATGATTTATTATAAAATCATGACTTTTATGTGTATTAAAATAATCAATACAACTCTCTCAGTTAGAATAGATGTCAAATGTCATGATTTCATGAAATAGTCATTCCATACATCAATATGAACTTAAAAGATTATATTGATGATTTTAATGATTACAATTCTGTAAATACGTACTTGCTACGGCCGCGAATCATATTTTGACCAACATACAACCTGACACTGACCTGCAAATTGCAAGAAACGTAAGAAAATTTGAATTTCGCGGGTTAGTAGCGCTTCCCAAAGCATTTATTACAAATAAAACATTTACACTTTTAATCAAGAATTCTATTCCTATAGCCACCAACCTTTTTTATTCCAAAAAACAAAACAACAAAAGCTTTTCAATATTTTTCATTAACGTACGTGTACTAGTGATTCAGTACATGATTCTGGACCCCCTAGCGTTGGAATTTTTTGTCGGCCTTTTCCTAATTAAAAAAAAAAAATTTTTTTTTCACTGTAAACTGTATAAAATCGTTATACCTCGTTATCTACATTCATATAAAATGTCTCATTCATAATGTATGTATCATTTAAAATGTCTTTGGGGTGGATAGTTATAACGATTTTATACAGTTTAAAGTGAAAAAAAAAATTTAAATGAAAAGATTATTAATTTATTTTTTTCATTAAAAAGGACTTTGGGGTAGATAGGTATAACGATTTTATACAGTTGAAAGTGAAAAAAAATAATATTTTCTTTCAAAAATTAGGAAAAAGCCGACGAAACATTCCAACGCTAGGGGGTCCAGAATCATGTACTGAATCACTAGTACACGTATGTGCGTTCATGTACCTTACACCCTGTATAATATATACCAGCACACATACCAGCAGGGTAGCATGAAAAAACCGGCCAAGTGCGAGTCGGACTTCGCATATTTAGTCATCATTCTCATGCTCTTATCCCAATTTATATCATCATTCTCCTGCCCTTACCCCAATTTATTTGAGGTCGGCGCAACATGTCTTTTTCTTCCATAGGTACTCCTCTATTAGTCGTCAGCTCTGTAGTCACCCCCTTTTTACTCATATCCTCTTTCACACAGTCCAACCATCGTTTCCTTGTCCTTCCCCTACTCTTATAGCCATCCACATCCATACACAAGACTTTCCTCACGACATTTTCTTCATTCCTCCGCATCACATGCCCATACCACGACAACCGATTTCCACACAACTTTTCAGTCAGCGGTGCCACTTTCAGACTTCCTCTTATATACTCATTCCTAATTATATCCATGCGCGTAACACCACACATCGCTCTTAGCATTCTCATCTCAGCCGCATGCAATTACTTTTCATTCATCCCTTTTGTGGCCCAACATTCTGAACCATACAAGACAGCAGGTCTGACCATTGTTTTATAAATCTTCCCCTTAAGTTTAAGGAGAAAGCGGGAGTCACAGATAGTCCCGGTGACCTGCCGCCATTTCATCCATTCAGTACGATCTATTTCGCCATCGCTTTGCACGAGTGAACCGAGATACCGACACGATACTTTGCACATTTAGTACCGTACCAAATGTATTCTTGACAATTTGTATGGCTTTGGGTCAACAAGATGCCTATATAGGTACTGTGAAAATTAGAAGACTAACTCCAACCGTTTGGCTGTAAAACCTGTGTGGCAGACGACGGCCAGACGGAAACGTGAGTGACAGCAATAGTTACACAGCAGTGGGTAAAACAAGGCTAGTCAGTGATGATTACTATTCAATGGAAATGATGCATTGTTCATATAACAATAACAATGATATTGCTATGACAAGTAGGTACTTAATGATAACTGCCTTTATTGATGGATCATAAATTCATAATCAGTCATCAAAATAAAATAAAAAGCATATGACTGATAAAGTTCTAGGACTACTGAATAATTTATTTATAAAATAAAATTACCATGTGCTTAGTGTTAACTTTGATTTGCAGGTTTAAATCAATATTTTCTAGGTACAGGCTTTATTTATTAAACTCACTCAATTTATAGCATAATTATAGTGAGTGTGTTTTTTCTAAATTCAAGATAGCATAAAATCTCTCATCCATCAAATTCAACTGTACTATGACACTAATATTATAAAGAGGTTTGTGAGTTAGTGTGGTTGTAAGGTGTAATTTCTGCCCAATCCTGTCTAGGGGTTGAGCCCTGCCTAGGGGTTGAGGATAAATTCGAGTTACCTCGCCCCTGGGCACTCAGGGCAGGGAAGGAACAGGGGTGGGTTTTAGTCAGTAAGAGTCTGACACGTCCTCCCGCTCCACCCTAGAGCGGGGGATGTCATTGGATGATGTCCCACCCCACAAAAAAAGGGGGTAATCTCTGGTTCTACTGAACCGATTTTGAAAATCTTTTACCAATAGAAAGCTAAGTTATTTGTGAGTGTAATAGGCTATAAATTTTTGAAACCACGCGGGCGAAGTGCTAGTAAGACAAAATCTTATTCCAAAATAATTAGTTAGCACTTTACCACCCACATCTACCCTTTTTCCGGATGGAAAAAACACTGATTAGTGTTTAAACTACAACATGGTATTTTTTTTTTTATAAATAAGGCCCTTTGCATCTAGAATCCGTTAGTCAATATTTAAACTAAACATAATATTAATGTGGGCGTCAAGAGTAGGGTTGCCAACCATACTCTAAAATAGAGTATTGTACTTTATTACATGTAGGTGTACTCTATAATCTGTAATACTAATCGAGTACACTAACATACTCTGTTTTTCACAATGTTTACTACCTATATTATTACTAGTCATTGTATACCCATTGTCATAACCCAAAAATGTAACGTTTACTGTTAATAAATCCATTGAAATTAATAAAAAATAAGCTAAAAAAATAGATTAAGAATGTTTTTTGGAGTCATACAATCTTTAAAAATGGTGAAACATCTTTAAAAAAATATACATATACTCTTTTTTTTTAAGGTACTCTTTATTTACCCTGTCTTAAATCAGATATATTCTATTTCTCTAAAAAAAAAGTGGGCAACCCTTTCCGAGATATACGCAGTTTTGTAAAGTTGGGTAAAAAATTGCATTTCGCGATTTTTTTTGGTTATTAATTTAATGCTCAATTATCTACAACTTTAGTAAATAACTTTATATGATGTTTCTAAGTACCAGAAATTTCTACCAGTCAGTTCCCGCGCGTCCCACTTCGGGGACGCAACAATAAGTTTTTAATTAAAATTCCTTTTTTTTTTTTTTGATTTTTCTCAAATCAAACTTTTTCAGTTTCAACTTCAAATGTCTGATAAAAAACCGGCCAAGTGCGATTCGGACTCGCGCACGAAGAGTTCCGTACCATTATCTATACAAACGGCAAAAAAATCACGTTCGTTTTAAGGGAGCCCCCTTAAATATTTATTTTATTCTGTTTTTTAGTACCTATTTGTTGTTATAGCAGCAACAGAAATACATCATCTGTGAAAATTTCAACTGTTTAACTATCACGGTTCGTGAGATACAGCCTGGTGACAGACGGACGGACAGCGGTCTTAGTAAGAGGGTCCTGTTTTTTACCCTTTGGGTAGGGAACCCTAAAAAAATGTGGCAGTTTTTAATATTTTTTTAATTCTTAATATAAATTGACTATTCTAGATACCGAATCCAGTCGTAACTCAATACCCCACTACTGAACGATTTTTGCTTGCAAGCCCACATATGTTTCGAGTTTTATGAATAAGGTTGATGAAGATGATCAGGTAAATTCTTTGAAGACAATCTGCTTCATTTATCATGAACTATTAGCTTTTTAGGGTTCCGTACCCGAAGGGTAACCAACGAGAGTCTATTACTAAGCCACCACAATACGTCCACTCGTCTGTCTGTCAGCGAGCTGTATCTCATGATCCGTAATAGGTAGACAGTTGTATACAAATAATAAAAATTAATTAAAAATTAAAAGGGATCCCCTAATAGAAACATGTTTTTTGGTGGATCTTACTAATCGCAACAAGTAGACTCGTATAGTCTTGTTCGATGGTATGGAACCCTTCATACCCAAGTCCGACTCGCACTTAGCCAATTTTTCCTTCTTTGTTCCTGTGGTCTATCCCTGAGGATAATAAGCAGCTAAAGACACTCAGCAATACTGTAGCATTATATCAACAAAAGAATTTTTGTGAGCGGATAAGTATTTTAAACCAACGAAAAAAAAAAAATGAGGAGGTTCTCAATTCAACAGTTAATTTTTTTTTTGGAAATATTATTTACTAGCTTCTGCCAGCAGCTTATCCCGCGTGAAAGTACTAAATTGTACCAAGGGAATATACTCCTGGAATAAAAGTATCCTATGTGCTATTTCAGACTCTGTGCCAATTTTCATGCAGATTATTCAGCCACTCTGGTGTGGTTGAGTAACATATTATATCCTCAATCACTCTATCCTTTAAAATTATTTATCTAATATGTATATAAAAATGTAGTGTCACAGTGTTTTGTGGTTACATTCCTCCGAAACGCTCGCAGTCAAGTTTTTTTTATTTTTTATAATCTGACACCTGCTTTTCCAATTTACTTTTGACATTGGCAGAATAGTTGACATCAGCTCTGCTTTCCATCAATAAAAAATAGAATAAAATAGTAATATTGTAAGTTACAGGAACAATAAGAGCCTATTTTTCATATTAGATATTCAATTTTTACCTAAAAATAATAATTTTAGTGGTAACTAGCCACCCGCCCCAGCTTCGCTCGGGTACAAATTATACATATAAACCTTCCTCTTCAATCACTCTATCTATTAAAAAAAACCGCATCAAAATCCGTTGCGTAGTTTTAAAGATTTAAGCATAAATAGGGATATAGGGACAGAGAAAGCGACTTTGTTTAATACTATGTAGTGATGAGTAAATGAATAAACAAACAATTTTACCTCCTTTTAATATTAGTATAAATTATATCAAGTAATTGCTCCATTTTGAGTGAACTCAATTTTATTATACAGCCATTGGCATTTACAAATCAGAACAAGACTAGTAGTTATTTTCATGTCTTTTTTTCTATTTCACGTAAGTTCACTTCAGTTTTCGTAATTGGTAACCAAAAAGCGGCTTAAGAATATAACAATGTTTTTTAAATTAAAATCGTCGTAATTTCTACGTTTTAGACTAAATTGAAAGTTTTGCAAAGATTTTTTATTAGTATTCTTTGGAAAACGTTGGTTAGACATTGGATGATATTCTTTTGTATTGTTTACTACAAAATGTAATGTGTCACTGTTTGTTTTCCCTTAGAATAAAAAATTAAAGACAGAGAGGGTATATAACACTATTATTCCTTTTTCACAAGAGATGAATTTTAGATTTTTCATTGTGCATACAGCTAGGAAGTGGAATTCCCTACCGGGGTCTGTGTTTCCTGATAACTACAACCTGGGAGTCTTTAAGTCAAGAGTGAATAGGTTACTTCTAGGCAAGCGTGCTCCATATTTGACCACATCATCGCTTACCATCAGGTGAGATATTGGTCAAACGCGTGCCTATCAACAATAACAAAAAAAAAAAAGATGAATGACTTTAACTTTTTATTATAATTATTACCTGAGCCAGTTTCTCATCTCAGGGTGGTATTACATTTGTCCTATATCTTTGTCCAATATTTATAACCTATATTTGATCAAATTCAACAAAGTCGTCCTATTTCTTTGATCAAACTCACATTGGACAAACATCTAGGATAGATGATTACATCTATCCTAGATGTTTGTCCAATGACCACCCTCACATTCTCACTCAGGGCTGCCTGATTGTATAATTGGATACAAAAACTGTATAATTTGGTTATTGATTGTATCCTCAGATCGCCTAAATTCAATTATCAGAATTTAACACAAAGATTTTGTTTAAATGGAGTAAATGTATGGTGAATTGGTGATATTTTTGAGTTGGCATAAGGATGCGCGTTAAGCCTGTGAGTACCAAAAAAATAATGTAGGTAAGTTCACGTGATTAATCATTATTGTGTATGTTTAAAAATATTTAAGCACTGTTTGTATCCTGACATTCAATTTTGTATAATTTCAGAAACATTGCCGAATAATTTCAAAATATCTACTGGCAGCCCTGTTCTCACTTCTCTTTATAATGTGTTGCAAAAGGAATCCTAGCATTATGCATTAATAGATGTCCTGGACAACCCTTTTAATTTTGCTTTAATAACTTAAGTTTTGGTTCAACAATAACTCTATGTACCAAAATGTAGGTAGTAGTAAACATTCCAAATAGGTCTTGGTATCTATTTTAAATTGGAACCTTTGCATGATTTCATAAAGAATTTAAATAAAGTAATTAATTTAATGACCTAATGTATTGGAAAATGTTTATTTTTGTTCTAAACATTGTTTGAACAGACAATAGTATTATCTTGGTACTGTTCCAGTTATCAGAGGATGACTTAATTAACCTCTTTTCTTATTATTGTATGATATTTTCATTCTCATTACACTCAAAAAAATTATAGTTAAATTATAAAAACAAGAATTCAATCAGGCAGAATACACACATACCTTTGCCTACATGATAAGATGACAAGAAAACAATCACATAACTATGTTCAGATTATAAAAACATTTTAGATGCATGTAAATAAAACAATTCATTATCATTATATTCGAGCACAATTGATTTGTTTTTCATGATTTATTTTTAGAACGTATCGTGATACGTATACTGCTGTGATTTTAATGTAAATAGTGTCAGAACGTCACTCGTTCGGGTACCAGTTTTAATGAGAATTCGTTGCCTCCCACAGAGAAAATCATTTTTTTAGCTTTTATTGTGTCGCATTATGGTGCATTGGAGTCAAACAACTATCTCTCGAGGCAGGTGCGACCTTACTGGCAGTGCAGCTCGACCGGCCGGGCCCGCGACCCAGACGATTTTTTAGATAATTATAAAATGACCACGCCAAACGCTACACACATCGATACCTTATAAAATGACCTTCATTCTGTCACCCTCAATTAATCGACCAAACGCGTAATTTCATAGAAAATAGAAAACACTTGTTACGATACGTCAAAAAGTACTATGTTTTCGATAGAAATAATTTACCTGTATTTATCCAGTAACAAAAGCACCGACGGCCACCAGGAGACAAATATGGACAGATGCGTTGGCACGGAATTTTCCAAAGTAATATTTACTGCAACTAGTGCCACAGTTTTCAGTGAAAAAAAGTTCGATATTTAGGCTCAAAAATATTTGAAATTTACGCGAAAATGTTTATAAAATATGTCCGACTAAACATGGCGTCCAAAGATGTCCGACCAAATTCAATATGGCGAAGCAAAATGGACGCCCGTTCTCCAGCCGCTCGTACTTACAAACTCCACTGAAGAAAGGAAAAGCAACACTCACGTCATTTAGAAAAAAAATCCATACCCAAATGTTGCCATAGCGAAATTTATGATATCATAGTTTCTTAATTAATTTCACCAAAACAAAGCAACATAAAATTGTACTGACATTTTTATTATATAGATTAACTATCTTAGAAATTTTGATGTAAGTCTTATGATTAAATGAAGTGTATTTTCATTTAAAAAACACAAAAGTTCTCTCATGTTTACTAACAGAATTCATTAGCCAAGCTGTCAAATTCTCTCCAATGCTGCCATCTATACAAAAAAATTGACATAACAGCGCCATCTGACGGCTTAAATTAAAAAATTCATTTGTTTTGTTTTGAGCTTTGAGATTTCCCGTTTTCCTCTTCCGTAATGTTTAATTTAAATGTTAATAGTTGTGCCACGAAAGATATTTGTGCTAAATTCGCAGTGGCTAAAAGATTATATTTGTTAGGTAAATTGAGATTTCAGCCTGAGCTCCCTGTAACAAACTATGGTACTACGCCTAAACCAACTAAGCTATCAGATTTTGATAAACAGCATAAGACCCCAGTTGTGAAGAAGCAGCACCCGATTCCTATAGCCCACTACGGAGGTCGTCATACTGCTACCATGCTCCCTGGAGGAGGAATTGGCCCCGAGTGCATGTGCCACGTTTCTATGGTTTTCACGTAAGTTAGAATCTTTATTCAGGGACGCTTGTGCGCAGCTTATGTCCAGCAGTGGACGTCTTTCAGCTGAAATGATGATTATTTTCAGTGATTTTTTTAAGACAGGTAGGGAAAGTACTAAATAATACTCAGTCGCCAGTCGGTCGATTCTGTTAACATCTCACCGTGAAAACTTAGGTGGAGTGAGTGTGAATAATTGTACTGTCAATCCACCTTACTAAAGATTAATAGTTCACTTCATGTTCAACTAAGTTTTCACGGTGAGATTTTACAGAATAGCACAGTAGGTTTTACTGGATTGGATGCAATGTTTTTGCTTGTAAATTTAATAATATAGCTTTTTTTAAATACAATTCTTGAATCTATGGATTAAGTGCAATTCACACATTTACGGATCAGGGACTTCGGAGCTTTGGGTAGTCTGGGTTCAGTGGCCCATGAAACTTCTTAACCCTTATAGTCCCGATAACAACGCGGGTTGTCATCGGGCTTCTTCGACAACCCGGGTTTGTCCGCGGATCTTAAGAGGTAGGAGGCTGGTTTTTTTTTGTTTTCAACTCAGTTGAGTTTCGGATCCTAAGAGGTTAAATTTTTTTCCAAGCAAACGTTAACCTTGTGTTGTCGAAGAAGCCCGGTGACAGCCCGGGTTGTCATCGGGACTATAAAGGTTAATACAAGCATACAATATAAATTGAATTTGTTAGCCTTCATGGAGCTCATAATTATCCTGAGTGAATGTACTACTGGAATTTAAAGCAGTGCTGGCTCTAGTTTTTGATCAGGGTAGGGCGAGATGATCTTCGGGCGCCCTTTGGACTCTTTTGATTTATGTAAAAATTCTATTTCGATCGGTTTTATGTTAACTAATCAAAAATCAACCTTTATTGCATTTATCAACACTGCCAACACCACCACAGCTTCCGCATCTCTCAAAAGGCACCATCAACATTTTATTTTGTGCTGGAAATTGTTTTTCTGATTTGGTTTTATGGTACCCGTTGCCATCTGGCACCTAGAGCAACCGCTCCTCTTGCTTTACCCCAAGACTGGCACTGATCAAAAGTATCCTGTTCCAGGGCATGGTCTCTCTGTATTTCACATCCATATATGTTCAGCTGTTGACCCATGTTTGATTCAGAAACAACTTTCATATTTTAATAGTAGTAAATAAGACTAAGACAAAGAGAATGGTTTTATATCGAAAGGCAGTTTATATTGTTATCCATTAGAATTAATATATGCCTACAATACCAACACCTTTTTAAAGAATCTTATTTTAAAAACCACACACCAAGTTCAGTTTCCACTACAAACGTTGTACATAAATTGTCAAAACTACTAGTCATCTTAAACTCAATTTTCAAAGTCATACACTTGATATTCTTTAAAGACGGAATAAAATCGATCGGAAACAAATTGAGGTTCAGTATAGCTAATTAGTGTGCCTCATTGGTCAACTCAGGAATTCAAGACAAGATATTAAAGGGTAACACTTTTAATAGTATTCATGTCCCCACAACGCTCATACAACTGAAGGCAGAAGCGCACGGGTAACCCGTGAAATTAAAATTTTCTTACGTTTTTAGCAACTTGATATTGGAAGAAATTAAAGGTAAAAAATATTTTAAAAAACAAGCTTTTATCTGGGACAATGAACTAAAAAGTTAAAAATATATTCTAGTAAGTATTTGACTTATATTCTTAAAAGCTTGAGACGCTAACCGTAACACAGTACCCGTACAGGTTAGGTACTTACTATACTGCTGTGCCTCAAGCTTTATTGTCCCAGATAATAGCTGGTTTTATAAAATATTGTTTTACCTTTAATTAATTTTAAACTTTTTAGTTGGTTGGTATTTTAATGTAGGCGTGATGTTTTAAAATATTCTATGGATATTATAATGTGATGTAAAGTGCTCCTCAAGACGAATGAATTGAGCCCAAACTCGGTAGGCCTATGTTGTTTTATCACAGAGATGCCGTGGTCACCTTCCAGCTTCATCATCAGGCCCTGGTTATCGTGTAGGCGTAAAACGCTCCTCAAGACGAATCAATCGAGTTCAGACTCGATGGGTTTATCTTGTTTAGTTCAGAAGTTCCTATGGCGATCTTCCGTCTCCATCATCAGACCAGCTTCATGGTACTGTAGCGACATCTATGACGCTACATACGAACTAGAACAGCAAAATTCCTACATCGCGCAAGCAGAGTTCTCCGCGCGGTTTGAACATATACAACAACCCGAAATCAACTATCGGGCTTTTGCCCGGACCAGACACAACACCCGTCTGGTCGGAGGATCCTCCCTTTTCAACGGAGGTTTGCGGGACTTTACACTCTGTTCCGCACACCTCCACAACGACTCATCGAGAAGAGAACAATCGATCTCCGATCTCTGGAGGGGAGTGATGTAGCGACATCTATGACGCTATCATTGTATTGTCACCGAAGATACATAAGTACACCAAATTTGAGTCCAATCGTACATCGGGAAGTGGGTCTAATTTGAGTTGCAAGATTCCACCCGAACAATCAGTTACATACATACGAGTACATACATACATTGCAAGTTAAATAAAAGCTTGTAAACCCCTGACGCTTCCGGGTTACCCTAGCGCTTCCCGCTAGGGTAACCCGCGAAATTCTATTTTTCTCTTCTTATCTTAAGTGATTCCTTCAATGTATCCCACAGAACTTAGTTTCTTTCGTTTTTATAAATTGCAGCACTGTTTGGCATTGTTTGTTGATCCAATTCAACATAAAAGGAATTATGATAAAATAACTAGTAAATTTAAATCATATAATGGTGTGTCCACACCGAAGTAACTCTTTGTTGAGCAACATGAAAATCCTTTATCATAATTATGTAACAAAATGTCGCTCCATTACTTCGGTATGGATGCACCATAAAACAACAATATAGGTTATATAGGTCAAATAGGCAGTCGCTTCAGGCTCCAAGAAAAATAATGGTACTTAGCTGCATCCCGTTAAACTAGAAGCTCAATTCAATGCTACTAAAATCCAGGCGTGTCTTTTCTCTGCTAAAAGTTGCCAATTCCACCCGGCTCCATCGTTCCGAGGTGTAACCGTGCCGATAACCGATCATCTTGATCTTTTTGGTGTCACGTTAACATCCACTCTCAATTTTGGGCCATATATCGAGGCAAAGGCTCAACTGGCTGCCAAAAACGACGGTTCTTCACGCCGGAACAGGTGCTCAAACTTTATCTTGCGCATGTTCGATCATGTATGGAGTACTGCTCTCATGTTTGGGACGAATCTGCCAGATACCTGCATCCCGTTTAACTGGAAGCTCAATTCAATGCTGATAAAATCCAGGCGTGTCTTTTCTCCGCTAAAAGACGCCAATTCCACCCGGCTCCATCTTTCCGAGGTGTAACCGTGCCGATAACCGATCATCTTGATATTTTTGGTGTCACGTTAACATCCACTCACAATTTTGGGCCATATATCGAGGCAAAGGCTCAACTGGCTGCCAAAAACGACGGTTCTTCACGCCGGAACAGGTGCTCAAACTTTATCAAGCGCAAGTTCGATCATGTATGGAGTACTGCTCTCATGTTTGGGTGTTTGGGACGGATCTGCCAGATACCACCTGATGCGCTTGAGTCAAGTGAGAAACGAGCCAAGAGGATCATTGATAAATGATAGATGATGTTTTTTCAGTAAATAGGTTACAAGGAACCTTTTTACACGTCAATATTTTGTCAGTTTAAGTTAGATGAGGCCGGTGTTACCTAGCTGACTACCCTGAGAAGAAACACCGAAACAAACTCAGAGGTCAAAGTCTCTTTTAAAGTGTTCAAATCCATACAATGTGTACTGGTTAAATCATATGAGAACCATGTAGTACGTTTATGTCTGGGATGAGCTTTTTGAAGAAAGCAACAGAAATTCGAGTGGACCTGTCCAGACAGTGCAAGCATTTGTCAGTCATCGCGAAGCTCAACTCAGAACTTTGAGGAGCTCAACGAACCGACGAACAATACCAAAGTAAGGACATTTGAGTAGGCCGCAAAAATACTCTAACTGCCAGACAATCATAAAATCTACATGAACATAACGACATACATAGTTCTCGCATTCACATTATTCTATATGAGGACCATGCAGCCTAGTGTCTGTAATGGTCTTTTGAAGAAAGAGCCACACATATTTGAGTGGACCTGTCCAGTCAGTGCAAGCATTTGTCAATAGTCGAATAGCTCAACTTAAAAACCACTAAGGAGCTAAATGACTTGACGAACAATACCAAAGAAAGGACATTTGGGTAGGCCGCAAAAGTACTCAAACTGTTAGACATATGTATATATATATATGAGTATGAAAATTCCTTCATATTTGAACACATCAATTGTGCGTACAGCTAAGGAGTGGAATTCCCTGCCAGAGTCTGTGTTTCCTGATAGCTACAACCTGGGAGTCTTTAAGGCCCTTCTCGCGGTCCAGTGGCGCCCTCATTGAATAAAAAATCGTAGCATAGCACAGAAAATAAATATTAAAAAATCCAACTTCACGTTTGTTACAAAGAGGATAAAGAATTTTTACGTTGTTAAAACAGGTCTCAAAATGTTTCGTATCCAAAGTAGTAGACAAAGTGCCAAAAACGGCCGTTTCTGACACTTTTGCCTACTACTTTGGATACGAATCGAGAAGGGCCTTAAGTCAAGAGTGAATGGGTTACTTCTAGGCTAGCGTGGTCCACCTTCGATCACATCATCGCTTACCATCAGGTGAGATAGTGGTTAAACGCGAGCCCATTAATGATAAAAAAGCTGACTGAAACAGAGGAAAAGGATTGATAGATAATGGAGAGTTGTTGCGCCACTTCTTCCCCGCTAAAACACTAGGAAGTGGTGACAGGTGCATATTTGGCGGACTGTCTTTATGCAAACTATGACGTTTAAAAAGTGCTGGATCACAGCCTAGTTTGAATAAATTACTTTGGATTTTGATTTCTGAATGAAATAATATTTGTAGCAAATCATCAATTAAGCAAACATTTTTTTTTGTTGTTGTAAAATTGTCTTATGGATCGAGGATGGAGGAAAGATAATTTTGAGAGCTATATTGATGTGTTAAATGATTATAATTTACTTACTTACTATTCTATCAAAATTAATTATTAGCATTGTTAACTTTTACTTTATTAAAATTATATTTTTCAGGCCTAGTAATACGGAGCCAAATAAAAGTATCTTACAAATAAATGATTTGCGTCTAATAAGCGTGAAGTAATTATCCTTTCTGTTAAAACTGGCATGTTCATGAAAATTACGCAAAGTGAGTGACTTATTACAAGTACCTACTAATAGTTTTTGCCCGCGTCTACGCCCGCATGTCGGTCGAATACCCCCCTTTTCAAACCAACGAATGAAAAAACGAAGAGGAAATGAACGAGAATAAAAAAAATATCCTTTGCCAGGTAGAATTTAAGCTTTTGGCTGATCGGAAAAAGCCACGGGTCGCTGCGCATTAGCAAATTCATGTGACAGCAGGGTTGAGAGGTTGCTTAGGGGTAGCGGATAAATTCATTTAAAAAAAAAGCGTTTTTGAGAGGTGGGATACTACGTAGCGAAACGCGAACTTCGCACACGACGTTAAATTTGAATCGAACTGTAATGGTCTATAATTGTGCCAAAATCATACGAACCCGTTTAGTATAGCATAAGAAGTTAATAATTCTAAATAGGCAGGGTTACGTTCACGTTGATCCGCGTAAATATGAATAAAAATCATAAATACACCCATAGAAAACGTGCAACTTGAAACTCCATTCTTTAAAGTATAGATCAAGAAGAGTTGTAAACTAAGCAATATTAAGGGGCCTTTTACAGTCCACTAGCGCCGCCAATCGAAAAAATGTCATAACTCGTAAATAGAATCAAAAATACAAAATGTGGTCTATTATTAGTGTAGAAAAGGCAATAACGTAATTTTATAACACATTGTCAACACTTGAAATATAGCTGTTTAGCTAAATCGTGCATTTTTAACAAAAACGGCCGTTTATGTTTGGAATGCACGATTTAGCTAAACAGCTATATTTCAAGTGTTGATAAGGTGTTATACAATTACGTTATTGCCTTTTCCACACTAATAATAGAACATAATTTTGTATTTTTGATTCTATTTACGAGTTATGACATTTTTTCGATTGGCGGCGCTAGTGGACTGTAAGAGGCCTCTTAAGTAAGTACTAAGTAACGGTTCTTTTCTTTCTTTCAGATGGACAGCTGAAACCTTTGCTGAAAAATGCTAATTCTTAGCCTAATTTGAATAAACGAGTTTTGAGAAGAAAAATCAGGCGCAGGACCAACGGATTACGTGCATTCCGAGGCACGAGGGTGTCACACCCCCAAATCCCAAACTCCGGGACTGCTACTGAGTATTTCCTAATGGAGTAGCACTTTTTACCCGACCCCGGGAATCGAAAGCAGGACCTCACGCTCAACATAGGTGAAGATGTTGCGTTGGTCTGGCGGAATTTCTATAATGAAAGACAGAAAGAAGAAGAAAGAAAAAGAATTTATTTGCCACAAATTAACGGCATACACAACAATATGATTTTGACTAACTTAACCCTTATCGGTAGTGTTAGTAGATCTTATAATTTTATTGTGATTTTGTGTGTCTTTTGTGTGCACTGAATAAATGTTTTATCTATCTATCTATATTTCTATGTTAGTAACAAGTTAAAATAAGACAATGGAAAAAATAAGACTAATATATCCATAGTACTTTTAAAGTTGCTCCAATTTACAAAGTACTGAGAGAGAACCGCATGGTATGGACACGTAATGAGACGAGTTGATATGACCAAGAAAGTTTTGATATACGAGGAGAATAAGAGAAGCTGTGTACGACCAAGGTTCTATTATTTTTTAAGCTATTGCATAGCTTCTATCGCGGGCCTTGAGCGTGGAGACCGAATCCAGAAATTCCGTAACGAAAAAAACCTTACACCCCTCACTCCGACCGGCACAGCGGTGATACTTTTTAGTTTTGCCATCTATCGATGAATAGTGATGATGATGACGTTGACGACGATGACGATGACGATGATGATGATGATGATATTTATCTTGTTACGCCAAAGAAGTGTAACTTTTTACGTGCGTGTAAAAAGTGTAACTTGAATTAATATCAAAGAAAAAAGAACAAAGGAAAAAAAATACTGCGTAGATAAAATAAATAAATAATTATAATTGCATAAGTTGATAAAAAATGCTATGCAATGCTTTACCGCGGCAGTCTCCGAGTGCCACACGTCTTTTTTTTTTATTGATGGCAAGCAGAGCCGATGTCGAATATTCTGCCAATGCTATAAGTAAATTGGAAAAGAAAGTGTTTGAATAATTAATTTAATAAAATAATAAACTAAACAGCAACTGTAGACAGAAAAAACTTCAATTGATACAGTTGAACTTGTTGGGTTAGTTAGTACTAGACTGAAACAAACAAAAAATGAAAAACATAAATATAATAATGGTTAAAACAAGGGTTAAAACATATACCACAAACACAGATACATTTGGAGTTATGACTCATAATTTAATATTGTTGTGGTGGATGAAGCTCATCAGCGCGACAAGCAGATCAGGTGAAGAATATGTTATTATAGATGGGAAATTGATTGGAAGAGCAATCTTAAATGTAGGGAGACTGCTATGTAAATACAGTTAAGGTTGTGACTGACAGAAACTTATCGTCTAATACAGTGACTGATGGAATGGACAGAAGAACGGACATGAAGAAATCTCGGTACTTTGATCTTTGCACCATGCAACCATCCATCAGTCATGACTTTTGGAATTGAGTGACGCTTTCATGATCGTGTAATGGGCACCTAAAGGCCTACGCATACCGGGACGGAATGGCAGAGGATTTTGCCTCCGGTCAGCGCACACTAGCCGCTTAGATTCCGCATTCCGGCGGCCTACCAAGATATCCCGCGACGGCAACTCGCCGCGTCACGCCGATGTATGCCTTATAATAAATACGTGTGAAGAGGGATAGTTCGCAATGATAGAATGCGCTGTCACAAAGGATGAACACTGATTTACTACAGGAAGGACAATGGAATGCCTGAGGCATTAAGTCCGCCTCTGTACTTGTATGTGCGTAAAGTGTTTAATAAATAAATAATAAATAAGGACCTGTATTGTATCCCTCTGGACCCACCCGTGCCCCTTTCTCATCTTGAGTACTCTGCCTGTCGACTTCGATGTCTGGTCATCAACCAATCACCGTCATTTCCGCTTCCCAACGCCCTCGTCACTCTCACCAGCGAGTTCACCAACCTCTTCGGCCTGAGTGACTCCGTTATTCTAGCGGGAGATCTCAACGCCAAACATCCAGCATGGAATAGCAGCTTTACCAATCCCAGAGGCAGGTTCATGTATAACCTGAGCTCAACCTTAAAGTTCGATATCATCACTCCGATGTGTCCAACCCACTTCCCCCACGATCCCAATCACACACCCGATATTCTCGATGTGGCGCTACTAAAGAATGTAAACATCCGTTTACACTTGATAGAAGCAATACACAAACTTTACTCAGATCACTGCCCTGTGATCATGCATCTGGGCTCCCGCTCGGGTCAACCCGACCCCAGCCAGCCTCCCCCGACCCAAGTAATTACCGACTGGAAGAAAGTAAGCGATAGTCTGAAATCTACCACGTCGGTTCACCTGGACTTCATCCCTGAACATATAGACTCAGTCGCTGACACGACGGCAGCGATCGACTCGCTTACGAATCACGTACAATCCGTCTTGAACGATTGTTCCAAGGGTAGTTCCAGTGACGGAAGACCGCCGCTGGAAACTCCCGTATGATATACGGAATCTGTTAACCGAGAAGAACGCAGCCATCCGTGCGTACCGTGCTTTTCCCTGCGACGCCAACAAGGTTCACATGCGCAACTTACAGCGTGCTGTTAAGGAACGCATTGCTGAGCATCGTTCTGCGAGTTACGATAAGATGCTGAGCGAACTCGAGCCCACCCATCAGGCCTTCTAGAATCTTCAGAGAAAGCTGCGTTCTAAGGATGAGGCTTCCATGCCTCATCTCATTCGCCCAGATAAGAGTGTCGCTTTTGACAACTCTGAAAAAGCGGAATGCCTAGCTGACAGTCTTAGAGTCCCAATGTTCCCAGCTCTCAACCAGTAGACCTACCTTGACATGGTGGATGCTGAAGTCGAAAGGAGATCTTCCCTCCCACCTGTCGAAGATCCTGTTGATCCTCTACCCCCCGTCACCCCAGACGAGGTGGAGGATCATCAAAAAGCTCCAGCCCAGAAAAGCCCCAGGCTCTGATGACATCACCAACAGAGTGATCCAACTCCTCCCCGCCCAACTTATTATGCTTATGACCGCCATCTTCAATGGCACCTTAAGCAATAATATTTTCCCCCAAGCATCGAAACAGGCCACTGTCATTGGTATTCCCAAACCAGGCAATATGACAAGCCTATTTCTTGGGAGAAGAAAGCTAAATACCTGGATGTGGCAGCTAAATCCGGGACCACTCCTTCGCTGAGCACATAAAGCAGGCTCGCTCGCGCCATGTTAAACGCTCGCAGCAAATTGTCACTCAAGTGCAAATTGCGAACCTTTACCGCGGTCATTTGTCTAATTATGACCTATGCTGGCCCTGTCTTCGCACACGCCAAGCCCGGTCTCCTCCATAAAATGCAGACCCTTCAGAACCGCTTCCTCCGCAAAGTAGTGGGAGCCCCCTACTTTGTTCGGAATTAAGAGCTGCATATAGATCTCAAACTCCTCACTATTCAGTAGTTCATAAAACGACTCACCAATCGTTTCCTGGACACTGCTGCTAAACATTGCAACCACGTAATCGTATCGACGACGGCGACCCTACCACCGTGCTCCAAGTGTGCCGTAGGGTACAATACAAAAACACAGACCACCGTCCTTCCGCCCTCGTCGTCAAGGCCCGTCGCGAACGTTCACGTCAACGTCCTCCCCGTCCCTTGCTTGAGCCAGCACGCACCGCTGAGCCTGTGACGCCCTAAGCCGAGGCCCGTACCCCGCAGGAGATGCCCTTAGCGTGTTGTTGCTTAGTTTGTAAGTTTAATAAGCCCTGGCTGGAGGCTTTAATAAATTCAAGCCCCCACAGGCAAGTCCGGTTAAGCAGACGGACAACCTCAGAGGTTTACCGGCGAGATGCCACACAAAAAAAAAGAAAAGGGTTTAAGTAATTAGTTTTTTTTCTGTTATAACAATTGTTTGACATTGTAATAAAATTTATATTTCTTTATTTACAATTCCGTTTTATTTTATGCCTTGGTAAATAAAAATAGATACTTACCCTCAATTTTTTCTGAAAGCTGAATAAATTGCCTTTCAAATGGTGTACCAAAATCATACTCCTATTTAGACTATTATTGTATAAAGATAAAATTTGCGAGGTTGTAGGGGGTAATCTCTTGGCGGGTAGTGTTCCACGCGCGCCTAAAAGAGATGTCAGCCACCACTGACGGGGCCCATCATGGCCGATGCCTGCATGCCAAGCGGTCGCGGATAAATTCGTAACAGAGTTGCCGCGCCCCTGGTCAATTAGGCAAGGAAAAGGAACAGTTAGGGGTGGGTTTTTAGTCAGTAAAAGTCTGACACGCCCTCCCGCTCCACACAGCGGGAGAAGTCATGGGATGACATTCCACCGCCAAAAAAAAGGGGGTTGATCTCTGGATCTATTGAACCGATTTTGACATTTTTTTTTACCAATAGAAAGCCATGTTATTTGTGAGTGTGGCTTAGAGCATTTAAACTAGTCAAGGGTATAACTTTTTGAAATCCACGCGGACGTATTCACGGGCGAAGTGCTACCTAGTCATTGAATAAATATGGTTTAAATTATATAGGAGATTTTTGTGACGCCGAGTGTATTAATATTATTTTGTTAAAACATTGCCTCTCTAGATTCTGTATCGTTGGTGTGTTCATAACATGTAAGCTTACATACACAAGACACCCAGACTCAGAACAACTATTTATAGTACATTGTTCCGTACGGGCATCGAACCCGCGACATGCAACGCAGTAGCGGAACGCTCAACCATTGCGTCAAAACTGTGTCGTCATGTATAAGACATACTTATCTCAAAAGAAATCGCCACTGAGGTCATTCTAAATGATCACACAGCCCAAAACATCCTCGTCTCTGCTATAGATACATCGCTTACATAAAGCGAGAGGTGGACAACAGTACGACATGATACGTGTCGTACCATCATCATCATTTCAGCCGAAAGAAGTCCACTGCTGGACGTAGGCCGCGAGTGTCACCACAACGACCGGTTCTGTGCGTCTCGCATCCATCGGCTACCCGCGACCCCCAACCATCATCACCAGTCCACCTAGTGGCAGGCCTTCTACCACCCGATCTTGATAAAATCGGTGTGCTCTCACTGGCATCTCAATTGAGAAGCCGTTTCGCCACACTGTAGTTGGTCAGTGTCACCGCTGCCAACTATACCTATGGTCATTCGCAACGCAATGAGAGTTTTCGAAAATGCATACACCAGGTGGCAGCAGTAAGGCGTCCCCGAAGGGTCCAAACGGAAAAAAAAAGAAACTATTGCTGTCATTCACGTCACGTGTCCGTCGTCTGTCACAATATTTTGTTCCGAAGAATTTTATTTTATAACTTCCTTTTGACCTATGAACTAGAAAGGTGTCTCAAAAAAAACCCAGGCCCGGCGCAGTGGTAATGTATCTCAAAATTAAGTGTATAAGTACATAGGTTTTTTTTAGAAAAAGAATAAACGCTAAATCCGGTGGCTTTTTTTTGGGAAATAGTATTTTTGCCATAAAAAGTTTTGCAGGCGTTCATATCAAAAACTGAATTTTTGACAATAAATCGTAATTAATAGCTGATTAGTTCAAGTGTCAACACACTAAATAGTATTTAATAATATAAATAGAGCAGTGGTGGCCCAGTGGTATTGGCTGCGACTCACAAGTTGTAGGTCGTGGGTTCAAACCCAGGCAGGAGTTTTACTTTGTGTAAATTATTTCATCACCACTGCTCTCGAAACGGTGAAGGAAAACATCGTGAGGAAACCGGCATGTTCTAGAACCAAAAAATTCGAAGATATGTAACATCCACCAACCCGCATTGGGCCCGCGTGTTGAATTACGGCCCACACCCTCTCACAGAGAGGAGGCCTGTGGCCCAGTGGTGGAGACATTAAAAGGCTGATGATGGTGAATATAAATAAACAAAGGGTCATTTATGAAAGACTAGACGCAAACATATCAGAAGTTTCAGACTGCCCGGAATTAAGCGAAGAAGAAATGATAAAATTCGTCATTGGAACATATCATGTTAATTAAGATCGCACTCTTGTATTGTAGCGAACATTAAAAAGAAGCGTCGTTTATGAAATAGAATTGGTCCTCTGACCAAATAACAATGGCAAACAACCAAATCCTTCGTTCCGTGGTTCCTACAAGCTATAAAATTATGCGGCTACGTATTCAATCACGACACGTGCGGAACAAGATTTGACGCGTCAACGTCCCCTCGCGTCGCCATAACAATAGGTTTAATATACCTATATTTTAAACGACACAAGAATCCAATAAAAGAAAACTGTTGCTCATCAAAAAGGAACATTAGTAGGTATGTTTGCTACCCGGGCCTGCGGACGGCGAGTAATGGGTAGCTCGCCGTCCGGTCAGCACCAGGCCCGAGAGTCGACGGCGCGTAGTGTTCCACGCGCGCCTCAAAGAGTTGTCAGCAATTAGGACGGCCCGTCATGGCCGATGCCTGCCCGGGGGTTGAGGATAAATTCGAAACAGAGTTACCTCGCCCCCGGGCACTAAGGGCAGGAAGGAACAGGGGTGGGTTTTAGTCAGAGTCTGACACGCCCTCCCGCTCCACCCAGAGCGGGAAAAGTAATTGGATGATTTCCCACCCACAAAAAAAAAGAAAAAAAAGGATGTTGCGCTCACGTAATGAGCGTAAGATACTACCTGGCTTGGGCAAGGCATCAACAGTAGGATTTCAACTTTCCGGTTATAGGCTTAGATGATGTATTATATTTGCACAATATATAAATAATAGAGTTAATATGACAAAATAACACACGAGAGGAATGTATTTGCAATTTTTCTCGTCCCCCTTCCGAGGAGGGTCGTAGCCCACGTAATGCGTTCTTTATTGCCCACGGAACCAAACGGTAGTCGTCAGACTTATAAAATATTTAATCTGCAAACTGCAAAACATTTAAAAATAACAATAATCTTTTCTTAGCACCCCGCAAAATTTCTAGGTGTAGGTTGCGTTGTTATGTACGATTTATTGTCAAAAATTCATTTTTTGAAAAGAACGCCTGCAAAACTTCCTAGAGCAAAAATATCACTTTAGCCACATGATTAAGCTTTTAATCTTTTTTAGAAAAAAAAAAATCCAACACTTAATTTTGAGATATATTATTTTTGCGCCGGGCCTGGGTTTATTTTGTATGGAATTTGAGACACCTCCTTTGGTGATACTGTTTTTTTCTTAGCTATTTCCCGCATTTGGTACGGAACCCTAAATGTGCGTAGTCCGCGCACTTGGCCGGTTTTTTATAGGGTGGGAAATCATCAAATAACTTCTCCCACTCTGAGTGGAGTGGGAGGGTGTGTCAGACTCTTACTGTGTTCTTTTCGATGCCTTTACCAAGGCCGCTGTGACTTCTTTGATCACTCCCGCCACCCTGGCGGAGGTCCTGACACCTGACCTCCAAAACGCTTTAGCTTATGTCAAAAATGACAGTTAAATGTACGCCTACGTCATGTTTACGTCATTTTTATGCTATCAAAGTAGAAGACCTTTCGCCTAAGTGGTGCCAACTAGTGGCTTATATTTTCATGAAAACCCTTATTGCTTTACAGCTTCCAGATGCGTCAAGTGCCCGGCGGAGCACGGCACTGTAGATTGCCCCCGTTCCAAAGACTCCTCGCAGTGCACATAACCACTTCGCTATGGTTTGCGCGGACAGTCTGGGCACCTCTTTCATCTGAAAGTGAAAGCTCCAGGGTAGCCCGCGAAATTCAAATTTTGTTACGTTTTTTGCAATTTGCAGGTCAGTGGCAGGTGGTATCTTGGTCAAAATTTGATTCGCAGCCGTAGCAAGTATATATTTATAGAATTATATTCATTAAAATCATCAATACAACTTTCTCTGTTAGGATTGATGCCAAATGTAAGAATTTCATAAAATCATGACATTTGGTATCAATTCGAACTGAAAGAGTTGTATTGATGATTTTAATGATAACAGTTCTGTAAATACGTACTTGCTACGGCCGCGAATCAAATTTTGACCAAGATAGAACCTGACACTGACCTGCAAATTGCAAAAAACGTAACAAAATTTGAATTTCGCGGGCTACCCTGGCGTATCCACCTTAAGTTCTCCACTTGTGGCTTAGGCATGACTGGCCTTCAACCGATTTTCCATAATTTTCACGTTTACTCACCGCCCTCTTACCTGAACCGAACCTGTTGTGCTAATGGCCATATCGATGAGAAGAACCTCCTTAATATCGCGATATCCATTTTGAGAGGCGGAGATGCTAGAATTACTATCCTTTTAATATATTTAAATATAAAACAATCCAAAAACATTGGATTTAGGAATTTTCTATAATAGCTAACATGTTTTTTACTAAGGCTACCTACCTACTCACAATTAAGATATAACCGACTTCTGTTGCTGTACTACTACTAGAACTAATAAGTTCAAACAGCAAACCAAACAGGGTTCTTGTAGCTTGAAAATTTAAAGTTCCCAGGAATTTTCTATAATAGCTAACATGTTTTTAACTAAGGCTACCTACCTACTCACAATTAAGATATAACCGACTTCTGTTGCTGTACTACTACTAGAACTAACAAGTTCAAACAGCAAACCAAACAGGGTTCTTGTAGCTTGAAAATTTAAAGTTCCCGCGCGTTTTTTGTTTCATTCTTATTCCGCAAACAATGGCACTAGCGTCAGCTGTCAGGTAGTAGGAGTATTGGCTATGGATGCCTTTTTACTATAGAGTGTATTTTCCTTTACCATCCTCTATGATTTTTCGTTTTCCTCTTCCTGTGATTATTTAACAGTTGAGCCGAAATATTTGCGCAAAAATCGCGATGGCTGTGAGATTATTAAGTAAACTGAGTGCTCGTCCTGAACTCCGTGGTGTCGTAAACTTCAGTTCTGCGGCTGCACCAGCTACGCTATCAGATTACGATGTTCAGCATAAGACCCCAGTTGTGAGGAAGCAGCACCTGGTTCCTAAGGCTCATTATGGAGGTCGTCATGCTGTTACCATGCTCCCTGGAGGAGGAATCGGTCCGGAGTGTATGGGTTACGTTCGGGACATTTTCAAGTAAGTATTATAACCTTTTTGTTTGAACCTTATAGGACTGTCAGGGAGGGAAAGAAATCAGCTGATTTATTAAAAAATATAAAACTGTAGATTTTCTTCTGTTTTCTTTATTACTACGCTATTTATTGGCGTGAAATTGCTTACAATTAATTAATTTATCCTTGCTATATCACAATTCAAATTATTTTGTGTTTAACTTTTAAAGAATAGTATTATTTTATTAGCACTACTGTTCTAAATTGAAACTGCAAATATGTAATAGGATACAATTTTGGACTTAGGTGACAATTTTTGTTAGTATTGCTTGGCCTTTAATTAACCACCAACTTTCCTGATGGTAAGCGATAATGTGCTTGACAATGGAGCATGCTTGCCTGAAAGTGGCATCAATTGGATTGATGTTATGACTTTGTTTAGAGAAATTTTCTACTCTAATTGCTTTTCAGGAAGGCCATAGCTAATTTATATTAACAACTACACTTCTGGACACATCTATTGGCCCACCTTGTATTTTCACTTTCGTTTGGTCCTAACTAAAATTTTATATTAGGTCGAGCAAAAAGTTTTTATGCAGTTTTGAACCTGGCACATTCACAATTTCATTCAATAGTCTTTTTTTGAATTTCGAACACAGAATATAAAGAAACAAAAGACAATTTGGAGCCTGTTTGTTGATATCAAACAATCGAATACTAAGAAAACTTGGTTTTATTGGTTTACTTGGATTTAATTCTTGAAAAAGTGATTGATATCTTTGGTTTTGCAACAAACATTACTTATTCTTAACATTAAGGTGAGGTTCTATCAATAATCTATGGATACTTCACCTGAAGTCGCCGCCCAAGCTGTGGCACTTATTCAGGCCGGACACAGCCAAAGAAACGTGAGTGCTCAACTTAATTTAAGTCGATCTGCGGTCCGAAATGTTTATCGGAGGTACCTAGATACTGGCGGCTTTGTTCACAACTGAAAGGCAGGATCGATTCATCGTGACGACCAGCTTGAGAAATCGTCACCTTACCTCCATTGAGATACAAAACCAACTTCGCGACTTCCACGGAGTATCTGTGAGCGCTCGAACTGTTCGGAGAAGGTTAAAAGAACGCGATATGGTACCACACAAGCCAGCTAATGGGCCCAAACTAACGCGAGCCCACCGAACAGCGCGCCTTCATTTCGCACGCAGTCATTTAAATTGGACACAGCAAGATTGGAGCCGTGTACTCTTTTCTGATGAGTCTAAAATTGTGTTACATGGCAATGATGGAAGGAAGAAGGTCTACCGACGTAAGGGAGAGCGTTTCGCACAATGCTGCTTTGAAGAGAGGGTTGCTTATGGCGGTGGCTCATGGACTGTCTGGGGCGGTATATCCGCGAGCGGCAAAACTCAACTTGAGGTTGTTACAGGACCACGGCTGCCAACATTAAATGCTGAAAGGTACATTCGTGAGTGCTTAGAACCTCACGTGATACCATACGCGGACTATGTGGGCCCAAATTTCCTTTTTATGCATGATAATGCAATAGCCTATGTGGCGGGCATCGTCAGGGAATATCTTCGGGATGTGAACATCACAGTTATGGACTGGCCAGCCAGAAGCCCAGACATGAACCCCATTGAGTACATGTGGGACGAGCTAAAAAGACGTGTTAGGGCTCGTCAGTCAGTTGCCCAGACGATGCAGGAGTTGAAAACTGCCATAGAAGAGGAATGGGAGATGATCCCTCAAAATTTTATAGAGCGGTTGATAAACTCTATGCCTAATCGTATGAGAGCTGTGGTAGATGCCCATGGAGGCAACACGCGTTATTAAATTAAACCTTTATTTGATAAAACATGTTTTTTATTCAAAAATCAATTGCCTTTAACAAGGCGCATATCCGACTTGTTAGGCGTAGCTCCATGTCGTATGGTATTCTGAATTCAAATTTAAAACAATACGATCGAAAAAGATGGTAAAATGTATCAGGTTTAAAACTGCATCAACAGTTTTTGTTCAATCTAGCAATCATATTTCGGTAGGGGCCATCGAAACCTAAACTCTAAGGTGGGCCAATAGATGTGTCCAGAAGTGTATTTAAAACAAAAGATTACAATAGTCTTCTATTTGTTAATTTATTATGCACAGACATTGACATAATTATTAATTATATAGATATAGCATGTTTCTGGTTTCTAAAAATTGATGCATTGTTCCCTAATCTTCAAGAGCGGGTGGCAATCTTTACGAGCAATTGTGTACGTTTCAAAGACAATGCCAGGCTGAACCACACCTACCAGTTGTGCAACATAACTTTGAAGCACCGCGCGTTGGGTTATTGATTATGTTTGTAAATGTTATTTCTTTAAAAATTCGATAATATCAGTTACAAGGTTATGTCACAATAACACATCATGGTATACTAAGAAGTGGTGTACTGTAGTGTTTCTTGTTTCGTAAGCGTGTATTTTAAGCAAATGTTCCGACAGCTCTATCTATACTATTTATATCTATTTGCAAAGATCATGTTGCATTCATGTAATGTTATCAATTTCTTTAGTAATTGGAATGGCCTCATACTAATTTGTGTAATAATTAGTGTTTAGTATTGATAACACTACATATTAATTATATGTCTTTATGGTTAGAAATAATTATGTTATCCTATAATCCAAATGAAAAATTATTATAAATGCAAAAGTAAGTTTGAAAAACCACTGATCCAATCGTCATGAAATTTTACATACACATTGTCTGGGATACAGAAAACATTTGGAGAACACAAAAACGTCATCAAGATATCCGTATTTTTCGTTTTTGTTCAGTTTCTCAAAAAGCGCTAAAGCAATTTCTATAAAATTTATATGGGTCCACCTCGGGAGTATAATATACTCCCGAGGTGGTCCCATATAAATTTTTAATATTATAAAGAATTTTAAAAATCGGTCCACAACTGACGGAGAAATGCGCGGACATACATAAAAAAAAAAAAACGAACAGTCGAACATAGAAGCTCCTCCTTTTTCGAAAGTCGGTTAAAAAGGACATTGGGGGTACCCCTCATCCAGAAAAAAGTACTGTTCCCGAGAGAAAGAACAATTTCTTTCTTTCTTCTTTCAGATATGTAAAAGCTGTATGTTTGTCAATAAATCAATCCTCAACAGCTAAATGTATTTGGATGAAGTTTGGTACTAGTGTAGACCATGACCTGTATATGGACATATTTTTTTTTTTATTGCAGTGATAAGTTATGAACAGATAAACTAAAATAGTGAACAAAAATTCATTTTGGGAGAAAAATAAAACAAACTTTTTAGGAGTTAAAGTCAATCTATGTTTCGTTCATCATTGTTTTGTTAACTTATTTTATGAAAGCGAGGGCTGAATTTTCAATAATCTGATAACTATTTCATGTCAATTTTTTTTAAATTTACTGTTATCTTTTTTGTTACCACGGTATCTCGGTTTACTCGTGCAAAGCGATGGAAAAATAGATTGGACTGTTGAGCACAGAATTAACACTGGATGGATGAAATGGCGGCAGGTCACTGGGACTATCTGCGACTCCCGCATTCCCCTTAAACTTAAAGGGAAGATTTATAAAACAATGGTCAGACCTGCTGTCTTGTATGGTTCAGAATGTTGGGCCACAAAAGGGATGAATGAAAAGCAATTGCATGCGGCTGAGATGAGAATGCTAAGAGCGATGTGTGGTGTTACGCGCATGGATAGAATTAGGAATGAGTAATAAGAGGAAGTCTGAAAGTGGCACCGCTGACTGAAAAGTTGTGTGGAAATCGGTTGTCGTGGTATGGGCATGTGATGCGGAGGAGTGGAGAAAATGTCGTGAGGAGAGTCTTGTGTGTGGATGTGGATGGCTATAAGAGTAGGGGAAGGCCAAAGAAACGATGGTTGGACTGTGTGAAAGAGGATATGGGTAAAAAGGGGGCGACAGAAATGACGACTAATAGAGGAGTATGGAAGAAAAAGACATGTTGCGCCGACCCCAAATAAATTGGGATAAGGGCAGGAGAATGATGATGATCTTTTCTGTTACCACATGAGTTTCGGTATAGGCCGAAACTGGAAGAGGAGCCGATAATTTGATTTCGGCTAAAAGTCGTGCTTCGGTCAGACACAAATTTTTAATATTATTTAGGTTTACAGACCCACTTGTTTGCTAACCTTTGCCAACTATTTTGAGGTTGAGATCAAGAGATATTGGCTTAGACCAAATATCTCTCCAAAAATGTCTTATTATTCATAAAATGCTACATTCAAAATATTCTTTTCAGGTACATTGGTGCTCCGATCGACTTTGAGATTGTGGACATAGACCCCAACGTAGACAACGATGAGGATGTCAAGTACGCTATCACCACTATCAAGAGGAATGGTGTTTGTCTTAAGGTGTGTTTGAAGTCAACGCGTTTATCACTACATAGTGTAAAACAAAGTCGCTTTCTCTGTCCCTATATCCCTATGTATGCTTAAATCTTTAAAACTACGCAACGGATTTTGATGCGGTTTTTTTTAATAGATAGAGTGATTGAAGAGGAAGGTTTATAAGTATAATTTGCACCCGAGCGAAGCTGGGGCGGGTCGCTAGTTTTAATTAAACCTTTAACAGACATTGTTGTCTTGTCATGGAGTCTTTGGCTAGCCTGCGTTCAGTGCCAGCTCTAGCCTTTGATTAGGATAGAGCGAGATTGTCTTTCGGCGCTCTTTGGTCAAAGCTTTCGCTTACACGTAACTTCTACTTCTGTTTTACTAACTATAAAATGACCTTAGATGGCCCACTGCTTTAAAATGCTCTTAGATGGCTCACTGCTATAAAAATGCCTGAGATAGCCCATTGCTATAAATGTTCTTAAATGGCCGACTTCTATGAAATGGCTTTAGATGGCCTACTGCTATTTAATTATTTAAATTAAAGTAGGCTGTACTTCACACATCACAAATTACACAAATCAGGAACACTTATTTACTACAGGACTAATGCACAATTAAAATAAATTCATAGTATTATTGCTTATACAAAAAGCAGCCTCCTTACTACAGCGCCTGCATGGTAGTGACAACGGCATTCTAAAAATGATCGCTGGCAGAGCAGATTGTCCCTTTCAGGCACACTGTGTGGGAACAGTCATAGGTCTGCATTAATAAATAATTAAGTAATTTGTGAATACTAACATAATATTTGCTAAGCACTATTGTTACTAACACCAAAATACTAACCAAATTATAGACATCGTCTGAAATAAAGTTTTATTTAATTATAAATAATTACTATTTACTAAAAGATTAGTTTTTAAATGTCACTAAAACCTATAAAATGGTCTTAGATGGCCCTCTGTAAAATATTATAGCAAAGGGCCATCTAAGGCCCACTACTATAAAATGGCCCTACCTAATGGATCACCAACGTGACCTAAAACAATCAGACCATGCTTTATTGACATATTTTTTAACCCTTGTTTAAAAAACACACTAACCATATGCTTAGTTTATAAAACACTGATTAGCAGATTCTAAACTCAAGATTGCATAATGTCTCATTCATCACATTCAATCGTCTAGAGGACAACACCTTCAAATTATTAGGTCAGTCCTTTACCACCCACATCTATCCTTTTCCAGGTCAACAATATTAAATTAAGAAGCTGCTAATCAGTGTTTAAACTAATCACATGGTATTTTCTTTATAAATAGGTCCACGGTGAAGGAAAACATCGTGAGGAAACCGGCATGTCCTAGAACCAAAAATTCGAAGACATGTGACATCCACCAATCCGCATTGGACCCGCGTGGTGGAGAACGGCCCTCACTCTCTCACAGCGAGGAGGCCTGTGCCCCAGCAGTGGGGGCATTAAAAGGCTGATGATGATTACTAAGAAATAAAACCGTAATTTTGATTGCTTCCACCAGGGTAACATCGAAACCAAGAGTGAGGCAGCCTACGTTACCTCCCGCAACGTAGCTCTCCGCAACGAGCTGGACATGTACGCCTACGTCATGCACTGCAAGTCCTTCCCCGGTATTACCACCAGGCATAAGGATATTGATATTCATATTGTCAGGTAAGAAGTTTTTCATATACGTATATCACTTATCTATGCTGTCGCCACCACGGGTGAGGTCCTCCATTCACTAGGCCGAAATTTGGAAATATTTCATTTATTAGGAATAAATAATTAAAATCGGTACTATACGCCCTGTTTAGTTTTTTTACTTACACTACTCAATCTCACACATTTTTTTAATCAGAATATAAGTAATGTCGTGCGGGTCTGGGATCTTAGGCAAAGTAGCCCAGAGTCTGGATTTTTGCTCAATTGATGCTAATATGGAAATCATGTTGATCAATTTCTGCATAGCTATATTATTATTACTACCAAGCTTTTGCCCAGCAGTGGGATAGGTACCACTGCTAGGCGAAAGCCACCTTCCATTCCTTTCAACGCGCAACGGTCTCCATTTTGCACTAATTCTTTCGAATTCTTACTAGAAACTAGCCTTAACTATACTGATCCTCTTCCCCAGACAAAACACAGAAGGCGAATACGCCATGTTGGAGCACGAATCAGTGCACGGAGTCATCGAGTCCATGAAGGTCGTGACTGCCAGCAACTCTGAAAGAGTGGCGCGGTTCGCCTTCGAGTTCGCCAAGAAGAATAACAGGAAGAAGGTAATATGACAGTGTAGTGTGATCTTAGATGGCCGAGTGCTTAAGAAATACATTAGATGGCTCATTGATATAAAATTACTTTTGCACGGAGTCATTAAGTCTCTGAAGGTCGTGACTGCTAGCAACTCTGAAAGAGTGGCGAGGTTCGCCTTCGAGTTCGCCAAGAAGAATAACAGGAAGAAGGTAATATGACACTGTAGTGTGATCTTAGACGACTGAGTGCTTGAGAATTAAATTAGATGGCTCATTGCTATACCTTTGCACGGAATCATTAAGTCCATGAAAGTTGTGACTACCAGTAACTCAGTGACTCAATTCAGTGAACGACAATACGGCTTCCGCCGAAATTGGTCAACTGGGGATCTTCTAGCGTATGCCGTTCACATCTGGAGTGAGGCCATCGACAAACAAGGGGAAGCCCTTGCGGGGTCTCCCTTGACATCTCGCAGGCCTTCGACCGGGTCTGGCACGACAGCCTAATTGGCAAGCTTCCTTCCTTCGGTCTGCCCGCTGGATTGTGTGATTGGATTGCAGATTTCCTGAGGGATCGGTCTATCCGAGTGGTCATAGATGGCTGCTCGTCCAGACTGCTGGCTATTAATGCCCGTGTTCCTCAGGGGTCGGTGCTCTCGGCAACATTGTTTTTGCTGCATATTAACTATTTGGGATGGAACCCAAACTATAATGTTGCTGGATTGGAGGAGTCACTTGGTTCAATTAAACTCTTCTTAAATCTTGAAGACTATTTATTTACAGTTCAAAATATGTTTCATAAAAGAATATGTTACATAAACAATATATATAGTCGGTACAAGGTGTGGTACACGACAATGCTCAGTCGGTTCAAGGTGTGGAACACAACGAGACTTAGTCTGTTCAAGGTGTGGAACAAGACAAGTGTCTGTACAAGGTGTGGTACTAGACAATAGAGCGAAAGCCAGAGGACTTTCGAGCTCACTGAGTCAACTGCCGCTGAGTGACTGAATTTGACTGCCAGGGATGCCTATATTTATCACCCAAATTCCATGGGACACGTAGTGTAACAAATGCAGACCCGGGCAGCCAATACAATTTGAGCATTTCACAAATTAACTTGGACATTAACATTTGACCAATCACAAACATTTCGACATTCTGACGATAACCAATCAGAAGGGTTTTACAAATCTATTAGGTAATGAACACCTGCATATTTACTATTACATATTTACTGATCTTAATAACAACAAAACTGATATATATACATACTACAAAGTATGTATTCTATGGACAAGCTTATTCTACGTTATATTTTACTTTTATATTCTATTTTTACATTATCACAAATCTATAAACTACAATAAAAACAAGGCAATTTTACATATGTATCTCGACATGTACATAATTTTACATGGTGGACTTCGAAAACTTTCCACTGTCTGTATCCAATCCATGAGAAGCATGAATTGGGACAACCAATCACTGACTAGCCAAAATTCCTAACTACGAGCTTTACTACTATTGGTCAATTTTAGCGCTGTGGCATGCACTACCTGCGCTATACAAAAAAGTTACCTCAGTGAGCTTGACATTAAAACATACTTTTATCCTTATTTCAAGACATTACTAAACATAATAAGATATAATGAAAACATGACAAATAAACTAAATTAACTATAGGTATGAACTAAAGCGATTACGCTTCCTATTTACATTCGTTTGAGCGTCCTGCACATTCCTCCCGCCGTGCGACGCCCGCCGCTGACGTCGCAGTTGTAGATGGTGCAGGATCGCTGGTCTCGGTCGGCAGGACGACTATCTTCTTCACCGGACGTCGTAAGGTTCCTCCTTTCGTGGTCACGTCCACCGTTCGTACCACTCCATCTGGGCCGGGAAACGTAGCACAGATGCGTCCTCTGATCCACATGTTCCGTGGAAGGTTGCCGTCCGCAATGAGTATTAGGTCACCGACTTTGGGAATCGTGCCTTTGGTGTGCGGTTCTCTACGGTTCCGTAGCTCTGGGAGATATTCTTTTAGCCATCTGGCCCAGAATATATCGGCGAGTCTCTGAGATGCGCGCCAACTTGCTCGTAGATGCAGGTCACTGTCGTTGAATTCACCTGGTGCTGCGATACGACCCGGACCTCCCAAGATGAAATGATTGGGCGTCAGGGCTTCTGGATCTTCGGGGTTCATGGATACGTGGGTAAGTGGCCGGCTGTTCACTGTGTGTTCGGCTTCAATGAGTAACGTGTGAAGCGCTTCTTCGCTCGGGAAACGCTCGTTCAAAGTGGCGGCAAGTGCTGTCTTCACAGATCTCACCATGCGTTCCCATGCGCCTCCCATAAAAGGAGCACCCGGTGGGATGAATCTCCAGTCGATCATCTTCTTTGAGGCTTCTTCCGCTGTAGCTGCGAAGATGGCAGTCCGTAGTTCCTTCTCAGCGCCGTGAAAATTAGTCCCATTATCGGACCACAACTGTGTTGGACATCCTCGGCGCGCTATCATACGACGCAGTGCCATGATCGCCGAATCTGTGTTGAGCGATGCCACAAGTTCCAGATGAATGGCTCGCGTCGTGAGACAGGTGAATAGGGCGACGTATCTCTTCTGATGACTTCGTCCCACTGTAATGGTCATTGGCCCAAAATAGTCCAATCCAGCGAAGGTGAATGGCCTCTGGTGGTGAGCTAGGCGACAGGAAGGGAGATTCCCTGTCATAGGCTGCGGTGGAGAGGCTGCCTTCATGCGACATCGTAAACACTAACTGATATTGTTCTTGGCTGTAGGTCGTAGGCGGAGCACCCAATGCTGCTGACGGCATTCGTTGACTGTCATCTCGGTGCTCGCGTGATGCAGCTGGCGGTGGACATGCTCGATCCACAATCGTGTTGCACGGTGATCTCCATCAAGGACCATTGGGTTCTTCAGATTCTCAGCGATGTCTGTCATGATGGCTATTCTGCTTTTCAGTCGAATCTCTCCATCTATGAGTTCTATGCTCAATGTGTGTAGGCGACTACTTCGTGGTAAGGGTCTTTTGTTCTTCAGAGCTTCTATTTCTTCCTGGAAAGATTGTTCTTGTGAAGCTTGCAGGATCAGATTCTCGGCCTTACGAAGAAATTCAGTGGAGAGAGGTAAGTAAATGTTTGTGGTCTCTCGTCTCTCTGCCACTTTGACTGGCAATGTTCGTTTGTTCTTCCTCCAATCAGGATCGTTGCTGTCGTTCTTTTTAGTTCTTTTGTAGTTGATGTTTTGTCTTGATTGGCGACAGAGGTGCAGGAACTGCAGCATTCGTGCTGTAGATCGTAAGTATCTCTCCCAGCGTGAGAATCTATTGACGTCCGGTATTGCTTCACTGATTTGTACGTTCTTGTCAGTGAAGGCACAAGTTCTCTCTGCCCCTGTGATTATGATAGGGTTCTTCTCGTCGGTTGGCCACGTTTCTGGGGAACCGAGAAGGAATTCCGGGCCGTTGAACCAACGATGATCTTGCCCGTAGTTCTCTGGTACATCTCTTGTAGCGTCGTCTGCTGGGTTCAGTTTGGTCGGCAGCCAGCGCCATTCGTTGGTGGAGCTATGTTCCTCTATCGCTGCGATGCGATGAGCTACATACGGCTTGTAGGTTCGAGACCCGGTTCTGATCCATGACAGTGTAGTTCTGCTGTCGGTCCAGAACGTGGTTGACTCTGGCGTTTGCTCGTGCTCTTCTTTAACTGATGACGCCATACGTGCTCCGAGTACTGCTGCTTGCAGCTCTAATCGCGGAATCGACATCAGCTTCAGTGGCGCCACCTTGGCTTTAGCTGTGATTAGGCAGATGTAGACTCTTCCATCCTTGGTGACTGTTCGCCAGTACATGGTTGCTGCGTATGCAGATTCACTTGCGTCTGTGAACACGTGCAGCTGTAGGGATTCTGTGTCGCTGAAGCCTGGGTAAGTTCGTGGAATGGCCATGTGTTCCAACTTCCTGAGGTGGGTGAGCCATTTTCTCCAGCTGGCAGCCAGGTCACTGTCTAGGTTTTCGTCCCATGCTGTTCCACGACGCCAAACTTCTTGCAGTATTTGCTTGGCTCTGATGGTGACCGGTGAAACGAGTCCCAATGGGTCAAACAGAGACATAACTATTCTGAGAGCTTCTCTCTTTGTTGGCGTGTCGTTCTGTAAGACGTTCTGAGGTATGCGCGCCAGATTTAAATTGAATGTGAGGGAGTCTTCCGTTGGCTTCCATATTAGACCGAGAACTCGTTCTGTCTTGATGCTGTCGTCCAGCTTGATTGTGTCTTCAGTTTTGGCGACTTCCCCTAGCGCTTCTAGAAGGGTGCTCGAGTTAGATGACCATTTCTTGAGTTCAAAGTGCGCTTCCCTATGTATGTCACGCACAGCTTGCGAGACTCTCACGGCTTCCTCCAATGTGTCAAAACTATTCAGATAGTCATCCATGTAATGTTTTCTTTTGATAGCTTTGACTGCTTCTGGATGTTCCTGCTGGAATCTCTCGGCGTTCGTGTTTTTCACGTAGATTGCCGTCGCTGGTGAGCAAGAAGCTCCGAAGATTAGCGACTTCATGCGGTATTGTTCCGGCGGCTGGCCGTCTCTTCGGTCTCCTCGCCATAAGTATCGGAGAGCATCCCGGTCTTCGGGTCGTAGTTCTATTTGCAGGAACATTTCGGTGATGTCAGCGGTCACGGCGATTGAGTGCTGACGGAAGCGCATTATTACTCCTGGTAGCGATTGCAGTAGATCTGGGCCAGTGAGTAGTTGGTCGTTTAATGAGACTCCTCTAGTCTTGGCTGCTGCGTCGCAGACAATCCTAAGTTTGTCTGGTTTCATGGGGTTGAACACGGCAAAGTGAGGTAGGTACCATGTTCGATGTTCCGATGTCGAGTGTGGAGCTGGTTCGGCGTACCCTTTTGATACTAGTGCTTCCATTTGTTCAGTGTACTTCTTCTTTAGTTCAGGTTCTTTGTCTAGCTTCTTCTCTACACTCATGAGTCTGTTCAGAGCGCTGTCATAGTTGTCTGGCATCTTGACGTTTTCATCTCGCCATAATAGTGCAGTTTGATATCTTCCTTCTGGAGTTCTGGTCGTATGCTGCTGAAGGATTCGGAGTGCTTTTTCTTCGGGATCGTTGATGGGCTTCTTCGGATTGACTTGTATGTTGTCTATCGTGATGTATTCTTTTACCAGTTCATGAAGTTCGTCGTCTGTGTTGGCGTATCTGATGAAGTTTACTCTGTGGCCAAGTGTTCGCGTGTGACTGCCATGCAGGACCCAACCCAATGGTGTTAGTGAGGCCACTGGTTGGTTCTTTTTCCCAGTTCTGACCTCCGTTGCGATGAGGAGATCCCAATTGTCTTGGCCAATCAGAAGTCTAGGTCTTGCATCTTCTGTTACGATCTCTCTGGCGATGTCATGAAGATGTTCACAGTCTCTGACTGCTTCTCCAGGGATCTTCTGTGCGGCCAACTCTAGCTGCTTGATTGTTCTCGCTCGTAGCTTACGTTCGGACGTGTGAAGTCCTTTGATGAAGAAGTTCACTCTTCGAGATGACACGTCGACTGTGGGTTCTCCGTCAAAGGATGCTATTCGAAGTGGTTCACTGGATCCTTCTGCTCCGATTTGATTGGCTAGGCTCTCATCGATCAGAGTTACGGTAGAGCCGTCGTCAAGGAGCGCGTAGGTATTGACAGCTCCCGCCGGTCCAGAAAGGTGCACTGGTATTATTTTGAGAAAAGATACTCTCGGTGTCCACATTGAATGGACCTTCTCTTGTTCTTTTTTGGAGCTATCGGTTTCTTCTTTCTTCTTGGCTGCTGCACCATTGGAGTGTAGCATCTTGTGATGTAAGTGCACACAGTTGCCTATCTCGCATCTCTTTGGTTTACAGCTGTGTTGCTTTGTTCGAAATCTGAGGCAGCGAAAACACAGGCGATGCTTCTTTGCGATGTCCCATCTTGCATCAGTAGTTGCCTTCTTGAATTGGTCGCATTCCACGATGCTGTGCCCTTGACGATCACATAAGCCACAATTTGGTTTGCTTGCTTCTTGTGTGGTATGTACCCGCTGCTGACGTCGCTGCATGTTCTGAGGCGTTGGTGTTGTTGCAGCGATGTTCTCAGGCAGTGCATACGGGCTGCACATCTCTGCTTCTATCTTGATGAATCGGGTAAACTTCAGCAGATCAGGTTCAGTTCTGGGTTGTTCTGCTGAAAACTGGTACCATTGCCTTTTCAAGGTCGGTGTGAGCTTTTCAACCATAGCCTTCGTGACTTCTGGATTGAAAAGATAATGCCCGCAGTTGAGTGCTCGCAGAGTACCAATGATGTTTTCTACTTTGGTAGCGAAGGTGCAGACTTCACGCGGAGATTCAGTGAGGCGAGGTAAGGTTCGTAGTCGCTCCATCTCGGCCATGGCTATTGAGTCTGGCCGACCGAAGCGTAGCTCGAGTGTCTTCATGACTTCGTACGGGTCAGCGTTCACTATTAACAGACCCTGTACAGCTTCCTTTGCTATTCCTCGAAGGCTTCTTCTGAGTCTTGACATATTTTCTACTGCTGACAATCGATGCGCTGTCTCACAATAGGCGGCGCGGAACGTGAGCCAATCTTGATGAGCTCCATTGAAGCAGGGAAGTTCAGAATGCTTCATTGGCTGTTGGTACTGTGCGGTCTGCACAGCTTGCGTAATTGCAGCAGCAAGTTCTCTCATGTCCGTCCTTGTATCTGGGACGGCTAGTGCTGTAGGTTGTTGCGCGACGTGGACTGATGGCGTAGACGGCGGCACCCAAGTTGCAGTGGCAGGTTTCGACGTGTAGCTGTGATGCGGCGCCGTAGTGTAGATCGGTTGCCATGATGTGTTCGGTGCCACGTGCGTAGAGTTCGATGGCCAGGGCGCGCCGGGTTCTATTGGCGCTGGCATTGGTTGCGGTTGAGCAGGCACGTAGTTCGGTTGCCAGGATACGGCGGTGATCACTGGCGGCGGGTTCAAGTGTGGCTGCGCAGGCGCGGGGTTCGGCTGCCAGGAGGCGGCGGCACTCACTGGCGGCGGGTTCGGGTGCAACTGTTCGGTCGCAAAGTTCGGCTGCCAGGAGGCGGCGGCACTCACTGGCGGCATGTTCGGGTGCGGCTGTTCAGTCGCAAAGTTCGGCTGCCAGGAGGCGGTGGCACTCACTGGCGGCATGTTCGGGTGCGGCTGTTCAGTCGCAAAGTTCGGCTGCCAGGAGTCGGTGGCACTCACTGGCGGCATGTTCGGGTGCGGCTGTTCAGTCGCAAAGTTCGGCTGCCAGGAGTCAGCGGCACTCACTGGCGGCATGTTCGGGTGCGGCTGTTCAGTCGCAAAGTTCGGCTGCCAGGAGTCAGCGGCACTCACTGGCGGCGGGTTCGGGTGCAACTGTTCAGTTGCAAGGTTCGGCTGCCAGAGGGCGGCAGCGATCACTGGCGGTGGGTTCGGTTGCGGGGGCCTGGTGCTGACTCCCGCCGGTAAAGTCGCCGGGATGTCCCAGGCTACGGCGGTCGTCACTGGAACTGCAGGATCGATCGACGACTTTACCTCGGATTGATAAGGTCTGTTGGAGATGGCGAGCAGCTGACTTGAATGGAGCCAATTAGTCACTCGATGATCATTTCCAGCTGCCGAGGCGACGGAGGATACGTCTTCATCAGTTGACTCAGCTTCGATTTCGGCTAGGCGCGCGGCCGCTAAATTGGCTAATCGTTGTGCCAGCTCTGCTTTGGCCCTGGCTACGCGGCGCGCTTTTGAAGTTTTATCACTCTTCTGTGACGTAGGTTTGCTGCGGCGACCACTTTCTTTGTTCTCAGTTGTGACGTCTTCTTGCGCGGCGTGTTTAACTGTAGACGCGGTGGCGGCTGGGGCTTCCAAAGTGTTGGCCGTTGTTCGCGTCGCTTCTGTAGCGCTTGTGTCAGTCGTGGCTTCTGTAGCGGTTTCCGTAGCAGTTTCCGTCTGTTCTGTAACTGTAGTCGACGCCTGGCCGCCTCGTTTTCCCGTAGACCTCGTGACTGGCATTGTAAATTCTTCTCAATAATGAATCTTCACAAATAATCTTCAATAAGTTCGCTGGAGTTTTTTCTATAGTGACTTTCCTCAGATCCGGCGCTCGAAGGACCAATATTTGGGATGGAACCCAAACTATAATGTTGCTGGATTGGAGGAGTCACTTGGTTCAATGAAACTCTTCTTAAATCTTGAAGACTATTTATTTACAGTTCAAAATATGGTTCATAAAAGAATATGTTACATAAACAATATATATAGTCGGTACAAGGTGTGGTACACGACAATGCTCAGTCGGTTCAAGGTGTGGAACACAACGAGACTTAGTCTGTTCAAGGTGTGGAACAAGACAAGTGTCTGTACAAGGTGTGGTACTAGACAATAGAGCGAAAGCCAGAGGACTTTCGAGCTCACTGAGTCAACTGCCGCTGAGTGACTGAATTTGACTGCCAGGGATGCCTATATTTATCACCCAAATTCCATGGGACACGTAGTGTAACAAATGCAGACCCGGGCAGCCAATACAATTTGAGCATTTCACAAATTAACTTGGACATTAACATTTGACCAATCACAAACATTTCGACATTCTGACGATAACCAATCAGAAGGGTTTTACAAATCTATTAGGTAATGAACACCTGCATATTTACTATTACATATTTACTGATCTTAATAACAACAAAACTGATATATATACATACTACAAAGTATGTATTCTATGGACAAGCTGATTCTACGTTATATTTTACTTTTATATTCTATTTTTACATTATCACAAATCTATAAACTACAATAAAAACAAAGCAATTTTACATATGTATCTCGACATGTACATAATTTTACATGGTGGACTTCGAAAACTTTCCACTGTCTGTATCCAATCCATGAGAAGCATGAATTGGGACAACCAATCACTGACTAGCCAAAATTCCTAACTACGAGCTTTATTACTATTGGTCAATTTTAGCGCTGTGGCATGCACTACCTGCGCTATACAAAAAAGTTACCTCAGTGAGCTTGACATTAAAACATACTTTTATCCTTATTTCAAGACATTACTAAACATAATAAGATATAATGAAAACATGACAAATAAACTAAATTAACTATAGGTATGAACTAAAGCGATTACGCTTCCTATTTACATTCGTTTGAGCGTCCTGCACATTAACGATCTGCTAAAACCCGGTACCTTTGGGTATGCAGGCGACAGCACTGTCACATATTACCATATTAATCACTCCATGTACTTACGCGCGCTAACTGCCTTCCGGCCGCCGGGCCACCCGCGACCCATTTCTCAGTGGGTTGCCGACAGCTGGGAGGCGCGTACGTTTGCATAAAATTCGGTCGACTTGACGTACTTTATTATACTTTCGAATTCTTATGACATGGCTAGTACTGGTGTATTATGTCCAGTTGATGGATGTAGATCCAGCAAGAGGAGAGATAAAAACTTATTTTTTTTTAGTTTACCTGCTGATACCGAAATGTGAGTATCTAATTTGTTTTACTATCGTTTTTACACAGATAAATTGAAAACTTGCATGTTTCGTTTTTGTATTTTATTAAGTATCGGTAGGTACGTAATAACTTCTATTAGGCGTCTGAGATAAGAATAGAAAGGTCAGTCACCTCAATTTGTCAACCGTCATTTGAAAATTACTAGGCTTCAATTGACGGTGGCGTTCTAGGAATCTGGATATTTTATAATCTAAGGTGGAAGATAGTAATCACCTATTACGCTAATTGTGTAAATGAAGGAACAAATCAATGAATCGTGGTTTCAGTTTCCTCTATTTCGTATTTCATTCGTACTATTCGTGGCTTTCATATTATATATATGTATAGATATGATATTCGTTCATTCCTACTATTCATAAAGTGTACAACAAATACCTACTGACATCTTTATCGAAAAAGGCAGCCCTGGAAATTCACAAATACCACGCGCCGGCGCGCAGCTACAAAGCAAAACTCACTACACGCTTGTAAGGTTAGGTACATTTTCGTTCGCAGCGTCTAGCGAGTTGGAGGTTTAGGCTATTAAAACAGTAGGTAGAGAACATTTTATATGGAGTGATTCATATGGTAATATGTGGCACTGTTGCCGAGAGATACGTTCCCGACGCGCGAGCTAATGGGTCTCAGGTCCGGTCTCTCCGAGAGGCTATGGTCGGGCGCTTGAACTTGTCCTTACAGGCTGTCTCAGAATGGGGCGATGCCAATCTGGTCAAGTTCAATGCTGCTAAGACCCAGGCGTGTCTTTTTTTCCGCTAAGAGGAGCCAATTTCACCCGGCTCCATTTTTCCGAGGTGTGACCGTGCCGATAACCGACCAACTTGATCTTCTTGGTGTTACTTTAACATCTACCCTCAATTTTGGTCCCTTCATAGAGGCAAAGGCTCAAGTTACTGCCAAAAAGGTGGGGATTCTCGCAAAGGAGAGACAGTACTTCACGCCGGAACAGCTGCTCCAACTCTATCAAGCACGAGTTCGATCGTGTATGGAGTACTGGGGGCTTAGACAAAGTAACAATTTAAAAACGATAACGAAGTTAGAAAAGACTAAAATGTATGAGATTGACATAAACCGCGCTAAGTCACGTGGTCAGTCGACTGTCGACATCGTTATCGCAAGTTGGTAGACAATGTTATAATTCGTAACGAAACCATAAAGAAACGAATTGCTATCGTGTTTATCCCATACAAATGCGTAGACAAGCAGCGCTTTCAGAGTTCGCCTTCGCCTCGATCGTGATCGCCAAAAAAGATAACGAAGGAACGCTAACGCTAGGAAATGTTTATCGATATCTCAGAGACGATGACGAATTTAGATATCGTTTCGCTATGAAGCGATGTTACTTTGTCTACAGGGCCAGTTCTCATCTTTGAGACGGATCTGCCAGATACCAGCTCGATGCCCTTGAGTCAATTGAGAAACGAGCCAAGAGGATCATCGGCAATGATAGGCTCGTTGAGTCGAAACTACAAAGTCTTGAACATAGACGCCGAGTTGCTAGCCTGTCGGTTTTCTATCGATTACATTTTGGGGAGTGTGCGACGGAATTGCATAATTTGATTCCGCCAAGCCCGTTTCATCAACGGACCACAAGACGTACGGCGAAGTGCCACCGGTTCATGGTGGACATCCCATCCATACGCACAAAGCGTTTTAAGAAAACATTCATTGTGCGTACGGCTAGGGAGTGGAATTCCCTACCGGAGTCTGTTTCCTGATAGAGTGTGAGTGAAGCGTGAATAGGTTACTTCTAGGCAAGCGTGCTCCATCTTCGACCACATCATCGCTTACCATCAGGTGAGATAGAAGTCAAACGCGTGCCTATCAACAATAAAAAAAATAAAACTGAGAGAATAGCGCGGTTCGCCTTCGAGTTCGCCTAGAAGAATAACAGGAAGAAGGAAATGTGACATTGTAGTGTGTTCTTAGATGGCCGAGTACTTGAGAATTACATAAGATGGCTCACTGGTATAAAATTACCTTTGAAGAGCTACTGATACGAGTAGGTATATCATGACTTTTTAAGAGACTGGTATTAGATGACATTGGATGGCCCACAGGTATAATAACATGCTCTTAGATGGCTCACAGGTATGACATAAGATGTGAGCACAAATTTCACTGATCAGTTTTTCTTAACTATTTTTATTGGGATACAACTCGTCTAAATAGATGCAGCTGAATACCTGTATATATCCCTTCGTACGAGTTTCCTCTACAAATATTATTTTCTCTTCATTCTAGGTGACAACAATCCACAAAGCCAACATCATGAAGTTATCCGACGGCCTCTTCTTAGAGACTTCGCGTCGTATCGCGAAGGAGTACCCCGATATTGAGCACAACGACATGATCATTGACAACTGTTGTATGCAGCTTGTATCTAAGTAAGTACTCTTATTGGTCTGTTCTTGGAGACTTAGCGTCGTATCGCTAAAGAATACACAATAATAAACAATCAAGTTTTGACCAAGATATTTGCAAATTGCAAAAAACTTAAGAAAATTAGAATTTCGCGGGCTATCCTGGCGCTTCCACCTTAAGTACCGTATTTGCCAAACTCTACTTGAGTGTCTGTCAAACTTTGTCACTAAAGTAGGCGGTACACGTTCGTAACTACATATTCAATTCAGTAACCGGCCTCTATAAATGATTTTGAATGGTCTCCTAGGATTCTGCAAGTGCTGCAAACGTTAAACTGCCGTTCATCTCTCTTTTTTAACCGACTTCGAATAAGGAGGAGGTTCTATGTTCGACTGTATGTGTTTTTTTTTTATATTAATGTCCACCGATTTCTCTGTCACTTGTGGACCGATTTTCAAAATTCTTTTTTTATCCGATAGAATATACTCCCGAGGTGGTCCCATATAAATTTTATCGAAATAGCTTCAGCGCTTTTTGAAAAACTGAACAAAAACGAAAAATACGTATACATAGATGACGTTTTGGTTTTCTCCAATTACGAGTATGTTTAAATTCCACGTTCCATGTTATTGGGTTTTTATTTCTGGGGTATAACAACTAAAAAGTAAAAAATAAAAAACTTTTTTACATAAAAAACAGCCGACTTCCAAAAATAAATACACTAAAAATTAAATAATGTCATTAATTTCGGAAGTCGGTGTCAAATAACGAAGAAATAAAATAAAAACACCGACTTCCGAAATTAAAGGTATTTTTTAATTTTTAGTTTAATTTCATTTTTGGAAGTCGGTTGTTTTTTTTTTGTAAAAACCTTGTTAAAATACCGAAGTTACCGATCGACGGTCTGATGAATCGATTTTAATTTCCAGACCTCACCAATTCGACGTGATGCTGATGACGAACCTGTACGGGTCGATCGTGTCGAACCTGGTGTGCGGACTCATGGGTGGCGCAGGCTTGCACTCGGGCAGGAACTACGGCGACCATTTTGCCGTGTTCGAGCCTGGCACTAGGAACACTGGTAAGTTTTACATCATCTAAACGCGCGTTGTCGGTAGCACTACTTTAAAGCAGTAAGTGAAAATCCGCTGTCTGTTCTGATTTTTTCGTTGCGGGACCCAAGACAGTTTAATCGTATCTCTGGGACTCGACGAGCTTCATTGCCTCGGCGTTTTTTCTGGTGGTCGCCATTGTTGATTCTGGCTTACAGAAGTTATAATGGTTTGGGAATAGTGTGGCCGGCTTGTCCCAAAAAAAAAGCACTACTTTAATTCAGATTTTATGGCCCAAAATTTTGGCATTGCCGCGATATCGCTGTATAGTATTCGTCAAACTTAATGGCGTGTGGGAATACCACCAACTTCCAAACTGACAAATAAATAGGTACCATACACTCCTAAAAAATATTCACATAGCTGCCACGCAGTTATAAAAATCATTAAATGGCCTAAATTATTGTCGACTTGACTGTACCAGCGCGCAGTTGCACTCGTAGCTAACTTCGCACACGCCATTAAGTTTGACGAATACTATAGCAGCGCATACGTCATCCTTGCCACTTCCACCAAGCCCGTTCTAACATCGGACAATAGGACTTATGGCAATGCGCCTTCGGTACATGGTGAAGATCCGCCCATACGCACAAAACTTTTTGGGAATACGCATTGTGCGTTGAGCTAAGGAGTGGAATATCCCTTTACGACTGTAGTTCCCTATAGGTATGAAGTGAGACCCGCGGGATAGGTCATGGGAGCGAAGCCGCGAGCAAAGTGCTAGTTTACTATAATACACTACAAAACACACTACTACACCATTACACACTACTATATATAGTACTAACACTAGATTTTAAGTTGTGTGTAATGTTATACTAACAAATTATGGACTTTGTCTGAAATATAAGATTTTTTTGCGTGTATCTCGGAATGCCGAGAACTGTTCACTGTTTGGACACCCACATTTCTCAAAATACTTAATTGTTTCATTTTATTTTGTGCTCTCCAGTAAGTGAAGAGGTACACCAGCTAGATACTTAAACACTTTGTGATATATACAGCATGTAACAAAAACCCTGTCCGATCCAATAAAGACGTATTCCTGGTTTAACATACGTACTAGAAAAAAAAGTAAAAAAAATGTAACTCTTTTAAACCAAAAGTTTTTTATAAAATATGCGGAATTTAACACTAAACATCCCAAATTTTCATAATTTGACAACACTTCACCGACCGGCGAAATCTTTTAATTTTTACCTATTTTTATTTTAAACGATACCCCTCTGCACTAGCCACGCTGTAGGCAGTAACAAAGGATCAAAAAGACCGTCTCGCTCAAGCGGCTTCTTTGACACGAAACTGTAGGTGACCTTTTTCGAGCGCTCAGTGTTGCCTTTGACAAGTTTTTCTTTTTTTTAAATTAATTATTTTCATTGGGGAAAAATAATAATCACGTATTCATTAAATGGTTACGTAAATGTGCACGCAGTACGGTACCAAATAATACCCTTCAGGATCGGACATGTACATCCTTTGTTAGAGATTCTAAATGAATAAATACTCCTTTCCCCTTTCCAGGAACCGCTATCGCCGGCAAGAACATAGCCAACCCCATAGCCATGATAAACGCATCAGTGGACATGTTAGAGCATCTCGGCCACCACTTCCACGCGAACCTGATCAAGGCAGCGATCCACAAGACCATCAACGAAGACCATATCATGACTCCTGACCTCGGAGGGACCGCCTCCTCTTCAGACGTTATTAAAGCTATCATTGGTAATATGAAACATTGATTTTATTGAGCAGAGATTGTTTTGTTGGTGTGTGCTGTCTTTTGTAGAGGTTTGTGAACTGTGTTAAATTCGAAAAAATTAACCCGGGTTTAAATTTAATAAAATGATTGCTGAAAACCCAAAAAAAAAGAAGAAGTCAATTTAATTACGTGAATGACTGAAATCAAATTAAAAGTCATTTATTCAATCTAGGCTGAGAGGCACTTCTTGAACGTCAAATTTCTACGTAAAGACAACCCAGAAACGCCCACCCACTTCCTAGTGTTTTAGCTTTGAAGAAGAAGGGGCACAACAATCTCCCCAGCAAGAATTGAAAAGAAATGACTGATTTGAATAGAAATTGACTCTTAAAAACGTTTTATTAAAACGTGTTAGAACACAGTTCATAAGCCTTCTAAAAATAACAGCATACAACCTTGACCTTGAGCTATTACTAAATGGACATCGGGTCTGTGCTCCAGTGTCCAAGGCAAAAGAGTTCCAAAACGAAAAAGAGTACCAATGACTTGATTGGTTTACTCAGGACACTTTATTGGAACTTTTTATTCGTGATTCTTGTTCTAGACCCTTTTTTTATGAGGGTGTGAAATCGTAAGATAACTTCTGCCGCTCTGTGTGGAGCGGGAGGGCGTGTCAGACTTTTACTGTCTAAAACCGACCCCTGTTCCTTCAGCTGCCGCGACTTCTTGTACTAGACTCGACGTCCATTTAGTACTAGGTCAATGCACAAAACAGTAGAACACTTCTTTTATTATAAACAAGAATTTCTTCTTTTAATAAAAATTGGTATTTTTAATTGGCATTCCTTTAATTGATATTCTGCTTGTTTTTAATAAAAATTGGAGCTTATTGGGCACAGCTTGAATAACCTAATGTCGCACCGCTTTCAAAATCACAATCACTATTAAAACACCTCATAAATATTGATTTTATTACTAATTTAATTGGGAAATGTGTCAAAATTACTAACAAATATTCTGATTGGCGTAAATTTTAAAATGGAAGTAGTTGTCGTATGGCAGCAAGCGTCACTGCTAAGCATGAGACTCTGAGTTCAATTCCCAGGCGGGCAGAGTGTAATTGGGATTTTCCATCTGGAATTTCTCAGTTGCTTATAGACCAAGCTGACTTAAGGCTGCCACATTACAGGCGCGACGGATATATTAGTAGAACAATATATCTATTTAAAGTGATCGTTCAGTTGTCATGCCCTGCCTGTCTGGCTCCCAAAGACAGGCAGGGCATGACAACTGAACGTTTGCAACGAAGTTTTCTTTAATAAAATTACTTGAAAAAGTACCTATATTAAGTACGCCCCGTAATCCCCTAAGCCTTGTAATATCTGCTCTAAGGATATATCGCTCAAAATTGTATTCCAAAAACTTAAAATTCAAAATTAAAAGGGAAAGAAGAATTATAAAAGAAAATTCTAATTCCGAATTGGAATTGGTGATATGCTCTGCTCTATCTATTATTAAATATTGGTGCCGATTCTCTTGTTCAATAATTAAACTAAAATTAGAGTATCGCTATCTTTTACTTAAAGGCAGTGCGAGAAAAGGACGGCTATAGCTATGAACTAAGTTAGAGATGTCAAACTAGTTTACGCCTTGCGCTTCACCGTGTTTTCAGTCGACATGTTTTTACGTGTACCCTTAATTTATATGGAAATATTAGCTCAACTAAATTTGACAGCTCTAATTTACGTCCGTCTCTTTCTAGTTTTATTAGCAATAGCCTAAATTAAGTTTAGTGTGTCCACAACAGAATCAGCACCATTATGTATTAAATTATGTGAACTATACCAAAAAAACTATTTCATAGTTATGTATTAAAACATAAAGTATCTTTTCGCATTAAAGCGAAAAATCACAAGATTTTCATATTTTCATGTAAAATCGAATCCCTTTTACCCGACTGGCCTAGAAAGAGGGTTAAGTTTTTTTTATAACGAATCGGTTCAACACCGAAAGTATTAAGAGCTTAGATACTGTTTTAGATCTATTATTTATTTAATGTAGTTTTAAAAATAAATTGGTTAATTTTTATTTTGTCGTATTTTTATTTTTTTATAATTTTTTCAGCATGTTAGTTTACTTTACGCTCACGTTCGTGGCTGCCGCGGTCGTGAAATGAGGGAGCGAGTTAACGTACTTAAAATAGAGTTTTAAAACATTTACCGTCCTACTCCTACGTTTTACCTGTACCTGTGATACAATGTTTTTCATTAGTACAGGTACCAACGATACTCTATTTTATTATTACCTGTAACCTTAGCAAAACTGTTTTGTATTTGATCCTTCTACATGTGTATTTTCTGAAATAAACTTATTATTATTATTATTTTACGACTGAGATTGCTAAGTCTTGGCGATTAGCTTAGTAGTAGTCCTCTATAAAACATTTGGTTTTAGTTCTATAGTTCGATTCAAACTTATGGCGGATTGGAATATTTTTCAAGTCGCTGTGCAGTAGGAAAGTCATATGACAGCGGGGGTGAGGGGCGGTGTACTGTATAGAAGCACAGTAGGGATGATTTCTGAGTACAAAAATAATAATTCTATTTAGTCCGGAAATTATATTTTCAAAATTTTTGTTACAAAAAAATAGAACCGACTTCCAAGAAAAGTGCAAAATGACTTCAATTTCGGAAGTCGTTGTTCCTGGTTTTGTGTCTTCGTTGTTTGAAACCGACTTCCGAAATTGAAGTTATTTTTCACTTTTTAGTTGTGGTTCCCCATTAAACTTTGTTAACAATTCATAGACACACGATCGCAGCAATTGCGGTTGATTTGCTGTCAATTTTTGAAGAGTTCTGTTGTCTGTCTCCGAAACCCATCATCAGATCTACTTATATGAAATTTAAATGGGACTATTTCAGAACAAACCTCTTTCGAGCAAAAAAAAGAATTTTGCAAATCCGTCAATATATGACGGAGTTATGCCCGAACACAAATTAAAAAAAAAATACAAACATCTGAATTGATAACCTCCTTCTTTTTGAAGCCGGTGCATTTTCTGCATTACCAAATTAATTTTAAAAAATCCAGTATTAAACGCATCAAAGTTTAGGAGTGACGTCACGCGTTTGAAGTTAGCTATGGTCTGTGGTTCATGAAGAATTATTGTTTTCCTTGTGTAAACTTTGTGACAGTTTGGTTTTTTATCTTGTTACGCCAAAGAAGTATAACTTCTTACGTGCGTACATAAGTACACACACACTTTTTTTTTAGTCACCTACTATATTCACTGCCGCCATTAATAATGAATCGAACTATACCACCATGCCTACCACCAAGCAGCGTTACTGTGTTCCCCGATGAAGGAAACCGGCATGTCCTAGGACCAAAAATTCGAAGACATGTGACATCCACGAACCCGCACTGGGCCCGCGTGGTGGATTACCCAGCAATGGGAACATCATAAAGGCTGATTTTGCTATTTGCTATGATTGCAATAAGCCCGCTAATATGGGACTTAAACATAACTGGCGAAACGAGATTTATCGTACAATAAGGTTTATTACTATTTTTTATTATTATTCCATTTATTTAATTGTTTTCACATATAATTTACATGTTTAAATATTAACATATGAATTATAAAAAAAAATTAAAAATTTAAAAAATAGTAGCCCACCGGTATCGGGATAGGGTCCAAGCAACCGGTGGTCAGGGCTCCTGAGAGAGGAACCTCCTAACGAGACGCACCGTGTCCAGGAGTACTGCCTTCTGGATCAAACCCTTGATCCAGCTGCCCGACGAGAGCCTCTTTAGGTGTTCGTCGAGGCTATTGGCTATTAAGCCATTGGCCGTCACGACTATCGGCACAATGACTGCTGTATCCACCTCCCACATGTCGACAACCTCGCGAGCCAGATCAAGATACTTTGTTTGTTTATCTTTCTCAGCTTTCACAAGGTTCTCGTCATAAGGGACCGCTATATCAACAATCATTGTGCGACGCTCTTGTCGATCTATCACCACTATGTCAGGCTTATTGGCAACAATAGTCCTATCAGTGATGATATTATTATTTGTATCTTTTATTTATTATTTGAATTTTGTTTTACTTGTAATTCGCACGTTTTGTAAATCAATGTTTTTTTGCACGAATTTGTAGTTTCTCATATTTCCCACGATTTTTAAGATTGTTTTTGCTGATTAAATCTGTGTTTAATGATGGTAAAATGCATATAGTAATAGATCAATTATAAATACGAGTAAATTAATAAAATAATCAATGAAAATAACCAACATATCGATATATATATTTTTTAATATTTCTACCCAGGTGGGTAGAAATATTAAAAAATATATATATCGATATGTAAAAAAAAAAAAAAAAAAATGTCAAATAAAGTTATTTTTGAAAATATGTAGGTACATATTTTCAAAAATAACTTTATTTGAGTTTTACTGTTTGTAACAAATTGTGTATTAATTTCATGTTTGTAACACTTTTCAATGCTAGCTTTATTTATGTTTTCCTGTTATGTACTAATAAGATCATATCATTATTTACTTTTCTGACTTTGTTAGTTATAATGCTTTACTAACAAAGTATAACTAACAAATTGCATGCCGTACTTTAAAGAATACTAACAACGGTATGTAGAATTTTATGTTCAGTTTAATATTTTTTTACTGTTTTTTCCGAATACTCAAACGACACTTTTCCTAGACGCTATTGAAAGTTTTTAAAGTATCTCTGTTGCTGCAATTTTCTTCAATCTTCTTCTTTCCGCGCACAGAAAAAAAATTATATGTAGGTAAATCTACTCACACATCGAAGACTAACTCACCTTGGATAGAAAAAACTCTTTTTTTTTGGGTGGGAAATCATTCAATAACTTCTCCCGCTATGGGTGGAGTGGGGAGCGTGTCAGACTTTTACTGACTAAAACCCACCCCTGTTCCTTCCTTACAGCACTTATTATATACACTATCGAATTTGTAGGAAATTTATTTAGAAGTCGGAAGCCAGTGATCACACTAGACTAAATTGGAGTTCTAAATCGGACAGACGACACACGAAGCGCGGGCGCCAACTAGTCACTCTAAATCGTAGCGATGCGATTACACTTACCGAAATCGTAAACAATTTAGGAATTCAAAAATCAGGACTAATCGCACTAAATCAGAATCTAACTGTTGTAACTTCAATTACATCCTCCGATTTCCTACAAATTGAATAGTGTAATAAGCATACCTATTATTGGAATCAAATGTAGCTCACAATTTAGGACCCAGTCTTAATCCGTGGTGCTTTTTTTTTTTTTTGTGGGGTGGGAAATCATCCTATGACTTCTCCCGCTCTGGGTGGAGCGGGAGGGCGTGTCAGACTCTTACTGACTAAAACCCCTGTTCCTTCCTGCCTCGAGTGCCCAGGGGCGAGGTAACTCTGTTTCGAATTTATCCTCAACCCCCGGGCAGGCATCGGCCATGACTGGCCCCGTCTCTTGCTGACAACTCTTTGAGGCGCGCGTGGAACACTACGCGCCGTCGACTCTCGGGCCTGGTGCTGATCGGACGGCGAGCTACCCACTACTCGCCGTCCGCAGGCCCGGGTCTACGGTGGCCGGAGATCGTCTCGCGGCGCCGGAAGTCCCAGGCGTCTCCTGAGGCGGCTGCTGCTGAGGGCGTGAGGGCGACTCCGTTGTTGGTGCTCTCTCACGCGTCCCGCCTCCGCCTTCGCGAGCATTACCGCTTCGCAGAAGGAGGAGACGGCTTCCCATTCCCTCTCGCTCCGTACCATGGCCTGAACCAGGGCAGGGCGCGAGAGGTCGCTGCCGCCTATCGCATCCACGAGGACACGGCGGGGCTCCGCCCAAGCGGGGCAGACCTCCACCGTATGCTCCACCGTGTAATCCGTGGTGCTTGGCAACTGAGCTTTCCCCAGTTGTAAATATCCCTTTGTGTCTAATGGCCTAGCTTTGTTCTGTCTCCCGCTTGATTAGGAGGGAAGTGGAAGTTATGTTTTTCTTACTCCTCCACTTTTATTTTCCGATTAATTTCGTTGCGGACCCAAGACAGTTTAATCGTTTCTCTGGGACTCGTCGAGCTTCATTGCCTCGGCGTTTTTTCTGGTGGTCGCCACTGTTGATTCTGGCTTACAGAAGTTAGTGGTTTGGGAATAGTGTGGCTTAAAGTTTGACAAATTCTTAACTTCAAGTTCTCAATTCTGAAACCGGAGTTTAGTTATTCTTAAATATTAAAAACTAGCGACCCGCCCCTGCGTCGCACTGGTGAAATTGTTTTTATTTGATTCCCCATAATTTTCTTTCATACAAACCTTCACAACATAAAAAGAATTGCCAAATAGGTGCAGCATTCTGAAATGATGCGGTTACATACATTCGGCAATTGATTTTTATTTAAATGGATAAATTTCGTTTGAGTATTCGTTCGTACGTAAGTGATATGTTAGTAACTAACAACCAAGAAAATGAAAAATGTGAATAATTTACATCTTGTCTATTTTATTTTTCAGATAACATCGACCTGTACATGAAGAACAAGGTTTCTTTCCATTAATAATCTGAATAAATAAATAATAAAATCTTTAATTAAAATCATTTTGAGATATTACTTCACACACGTTTAATATTTTGTTGAATTTCCACTATTTAAAACATTTTATGCGAAAACCTGAGTGCCGAAAGGCATGATCAACCAGAAAATGAATTTTACAGACTATCTGATAGCTACAACCTGTGAGTCTTTAAGTCAACAGTGAATAGGTTACTTCTAGGCAAGCGTGCTTCATCGTCGACCACATCATCGCTTACCATCAGGTGAGATAGTGGTCAAACGCGAGCCTGTCAATAATTATATTTTAATAAATGAAATTTGGATCTGTTAAAACAAAATGGCGTCTGTTCAATTCGAATTTAGTTGACTGACCCAAAGTACGCAAATTGCGTCTACACACTTTTTGATAAGTTTTATTAGCGAATACTATTTATTATTACTTTAATTGAAAAGGCCAAAGGTGGACTTACCAATGTATTATAAACTATGAAAATAAAATAAAATAATTTTAAGTAGAAATCTGTTTGTTTTATTTGTCACTACCTGATCTGGCGAACTTCGTACCGCCTGAGAATCAAAAAATATAGTGTTAAATTTTATTAGTTGAGTTAATTACATTGAAATAAATGTAATACACGGCAAAATCGATGTGATTCGCGTACCATTGTGGCACTACTTTTAACTAACTTCCAAAAGTAGGAGGTTCTCAATTCGTCTACGTTTTTTTTATGTATGTTACGCGATTTCTCTGCCATTTGTGAATAGATTTTGATGATTCGTTTTTTGTTCGGTAGGCCATAATTCAGAGGTGGTCCCATATAAATTTATCGAAATTGATTCAGCACATGACGCAGCAGCATAACGTTTTACTGTCTCCAATTATTCCATGTTATTGGGGTTATCCATTCAAGCCTAACTTTTTATTATTTAGTTTTAGTTCTTGTGAACAACAACTAAAAAGTGAATAATAAAAAACGTGTCGGTGTTTGTATTTTGTTTGTCTTGTGTCGACAGAACTGCGAAACAGAAGCGAAACCCATTTTTAACCGACTTCGAAAAAGGAGGAGGTTATCAATTCGGATGTTTGTATTTTTTTTAATTTTTTTTTTTTTTTATGTATGTTCGGGCATAACTCCGTCATATATTGACGGATTTGCAAAATTCTTTTTTCGTCCGAAAGGGTTATTCCGAAATGGTCCCATTTAAATTTCAAAAAAATCTGATGATGGGTTTCGGAGACAGACAACGGAACTCTTCAAAAATTTACAGCAAATCAACCGCGATTGCTGCTATCGTATGTCTATGAATTGTTAACAGTTTAATTGGGAACCACAACTAAAAAGTGAAAAATAAAAAACTTTTTTACAAAAAAATAGAACCGACTTCCAAAAAAAGTGCAAAATAACTTTAATTTCGGAAGTCGGTGTCAAAAAACGAAGACACAAAACAGGAACACCGACTTCCGAAATTAAAGTTATTTTGCACTTTTTTTGGAAGTCGGTTCTGTTTTTTTTTCTTGTGAAAAAATTAAATGCATCACAGAGTTCACAGACGCATAGCCAGAGTTAAAATAATAAAATTATGTCTGTCATAACATATTCAGCTTAGCAAACATTATCAAGAGATTCTGAGAGGACGGCGCGTACGCAGTCCTCACTACCAAAAATTACGCATCCGAGTTATCCACATTAGGGATAATCGCAGGGGTCAACCTAACCGCAGTGCAATGGGAAGGTCTCGCCCTGGGGGAACCGCCTTCATGATCACGGTATCCCCTATGCCAGGTAAGTATGAATTCACTACAGAATCGCGCGAGGGTCGTCCGACGACGGAGAATCTTAACACCGCGATTCAGGAACGTGACGTCATTGCACAGCGCCATCTAGTTTAAAATACGGAACTAAACCGGCAGCGCATGCGTACTATAACTCGGAATTTTAATTCGATTCCAGATTTGACATTAGCTACTGTCATTTTGTGAAATAATGATACCACATAATATAATAGTGTAGTGATGAACACAAAAATCGATAAACAATCAGTGTGTGTGCCATCAGTGTGCCAATTAAAGACTAAATTATTGATTTTTATTTAAATAAATACATAATTATTCATAATAATTATTTATTAATTAGTAATCGCTGCTCTATTTTATAAAAAGTTAATATTTTTGTTTTTATATTAAAAATAAAACTTATAATAAAAGAGCCTAGACAGTTTTCAGTATTGGCAACCCGTGCGCGCTCGTGCAGCTATCGCCATTTTGTTTATCGTGTCATTCGGCTTCATTCTCACAGTCTGACTGCACGAATATCATATTTCATTGCGAATCGATATTTTGTTATTTTGTTGGGTTTTTGTTAAAGTGTTGTTACGTTGTGTTTGTATATAAAAATAAAACCTTCAAATTGACAGACGTGAGAAATTTATTTCAGGAAGGCATTCAAAAAATTACGGCTACCGAATGGTCTAAATGCGTATCCCATGTAGTCAAAGAAGAGGAAAAAATGAGTAGGCTAGATATGTTAATTGACAATATCACAGACACATTTATAATAAATGTTACAGAAAGTGACAGCGATAGCGATAGCGATGACGGCGATAATTTATAAAATAAATTATTACCATAATACATCTATCTGTTTTATTTGTCATGTTCCTTCATGATCACATTTTTTTATTTATTTCACACACAATTATAAAAGAAAAGTCTCAGATCGTTAATTAATCGTCAAAACTAAATTATCGGTTTAGAAATATTTAATTTCCTGATATACTTAGTTTACGAGAGTAAAATTATAAACGAGAAGAATCGATCTGGAAATATTCCATTTCCATATCGAATAATTTCGCAACGTCACTATTTAGTACTTGTCATAACGTTGCAACACTGAAATTGTCAAATCTGGAATCGAATTAAAATTCCGAGTTATAGGGTGCTACACAAAAGAAAAAAACGAGGCAGCAAAAAGCTATATGTGGTTGTGGGGATAGCATTCTTTAGGCCTAATTCATGAGTATATAATACGGAGATTGATAGCAATGAGAGAGATAGATGCAGATTGCGAAGTAATGTAGAGCTTGTGACAAGAAAAGTAAAAGTATAAAGTAGCATAATATGCTACTTTATACTTTTACTTTGCGAGGCCAAAAAAGCACCTATCTCAGCATATTATGCTGAGATAGGTGCTTTTTTGGCCTCGCACAGATCTTACCTATGTTTTTTCTTTATATTTTTTGAATATGTGGTTTTTTTATGTATTAATATTGTTTTGATGGTACGTTGTAAAATAATTGTGTTTTTCTGTGCGAAGCACAAAATAAACTTTTTTTCTTTCTTTCAAACCGACGAAAGAATGCATGAAATAAGACGAAAGGAAGAAGGTTAGGCTAAGAAAGGAAGTGAATATTGAGATGACGAATGTAGATTTTTTAAGGAACAAAAAAGACATGAAGAAAATAGTATTAGTTATCCTTAGAAGACCCCAAACAAATTGGGAAAATGATGCTGATTATGATCCTAGAAAGAGTGAGTTATATCAACTGGGATGATGATAATATTATTCTCCTTTTCGTGTCGTGGTACATTTAAATATGTAGTTGTTCTGTTTGGGTCCAGTAAGTGGCCACGTTTATAGCGGCGGCTGAGGCCTTGTTCAGATCATCGAGGGTGCAGGGAAAGCACACAATAATATTATGATATAAGCCTTTATTCACAGTAGGTACCTAAAACATTACATTAAACATTTTACACATTGTTGACTCAGTTTATTATGAGTCCTTCCGCTCCACCCAGAGTGGAAGAAGTCATAGGATAATATCCCACCCCAAAAAAAAAAAGTTGAGTCGACATCAAGAACCTGCAGATGTATTCGCTAACTCAGTTGTTTAACATACGTACTAGAAAAAATAGTAAAAAAAATGTAACTCATATAAACCAAAAGTTATAGATTTTTTATTTTTATGAAATATGCGAAATTTAACACTAAATATGGCAAATTTTCATAAATTGACAACACTCCACTGGCCGGCGAAATCTTTTCATTTTTACCTATTTTTATTTCAAACGATACCGCCCTGCACTAGCCGCGCTGTAGGCACTTAGACATAAAACTGTAGGTGAACTTTGTCGAGCGCTCAGTGTTGCCTCTGATAAGTTTTTCTTTATTTTTTAAATTAATTATTTTCATTGGGGAAAAATAATAATCTCGTATCCATTAAATGATTACGTATATGTGTACGCAGTACGATACCAAATAATACCCTTCAGGATCGGACAGGGTTTTTGTTACATGCTGTATAGCCACTATTTCTATCATAAATTGCCTTCACTAACGTATTGTTCATTTCCTTCTGTTAGGCTTCAACAGTGGTCAATTCAAACGGACTGAAAAAAAAATACAAAAATTTGGCAATGAAAAACTCTTTTATAACAACCCAAATGTCGACTTATTATACGCGACGCAAGCTTCGAGTCTAGCTCATTCATTGGATCATAATTGAAATGATCTTTCATTTCATGTTGTGCATAAACTTATAAAAATGCATTATTTTAACTGTAAAATCACGTAAATCAGCGAATTCGGCAAAATTTCGTATACGGCCTCTTAAGTGCCCTTACGCCGCCGAAACCCATTTTTCTTGTGACAATATAAAATAAAATGCATCACCTACCTAATAAGCTAATATAACCCGAGTTATAATATGTCTGCTATAAATTAAAGTAAACACAAAAGCAAGCACAAACAGAATAATCGAAAACTATTCAGAGAGAGCCAATAGTCCGGTCAAATTAGACCAAAAAATAGGGTTGAGTGAGGTTGTAACAAGGCAATGTTAAAGCCCTGTTTATTTTTTGACCTCTATTCCAAAACTACTTTCTTTCCTACCTTTTTAATTTATAATTAAAAAATTACTGGAAAAATTACTTGTTTTCTCTGTCAAGTCTCTGTTTTTCCATAAAAAATCAGTACAGATTGAGCAGCGGAGCTAGACTAAGCTCCTATTCATCATTGTAATTTTTCTTCTATTAAATAAATGACAGTTACCAGTTTGTAAGAATTAGAGTTCAGCTTTCATAATCAGGCAGTTCCTAGCAATAATACAATTTAATAACGTACCTAGTCACAGTGTATGTGTTCGTACTATTAATGAGTGGTTCTTATATTCAAGCCTACTTTTGTAAATAACAAAATAAACGTGTTAACTTGTCGTGTATTATTCCCTCATCCAACTCGTCATCTACGGTCCTCCTACTCTACGTCCTCTCCTCCTCTGCGTGTCACTCCTACGACCTCCTCTGCAACGTGACACCGCCTCCGTACCGTGACAAGGTTACAATAAAATTAAAATAATATGGTATCTTTGATGCTCCAACTTGTAGGCGTACTTAGGTATATACCCTACCGTTTATAATATAATAAACTAAAAAAAAATGTTTATTACCGACAATATTTTGCCCAAAACCTTTCAAACAGGAAACGTGCATAATTTCGGAATAAAATGTAGCTAGTAATTTTTATTGTTTGTGGTTATAGTTGCAACGAAAATGTAGACTCGGTAAAAAATTTAACTGTCTACCTATTACGGTTCATGAGATACAGTCCGCTGACAGACGGATGGACAATAGTGGAATTCTAAAAATGGATATTCTTGCTACTGAAGAAATAATGGTATTCATGTCGCGTGACACGTAACTATAATGCACTCATAAATCGTAGTCTAATATAAGGAAAATAGGATCTCCTCGTCATTTCCCATAACTTTCACGAAAATAACAAAATATGAAAGTGTCCTCTTAAACATGAGTCATTATGACCAATTTTTTCGTGTTAATTTATTAAAAACTGGCCAAGTGCGTATCGTATTTTGCACATTAAGGCGCTATTAGCTGCCAACGACCTTGAGTGGTTAGCTTGCGTGTTCTGCGCTGAGCTCACGTAATGCGTCGTATGTCCACCCAGTAATAGGACTCGCCCATCAAGGAGCGCTGTCCGAAATTAAACGTATTATTAATTTATTACACATAAAACAACAAGTATTAAACTAAAACACTGAGACTAAATTATAAATAATTAAATAATCTTTAAAATGGTGAAGGTTTCATAAAAATACGCTTTATAGTTTTTGCGTGATTCACAATTTTTTATCCGCGTTAGACATAACTTTACAAATTAATTACACTATGTTTTAAAAATATAATTTCAAATATTCTCAGATCAAATTACGACGGAAATAGTCAAGAGTAGCAGATTTATTTATTTATGTACACAAAACACAAGAAAAAAGATTAGTCGTTTAGACGTGATGTTCAATTAAAACCCATTACAAGTCGTATAACTGCGCCTTAAGGATTTCGTACCAAATATTGGTATTTGTTAGTAAAGTATACGTTATAATAAAGATTATCACCAAATTTGAAGTTCTTATGTCAATGGGACTGCCCGAAGGGTCCCAACGGAGCCCTATTGCTGTCACTCACGTGTCTGTCTGTCTGTCTGTCTGTCCATCGTCTATCACACAGAAATTACAGCCAAACGGTTGAAGCTAGTCTTCAAATCACAGTAAAAGCATCTTGTTGACCCAAAGCCATACAAATAGTCAAATATTGGTACGGAAACATGCGAATTCCGACACGAACTTGTCCGATTTTTTTCCATACATATTCTGCTATTCGGGGCGGAGACAAAATACAACAAATCAAAGGTCATAAAATCTGTAACTAACCCGACTTTGTTTTATACAGGATGTAACGGAAAGGTTTTAGTCTTAATTTAAGAACCGGTTCTGCCCATGGAAATGAACAACTTTCTCTAAGAAATAAACTTTTTTACAAAAAAATAGAACCGACTTCCAAAAAAAATAAAAATCGCAAAATAACTTTATTTTCGGAAGTCGGGTGTTTCTGGTTTTGTTTCTTCGCTTTTTGACACCGACTTCCGAAATTAAAGTTATTATGCACTTTTTTTTTTTTGGAAGTCGGTTATATTTTTTTGTAAAAATGTTTTAGTTGTGATTCCCCATAAAATTGTGTTAACAATGGATATCTAGGCGATAGCAGCAAACGCGGTTGATTTGCTTTTATTTAATTTAAATGGGACCATTTCAGAACAAACCCCTTTCGAACAAAAAAATAATTTTTGAAATCCGTCTTTAAATAACGAAGTTATGCCCGAATATACATAAAAAAAATATATATACAGGATGTAGCGGACAGGTGTGGTCATATTTTAAGAACCAGTTTTGCCCATGGAAATGAACAAGTTTCTCTAAGAAAAAATTAAAAATTCCCAAAACAAAATGGACTTGCCATACAAACTTACCATCAGCTGATCAATATTTGTATGAGAGGTAAAAAAAAAATTTGTGAATTTCCTCAGGTTTTCTTGAAGAAAGTTGTTCATATCGATGGGCAGATGCAGTTCTTAAAATATGACCACACCTTTCCGTTACACCCTGTATATAAACATTCGAATTGATAACCTCCTCCTTTTGGAAGTTGGTTAAAAATTCACTCTTGGCTGAAAGTTGGTAGGATTGTTCAAAACACTTATAAATGAAATGTGAAAAGTCCTCATCAATCCGACACCTGAAAAAAAAATTTAATCAGGGTCAAAGGTCCCAAAAACGGGTTTTTCGCGATTTTCAGCAAAACTAAGTTTTATAGAAAGAAAGAATTAATATTTATTTGTACCTCACAACAAGAACTTAGTTACCATAAAGGCAAAAAAAAGACTGACAAAAATTGTGTTATGTGTCGGGTCGATGAGGACTTATCACATTTAATTTATTTATTGTTTTCAAGTTTCAACAATCCTACCAAAATTCAAGTGTGAATTTTTGTATATGTCTAAATTGACCGGACTACAAAAGCTTATTTATTAGCAAACATTTTCAAGAGTTTCTGAGAGGACGGCGCGTACGCAGTCCTCACTACCAAAAATTACGCATCCGAGTTATCCACATTAGGGATAATCGCAGGGGTCAACCTAACCGCAGTGCAATGGGAAGGTCTCGCCCTGGGGGAACCGCCTTCATGATCACGGTATCCCCTATGCCAGGTAAGTATGAATTCACTACAGAATCGCGCGAGGGTCGTTCGACGGCGGAGAATCTTAACACCGCGATTCAGGAACGTGACGTCATTGCACAGCGCCATCTAGTTTAAAATACGGAACTAAACCGGCGGCGCATGCCTACTAGGGTTCTACACAAAAAAAACAATGTGAGGCAGCAAAAAGCTAAATATGCTTGGAGATAGCATTCTTTAAGCCACGGAGATTGATAACATTGAGAGAGATAGATGCAGATTGCGAAGTAATGTAGAGCTTGTGACAAGAAATGTTAAAAGTATGGTTGACTCAGTTTATTATGAGTCCTCGAGCTCCACCCAGAGTGGGAGGTCATAGGATGATATCCCACGCCCAAAAAAAGAATAAGATTATTATGAGTCGACATCAAGAACCTGGCCTGTTTGCCCAGCTTTGAGAAAAGCCTCGTACATGTTTTCCCACTCTTTTCTTTGAAATTTAAATGGGACCATTTCGGAATAAACCGCTTTCGAACAAAAAAAGAATTTTGCAAATCCGTCAACATGACGGAGTTATGCCCGAACATACATAAAAAAAAAAAAATACAAACATCCGAATTGATAACCTCCTCCTTTTTCGAAGTCGGTTAAAAAAAAAACAAATATAACTTAGTTTGGAAGAGCATCATGTTTTTAAAAATTATTCCGAAGATTTATTAGTTCGTTTTGCTTGTCTCCTATAACTATACGATGGATGATCGCGTTTTAAAGTCCAACAAAAATTTGGTTGCAATGTGCTTTGAATGATTTGGGATGCAGTGGTGAATACAAGAAAATTCAAGTGTTGTCGACCACGAAATCGTTTCTTTGAAATAACTTTTCGTTCCATACAAAATGCAAGAGAAAATGATTTTTCTTCATTACTTTTTTTCCGTGATTTTTTTCGATGTTTTAATAGTTATTCTGCTATTCGGGGTTGAAACAAATCGAACAAATCAAAGATAATAGAAGTCGGTCCGGCCGTTCTTTAGTTATAAATAAATGGTGTAACTAACCCGATTTTGTTATAGATATAGATAGATTATCGTAGATCTTGTGGTTGCAAGCACTACTCTGCGTTACCTGACATTTGGCTGGTTTTCGTTTTTCGAAGCTCGTTCGAAGCCAAGAATTCTCTATCTATCTGTCTAAGCAGTATTTTTTCTACTATCAATAGATTTTCCAATTAAAAACTAAAATCCACTTTTCAGTTCCCTTCATTTCTATGTAATTCAACGCTGATTTTTTATGCGTAACTCAAAATGTTGTCAGATAACAGCATTATAGCTTGTGGATGGCACTACTGCTGAGCATGAGGTCCTAGGTTCGACTGTGACGGTCGGGAAAAGTGTGAGTAGTTCCATCTGGATTCTCAGTAGCAGTCCGGAGTCTTAAGGCTCCTACACACAGTGCTGCCGGCTTTTCCCGGCCGTCTGTGCGGCCAGCACTTGGCCGCAGAAACTTGCGAAAAGCGCACGACACACTGCGGCACCTGAGCGGCTATGTGCCGCAGCGGTCTTGTGTGGTAAACTGGGTTTATAAGCCGCCGGATTTATATAGTGCTCTGTGCGTCGGAGGCACCGCGGCTTGGCCGGCGGCAATGTGTGTAGGAGCCTTAAATGGGGGCCAGTTCGATGGCAAGACGCTCGCCCTCATAACACACACAGTACTGGCGAAATGAAGGTGTACTAAACGCCTGGCCCATCGACGAATAAAAGCGTGATGTTACCTGTAATTGTAGGTGTTGTAACCATCCACATTCTTACTCGAAAAATTTCTCACTTTTATGTCATTAGGAATCTACTTCGCATCACTTAGCGTGACAACCGACTTCGATACAACTTTTTAGCCATTCGTGCTACTTACAGATAAATGTATATAATCATAGTTTTATGATTTATTTCAGTTCTCTAGCATAACAACGCCTCTGCGATGTCTAGTTTTGCAGATTCCTTTAGCCACTTCATCATCATTCTCCTGCCTTTATCCCAATTTATTTGGGGTCGGCGCAACATGTCTTTTTCTTCCATACTCCTCTATTAGTCGTCATCTCTGTCGTCACCCCCTTTTTACCCATATCCTCTTTCACACAGTCCAACCATCGTTTCTTTGGCCTTCCCCTGTTCTTATAGCCATTCACATCCATACACAAGACTTTCCTTACGACATTTTATTCATTCCTCCGGATCACATGCCCATACCACGACAACCGATTTCCACACAACTTTTCAGTCAGCGGTGTCACTTTCAGACTTCCTCTTATAGACTCATTCCTAATTCTATCCATGCGCGTAACACATCGCTCTTAGCATTCTCATCTCAGCCGCATGCAATTGCTTTTCATTCATCCCTTTTGTGACCCAAAATTCTGAACCATACAAGACAGCAGGTCTGATCATTGTTTTATAAATCTTCTCCTTAACTTTAAGGGGAAGATTTCTTTAGCCACCTGTCATTTATTTTTTTGTTGGGTGGGAAATTATCAAATAACTTCTCCCGCTCTAGGTGGAACTGAAGGAAAACGGGTGGGTTTAAAGTCAGTAAGAGTCTGACATAACCTCACGCTCCACCCAAACCGGTAGAAGTCATCTGATGAATTTCCACCCTAAAAAAAATAGGCATAGCGTTTAACTGAGGAGGTGCCTGCGGTGGTGGAGCGGTGCGGGAAGGGTGACATGTGACGTAACAGAACTGTTTCGCTACACACGTTGTAAATATTAAGAGTTACGCCTTAATAACATACCTAATCTTTATCTTGCCATTACCACAACTTATTTGGGGTCAGCACATGTCTATTAGGTACTATACTTCTCCATTAGTAATTTCAGTAGTCGCCCCCTAGATATCTGGCATAATTATCCAACCTTATTCATAAAAAAATCTGAACTGTTAATCACCAGCTAGGAAACTATTTGGAAGTGAGAATTTCAACAAGTTCTAAGTACCTATCAGCGATTTTTATGAAATAGTGATATTGTTTTTTTTTCAGTCCATCGACCGTTTCTTTGGTGATACCTTCGTCCTCTTGCCATTATCACCGACGCATAAAATGTGTGTGCCATTATGTGAAAGAAGCGACCTCTGGCGAAAGAACTTATCCAACCTATATTTCATGAAGTCATCGGCGAGCCTTCCACCTGGGCACGGTTGCCGTGGCCGACCTGGAAATCTCTAAATAGACTCCGTACTCAGGTCGCCTGCAGTAAAGACAACCTCCACAGTACTACAATACTCTATTTCTACTTCTTTTTCTGTACTTCATGTACAAAATAATACTTCGCGATCTCTGCACGATTTCCATAGCGTCTACGTCCCTACAGCTCTGCTGACAGAATGATCGAAGATGTGCGTCGTGTGCGTTGAGTCTGTGAAAAAGCCGCGACCGACTTTTTGCGCGCCATGCAGACTTTTTGTGCGCCGCGGACTCGATCGCACAAAAAGTGTGTCGTCTGCGCTGCGCCTAAGACAGTTGAAATTTTCACAGATGATGTATTTCTGTTGCCGCTTTAACAACTAATACTAAAAAACAGAATAAAATAAATGTTTAAGGTGGCTCCCGCTCCCATACAACAGACATAATTTTTTTTGCCGTTTTTATAGATAATGGTACGGAACCCTTCGTCCGGGAGTCCGACTCGCACTTAGCCGGTATTTTTTTGATGATTTCTCATCAAAAAAATGAGGAATGAGGAGCTCGTGGCTAAAGTAATAACAGTCGCACGGGTCGATCCATCAGGTTAAGCTACGGTTGGTCCATGGATGGGTGACCATCTTTACATACCGAGACTCCTCCGTGCCTCGGAAAGCACGTTAAGCCGTTGGTCCCGGCTGTCGTTACAGGTCGTCAGAAGCCCGAATGTCTGACAACCAGTCTTACCAAGGGGTATCGTATTACCCAGTTACTGGGTTGTGGAGGTCAGATAGGCAGTCGCTCCATGTAAAATACTGGTATTCAGTTGCATCCGGTTAGACTGGAAGCCGACCCCAAGATAGTTGGAAAAGGCGCGGGCAGATTGATTTTTGTCATCAGATGATTTCTCCCGCTCTGGGTGGAGCGAGAGGGCGTGTCAGACTCTTACTGACTGAAACGCACCCGCGTTCCTTCAGTTGCCTGTGCCAGGGTAAGGTGACTCTTTCAAACACTCCGCGACCCAGTTGATCATACCCTGCTGATATATGATGATGGTAAACAGAAATGGACAATAAAACACGTATATTTAGGGATATTAACGATATATTTCAGTACAATTTTTCACACTGGACTTAGATATGACAACGAGAGCGTGATCATCGCGTGTACCAGTACCGGCTTTAGATAATACAAATCATATAAGTACCCGATTTTTGAGGAGACGTCAAATAGTACCCTAAAATCGGGACCTTATAGTGCCCTTAATCTGGGTCACTGCAAATAGAACCCTAAACAGGGTTTGAAGTCAAATAGTGCCCCAAACGTTGTGATTACGAAAAATGCACTATATCGGTGGTTAGGTCACATTCTGAGTGCCCTATTTTGGGGTGTCGTCAAATAGTTCCATATATCAGAGTGTCGTCAAATATCACCTGTAATTAGGAGTGATGGGGGACTAGTGTTTTAAGTGGGACCCTCCATGTTGTGATGTCAAATAGTTCCCTAATAGTGCGAAATATCAAATACACCTTGTAAAGATTATTGGAATACCAATTGAATAAATAATATCATATAATTTTGGCAAGGCTAAAGCCGGCACTGCTTACAAAAATTCATTAAAACTATAAACAATCATAATAATATACTTATAATTAAAATAATAATAATAAAAAAAAACATAGAAAATAAATGCGGTGAGAGATTTAGAGTTTTTATTGCATCTGTGATTGCCGCCATCTTGGATTTTAGTTTGCTAACAAAATTGTATATTTTGTCTTTAACATTGTAACGGTCAAAAAGTATTGGAATTTGCCAAATTTAAAAAAAAGACTAGTATTTAGCTACTCATAGTATTTCTGGAAACCAGTTGGAATAACTACAGTACAGTACCCGCTTGTCAATATGATAAAATTAAATAGAGCTTTAAAAAATACACTGATACAGATAAATGACAGAACGGCTTCTTCTGCTTTTCGCTGCTAACTCCATAACCGCGCAATGGATTTAATTGCGGTTGTCACTAATACGAGGAGTTTGTGTGTATAATTTGCACCTGAGCGGACCCGCAGTGGTTTGCTAGTATATGTATAATAACTATTTTAAGTGTCATTGGGTTTTCCTTCTGGAATTTTTCAGTAGCAGCCTGGGGTATGGTTTTGTCCCCCGATTCATGGTAATAAGTTCGCATTAGTTATTACATGGGATGACGGGACTTAAGGTGAAATGCACAGGGTAGACCGCGAAATTCAATTTTTCTTACATTTTTTGCAATTTGCAGGTCAGTGTCAGGTTGTATGTTAGTCACACTATGATTCGCGGCTGTAGCAAGTATGTATTTATAGAATTATAATCATTAAAATCATCAATACAACTCTCTCAGTAAGAATTGATGTCAAATGTCATGATTATATTCACTTTCATTCCATACATCAATATGAACTTAGGTTTTATTGATGATTTTAATGATTACAGTTCTGTAAATACGTACTCGCTACGGCCGCGAATCATATTTTGAACAACATACAACCTGATACCGGTAGCAAGTATGTATATAAAGAATTAAAATCATCAATACAACTCTCAGTTAGAATTGATTCCTAATGTAAGTATTTATGAAATCATGACATTTGGCATCAATTCTAACTGAGAGAGATGTATTGATGATTTCAATGATTATAATTCTATAAATACATACTTGCTACAGCCGCGAATCATAGTGTGACCAACATACAACCTGACACTGATCTGCAAATTGCAAAAAAAAACGTAAGAAAATTTGAATTAAACGATATCACTAGGAATTAGTTAATTAGTTTAGTTTTATTTTATTTTTGCTTGGATACTAGGCTTTTGAAAATTAATGTGCGTTTTGTAATCTGTGCAAAATAAATATTTTTTCTTTTCAAATTACAAAAAACGTAAGAAATTTTGAATTTCGCGGGTTACCCTGGCGCTTCCCCCTTAAGCATGATAGCGAGTTGCCTGGACTGTGAGAACGTGGGTCGTTGTTGTGCGTAGTATTGTTAGTTTTTTTATCCGTTTAGTGTTTGTGCTTGCTGCATAGTTGTAAGTTCTACCAACCATTTTTGAGTCTTGGGATAAAGAGAATTTTTACAGGTACACCTCCTAACCCATTGGAGTATATAGAAATTCTGTTCTATTAAATTTTTCATGGACAGAAAGCATATTTATAATCCTCCCGACCGAATTTCGATAACGGTGACCAATCTCAACTGGGTTTAGTCATGTACGCAGAAAATATTATAGTACACAGGTACACTATCTGTTACTTTACTCTCATAGTCCTCAGGGACGGCAATCCGACACTCGCGGGGAGAGATCAGCCCCCTTAGCCAAGTCACTTTTGTAATAGCGCTAACGCTTCGTGCAAAATGTATGGCAAGGACATTACCTGGAGAGACCTGTCACGAGACTCACGCCCAGTAATGTCGTTGCCATACATTTTGCACGAAGCGTTAGCGTTAACGTTAACAGAAAAGTATTTTGTCTAAAGGCTCTGGCGAGGCACGGGGCTATCATACCACAAATTTCGGACTGCTACTGAGTCATTTCTAATGGAAAATCCCAATATCACATTTTGCTTGATCAGGGAAACGAACCTAAGACTCCACGCTCAATGTGGTAGTTATCTATATCAGTTATAATTTTTAATGGCAAGACAGCATGCTTTTGACCATACAAATAATGGAAGACAGATATATACAATTTTAATAGAAAAAATATATAATTATTGTTTTCAATCGGCGCGCGGCGTCTCGCACACTTAGCTTTATCATTCATAGATTTGTTTTTTAAATACGCAATTTTTTTTTTTTTTAACTTCATTATGTAATTTTTGTTCGTCTTTTATTCCGTCAAAGCGCATTTAAAAAAAATCTATGAACAATATCGTTCGCCATTAAAATAAGCTGCAATTTTCTGGAATTTCATTTTCTTTTACAAGTTTTTGTAAATAATTCATTTTCAGTTTATAAATAATACTGACAAGTAAAAATAAAAACAATTCGTTTTAGAGATTCAACAATAGTCAATTAATTATATTAGAGGACAAGTTTGAAAAATGCGTATAACTATATATTACTCTCGAAAGTTAAGTTTTTAAATAATTTTTATTTTTTTTATTTTTGTCATATACAAGATAAGTTAATTAGAGATACTCCGCAGACCTGATCTAATATTTAATAACGATAAGAAATAATAATTAGTTAAAGTTAAGATTTATTATCTTATGTGAAAACTTCAGCGTTCGTTGACCGATTCTTGGTAGGTATTTTCAAAACTATACGAAAATTTGTATGATTATTGTTCAGAGTGCCAATAGATGTGTAAACCTGGCTTATGAATTTTAATTATTCGTATCCATAATTAAATTAAAAAAACCCTTCTTCCAAAGTTTTTCACTTTAAAAATTGCGAGTAGGTATATTGGTTTTATCATCATCAAATTCTAAACACTAGTTCTGCAAAGTTTCGCTAAACAATTTAACTTGATTCGGTATTTCTGTAGATATTTTATATTTAATCTGCTTTTTTTTTGCATTTTTCAAAATCATCGAATAATAAAATTAATATCGTCAAAAGAATTAAGCAAAGCTTCAAAAGATAGGTAAATAGTTTTCCTAACAATTTAAAATCGAGATTTTTTTAACTATGCGTTTTGGCAATTTCATTTTTAATTTGATTTAGCACCAAATTTTGGCGAAATATCATTTTTTAATACAAGTTCATATGAATAATACTGTGAAATGATTTCTTTAAAAGTTAACCATACATTTTATGTTTGGATGATCTAATAAACCTACAGAGTGTAAAGAATAGGTGGTCATATTTAAAAAAATGGAAATGAACAAATTTCTTTAAGAAAGCCATAGTCAATTGTGCCAGTTAAATATTAATATTTATTACGCTGTATAGTATTTAGTTTACTCATTGTTTGCTGCACCGGTCGACGTCATTACGTCAGCGACGGCTGTCGCTGAAAACCAGCGCTGGGGATCTGTCTCGCGTAGGGTCACAGCACTAAGCTGAGCGATGGCCGTTTTGCGTGGATGTGACACATGTTTTCGGCCAGCTTTTTCTTTTTTATTGTTTCTATGTCTTTTGCGTCATGTTTACCGTAAATAAACTTATTTTCTTTCTTTCTTTCAATTGCCAAAAAAAAATTGGGCTTTCCATACAAATTTTTTATTTTATTTTTATTACTTTTTGGGTTTGCTCTTAAACTTCCTTCAAGGAATTGCCAAAAAGAAATTGGGCTTTCCGTACAAACATTATTTTTTTCCTGTTATTAAAATATGAACACACCTTTCTGTAACGGAAAGGTATTTCTTTAAGAAAAAATAGAAAATTCCTTAAAAAAAATTGGACTTTCCATACAAAGTTATCATTAGCTGATCAATATTTGTGTGGGAGGTAAATTTTTTTTTTAGAATTTCCTCAACTTTCTTGAAGAAAGTTCTTAAAATAGACCACACCTTTCCGTTACACTCTGTATTTAAAATTCATTTCAAAAGAGGTGTTCTTTTTACCAGAACGCAATCCTGCGATGGTTTGAGAGAAAAAATTGCTTTCTATTACTGTAAATTCAGAATATTATGACGTCATAACTTCACAGTATTATTAATAATCCCAAATGTATTATTTAATTTAATTAAAAGCTCAAACTATTAAGCTGGTCCTTGTGAGATTAAATTAATATTTTCGCTATTTTTCGAGAGTTTGGATTTTTGAAGCAGCAGAATGAACTATGAAAAAAAATGTAAAATCGGCATGACATGTGACATGCACCATACCCGAACTAGGCCCACGTGGTGGATTACGCCCAGGGGCCATTCAAATATTACGTAAGCAAAATACTGCTTACGTAATATTTGAATGGCCCCTGGGCGTAATCCACCACGTGGGCCTAGTTGTTTTGAATCGCCCAGGGGCCATTCAAATATTACGTAAGCAGTACGAGGTGCATTCAATAAGTACCTAGCCTCATCACCAGAGGGCGCTGTAGTTTCAAAAGAGTTTTACCACAGTGTAGCACATTCTTTTTTAATTCTTTTTTTAAATTTTCATTCCAATCCCTTCATTTGTTTTAATTTGACAACTTATGGAAGCGAACGTGTCGATCGGTTTTACAAAAATGGAAAAAGAGCAATATCGTTCGGTGATTCGATTCCTATTTTTGGAAGGGAAAACGCGCATCGAAATCAAAGAGCGCTTGGATGCTGTGTACGGTGACTCTTCTCCATCGATGGCCACCGTCAAGAATTGGTTCAACGAGTTTGCACGTGGCCGTACGTCGGTTTTTGATGAACCACGTCCAGGTGCACCGAAAACAGCTGCTACGGAGGAAAACATTAAAAAAATCCATGATCTCGTATTGGCAGATCGCCGATTGAAGGTTCGGGAGCTAGCTGAGACTGTAGGCATTTCAGAAGGAACAGTGCATCATATTCTTCACGAGGAACTCGGCATGAGAAAGCTGTCGGCGCGATGGGTGCCGCGTTTACTCACACCAGAAAACAAGCGCAACCGTGAGACCACATCGGAGACGTGTTTGGCGCTGTTTAAGCAGAATCCAGCGGAGTTTTTGCGTCGTTTTGTGACCGTCGATGAAACCTGGATCCACTGGTACACACCAGAGACCAAGGAGCAATCAAAACAATGGATCCAGACCGGGGAACGTGCTCCAAAGAAGGCGAAAACTGTAAAATCGGCCGGAAAAGTTATGGCCACCGTTTTCTGGGATTCACAAGGTGTGATCTACATCGATTACCTCGAGAAGGGTAAAACAATTACAGGGCTTTACTATGCCGATTTATTGGGCCGATTCGACGCCGAATTAAAGAAAAACCGACCCCATCTGGCGAAGAAAAAACTGCTGTTTCACCACGACAACGCACCGGCTCACACATCTGCCGTTGCCATGGCCAAATTGGTCGAATTACGCTACGAATTGCTGCCCCATCCACCGTATTCTCCAGATTTGGCCCCTTGTGACTTCTTTCTGTTTCCTAATCTGAAAAAATCACTCGCCGGGAATAGATATGGATCGAATGAGGAGGTTATCGCCGCCACGGAGGCCTATTTTGCAGAGTTTGACAAAAACTATTTTTCGGACGGGTTAAAAAAGTTGGAGCATCGCTGGGCTAAGTGTATCGAACTAAAAGGAGACTATGTTGAAAAATAAATTGCCACTTTTCCAAAATTTTCGTTTACTTTTTGTAGGCTAAGTATTTATTGAATGACCCTCGTATTTTAGTAGTTTTTTTAGTCAGCAAAAGGAAGCAAAGCTCTTTCCCCCTCCCCTGCCCCTTCTATGCTAATGTAAACATTGGTATACGTGTCTTTTACTTTGTTTAGGTGTCTTTATTGTTCTTCATGAGCAGCAGTTATCGAGAAAAGTAAATATATACCTAAATAATGCTGACATAACCACCATCCAGAAACCCCGTCCTCCATGTCATCAAAAATAAGCAAAGTAAAGTTCCACTTAGGTGCTTACGTAATACTTAAATGGCCCCCCAGATAGCCCACAGAGAAAGCCTGAGTCTTGAAATATAGTGCTCGACTGTTATTTATTCAGTCAACTATTGTTTATTAAAATTCTCAGTTCAACATAGTAATAACGAAAATATTAAAATAACCCTACAAAAGATTTGCAAAAGAAAAAAATAATTAATCATAAATAGAGAGACGATATACAGCCTAGCTGTATATGAAAAATAAACAAAAAATAATTATATCTCATTCAATGAAATATTTAGTTTTAAATAAATCAGTCTATGTCACAAACCTATTTCAATAATTTATTAAATTAATTTCAGATACTTTGATAATGATTCAGCAGTTGTTTTTCTGGTTTTTTGGCAGTCGCGGTCATTAAAAGTGCTAGTAGGACGTTTGGTACTTTAGTTAGATTACCAAATAATATTGGACAAGTACTGTTTTCTCTTGTCACGTCGACAAAAAATAAAAACGATACAGTGCGTTGAAATTTTTCGCGACGTCACGCCGTGGTACTATCACAAATGTCTGTGCATGACCACCATAAGGCTGCATTTGGTGTGCAGGATGTAACTGAGGACTGATGCACAAGATTCAGACAACTGACTAAGATTTTAAAAGTCATAAATGTTACAAACAGGGTTTTACAAAATAGGGCTTTGTCTCAACAAATGGTGTTCGTGAGACAATGTTGCGGATTCTGTTGTGCACAAGCTAAACTTAATTTAGGCTATTCCGATCTTTTTCTCTCTATTAAAACAAGAAAGAGACGGCAGTAAATTAGAGCTGTCAAATTTAGTTGAACCAATATTACCATTTAGGGTACACGTAAAAACATGACGACTAAAAACACGGTAAAGTACAAGGCGTAAACTAGTTTGACATCTCTAACTTAGTTCATAGTTATAGCCGTCCTTTTCTCGCACTGCCGTTTAGTAAAAGATAGCGATTCTCTATTTTTAGTTTAGATATTCAAAAAGAGAATCGGCACCAATGCCCTATTTTGTAAAGCTATTGGACAAACACGTAATGGGCGGGGCGAAGTATGCTTCACAATTTGCAAGCAAAAATTTATCGAAACTGTTCATGCACAGACATTTTTGATGGTATACTTCTTACCGCGAAGTGGCGTAACGAGTCAACGACCCACACTCCTAAACTTTGATGCGTTTTATCTTTGTCATTTTTATTGGTTTGTTAAAACAATAAATAATACGTGTCGAATATTTTTTGTTAATTTAACTTACGAACTAAATAGAATTATTAGTTCTGTACCCAGGAAACGGGTTTTCTAAAATCTGATGTCTAGGTTGTCTCGATCGTTCTTTTATGTTCGTTGTTGAAACAACAAATTGATACTAAATTAATTTGCAGTCTTGATTTTCATAGTTCGCAGATCTGAGATTCTATAGTCTGTAGTTCTGTTTTCTGATTGGTTGACTAAAACGGCATTTGTCAGTTTTTTGAGAACACTGGTTATTGGAATGGTTAAACTAAATACTAATGTTAATTAAATAGGTATATTCGAACATCAAATAGAAGGTTGTCGAATTTAATTACTATTACTGGAATAGTTACTAAATATTTTGGGATTACAGACATTTAACACCAATTAAATTCTAAGTGTATACAGGCTGTTACGGAAATAAGTTATTTTAAAATACTACTTCTGCCCGTATATATGAACAAGTTTCTTTGAGAAAGTTACAATGAATGCCGAAAAAAAAATTAAACCTCCCATACTAATTTTGATCAGCTGATGATGAAGGAAGAGGAGCTCGTGGCTAAAGCAATAACAGCCTCACGAGTCGATCCATCAGGTTAAGCTACGCTTGCCGGGGTTGGTCCATGGATGGGTGACCATCTTCACATACCTAGACTCCTCCGTGCCTCGGAAAGCACGTTAAACCGTTGGTCCCGGCTGTCAATCGTGGATCTTTGACAGTCGTTACGGATCGTCAGAACCCCGAAAGTTTGACAACCAGTCAGGGGGTATCGTATTACTCAGTAACTGGGTTGTGGAGGTCAGATAGGCAGTCGCTCCATGTAAAATACTGGTATTCAGCGGCATCCGGTTAGACTGGAAGCTGACCCCAAGATAGTTGGGAAATGGCTAGGCAGATTTTGATGATGAATACGGAAGTTCAATTTTATTTTGGGACTACTATGACTGCATTGGAGAAATTTGTTCATTTACATGGGAAGAAATAGTATCTACAATGGAAGCACCCATTTTACACCCTATATATTTTGTTTTCGAGATAACAGCAGAGGACCAACAAACATACATGAATCATTATCATATTATCAGTAAAACTAAATAAAAACATCATCACAAAAGAGACATCCGTCCATTTTGAAACGAATGCGAGTAATAACTATTGTCGAAACTTAAATCACTATAAAAACCGCTTAAAGGGTAAAATATTAAATAAAATGGCATCACGATCACAGATGTACGTAAAAACTTTAAACCTATCTTAGGAATCACATTTTTAATGATAATAAAATTATAATAAACGTACGAAATCACAGTAAAACAGATCTTTTTACTTAAAACTATTGGAAATCCAAAATGGCCGGCCGGGCCGCTAAAATGCCGCTGGGCGACGTCTAAGAGGCGAACGTTATCGTTCATGGCCGAACTGCATTTTAGCGCTCCGGAAAACACATCTATGGCATTAATCCTTCTCATTTCACATACCTTACATTTTCTAGCTTGAACACAGTGATATTTCTCACTCCATGCCATAGATAAACTAATACTGTGTAGCTGCCTTATAAGCTTACGATTAAAAATAAATATGTTTGAAATTAAATTATTAATAATAGTAATAAAATAATTACAGTCTATGCGTATAAATTGTGACGTATTAAAATTAAATTTTATAAAATCAGTACTGGAATTAAGCGGGTAAAAGTAATGTTTCAAATCACGCACTTTTTTGTCAACTACTAAACTACAGACACACACATACGCACGCTCGCTTTTCTTACGACGATTGTCAAAATTACGCAGATTTACGAAAGTATTCCTTATGGAATTTACGTCAAAATCACAATTGATTAAAGTTATAAATAGGTAATAAATTACACATGTAGTTTTCACGCGATTCTTCTGAGAAACGCGCGTTTCAAAATCGCAAGACGCGTTTTTCGTGTTTCCTTCAAAATTTTGAGCGAAAATCGTCGAGACATGACGAGTTTTTACGCGATTTTTGTTACATTTGACACTTTTAGTTGCGCTTGCGTTGAATCTACGACAAATCGAGTATGATATAACCTTACACATTAATCCACTACGAACGAATACATTAAAACACTTTAAAAGTGTAGTCGAGACTAAAATTACGATTACGCATGGGTTTACGTTGGGATTGACGCGGTATTTCGGGAAAACCCGAATTTTCGGGTAAGTCCGTTGTTTCGGATTTTCGCGAAGTGGGGGGGACGAGCGTGCGAGGGGGACGCGGGAGGGGCGCGGGGACAGCGAGAGTGGGGGGAGCGCGGGAGCCGCTTGTCCACTGTACTGACATACACTTAATGGTTAAGGGCAATGATGCTTTTTGGGCTTCTTTAAGTTTTCCTCGTCGGCTCCGGATTTGGGTACCTGGAAGTTTAGTTGACATATTTTAGTAGTAGAATAGAGAATCCAAGCGTTCATATGACACATGATAGAGACGATGCATTATCAAGACAAACTGTTTTTAAACTGATGCGCCATTTTAACGGCATCGTAGAATTTTATATAAAATAAAGATTTTCATCATCATCAGTCATTCAATGTCCCCACTGCTGGGACACAGGCCTCGTCTCTGTGAGAGGGTGTGGGCCGTAATCTACCACGCGGACCCAGTGCGGGTTGGTGGATGTCACGTGTCTTCGAATTTTTGGTTCTAGCACATGCCGGTTTCCTCACGATGTTTTCCTTCACCGTTTTGAGAGCAGTGGTGATGAAATAATTTACACAAAGTAAAGCGCCTGCCTAGGTTTGAACTCACGATCTACAACTTGTAAGTCGCGGCCATTACCACTGGGCCACCACTGCTCTAAATAAAGATTATAATATTATAATTATTATTATTACTATAATTATTATTATAGTAATAATAATAATTATAGTAATAATTATAATATTGAATTAATTATTATTATTTATTATTATTATTATAATAATTTAATTTAATAATAATTTATTTGAAAAAAAAAAAAAAAACCCTTAGACACTAATAACAGATTTGAGAACAAGTATACGGTAGATATGGAGGTCACATTACTGGTAGGTATACATTGTAAAATAAATGAGGTTGGGTTTACAGTAATTATGGGGCAAATACAGCAGTTGAAAACTCTGGCTCTGAAACTAGGCAATGCCTGTATCTTCAGAGTCAGTGATTCCTCTAAATAGTTAAAATGAGCCTGAGTACAACAAGGACACAGTGTGGCGAGTAGTAGTGTGCAAGGGCAACTATTTGTATGGTTTGTAGGGTTTACGTATTTGGGTAGTAAAGAATGTGGGTGTATGTGTGTGGTGATGGTGTGTGTGTGTGTATGCGAGTGTGTCTTCGTGTGAACTCTCTATATACTTATATGATTATATTTCATGATATACATATAAAGAGATTTTCTGTTTCGTCATAAGATAAATGCAGTAAGTAATCCGTCAATTTGTTTTTTACTTCAAATTTATTTAGGGAATAAATGGATAATAATTTATTTAATTTGTTATATAATTTCGAAGCAAGAAAGGAAAATTGCCGTCTCGCGAAACTTGTTTTTATTTGCTCTGTTCTGCATATAGGTTTACCGGTGCGAAGGGTGATATTTTTGTCGAATGGAACGGAGCCGTGTTTCCTAAGAATAGTTCGCAAAATGAAGAGTTTTCTTACAGATAGGATATTGCATTCTGAAAATAGGTCAGATGTTGGATATCGACGTGGCTTTTGCATCATTACCTTTAGAACAGCCCTTTGGGCTCGTTCAATGCCTAACATTGCCGTCTTGTCAGTCCCACCCCATACTGGGATACAGTATGAGAGGATAGACTGGCATAGGGCGAGGTAAACATTTCTTAGGGTGTTATAATCTGCCGACTCTCGGAGGCTTTTGAAAATATAGAGAAGACGTCTAACTCGGGTTTTTAAAGACTCTAAGTGTGTATGCCAGTTCAATTTCTCATCCACATATACACCTAAATATTTTGTGTTTGTGACAAGAGTAAGAGGTGAACAATTACAAGCATGAGATGGGTCCAGACATACATGTGCCTTGATGACTGATTCTCGGGGTGAAGGCGCTGATCTCGGGTTAATACGGAAGGCAACTGCTTTTGTTTTTAAGAGGTTTAGGGTAAGCAAGTTGGCAGAAAGCCAAGCCATTACTGCTTTCAGCGAGATCTCAGCATTTTGTTTAGCCGTTTTCCAGTCGGTACCATATGCTAGGAGTACTGTGTCGTCTGCGTACATATACGTTTCACAGTTTTGCAGCTTAAGTTTGCACAAGTCGTTAACATATAACTGGAAGAGAGATGGGGAGATTATGCTGCCTTGGGGCACACCATAGGTGATTTTTTCAACATTACTGGTCACTTGGTCTATTTGGACGAGTTGTTCCCGATCGGTGAGGAAGTCTTCGAAAATCCTTAGGGCGTTTCCCCGAATACCCGCAGCTTCCATCTTATGGAGGAGGATGGGGATAGAGACGGTATCGAAGGCCTTTGATAAGTCTAGAAAAATTCCGAAACAAGCCACCTTAGAGTCCATTTTCTTTGTAACTGCTTCTGTAAAACTCAATACGGCGTCCTCGGTAGAGATGCCCGGGCAAAATCCGTATTGATTATCTGCTATTGTATTATTAGATTGGAAGAATTTTGTTAAACTATTTTTAAGGATACGTTCGAGAATTTTAGAGAGAGTGGGAAGAACTGAAATAGGCCTATAATTTGTGACATCATCTCTATCCCCGTCCTTGTGAATTGGATGCACGAGAGCTCTTTTAAACGCTTTGGGGAAAGTTCCTGTTTGTATAGAGAGGTTGCAAATGTGTGCGATTGATGGAACAAGAAAGTTTTTGCCTAATTTTATCAATTTTGAGGAGATGCCGTCCCAGCCTATTGCGCAGTTGCTTCTAAGACTCATGATTATAGTTTCTATCTCTTCATGAGTTACTTCCAAAATGCACATGGAGTTTAGTTGCAGATTTGAACTTTCTGGAGGGGTGCTGTTCGGGTTAGGTGATATTTGCGAGGCCAGCCTTTCACCTACGTTGACGAAGTATTTATTTACTAAATTAGCTGATGAGATTGGGTCAGTCGCAATGTTTAGGAGTTCGGGAGCAGATAGTGGTTTGTGTTGGGTATGTGTGATTGTTTTGATTACGTTCCATGTTGCTCTAGAATTACCTTTGGCTTTATCTAATTCTAGTTTTTCATAGTCGCGTTTCAATTTACGTAGTAAATTATTACAGAAATTTCTGTAGCGTAGGTATGTAATTTTTAAAACTGTATTATTTGGTGATTTTTTTAGGTTTTTGTGCATTAGGTCCCTATTTCTAATACATCGTAGCAGACCTGATGTGATCCATGGCTTGATATTCCTCTGCTTTTTTGGGACACGTACTCGTTTTGAGTGGAGATTTATTATTGAGGAAAGGGTGGAAATTAACTGATTAGTGGCCATGTTTGCATCAGTACAATGTAGTACTGGAGTGAAGTCTGTGTTTTCTAGAGCTAGCAGGATAGATGGGTAGTCAATGTGGTAAGCCAGCTTTGGAGGCTTATGTACGGCACGTTTAGTGCTCAGACATAGTAGAACCGGGAGATGGTCCGTCACTGGAGAGTCAATGACCATGGTTACCGCCGTATCTTTGGATTTCAAGAGTACATGATCGAGGCAATTATTTTGCCTGGTAGGTATATTGTGCGTGGGCAGTAGACCAAGAGATGCCGTCAAAGTCAGGTATTGATCAGACAATCTATCCAGATTATTTTCCTTTATGTCTATGTTTATGTCACCAATAAGTGCCATGTTTTTGTTTGGTGGAAAAGTGGTCACTATGTTGTGCAAGCTATCCATGAAATTGTCTATATTTTGGTAAGACGGGGAGCGATATATGGAAACAAGATAAAAGTTATTTTCAAAATTACATACTAAGCAATTTCCGTCCAGGAATTGTGGTTCGGATACACTAACCTTTAGACTATTTTTTATGAAGATTACCACTCCATCATTTTGTAATGGATTGTTAGATGTGGAAAAAGTGTCATAGCCATTTAGTTCTGGAAGGGGGCCCGTAACTTTTAGCCAGCATTCCGTGAGCACAATGATATCGCAGTCAAAATTTAGAAGTGCAGTTGTAGCCAAAAATTGTTCAATATTCTTTTTAATACTCCTGATATTCTGATGGATGATTTTTAAATAATTAATAGGGTGTTTGATAACTGTAAGGCATTGACTCGGAGAACATAGAATTGATTGAGCTATGTTAAAGTGGTCTAATTCAGATATTATGTTAATTGTGTTGATCATTTTATTTAGTTAAACGTAATAAGGTAGAAACAAATGCAAGCGTGGTAATATAAACGTGTAGAAAAGTATGAATCACGGTGTGGATTCGAAAGGAGTATGTGGTAGTTAGGGTACTTACGGAACGTATTTTTGGTGCGAAATGAGTTTGTGAAATGTGTATGATTGTGATGTATGTGAGTAGTCAGATTAAGAATAGTGTATGAACGTGAAATTGAGTGAGAGAGAGTAAGATCTGTCAATGGGTTGGGGTGATAAACTAAATACATTTGAAACAATTGGACAAGGAGAAAAGTCCGGACACAGTACTTAAGCTTTACATATCTGAGTCATATTATATTGTCTTTTAAATCTATTAGATTTTGTTCTGAGCCTACCAGAAACTGTTTCTGTCCCCTCTCCCTACGCAGATAAATTTTAGCGTTGGATACCCAGCAAAACTTGAATCCGTTTTGCTTCGCAAACTCGCGGGCACGGTAAAACAGTGTCTTGCTAGAAGGCGGTAGATATTCATCAACAAAGAAGGGCTGTTTATTTCCTGGTAGTCCTAAGAGCTCCGTGTTTAATTTATCGTCAACTTTTCGATTCTTGTTATATCTTCTTACTGAGGACAGGAAGTCTTGCTTTTGTTGTACTCTATTGAACTCAAGTATGATGTTTTTAACTGAACCTGGTTTGGCAGGAGCCCTGTAGATATCCCGAAGATCATTGGGTTGTAGTTGAGTTCCCAGTAAACCTCCTAATTTGGTAGCTATTGCAGAAAGATCTTGCACGCCTTCGTTATCTTTTTGTGGCATGTTGCGGATCTCAATATTTGCATTGCGTGACACGTATTGCAATTCTTTAAGTTTTTTATCAAGGCTTAGAAGGTAGTTTTTATTCTCCTTGTTTTCAAATTCGAGATGTTCCACACTTTTCTTCATATCCTCATATGACTTGTTGATGAAGTCCATTGACCTTTCTATTTGTTGATTCGAGTTCTGAATGGTAGAGTATTGCATCTTAAGGTCGGATATATCTTTAGCTAAGTTGGACAGAAAAGAATCTTGGTCTGCCTTCCAGGAATTCAGCATTTCTATGATTTCTTCCTTGAAGTCTCGAAGAAAACTTTTGGGTGAGCCGTCTAAACGAGGCCGTTTATTTCTAGTAGTTACATGGTCCGCAGAGATACCTTCCTCCATGTTAGCCGGGATATCTGAGTCTGACTGTGACTGCATTGTTGGGTCTTTCTTGGACGAGGGTGAGTGTTGCATTCGGGGCATGATTAAGTTTAGCACCAACTTACAGTGGAGACTTCGGTTGTAAGTTGCTTAGTAGCCGCAATTAGCGAGTGTAGTTTGCGCTTACGGAGCCGCTTGCTATAGGCTCGTAGCGAACGCGCCGTTGCAAGTGCGCGGTCGTAGCCGATGCGTAGCACTGGGGTGACGTCAGCGCGTAGAGCAGACGCATGCGCTCGTAGCACTCGTAGCAGTCGTAGATTTCGTCGATCGGTGAAACAGCGTCCGGGGCTCGGTGGTAGGATGCCCGACCGCTGAGCTGTGTGGCGCCGGTTCGAACCCGATGGTAGGGGGCCAAACGAATTCAGCCCGTTGCGGCGCGATGCACAAATATAGGATTGTCCCACTCTAGGCCAGCCCACTGGAGACCGTGTATTTAAATCGTTAAGGAGTAAGTGAGAATTGAAACTTGCAAGTTCAACCAATAAGTAATTGGCACAAAGATTATCGATTCACGGGCAGCGCGGATTTACTACACACGTCTGTTCCGATTTTTAGCGCGCGAGGAGCTCCACCAGTTGTAGCACACGTAGCGGCTTGGTGGGCGCGCAAACGCGTCTCGCAGCAAATCGTAGCACAGGCGACGTCAGCTGGGCCCCGCTCACCGGCTTTGGGACGCTATTGATGCCGTGCGATGGATGACAGACGTCGCTGGTGTCGCGGTACGGTGCGAGACTGCTAACTCTAGTGCCACCAGTTCGAATCCGCACGGGACAAGACGAATTAGGTGATTTCAATCTCGGGCGTAACACTTATTTTTTATCATTATGATTTACTCTAGGACCGGACTTGTTGCAATGTTGATCGTAGTAGGCGCTTGGTCTGTTTGCGTGAAAAAGTGACAGCTGATAAATAGTTTAACTTCACTTTGGGATGAGGGTAGACAATTCATGTACTCACTATTTTAGTTACTATTTTTGCCACTTTTTTGCAGTCTATCGTAAATGTAAACACCATCAATTACACAGTTTTATAGTTCACAGCCTTGTCCTCAAAATGATGTGGATCAACCACTAATCGCGAAAGTATTTGCACTGTTAAAGTTTTATTTGTGGGAGCGAAAATTTACACGTCCGTTTGCAAGTAGTGATTTTGACAGGAATCCCTATATTATTATGAGCAGCTGGGTCGCTCTCCGAGTGCCCGCCCTTACCGGCATTCGGTTCCTTCCCGGAGACGAGAAGGAATACAGGGTGGTCCAGCGCTATCTGTGCGACCTGGAGAGGGAGACCGGTCTGGTATGGTTCTCCTACTCGCTGCCGGTGGAGCGTGGCTTCAAGGTGGCCATACGCGGCCTGCCGGTTGACACCGAGCCGGCCGCGATTGAAGAGGACCTGCGCGGGCTCGGTTTTGAGCCCGAGTACGTGCGGGCCATCAAGGCTCGCGAGGGACGTCCGGGCTGCATTTACTTTGCAGCCCTCAAGCACCAGCCGGACATCCGGCGCATCTACGACGTCAATTCCATCTTATTGATGGGTGGCGTCGTGGTGGAGGGATGGCGTGGCAAGAGGGGGCCAGCCCAGTGCCACCGCTGCCAGCGCTTCCGGCACTCATCCCACCAGTGCCACCGTCCGCTCGCCTGTGTGCGATACGGGGGTGGCCAGGACCCGCTTATCACCGTGCTGGAGGGCATGGTGGCCATCCTGGCCCTCTACTAGGGCGGGACCGCCGCCAGCAGCCAGCCAGCAGCATTTGACGCCGAGTAAGTCGTTTTCACCTACACGCGACTTGCTCAAACAGGAACACTACACAAGCAGTACATGCACTGTGCGCGACGTGTTCTAAGTTAATATAGGCACGTCGCGTATCGCAAGCCAGACACACATGACTCCACACACACTGTGTACTCACGCGCTGTATGTATATACAGCGCATACATGGGCGGCGTTACACATTCAATGCCCACACATACACCTTCGGCCCCGCGGTCCGGACGGCAACCGGCTAGCTCTGGAAACCGGGCGGACGGGGGCCATTCACTAAATACTGTAGGCTCACTGTAAGCCGGCGGCCATGAGCTGGTCGTCATCCGCTGGGCCTCCCACAGGGAACTGTGGGTCTCACCCGGCGGTGGCTGACCGCCTAGCTGCCATGAAGACATGTTTCGAGCCTGCAGTATCACACATGGGCGATTGCTGTGAGAGCATCGGCAGGTGTAGTTCCATCGCCTGCCTAGTAGGCTCTTATGGCAGTCACCCAAGGCATTCACACCGTTGTAGGTACCCAAATGAAGCACCCGTTTTTACGGGTGGCAACCAGCTACCACGCAGAAAGGCCATTGCCTATACGTCCGTCGCGCCCCTTACGGGGTAGCAGCGATTTCCCGGACTCGAGTGGGTCAGTCTGTTTTCGACTACGGATGCGAAAGGAAGCGAATACAAGCGATTACGAAGAGAATAGTGATTATTAGCGATTTAGTGTTTGTGTAAATAAGTTGTTGAGTTAATAAAGAATATTTGGTTAATTAATTGGTGTAAAATAATTTATCCCATACCCAGCTCGTAACATTATTAAAATTTTTCAATATTTTGCCTATGCGACAGTGTTGTCTTGCCCCTCAAGTAACATACCTCAGTGTACCTCTCGCCCTTGAGCGAGACAATCTTATTGTCCCGGTAGCGCACCATCTTCTTGGGCTCGATCTTGGGAGCCAGAGGCTTATGCTCCTTCTGGTCCGAGTTCTTGTCCACGTAGGAGTAACTGGAAGGAGACAATAAGCTGGTTAATGGAGTCTCTTTTTTAAAAAGAAGGGGTACGGAACCCTTTACGCAACGGGACCCTATTACTAAGACTCCGTTGTCCGTCTGTCTGTCAGCGGGCTGTATCTCTTGATCCGTAATAGGTAGACAGTTGAAATTTTCATATTATTTGTTGTTATAGTGACAACAGAAATACACATTCTATTCAAATTTATGTCAAATTAAATTATTAGACGTCGAATAACGTCAGCCGATGTCAAATTAAATTAGTTGACGTTGAATAACGTCAGCCGATGTCAAATTAAATTAGTCGACGTCAAATGACGTCAGCCGAAGTCAAATTAAATTAGTCGACGTCGAATAACGTCAGCCGATGTCAAATTCAATTATTAGACTTCGAATAACGTCAGCAGATGTCAAATTAAATTATTAGACGTCGAATAACGTCAGCCGATGTCAAATTCAATTAATCGTAATTGAATAACGTCAGCGGATATCAAATTAAATTAGTCGACGTCGAATAACGTCAGCCGATGTCAAATTAAATTAGTCGACGTCGAATAACGTCAGCCGATGTCAAATTAAATTAGTCGACGTCGAATAACGACAGCGTATGTTAAATTAAGTTAGTCTATTGTAGTGAGAGACTGTATGCTCGCGGCAGTTTAAGTGCAACACTCACCGAGCAATGATCCTATTCTTCAGCTCGTGGTCATCGCAGAGCGGCTGGCGGGCGGCGGTGTGCAGCGCGGCCGCGGAGAGCGACTGGCCTTGTTCGCGACGGTGTAACAGAGTCGCAGCGGCGCGTTCTACATCACCGTGAGCGATTGAGACGCAGTGCTTGATCTGGGGATAAGTAGTGTTTTGTCTGAGAGGAAATAATAAGCGTCTTTGATATTAATTTTAACCTCATTTTCGGCGAACTAGTTGAGTTGGGAGGGTTGTTGAACTCTGATAGACAGCTGCATCCGTTTAGACTGAAAACCGACTCGTCCATCATAGTTGAGATAAGACTATGCAGATGAATCTGATGATAGGCAGGATACCTTACCTCCATAGCACAAGTGTTGGGGAACATCTCGGCTAGAGCCTGGCACTGCTCAGCGTGCACATCATCCTCTATCAGAGGGCGACGATTGCCTGCCACGCTCTCCGACGACTACCTATATTGAGGAGCTCGTGGCTAAGTATTAACAGCTACACAGATGGATCAAGGTTAAGCTATTCTTGCCGCATTGAAACTGGTCCCGGCTGTCCTTAACAGATGCTGATCTTCAGCAGTTAAGCCGGCGGCGTGTGCGTCATGTTGCAGGGAACTAAATGTTGCCCACTCAAATATTAATATTTATTACGCTGTATAGTATTTAGTTTTAATCATTGTTTGCTGCACCGGTCGACGTCATGACGTCAGCGCCGGCTGTCGCTGAAAACCAGCGCTGGGGGTCTGTCGCGAGACCCCTTAGCTTAGTGCTGTGACCCTATGCGAATAGGGTCACAGCACTAAGCTGAGCGGTGGTCGTTTTGCGTGGATGTGACGCATGTTTTCCCTCAGCTTTTCTTTTTTTGTTGTGTTTCTCTGTCTGTTGCGTCATGTTTACCGTAAATAAACGTATTTTCTTTCTTTCAGATTGCTGAGGGCTCTGTTCCGCCACTTCTACTTCCCAGCTAAAACGGTCAGGTCTTTTTGGGGGACTGTCTTTATACTGGTATTCAGCTGCATCCGGTTAGACCGAATCCGACTCCAATATAGTTAGGATAAGACTATGCAGCAGGTTCAGCATGACCAATTCTATCTCTATTCTACCAAGAATAGATAAAGCTGATAGGGCCACCATTGGGGCGGTACGACGTAAATTATTACAAAACCAACGTTTAGCTTTGATTTTCCTATGTAAAGCATATAGGACGGTTAGCACTGAAGCCTTACCGGTACTTGCAGGTGTACTTCCAGTCGATCTTGAGGTGCAGCGACGTGCTGCAATGTACTATTCTGCACGAAAGACTACGGACCCAGACTTTTTACCTTAACGCGATCGTGCCAAGGTTTCTAGATTACTTAAACCTCAAACTGACGTTTGGGAGGACCTTTTATGCGAATGGCAATGTAGGTGGGAAAGTTCCATCAAAGGCAGACACCTCCATCAGTTCTTCCCATCGGTTCGCGAACGGCTGGATAGGACATGGCTGGAGGTGGCTCACTGTGTTACCCAAATTCTCACAGGTCATGGCAACTTTAAGGGTAAATTATTTTCCTTTAAGCTTGTTGCCCCGCCTTGTCAATGTTCTATACCTGATTGCGAATACGAACAATCCGAACATCATATCCTATGGGAGTGTACTTTTTTATTTTTTATTATTAATAGGCACGCGTTTGACCACCATCTCACCTGATGGTAAGCGATGATGTGGTCGAAGATGGAGCACGCTTGCCTAGAAGTAACCTATTCACTCTTGACTTAAAGACTCCCAGGTTGTAGCTACTCTTTGGCAAACTGAGCGCAATATTATGTTGGATAGTATTCAGCCTACGTCTGGAGTGGTCACACGGAGCTTGTGGAAACTAGAACAAATTTCCGTGCGTTTAAGCGTTTTTGCCATACCTATTATTGGAATCAAGTGTAACAGCTCACAATTTTTTTTAGGAAACATTAATATTAATGTTTTTAACCAGTGGTGCTTGGCAACTGGGCTTACCCCAGTTGTAAATACCCCCTTTTGTGCCTAATGGCCCAGCTTTGTACTGTCTCCCGCTTGATTAGGAGGGAAGTGGAAATTATGTTTTTCTTACTCCTCCGCTGTCTTTTCTGATTAATTTCGTTGCGGGACCCAAGACAGTTTAATCGTTTCTCTGGGACTCGTCGAGCTTCATTGCCTCGGCGTTTTTTCTGGTGGTCGCCACTGTTGATTCTGGCTTACAGAAGTTACAGTGGTTTGGGAATAGTGTGGCGGGCTTGTTCCAAATAAAAAAAAATAGATAAAGTTCTTTTTATCTAACTTGACATCTTTTCTGCCCGAGCATCATGCTTTACATTGTAGACTTTTGTCGACTAAAGAATAGAAACATTTCTTCTCTTCAGTTTTAACATCACCTTGCTTAGGACGGTAGAAATTTTTCTACAATCTGTCATTTTGTCTTTTCTTCCGTCGATAAAACCCGTTTCTATGGTGGTCGTGCTACGCGTGCAGATGAATCTTATGATGGGAAGGAGACCTTACCTCCATAGCACAAGTGTTGGGGAACATCTCGGCTAAAGCCTGGCACTGCTCAGCGTGCACATCTTCCTCAAGCAATGGGCGACGATTGCCTTCCACGCTCTCCGACGACTCCGAGTTGGAATGTGACCTGAAATAACAATAAATTGAGGTAATATTGTAAAAAGAGACAAAAGAAAATGAAGCTAGAATAAGGTAGATGACTATAAAAATATATCGGGTGCAAAAAGACAGTTTTCAAAGCCGAAAGCCATTCTACCAATTATTTGGATATTTTTTTTTGCTCTAGACCATACTTGGAAATCCACTGGTTCTGGCGATATTGAAGGTCAGAGTCGCATTTTTTTTTAACTTTTTTATGAAAATGAATTCCAAGTGTTATTATTACTACCCGGGCGTAGCTCGCCGTCCGATCAGCACTAGGCTCGTGAGTCGACGGCGCGTAGTGTTCCACGCGCGCCTCAAAGAGATGTCAGCCACCACTGACGGGGCCCATCATGGCCGGTGCCTGCATGCCTAGGGATAGCGGATAAATCCTTAACATGAGTTACCGCACCCCTGGGCACTCAGGCAGAGAAGGAACAGGGGTGGGTTTTAGTCAGTAAGAATCTGACACGCCCTCGCCCGCTCCACCCAGAGCGGGAGATGTCATTAGATGATTTCCCAAACCACAAAAAAAAAGTGTTATTATTACTAAACTTTTTTCCAAACAAACATTACCTGAATTTTCAATATATTTTTTCGAACTTACCCATTTACAGTTACAAAAACGTAATGAATATCAAACGTATCCGACAAGTACCTACGTGGCTTAGAGCGAAGGGGCGGGGTTTAACTCCACTTGCTTGCAACTTGGGTTCGCGTTACATTGCGCGCAATAAAAAATAGTTTTTTTTTTCATATCGAAAAATAAAAGTAGTTTCCCAGCAATATTTTTGCGCAAAGCTACGAGTACTTTGTTAGACGTTCAGTATGCGTAGTTAACGGCTTTGTGATCACAAAGGGACGCCCGGACCATACACATATGGTCCGGGCGTCCGGCAGTTAAATTATAAAATACATTGGACACGACTTTTTTTGCGTACCACATTTTACCTAAATGTAACGTAACAAGCCTCTTGAATTTCGATACGTTTTTATTTAATTTGATGAAGTAAAAAATACGTGTCGAATATTTTTTGATAATGTTACTGGTGAACTACATAGTTACGCGCCTACGGTGATCTCCGCCCTCCGACTCCCGACGTCCAGGGCGTCTCCTTCGGCGACTAGGGGAGTGAGGGTGCGAGGATTGCCTCTCCCTCACGCGTTTCACCTCCTTTGCGTGCATTACATCTTCGCAGAAGGAGGTGATAGCTTTCCATACCCTCTCACTCCGTACTATGGACTGGACTAGGGCCGGATGCAACAAATCGCCTGTGTCCTCCGGGCGACCTGTTCTGAGTAAAACCCCTGAGTGCAATTTATGCTTACCGGTTGGCCTTGGTCATAGGAGGCAGCATCTCGCTCAGATTCTGCAAAGTCAGGCTCAGCCTGTCGCTGCTAGCTGAATCATCTGAAACAAAGTTTTATTTTATGTTAGTTTAAGAACTACCAAATTGGTGCACAACATACGCCATTTGGATATGCAGTTGCGACAATAGAATCGAAAATGCAATGAATCTGAATTTTTAAAGTAGCAAAGTCTAGGAACAAATCAACTCAAGACATTAAACCAAGTAAATATATTAAAAATAGAGACAAGAAGTTATTAACTAACCATGAAGATCTAAATAAAAGATAGTATGAATATTACAAAGACCTTTTGAATAAACCATTTCCTAGTCAGACCCTAGAGCCTCTGGTACCGTTTAAAGGACCGGTGTAAGCCATAAGCCGAGATGAAGTAGAGAATGCAGTGACGAGAATGAAGAACGGTAAAGCTGTTTGCCCAGAAGAAATGTCGGCTGAAGTGTGAAAATCGCTGTGGCGACCGGGACTGGACTGGCTTACGAGACTCTTTAACCTTTTCCTCGATAGTAAGAAGAACCCAAACGCATGGCGACTTAGTCCCCTGACGCCTTTCTACAAAAATAAAGGTGGTGTAACGAACGTGGCAACTACAGGTTAACATATCACACACATTAAAATCAGGGAAAGAGGAATGAATAAGCGAATAACCCACCTGACTTGCATGAGCCCAAATCAGTTTGGTTTTACCCCTTCAAAATCCACTACAGATGCTACACAGGCTGTTAGAGTTGTGGCAGATAAACATCGACGTAATTTGGAAGATCTACATCTAATCTTTATCGACCTAGAGAAACCTTTCGATAGAGTACCACACAGACTAGTGTGACAAGCACTGAGAGCTCAACATCTGCCAGGTATTTACGTGCAACTGGTCCAAGATATGTAACTAACGTTCGTACTAGAGTCAAGAGTCCCGAAGGGCTAACAGATGAATTCGAGGTGGAAGTAGGAGTTCATCAAGGCTCTACCCTGAGCCCGCACTTTTTTTCCTAGTAATGGTCTTAACCACAAAACATATAGTAAAAAAAGCGTTGCAACTGACTGAAAACAAGAGAGGAAGAGGACGACCTCCTGCTACGTGGTGGACCAGCATGACAAAACTCCTATTAGAGGAATAACTGCCCAACCTGACAACCCAGGATAGATTGTCCTGGCGCCACAAAATTAAGAGAGCCGACCCACATAAAGTGGTAAAGAAAGAGGAAGAAGAAGAACGTGGAGTTACGGTCACCAGCCCGACATACAAGACCCAACAAAAACATAAATGTAAGAAGGAGCTAAGTTAAGGGTACAAATAAAAGAAGTAGGGACAGTATTGAGGACTGATAAATAATATGACGCAAATAGAGGACCAGTTGAATGGAAGTGAAAGTTTATTACTGAATTATTTGCTACTAAATGTAACTTGTAAAGTTTTCCATTATTAGTTTGTCAACTGTTGAAGCGTTTAACTTTGACCAGTCTTTGAAAAGCTCGACGTGTTATACTGACGGTTGGATACTGTAATAAAGGTTGCTGATTAAAGCTCTCTAAAAAGATATTTTTGGGAGAAGTTGGCCACACTGCCCCTGGCAAAGCACCGAAACTATGCAATTCGACGAGTCCAGGAGCAATGATTCAACAGAACTGCCTTGGATCCCGTAAAAGAAAAAAAAATCTTAGAGATCATCATTTCAGCCGAAGATGTCCACTGCTGGACACAAGCCTCCTCCAAGTGTCGCCGCAATGACCGGTCCTGTGCGTCTCGCATCCATCGGCTACCCGCGACCCTCACCAGGTCATCGGTCCACCTTGTGGGAGGCCTTCCAACGCTGCGTCTTCCGGTACGCGGTCGCCACTCCAGAACATTTCGGCCACATCGACCATCTATTCTGCGAGTAATCTGCCCTGCCCATTGCCACTTCAGTTTGGCGATTCTTCGGATTATATCATCATCATCATCTGCCTAGCCTTTTTCCAACTGTCTTGGGGTCCGCTTCCAGTCTAACCGGATGCAGCTGAATACCAGTATTTTACATGGAGCGACTGCCTATATGACCTCCACAACCCAGTTACCTACAGCGTAATAAGATATCCCTTGGTAAGACTGGTTGTCAGACTTTCGGGCTTCTGACGACCCGTAACGACTGTCAAAGATCCACGATTGACAGTCGGGACCAACGGCTTAACGTGCTTTCCGAGGCACGGAGGAGTGTCGGTATGTAAAGATGGTCACACATCCATGGACCAACCCCGGCAAGCGTAGCTTAACCTGATGGATCGACCCGAGCGGCTGTTATTACTTTAGCCACGAGCACCTCTCACTAATAGAAAGAGCGATAAACGAAGAAGGTTTGTGTATATAATTTGCACCCGTGCGAAGCCGGGGTGCTAGTTGCACATATAACAAGAGAGGAATAAAAAAAACCGTTCTTATATAAAGGGTGATCAATACTCACCAGGGTTAGAAATGGAATCAGTATCATCCCGAGGGTTGAGTTCAGCCTCCAACTCGAGCACCCAAGTGCAGACCAGCCCCGCATCTATACGGCCGAACTGAGGCACGTACGCTGACATCATCTCGATGAAACCTGGTGACAAGAGAAATAAATATTGTGTAAACATTACATATAAAGTTTATATATAACGTCGCTTAAGGCGCTATTAAATGCCAACGGCCTTCAGTCCAACGGCCGCAACGCGTCGTACGTCCACCCAGTAATAGGACGCGCCCATCAAGGAGCGCTGTCCCAAATTAGACGCATTATTAATTAATTTATACATAAACAACAGGTATTATACTAAAACACGTATAATAAAAGATAAATAATTAAATTATTTTAAAATGATGAAGGTTTCATAAAAATACGCTTAATAGTTTCCCTAGTAGCATTTTCTGTTGGCATCAAGTGGCCAACAGTGGGGAATCCGTTGGGATATAGTTAGTTAGATTCCCTACATCAAACTAACAATGACCCAACGCAGTAAATTATTATCATTATACCAACCATTTACCAACGTTGGGCCAATGCTACTACTGCCTACCTTTACTTAAAAGCTGTTGGGGTTTTTGCAGTGCTTATAACGTAGGCCCCACAAATATCAACTGCATTGGGCCAATGACTGCCCAATGCAGTTAAATATTATCATTACGCCAAAGTTTTTACAAAACGCTCCATATTTTCAAAATGGTTGCTCGGATGAATATCTTTTCAAGAAAGAAATTGTTGCTCTACTCGAAAACCATGAGATAATGAAAAAAACTCGAAAAATTATTAAGAAAAAAAAATTATTGCAAAATTCTTCTAAGTGTCGGGCTCCGGCCCGAAAATCATCAAAGGACTTAGTAAACTTTTCAGAGATTTTTTTTTAATAGATTTCTGCCCTTTTTATTGTAGCACCTTACTAACCTTGTCCATAGAAACCATTTAGGCTCTGAGAAGCATGGCCCTTCGACGCACCGTTCCCGAGTTATGGGCCTCCAAATTTTATTTTATTTTTTACAAAACGATCCATATTTTCAAAATGGTTGCTCGGATGAAAATCTTTTTAAGAAAGAAATTGTTGCTCTACTCGAAAACCATGAGATAATGTGAAAAACTCGAAAAATTATTGAGAAAAAAAAATGATTGCAAAATTCTTCTAAGTGTCGGGCTGGATCATCAAAGGACTTAGTAAAATTTTCAGAGATTTTTTTTTTACATATTTCTGCCCTTTTTATTGCAGCACCTTACTAACCTTGCCATAGAAACCATTTAGGCTCTGAGAAGCATGGCCCTCCGACGCACCGTTCCCGAGTTATGGGCCTCCAAATTTTATTTTATTTTTTACAAAATGATCCATATTTTCAAAATGGTTGCTCGGATGAAAATCTTTTCAATAAAGAAATTGTTGCTCTATTCGAAAACCATGAGATAATGTGAAAAACTCGAAAAATGATTGAGAAAAAAAAATTATTGCAAAATTCTTCTAAGTGTCGGGCTGGATCATCAAAGGACTTAGTAAAATTTTCAGAGATTTTTTTTTTACATATTTCTGCCCTTTTTATTGCAGCACCTTACTAACCTTGTCCATAGAAACCATTTAGGCTCTGAGAAGCATGGCCCTTCGACGCACCGTTCCCGAGTTATGGGTCTCCAAATTTTATTTTATTTTTTACAAAACGATCCATATTTTCAAAATGGTTGCTGGGATGAAAATCTTTTAAGAAAGAAATTGTTGCTCTACTCGAAAACCATGAGATAATGTAAAAACTCGAGAAATTATTTAAGAAAAAAAATTTACTGCAAAATTTTTCTAAGTGTGCGGCGATCATCAAAGGACTTAGTAAAATTTTCAGAGATTTTTTTTTAACAGATTTCTGCCCTTTTTATTGCAGCACCTTACTAACCTTGTTCATAGAAACCATTTGGGATCTGAGAAGCATGGCCCTCCGACGCACCGTTCCCGAGTTATGGGCCTCCAAATTTTATTTTATTTTTTACAAAACGATCCATATTTTCAAAATGGTTGCTCGGATGAAAATCTTTTAAGAAAGAAATTGTTGCTCTACTCGAAAACCATGAGATAATGTAAAAACTCGAGAAATTATTTAAGAAAAAAAATTTACTGCAAAATTTTTCTAAGTGTCGGCGATCATCAAAGGACTTAGTAAAATTTTCAGAGATTTTTTTTTAACAGATTTCTGCCCTTTTTATTGCAGCACCTTACTAACCTTGTTCATAGAAACCATTTGGGATCTGAGAAGCATGGCCCTCCGACGCACCGTTCCCGAGTTATGGGCCTCCAAATTTTATTTTATTTTTTGCAAAACGATCCATATTTTCAAAATGGTTGCTCGGATGAAAATCTTTTAAGAAAGAAATTGTTGCTATACTCGAAAACCATGAGATAATGTATAAACTCCAGAAATTATTTAAGAAAAAAAATTTATTGTAAAATTTTTCCAAGTGTGCGCGATCATCAAAGGACTTAGTAAAATTTTCAGTTTTTTTTTTAACAGATTTCTGCCCTTTTTATTGCAGCACCTTACTAACCTTGTCCATAGAAACCATTTAGGCTCTGTGAAGCATGGCCCTCCGACGCACCGTTCCCGACTTATGGGCCTCCAAATTTTATTTTATTTTTTACAAAACGATCCATATTTTCAAAATGGTTGCTCGGATGAAAATCTTTTAAGAAATAAATTGTTGCTCTACTCGAAAACCATGAAATAATGTAAAAAACTCGAGAAATTATTGAGAAAAAAAAAATGATTGCAAAATTCTTGTAAGTGTCGGGCCGGATCATTAAACGTTCAGAGATTTTTTTTAACAGATTCCGGCCTTTTTTATTGGAGCACCTTATTAACCTTGTCCGTAGAAACCATTTAGGCTCTGAGAAGCATGGCCCTCCGACGCACCGTTCCCGAGTTATAGGCCTCCAAATTTTATTTAATTTTTTACAAAACGCTCCATATTTTCAAAATAGTTGCTCGGATGAAAATCTTTTCAAGGAAGAAATTGTTGCTCTAGTCGAAAACCATGAGATGATGTAAAAATCTCGAGAAATTATTGAGAAAAAATTGAGTAATTGGAGGGTAGTCCCAAATAATACAGTTACAATTTTGAGCTCTCATATAATTAATTTAATAAAATATTAAAAACAACTTTTAAATGCAAGAAACATAATAAAGTAGTACATTAACCTCTGGTGCACTCAGTCAGTTCATCAAATCTCCTTGACACCACTTCTCTACACTGCAAGCACTGCTCTTTGCTGAAATGGACCTGTACTCCAAATCGTCAAGCACTGTGGAGGAGCTGTCTCCTACATTTGCTTCAAAAATGTCACAGTATGAGGAAGACTTGAAGAATGCCAGTGGTGAAGCTTCACATAAGACTATTGCCAGCCTATCCAAGGACTTCACTGAGTTGAAGACCCTAGTTTGGAAAACATTGAGTTCACTGAAATCCCAGATGGAGTTGCTTGTGTTTGGCTGGATAGGCACGAAATGACAACCCGTGCTAAGGTTCTTCTGTTGCATGGCCTGAGTGAGGACAAGGGAGCAGATCTAAGCAATGGTTTCCTGAAGGTTTTGTCGGAGCGTCTGGAAATGGCCAACGTCGCCTCTAAAGATATAACAGCCTGTCACCGCCTTGGAAGCAACACCAGCAAACCTCGTCCCCTCTTAGTTAGATTTGAAAGCCGCATCGTAAGGAATGAGGTGTGGCGAAATAACAACCAAGCTGAAAGGCTCTGGTTTAACGCTTTCTGAGTTCCTGACTAAGCTCAGACACGATATTTTTATGAATGCTCGGAAGTACTTCGCAATACATAAGTGTTGGACGTCTGAGGGGAAGATTGTCATCCAGGTTTCCGAAAAATCGCGACGGAAGATTGAGTTTGCTTCGGAATATCAAGAACTTGTGGCTCTGTTTCCCGTTGCTGAGCCCTCAGCCGTAACTTCGAAGCCAGTGCCCGATAAGAGAATTTGCTAGACAGTAAAGTTATGAGCCCTCGTTGCGGGTCTTCCATTTTTCTGAGTATATAATATACTAGGTACTTATAATTTTTATGTTTTATGTCGTTCATGTGTCGGTCATTCAATTTTTTTAGTTTTTTGTTTTGATTTGATTTCTTACTTATGTTATTATTGTCATTTGACATTTAGACCGTTCGGTGTTACTCAAAGTTTTCGTTCGGAAACATACTAACGTGTATTTATTTTGTTTGGACTACAGGCTTTTTATCTTTTAATTATAAAACTAATGTAGCCGGCGAGTGCATCGAGGTTTGAGTGCTGAAATTATTTTTTTCTTGTTTATTGTTAGATTACTTAAATTTTTTTTAAATTATTTATTTATTTTTATTGTTATTTGTATTTAGTTAAAATGGAAATGGACTGGTCACATGATGAGATCAACAACAGGAAAGTGGACTAAAAAAGTAACGGAATTCTACCATGACCTCATTTACCTTTCCTATAAAATTTGACTTCCTCAACGCAAGGCCAAATTTCTCTTTCTTCGCAGTTTTAAAAACGTTGATTTGGAGCGTTTGAGGGCTGATGCGGGTGGGATTGACTGGTCTTCTGTGTTCACCGGCGAGAATATGGACTCTATGGTGTCAGTTTTCAGCAGTACTATATTGGATTTGTATGATGCACCCCTTAAAAAGGTAAGAGTCAAACACCTTCCTGCACCATGGCTTTCCCCAGCTTTAAAAAACCTGATGGCGAAACGTGATAAGGCCAAGCGTTTATACAGGAATCGGGCTACTGAGGAAAACTGGGACCTTTATAAGAAGATGCGAAATCGCTGCAGTTGTTTGTGTAGGAATGCCAAAAGGCATCACATTCACAACTCAATTGATAACTTCAACCCGACACAAGTATGGCAATTTTTAAAGACTATTGGTATTGGCAAAGCCTCTAGCAAGAGTTCTTCTGATAAAATGGACCTCAATGCACTTAATGCGCACTTTTCTACATCACCAATTATACTCGATATCGATGTTAAATCTTCGACTCTCAATGATCTTTCCAATCTTCCTTTACCAGCAAATACTTCTTTCACTTTCCACCCAATTACTGAGCTAGATATTAAGAAATGTTTTCAATCCATCTGCATTAAGGCGTTAGGTGACTATGGTCTTCAGTTCCAAATGTTCCTACCTATTTTGAGTGAAATAGTTCCTGTTGTAACTCACATAGTAATTGTTTCTCTTTTCACTAACACGTTTCCTTCTGCTTAGAAGAAGGCTCACGTCTTGCCACTTCCTAAAGTTTCAAATCCCTCTTCTCCATCTCAGTTCCGTCCAATATCCATCCTCCCAATCCTTTCCAAAGTTCTCGAGAGCGTTGTTCAGAAGCAACTGTCTTGTTATCTATCCTCTTATGGCCTGCTGAGTCCTTACCTCTGGTTTCAGACCTGGCCATAGCACTGTGACAACTCTTGTCAAAATAACTGACGATATAAGACTGGCTATGGAAAACAAATGCTTGACAGTGTTGGTTTTACTGGACTTCAGCAGTGCCTTTAATTCAGTGTACTTTGACATTCTCTTAGGAATCTTTTCCTCCCTTAATGTCTCTGCGCCAGTAATTGAGTGTTTCAAATCTTATCTTCGAGGCCGCTCGCAGTATGTTCGGTCTGATGAGGATTTCTCTGAATGGTGTGATTTGGCTGCGGTTGTACCTTAGGGTGGCGTCCTCTCTCCTCTTCTTTTCTCAGTTTTTATAAACGCTATCATTAAGGTCTTTACTTCTAACTATCATCTCTATGCAGACGACTTGCAGTTATACCGTCACTTTAGAATGGGTTAACTCGCTGAGGCTGTGGATGCCATCAATGATGACCTTGAAAATATCAACAAGTTGGCTAAATCCTTTGAACTCTTACTGAATCCAACTAAGTCGCAAGCTACATGCTCAGCCTTTTAGATCATCAGTCTCTCCCGCCAGTAGTGTATGATTCGGTGCCCATATTGTACTCGAAAAGCGCTAAAAACCTAGGCGTCCATATAGACACTAACCTCTCTTGGGAGGTTCATATTGCTGACGTTAGTAAGAGGGTTTTCTACTCTTTTCAGTCTCTTAAACGTCTCCAAAAATTCTTATTATTCTTCCATTTCACACTAAGGTCACTCTTGCACAATTTATTCTCCTACCGCTAATAGACTATGCGGATGTCTGTTTTCTAGATGCAACGGAGGTACTTCTTAACAAACTCGAGCGGCTGCAGAACTTATGCATCCTTTTCATTTTTGGCCTCCGCAAGTACGACCATGTGTCGAAGTTTCGGACCAGATTAAGGTGGCTGCCAATTCGGCATCGCCGAGATACCCTTATCCTATCTCTTCTCTATACTATCCTGCATAATCCTAATTCTTCTCAATACCTTCGTGAACGGTTTGAGTACTTCGTTCCGAGGGGTAAACCCTATCGCTCTGCCAATTCTTTTCTCCTTCATATTCCGCGTCACACTTCCAGCCGCTATAATGGCTCCTTTTCTGTTACTGCATTGCGTCTCTGGAACTCTCTCCCACACTCCCTACGCGACAGTCCTTCTCTAGATGTCTTCAAGAAGAAAATAAAAAAGCACTTCCTTTCAAATTGACATAATATTAGTATTATATTGGTATTAATATGTATAATATATATTTAGAATTATTTATGTAGGTTTATAAGTATTGTACACTGAATCCTACCCTCAACAGTGATCTCTCTCTATCACTCAAAGGTTTGCTGGGAGAAAACTCAACATTTAGTTAAGCTCGCCTTTGTACATGTATTGTGTAACCATATGTAATATGTAAAATTTTTGTGTACAATAAAGAATTAAGAAGAAGAAAAAAATTGCAAAAATATTTCCAAGTGCCAAAGGATTTAGACAAATTTTCGGAGTTTTTTTTTTAACTGATTTTGGCTATTTTTATTGTAGCACTTTATTAACCTTGTTCATAGAAACCATTTAATTTAAGGTCTGAGAAGCATGGCCCTCCGACGCACCGTTTCCGAATTACGGGCCTCCAAATTTTATTTTATTTTTTAGAAAATAAATTAAAATTTGGAGGAAAAAGGAAGAAAAAAGGAAAGTCTAAACCACCACATCTAGTGGAAAATCCACTGAGTTGACAGCACTGTGATGTGATAACACTTTTAAAATGGCGTCGTTTCACGTTTGGTTTCACTTATCGGCAATAGCCGGTAAATTATTGTAAGTGTTAATTTAAATAACACTTATTTATATCAGCGAAAAATATGTAATAATAATAAAATATGCCTAAAAATTATCTAAATCACTAGATATACACAAATCAGAAAGACAAAAAAAAAAACGAACTAACTGATGACTAGGCAGCATGGTCTCTGACCGTAGTCTGTTCCACGAGGAACAAAAGCCAAAAAAGTGACAGACGTCAAGACGTGACAGTTATTTTTTTCTTTCGGAATGGTAGTTTTAACTAGAAATGATATAAAAATACTTAATAGATACTAATATCCGTTTAGTGTGTATAAAGTGCATTTTTTTGTGTAACACGAGTTCAAAAAGCTTGTGAGAATTGAACCTTTGTGGTATGGATGAAAATAGAAGGAAATGTTTAAGTGTGACTGTTCACCAGCCAAACAAAACGAAAAACTGTTTCGCTTTCCTAAAACCCGGAGTTTGAAACCTTCGTATTCTGAGGCTACTGCAAACAGATTGTAAATAAATCATTTGAATACATGAACATAATATGCAACTTGGAGAGACTGTGGTGAGTGCCCTCAGAGATGTTGTTATTGTTAGGTGACCTTAAAAAGGGCTGTTGTACATGGCTCTGAAGAGAGCTGTTTGGATTTACCATTGTGGTGAAAGGAATGATCAGCTAGACTCTGCGTTACCAGCTGCTAGCCGTCCAGGGTGTGCAGGGCGTTTGGAATGGCAAAACGATATAGTTAACACCACTCGGGAAGGCTCCTTTAATGCACCCCTGAAAACCATGGGAAGACCAATACCACCCAGCTCCTGACTTCTTAGAACCCAGGGAACACCTGCCACCTGGACGTGAACTGCAGTGGCCTATATGGAAATCACTCAATGGGTTGCAAATTTAGGTAGGCCGCTGCAAATACAACTTGGTAAAATTCATAGACTGGTCTGATACCCAATGTGAGTGCGGTGCCCCTGTCCAGACCATGATCACCTACTGGGTATCATCAACGACAACAACAGCCCCGGTATCTGCACACCTTAATAATAAATGATTATTTTACAGATCGACTCTAAAGTCAGACAAAAATGTAAAAAGGCTGAAAGTAGATCGGAATTGGCTTCAACCGTTATAGGAGTAGAAACCGAAAAATGGACAAGGAAGTTCGTCCTTTTCAAATTGACAGTGATGGCCATCTGCTGCCAAAAATAATTTTACCACCAGTATGTACATACACCTAGTTCATCACCAAATCTTATACAAGATTTTAATGTTGGTAAGTAACAAAGTTTGTCACTTGTAAGAAAATATAAGATTTCAAAATATTTGTCAGCTAACTTTTACTATGGGACCAACCTCAAAATAAATAAAATCTATGCATATAATATTTAATATTATTTATTTATTTAATCAGACAATTAAGTTATTATTTCAGTAACAATAAGTATTCACAAAATTATTACAATACATAGAAATATAAAAACTTAAAACTTATCAGCCCGGGATTGAGTCTGACAATTACTTGACCATTTTTTACCCGCAATTTTGAGGTTGATTCTTTAGCAAAAATTGCTTGTGTTGGTAGGTTATGTCACCCCCTAATATAAAATACAACAATCCTACATCCTACTAATATTATAAATGTGAATGTTTGTATGTTTGCCTGTCAATCACACAATAACGGCTGAAGGGATTTGAATGAAATTTTGCACACGGGTAGGTTTTTTATTTTTGCCTTTTTATTTTTGAAGTTATAATAATAATAATAATATGATTATATTATATAATATTGATATGGGTATCGTGTAGGTTTTCGGGGGCGCCGATTGCAAATCTGACAGTCATTTTAAAATCAAAGATGGCGGATGCCACTTTTTCTCAAACATTCGATATGGGTATAGTGTAATAGGTTTTTGGGAGTGCCGATTGCAAATCTGACACTTATTTTGAAATCAAAGATGGCGGATGCAACTTTTTCTCAAACATTCGATATGGGTATAGTGTAATAGGTTTTTGGGAGTGCCGATTGCAAATCTGACACTTATTTTGAAATCAAAGATGGCGGATGCAACTTTTTCTCAAACATTCGATATGGGTATCGTTTAATAGGTTTTTGGGAGTGCCGATTGCAAATCTGACACTTATTTTGAAATCAAAGATGGCGGATGCAACTTTTACTCAAACATTCGATATGGGTATCGTTTAATAGGTTTTTGGGAGTGCCGATTACAAATCTGACACTTATTTTGAAATCAAAGATGGCGGATGCAACTTTTACTCAAACATTCGATATGGGTATCGTTTAATAGGTTTTTGGGAGTGCCGATTACAAATCTGACACTTATTTTGAAATCAAAGATGGCGGATGCAACTTTTTCTCAAACATTCGATATAGGTATCGTGTAATAGGTTTTTGGGGCTGCCGATTGCAAATCTGACATTCATTTTTATATCAAAGATGGCGGCTGCCACTTTTTCTCGAAAATTCGATATGGGTATCGTGTAATAGGTTTCTGGGGGTGCTGATTGCGAATTAGACATTCATTTTAAAATCCAAGATGGTGGATGCAACTTTTTCTCAAAAATTCGATATGGGTATCGTGTAATAGGTTTTTGGGGTTGCTGATTGCAAATTAGACATTCATTTTAAAATCCAAGATGGCGGATGCAACTTTCTCTCTAAAATATGATATGGGTATCGTGTAATAGGTTTTTGGGGGTGCTGATTGCGAATTAGACATTCATTTTAAAATTCAAGATGGCGGATGCAACTTTTTCTCAAAGATTCGATATGGGTATCGTGTAATAGGTTTTTGGGGGTGCCGATTGCAAATCTGACATTCATTTTAGAATCCACGATGGTGGATCATTGTTTTTCTTAAAATTGTGAATTTATTTTACTTTAAATCTATCAAAAGAAACAGTAGTAGGCATACTGTTTTTGAAGTTATACTTCTTTAGGTACGTTAGGGCAAAATGATGAGAGTAAATTTTTACGATGCTGGCGCACACCGTCACAAAAACCTACAGCCTGAAGTTAGCTAGAACCGACACCGTTAAGTTAGCTATGGTCTGTGGTTCATGAAGAATGATTGTTTTCGTTTTGTAAACTTTGTAACAGTTTGGTTTTTTATCTGGTTTTGCCAAAGAAGTATAACTTCTTACGTGCGTACATAAGTACACACACACTTTTTTATATTGTTTTGGAATCTTCTATCTAGGAAATGTATTACTTTATTATTATTATTATTTTAGATGTCATTGCCCAATGTCTTGGACACATTCAAACCGCAATGGAGGACCTGAAGCAAACTCAAAATGATATTTTACTGAGAATATCACTCTCCTTCAACACATGTGTCTATTGCAGCCACTTTGCTGGTAGATATAGACATACCATTAAAATCACTTGACGATATTAGATAAATAGAAAATTGGCTTGAAGATGAAGAACACAAAGAACAATTGGTAAGTACAATATTCTGATAGAAATATACAAGCTTTACAAGCAAGCAAGACCACTGGACGTACTGATGATATACTATGTAGTTATAATACTACTATTATATGAAATTTAATAGATAAACGAGTATACATACATTGTTTTACGTTTATTTATGATTGCTTATTGACTATGAGCCGATAAATGTTTTGGCCTATTTTGGTGGCAAAGGAACTGCCACAATTACCAGAAGAAATCTGGAACGGGTTTTCACCAACTCTCTGGCAATTCAATGCAACTGGACTGGATAAAATAATAAGTTTAGTTTGAAAAATTTACAATTATTGTCAAAAGTCATTGTAAGTAGGTATGACTATGAAAATTACAGATAATATTAGATATATTTATGTAACCATATTAGATTCATTTATTTATGGAGAAGCTCGTGGCTTAAGTAATAACAGCTGCACGGGCCGATCCATCAGTTTAAGCTACGTTTGCCGGGATTCATGGATGGGTGACCATCTTTACATACTGAGACTCCTCCGTGCCTCGGAAAACACGTTAAGCTGTTGGTCCCGGCTATCAATCGTGGATCTTTAACAGTCGTTACGGGTCGTCAGAAGCCCGAAAGTGACAACCAGTCTTATCAAGGGGTATCGTATTACCCAGTAATATTATTTGTGGTTTATTATTACTTTATCGATTGTGTTATTCTAAATGAAATGCTAAAGTACTGCTTCGTAATATTTACAGTTGCAGTGTGAAGAAACAAGTTGGCAGAGACAGCAACTGATGCTGGAATCACAGGTGTCATAACAAACTGGTTTAGATTTGCTAGAGATCGAGATGGCGGAAGAGATAACAGAAGAATATGATGAAGCTAATAACAGCAGCTCTACACGACAATATTCTGGACTATCTGCAAGAACAAAGAGGCGTCATCTAAATGCAATAAAAACTGAATTAAGAGGTAAATTAAGGATCAACGATAAAAGTAATGTTACTAGTAATAATGCAGGTACTAATTCATCATTTATTAATGAACAGCATAATAATTGTATATCAAAAAATTATACTGATGATTTTAATGCCGAGGAAATCACTTTCACGCGTAATATATCTACTGGTAAAATTGAAAATGCTGATTTTAAGGATACTGATCTTACCTGTTTGATCTATAATTAAGGAGGTGGTAATTTGGAGGTAAAATTAAACACTGCACCCGCGGGTTTTAATGACTTAGCGTCATATTAACAAATGGCAAACATACAAATGACTCATTGTCCTCAAAATTAGGTAGAACTAAATGATGCCCTAAAAATCTAGAAAAAATATATGTTTAAGTGTCAAATAGGTACTAATTTTTTAAAGGCGAATTGAAATTATGGAGCCCTTACGTGGAGATTCTAAATGTGGGCAGTCATCTTGACATCAGAATGACTGCCCAATTTTTGAATTCATTTTCTCAGTTATTAATTAGGTACCAATTATTTAAACAAACGTATCAAATAGTAGCAAATAGGCATTAGATTTTAGTAATATTTTAAAGCTGATCGGTCATTTTGGCCAGTCATTCTGATGTTCACAAGTGTCGTTAGTCACGTTTTGGTCTGTATTAGTGTCAGCCACTATTTATTTTTCTAATAAAAAAGTTTCTATGATTGTATGATTTTCTGCATTTTGTAATTAAACGCAAAAATAGCATTTTTTTCTTTATACGAGTAAGTTTATTTTTGTAAAGTGTCATTCTTATGATTGTGCTGTATTCGTTTCTATGTTTCATTTAAAAAATACGACTATTTTGAAATTCAAAGTGACGTTTGTCAGTCACGTTTTGGTCTGTATTAGTGTCAGCCACAATTTATTTTTCTAATAAAAAAGTTTTTACGAATGTAAGGTTTTCCATTTCAACACATCCCAATATTTTTTTTCATGTACAAATACAAACACAAATTACGACTACTATTACAAATTAGTTATAAAACATGCATCGAGAAAGATCTGTAGTTCAAAAACACTTCATCACGAGTTCATTTTGCATGAAGTGTCAGTCACATTTACATTTGTTTAAATAAACCTTAACTTTTTTAACCTCTCAAGCCCGGGACGTGTCACGTTTCAGCATATGTCAGTCCCCGTTGACAGGCGGCCATCGTGTAACTACAGACTTGGTCAGGTTCCGTGTGTATGAACCTTGTTACAGGTCTAAAGACCTTGGCTAATAGTGATAATAGCGGTTTAAAACGCGTGAATCGGGTTTTTGGCAAGGCAAACTAGCGGAAAACTAGCGGCACACATGAGAGCCACCGGAGTTATAAAGTACACATTTATTACCACGGAGGTTTAATTAAAGGATATTTATACAAAATTACTGAAATTAGTACTATAAAAATAGTGGAATTCGTAAAACAATGCAAAATAAAACTCAAATCGTGTCAAATGTAGAGTTAGTCACATATGGCATTACCCTAACATATTTTATGGAACAGTGGTGGCCCAGTGGTGACTGTCGCGACTTACAAGTTGTAGGTTGTGAGTTCAAACCCAGGCAGGCGCTTTACTTTATGTAAATTATTTCATCACTACTGCTCTCAAAACGGTGAAGGATAACATCGTGAGGAAACTGGCAAGTCCTAGTACCAAAAATTTGAAGACATGTGACATCCATCAATCTGCATTGGGCCCGCGTGGTGGATTACGGTTCACACCCTCTCACAGAGAGGAAGCCTGTGCTCTAGCAGTGGGGACATTAAAATGCTGATGATGATGATTTTTTAATTCTTATTATATTTGTACCACAGCTGGAATTCTAAAATACTACACTTAAGGCTAGCTTCACTGCTATCCGGGAGACCCGTACGGGCCGCCTGTAAGGGATCCCAGAACGGAGACTTACGTAGGCGCTAGAACATCGTTTCACAGCGACGCGGATTGGTCCGTATGCGACCCGCTCCGCGTCGCTGTGAAACAATGTTCTAGCGCCTCACGTATGTCTCCGTTCCGGGTGCCAGTACGGGCGGCCCGTACGGGTCTCCCGGACAGCTGTGAAACCAGCCTAACCAAACCCTAACCATTTGTCAACTGTAGGATAACTGTGCGGCCTTCTTACACAATATTGTGTGTAAGAAGGCCGCACAATGCAAAACCACCAATGGAATAAAAAATCTACAATGGCCCCCCCCAGGCCCAGTTGTTGCCCCCCCCCAGGCCCAGTTGTTGGCCCCCCCCAGGCCCAGTTGTTGGCCCCTTTTTGGCCATTTTTTGTGGGCCCTTTGATGTAGGCCCTACCTCTATTAGATGGCCAAATCTAACAGTTGGCCAACCCACGAAGTGCACGTGGCCCAACTGAATGCCCACAATAAATGCTATTAGGGTTTTGCGTGATTCTCAATTTTTTATCCGCGTTAGACATAACTTTACAAATTAATTACACTATGTTATAAAAATATAATTTCAAATATTCACATATCAAATTACGAAAGAAGTTGTCTAAAGTAACACATATTTTTTTCAAAGAAATAAGACTAGTCGTTTTGACGTGATGTTCAATTAAAAATCATTAGAAGTCGTTTATCTGCGCCTTTAGTTCTAACAGCACGTAGGTCAAATTCGGGAACTTTTCAGGAGAGCGAATAAACTGTTTAGTAGCTCGTAACTTAGTTTAAAAAAAAAACTGACTTTCGCGTTGTTGCTATGGCAGTACAACTGAGTTACGCAACATACGCATTGTTTTAACACATTTTTATTAGCTTGGCGGAATCTTTGAACGTGATTATCACCCACTTCAAAACGTCGGATTGAATTGAAACTTCGCACACTTAGAGCGGTTGCGCACTACGTCCGATACTTATCCGTGAAAAGTCGGGCCGGCGTGGCCGTAGAACAATTTGTATGGTGGGTTACGCACTACCGATCCAAGTTCGGTCCGAGTTTTTTATAGATCTGTATTATGACGGATAAGAAGATGGCGGACTGGTTATTTTTTATGCATTTCCATGATATGGGTTGAGCTCGTGCCTAAAGTACATAATAACAGCCGCACGGGTCGATCTATCAGATTAAGCTACACTTGCCGGGGTCGGTCCGTGGATGGGTGACCATCTTTACGTACTGAGACTCCTTCGTGCCTCGGGAAGTACGTTAAGCCGTTGGTCCCGGCTGTCAATCGTGGATCTTTGACAGTCGTTATGGGTCATCAGAAGCCCGAAAGTCTGCCATCCAGTCTTACGAAGGGGGGGGGGGGGGGAGTAACTGGGTTGTGGAGGTCAGATAGGCAGTCGCTCCATGTAAAATACTGGTATTCAGCTGCATCCGGTTAGACTGGAAGCCGACCCAAGATAGTTGGGAAAAGGCTAGGCAGACTGATTTTTTTGTGAAAATATAAATATATTTTCACCACACAAACCATATGATTAGGCCTTTGGTGTGGGACGCAACCTGTGTTGACACCCTTGCGCCATCTCATGGTCCAAGTAAGTACGGCTGCAGCTGCCGAGGCCCTCAAGCGGCGCAAATACTGTAACCTAATTGGGAAAAAGTTTTGAGCCGAAACACTCGGGTCATGGGGTCCGAGTGCACGTCTCCTTTTTAAGGATATTTCTCGTCGACTGATCGACACTTTACGTGACCAGAGGGCTGGCTCGTTCTTTGCTCAAAGAATTAGCATTGCCATTCAACATGGCAATCCTGCCAGTCTTCTGGACACGTTTCCAGATGACAGCGATGTGGAGGAGGAGTACTTCGATGCCTGAACGTATTTTGTTTATGTATTATAATGTACGTGGTTAGGTTTGGTATTTTTAACCGACTTTCGTAAAAGCAGGAGGTTCTATGTTCGACTGTATTAATGGCTTTCTTTTTTATGTATGTCCGCCGATTTCTCCGTCAGTTGTGGACCGATTTTCAAAATTCTTTTTTCATCCGAAAGAATATACTCCCGAGGTAGTCCCATATAAATTTTATCGAATTTGCTTCAGCGCTTTTTGAGAAACTGAACAAAAACGAAAAATACGTATACCTCGATGACGTTTTGGTGTTCTCCAAATGTTTAAATTCCACGTTCCATGTTATTGGGGTTTTTAGTTCTGGGGTATATAATATAACAACAACAAAAAAAACTTTTTTATAAAAAAAAAACAACCGACTTCCAAACAAAAAAATACACTAAAAATTAAAAAATAACTTTAATTTCGGAAGTCGGTGTCAAATAACGAAGAAGTAAAATACGAAACACCGACTTCCGAAATTAAAGTTATTTTTTAATTTTTAGTATATTTTTTTTTTGGAAGTCGCTTCTTTTTTTTGTAAAAAATATTTTTATAAATACGTAAATCTAGCTTAATATGAATAAATTAACTATTATAACCATTTCATTAAAATAAAGCATTACGTAAGTGTAGTTGTATTTTTTTGTGATATGGTCATGTCAAAATAAAGAGAGCTCGACGAGACTATTCCAAAAATTACTAACTAAAAGTCTAAGAAATAAAAAAAATGTAAATTTTCAAAAGCTAATTAAAACGATTATAAAACCGCAGTTATTGTTACATTCGCAAATTTTTCCCTTTCAAAAGCACCAGGGCCCGAGGAGTAAGTAGAAACTTAAAAATAGATTCGAGTTCATTCGAGGGTCATCCATCGAACGCTACAGCGGCGCCCTGCGTCCTTTATTATTAACGCCCTATTGGCTACGTTAGGGCCATTTATCGACCATTTATAAATAGAAAATGCACTGAAAGAGCCTTGAATAGTGGTAATTTGTGAAAGAGCTTGTCGGGTGAAGTTCCACCACCGCCGCGCCGTACCCATTTCTGCCGCCGAGCAAATTATGTAATTATCGGTACAAAGTCTATCAATTTTGTACCTCACGTATTAGTAAAATAATGTAGACAAAAAACCCGACTCAAACAAGCCACTTTTCAAGCAGTCTGAAGCAGTTGGTGGAATTTATTTTAGTTCAATCACAGATTTGACGCCACAAACTGCATCAGACTGCTCGAAAATTGATTTGCTTTAAACTTTTCAGTGTTTTTGCAGTGAGAACCAACTTTATTGATTTATAAAGAATTAATATAAATATACTATTTACAAACTTATAAAATACTTGACTAACTATAACTAATTATGCAGTTGGTTTTTTTTGTTACAATTTTATTTTTATCCAAGTATACTTTTGCACCACAGATCATACCACAAATAAATGATGGCCTTCTTTTACATTTTTTTATTTCTCTACATTTCCTTTCTTAAAAGTGTTGTTTGTAATATGTTTCTCACCAAATCATTGCAAACACCATAAGATTGTTATAAATTATGCGAGACTAATAAGAACTGCCCAAAATTGCAGAAGACCGGGAAAAGTGGAAGGAGGAAAGGGAGGCCTTTGCCCTGCAGTGGGACAGCACAGGCTCATAATAATAATAATAATAAGAACTAGCTTCTGCCAGCGGCTTCGTCCGCGTGGAGTTGCCTTAGTTACTCTTTATATCGTCAGCTACCTGCCAGTAAAATCTTATCAGAATCAGTCCAGCCGTTTCGAAGATTAGCCGGAACAAACAGACACACAAAATTTGTAGGCATAGGTATCGTGAAAATAACGGTATGAGCCTAAAAAAAAAACTATTATTTTGGCATTACAAACAGACACTTCAATTTTATTTATTTGTATTGATAGATCATTTAAATACAATAAAATGTCACACTTTGATAATTTACAATGTATCCGAGCCTTATTGTAAAAGAGTTTTCAATTTTACGGGAATTTTCATAAACTAACATTGTTTAAAATTATCCGGTAACCAATATGTTTCATTTGCACTACAGTAGACGGTGCTTTCAGTATATGGGGCTATTATTTCCCACTACCGTACACTGCCGTTCAAAATTACCGACTCAAACCGATCGATTCGTCGCGACATCAAGCCACGATTCAATTATTCAATTTGGCGTCCCTGATGGGTAGCGCAACGTCCCTTTCCAGTTGAGGCACAAAATAGATGGGTGCAGAAGGACGGTTCCATATATTATCTGCCTTTTTAGGGTTTCGAAAGTCCGAACGAAAAATGGAACCCTTTTAAGATCACTCGTGTGTCTGTCTGTTCGTCTGTCACAGTTGTTACACGGAGGTGTAATGTAAATAAATAGATTTGGATTTAGGGTCACTTTTGGGGTGCAAATCGGAAAACTAAAAAATGAGTTTTCCTAACTGTAACATGCTATATATCTAATGAAAGGGCTTATTGTAAGGGTCTCAAATATTTTTTTTTCATAATTTTAAAATATATAGTTTTTAAGATATTTAAGAAAATAGAAGAAAAATTACCATTCCCCCATAGCTCCGAAACCACCGTTTCTAAAATTTTGATCTAAATCGAATCACTGGATGGGTAATCAGAGTCCCCAATCTGAGCGCCTGAGATTCCAAATTCCAGCCTGCAATGCATACTCTCTCAAACTACCCTTTGTATAGTCATTACGCAATCTTCAGTTAATCTATGCCTACCATTTGCTGATGGCCAGAATTTTACATGTAGCGAACTGCCGTTATGAGCCACACAGCTCAGCTACTGAGTAACACGACACTCCTTGAAGAGACTGGTTTGCTTTTTTTAATCCCGAGACACCACCCTTTAAGGCCCTATTAACTGCCAATGACCTTGAGTGGTTAGCTTGCGTGTTCTGTGCTGAGCTCACTAACGCGTCGTACGTCCACCCAGTAATAGGACTCGCCCATCAAGGAGCGCTGTACGAAATTAGACGCATTATTAATTTATCACACATAAAAAAGAGGTATTAAAATAAAACAGACTAAATTATAAATAATTAAATGATCTTTAAAATGGTGAAGGTTTCATAAAAATACGCTTTATAGTTTTTGCGTGATTTTCAATTTTTTATCCGCGTTAGACATAACTTTACAAATTAATCACACTATGTTATAAAAATATAATTTCAAATATTCTCAGATCAAATTACGACGGAAATTGTCTAGAGTAACATAATTTTTTTTCAAAGAAATAAGACTAGTCGTTTAGACGTGATGTTCAACTAAAAACCATTAAAAGTCGTACAACTGCGCCTTAAGTATACCGAGTGCAGGCGCACTCGTGACCGACATTCGTTTGAGATCGCCGCACGTGCGCGTCTATGTGTGAGTGAGCCGGTTTTCACTCATTGTATGAAGCTGACCCTCTGTAGCATCTATTTTGTGGCTCAGGGCCGTAAGTACAATTCCAGGGGGAACGAATATTTAATTACTCTACCTGGGGGTTGATATGATACATGGAGCTTTGAAAAGAGACGACGGGTGTGACTTGTGAGCGACAGACGACGCTCTACAAGGCCGGGCTTTTTGGTATAGTCGATGTGCCATTTCAACGGCTCTTTAATGTATGTTATTATTACAATATGTTTATGATATGAATACTCGTAGATGACAGCTTTGCGAGAGATTCTGCTTTATAACAATCTGGTTTATTACATAGGTATTCTGTGGTGCGGAGCTTGTGGCTAAAGTAATAATAGCCGCACGGGTCGATCCATCAGGTTAAGCTACGCTTGCCGGGGTTGGTCCATGGATGGGTGCCCATCTTTACATACCGAGACTCCTTCGTACGGAAAGCACGGTAAGCCGTTGGTCCCGGCTGTCAATAGTGGATCTTTGAAAGTCGTTACGGGTCGTCAGAAGCCCGAAAGTCTGACAACCAGTCTTACCAAGGGGTATCGTATTACCCAGTAACTGGGTTGTGGAGGTCAGATAGGCAGTCGCTCCATGTAAAATACTGGTATTCAGCTGCAACCGGTTAGACTGGAAGCCGACCCGAAGATAGTTGGGAAAAGGCTAGGCAGATTGATAGATAGTTGGGAAAAGGCTAGGTAGATTGATAGATAGTTGGGAAAAGCCTAGGCAGATTGATAGATAGTTGGGACAAGGCTAGGTAGATTGATAGATAGTTGGGAAAAGCCTAGGCAGATTGATAGATAGTTGGGAAAAGCCTAGGCAGATTGATAGATAGTTGGGAAAAGGCTAGGTAGATTGATAGATAGTTGGGACAAGGCTAGGTAGATTGATAGATAGTTGGGAAAAGCCTAGGCAGATTGATAGATAGTTGGGAAAAGACTAGGTAGATTGATAGATAGTTGGGAAAAGGCTAGGTAGATTGATAGATAGTTGGGAAAAGGCTAGGTAGATTGATAGATAGTTGGGAAAAGGCTAGGTAGATTGATAGATAGTTGGGAAAAGCCTAGGCAGATTGATAGATAGTTGGGAAAAGACTAGGTAGATTGATAGATAGTTGGGAAAAGGCTAGGCAGATTGATTGGTTTATTATATTCTACTAGCTTCTGCCAGCGGCTTCGCCCGCGTGGAATTAGTACTTCCACTATAAATTATAGCCTATGTGACTATGTGCTATTCCAGACTATAATCTATCTCTGTGCCATATTTCTTGCAGATCCGTTCAGGTGATCTGGCGTGATTGAGTAACAAACATCCATCTAAAATTCCGCCTTTATATTATTATTAGTATAATAGGATAGGATTTACAGGGCTTATATTGCGGAGGAATGAAGAAAATGTCTTGTGTATGGATGTGGATGGCTATAAGAGTAGGGGCAGGTCAAAGAAACGATGGATGGACTGTGTGAAAGAGGATATGGGTAAAAAAGGGGTGACTACAGAGATGTCGACTAATAGAGGTATGGAAGAAAAAGACATGTTGCGCCGACCCTAAATAAATTGGGATAAGGGCAGGAGAATGATGATTTGCAGGGCTTAAGGCGCGGTATTACCTCAATAGTCAAAAAAAAAAAATTTCTTGGATAGTCGAGTATGACGTAATGCAATGAAGATATCCTTTGCAAGAAATACAGTGGACCTGAAGGGTTTAAAGAAAAATTTAAACCGAATAGAATAGAAAAAATAGTTTGATATACCCAATAAAAAAATTGGAAATTGCTCCACAAAAATAAACTTTGCCGTCGAACATCTCGGTATTTTCAGCGATAACAATTTTTTTTTGAAGTTATACTTCTTTAGGCGCGTTATGAAAAAATGATGAGAGTGAAATTTTGAGATGCGCGCGCATCACTGTTACACAAAATTCACAGAATGAAGTTAGCTAGACCTAGCCGACACCTTTTTTTTTTTCTTTTAGAACCGACACAATGAAGATAGCTATGGTCTGTGGTTCATGAAGAATGATTGTTTTCCTCTTGTAAACTTTGTGACAGTTTGGTTTTTTATCTTGTTACGCCAAAGAAGTATAACTTCTTACGTGCGTACATAAGTACACACACACTTTTTTTTAAGAATTGAATAGAATTAGCATTTTATTAAAACTTTGACCGGACAGTTATTTAATTTATTGTGTATATTCTGGATAATCTATAGAAACCCCGTAAAATAAATGCCTATTCGCATCGTCAACACAACTATTATGTTCGTGTTCCTTATTTAAAGCTATCTCAAATCGTAGTCAGTCCGCGCCTTAAGTAGGTACTTCTTCTATATCACGTAATGAAAGATCGTTCGCAAAGAGCTTGAGTTCGCAAGTGCTAGGTTTTATACAATCAGTTTTATTTATATAACTCGCTAAGTGCGTAGTATAAATACTGACTAGCAGATTCTAAATTCAACGTAACATACGTTTCTTCCATCAAATTCAAATGTCGATAGGACAAAATCTCCTTTAAATCATTAGTCCATACCTTACTACCCACATCTACCCTTCCGAGTAGAAAATGTTTAAATTAGTACCTACTAATTAGTATTTAAACTCAAAAAATCAAAATCAAAAGTCATTTATTCAAACTAGGCTGAGAACCAACACTTTTTGAACGTCAAAGTTCTACATAAAGACAGTCCCCCAAAAAACGCCCGCCCGTCACTAATCTAATCATAGCTTAGACTATCAAAGGTTATAGACGGAGTGTCAAAATCCAGCAATCTGAAGTACCAGAATGAGAAGCCGGCTTGTATCTGTACACGCTAAATAAGCTCACATAGACAAAATGAGAAGCCGATACGTCATCGTTACGTTCTTCAAGGTCACTCACACATTTTAACGATCCTACTTCATTTAATGCCCAATGACGTTCTGTTTATAATCTTTCATAGTCTAAGTCACATGGTTAATTTTTTATGAATAAGGTCCCAAGATCGGGCGTTGTCATTCGGTTTTTCCACCAAGTTTGGGAATTTCTTGGTGGAAAAACCCAATGATTACACCCTTTGATTGCACTCAATCAATATCGCCAGGGTTGGGGTAATGGGACCCCTCCTATTACCCTACATGCTGGACTTATCCTTCCTTACTTACTCTACAACCATTTACTTTTACACACATACACACACACGTACACATAGGTACACAGACCATCACTCACAGAACTGGATTACCTTATTTTTAATTTTAAATATAATAATTTAAAGAAATTATTATATTTAAAATTAAAAATAAGGTAATCCAGTTCTGTGTAATATAATTCAATTTAATTAGAAATTAAAGAATTTCTAATTAAATTGAATTATATTAAATAATTATTTTAAATGTATAAATTGTAATAATTTGTTAAATAAAAATTATAATTAATTTATTGATCAATAATTAAATTAAAATTGTGTAATTAATTGTTTATTTTTAGATTGGTTCAAAATTGGAATTGTTTAATTGATATTGCTTAACTCTACTTTTAATTTTAGGTTAAGTCTAAATATTTTGTTTATTATTATTATTACAAATGTTGGAACACCGACGTCTCCCCTCTCGGAGGTGGGCGCTAATGGCTACAACACAGTCATAGACTTATGTGGCTGTTAACGAACACAAACAATTTTGTAAACAATGATTGTTCTAATAAAATTATTATTATTATTATTATATATCCTTACTTCTAAATATGAAAGTGTAGATGTTTGTAAATCAATAACGCTTGAAAACTGTTTATTTACAGCAGAATTGCATACATATAATGTAACTAAAACATAAATATACAAAAACTGTTATTAATAATATGTATAAACGCGTACATGAAAACCACTCTCTGGGCATCAAAAAATGTATCCACATATCGTTATCAATGCGAAAAGCGAAAAACTTTTTACAAAAAAAATACAACCGACTTCCTTTTAAAGTAATACTAAAAAATGCAAAATAACTTTAATTTCGGAAGTCGGTGTTTCTAGTTTGGTTTCTTCGTTATTTGACACCGACTGCCGAAATTAAAGTTATTTTGCATTTTTTAGTATTATATAAGGAAGTCGGTTGTATTTTTTTTGTAAAAAGTTTTTTATTTTTACTTTTTAGTTGTTGTACCCCATTCTAAAACTAAATTAATAGTTAAGTTATGCCCGAATCGATAGCCCCAAAAATAGGGAATTTGAACATAGTTGGTGAAATTAGGGTGTATCAGGGTGAACTGTACAAATCTGTATACCCCTTCAGAGCGTATCAGCGTGATGGATTGTTGTGAAGTGGTGAAAACAATATACAGACATGCGATTGCAGCAATTCTGGAAGGTTTGCTATCATTTATTGAAGAGTTCCATTGTGTATCTCCGAAGTTCTTCATCAGATCTTCACCAAATTAAAATGGGACCACATGTGAAGCAACAGCTTTCAAATTAAAAAAAAAAATCTTCAAAATCGGTTCACATAGTAAAAAGTTATGAGGTAACACACATAAAAAAAAAAATACAGTCGAATTGAGAACCTCCTCCTTTTTTTGAAGTCGGTTAAAAAGGGCCCAGAACGCTGACAGTATTGTCACGTTGAAAGGTTAGTCCTCTGGTCATGTAAAGAGTCGACTAACTACATATTTGCTGTTATCCCGAAAAACTCGATAAGCGCTCAGACCCCATGGCCCTAATAGTGTTTCAGCCCCAAAAAGATCAAACATATCAATAAAGTTGTTATATTTGCGCCTTTTGAGGTTTTAACGCTATACCACTTGAGCAGTTGAACGGATTTGGAACACAGGTATTGCATGAAGTAGATTAAGACAGGACTTTTTATTCCGGCTCTTGTCATTTTTTTTTTACAGTTAGAGTCGACGATGGAGCGAGCTTACCCAGAAGAAGTCTGTTCACTCTAACTTTAAAGAGATCAGGGTTGTATGCGTTCGGAAACACAGACGCAGGTAGAGAGTTCAACTCCTTTGTTGTGCGCATTATGAAAGACGTTTGTAAATTCTTAATGCGAATTGGAATAGCAACAGGGTAGGGATGGTAACTTGCTTTGCGTCTAGAAGTCCAATGGTAGAAGGGGGCCGGTGGGATGAGGTCGTGGAGTGGTCTTGGGCACACTCTCCGTAGTAGATTCTGTAGAAGATCGACAAGCAGGCGACCTTGCGGCGATTTTTAACCGACTTCGTAAAAGGAGGAGGTACTATGTTCGACTGTATATATGTTTTTTTATTATGTGTGTCCACCGATTTCTCTGTCAGTTGTGGACCGATTTTCAAAATTACTTATTATCCGAAAGAATATACTTCCGAGGTGCTCCCATATAATTTTATCGAAATTGCTTCAGCGCTTTTTGGAAAACTGAACAAAAACTAAAAATATGTATACATAGATGACGTTTTGGTTTCCTCCAATTACTAGTATGTTTAAATTCCACAGTGAAAAATACAAAAAAAAGTTTTTTTTTTTATCATTGTTAAGCTCTATGAACTACTGCTATGAACTGTCAAACGCGCGAAGTTTTCTAAAATTTTCTAATTTTTCTCGCAACTTTCTTATTTTTTTCTTTCATAAGAACCTTCTCCTGACAACAACAAATACAAGAAAAAAAAATTCGCGAAATCGGTCCAACCGTTCACGCGTGATGCCGTGACCAAGGGAAATAGGGATTCATTTTTATATATCGGGTGTAAAGACAGTTTCCGAAGCCGAAAGCCTTATTGTACCCATTATTTGGATCATTTTTTCCACTAGACCATTCCTGGGAATCCTGGGTTCTGGAGATATTGAAGGTTAAAGTCGCAATTTTTTTTTTTACTTCTTTACGAAAATGAATTACAAATGTTATTACTAAACTTTTTTCCAAACAAACAATATTATTAATACTAAACTTACCAGAGTTTTCTATTTTTTTTTCGAAATTTCGCATTTGCAGTTACAAAAACGCAATGAATATCAAACTTATCTGACAAGTACCTACGTGGCCAAGAGCGAAGGGGCGGGGTTTAACTCCACTTGCGTGAGTTCACGTTACATTGTGCGCAATAAAAAATTGTTTTTGTTTTCTTATCTAAAATACTCGTACAAGTCGTTTCCCAGTAATAATTTTTGTGCAAAACTACTTTGTTAGACGTACATTATGCGTAGTTAACGGCTTTGTGATGTGTCTTTTTACATCCTGTATAGACTAGCAGCTGACCCGACAGACGTTGTCCTGTCTTAGCTATGAACTGTCAAAGGCGCAAAATAGTCGTTTAGTTTTCTGAAATTTTCTAATTTTCCGCGCAACTTTCTTATTTTTTTCTTGCCTCGGGCTCGCACTCCAGGTGCATCCTATGCAGAGAGGGCTGTCCGTGATGCCTAGATTAAAAAGATGTTTGTTTAAGGCATAGTTATACGACTTTTAATGGTTTTTAATTGAACTTTACGTCTAAATGAAAAACCAGCCTCCTACCTCTTAAGATCCGCGGACAAACCCGGGTTGTCGAAGAAGCCCGATGACAACCCGGGTTGTCATCGGGCCTTTAAGGGCTAATCTATTTCTTTGAAAAAAATATATTTTAATCTAGACAATTTCCGTCGTAATTTAATCTGAGAATATTTGAAATTTAATTTTTATAACATAGTGTAATTAATTTGTAAAGTTATGTCTAACGTGGATAAAAAATTGAGAATCACGCAAAAACTATAAAGCTTATTTTTATGAAACCTTCACCATTTTAAAAATCATTTAATTATTTATAATTTAGTCTTAGTGTTTTATTTTAATACCTCTTTTTTATGTGTAATAAATTAATAATGCGTCTAATTTCGGACAGCGCTCCTTGATGGGCGAGTCCCATTACTGGGTGGACGTACGACGCTTTACGTGAGCTCAGCACAGAACACGCAAGCTAACCACTTGTAACAAGGCAGTGTAAAGCCTTCTTTATTTTATGATCTCTATTCCAAATTACGTTCTTTCCTACCTTATTTAATTTCAAATTCAGCTGCCGAGCTAGACTAAGCTCCTCATTATCATTGTCATTTTCCTACTCTTCAATAAGTCACAGTTACCAGTTGCCAAGAGTCGTTGCAGGCTCGGCATGGCCATTCTTGACTGCCTACAGTCTGTTGCCTGACCGTCTGTTGTTGTGGAGACCAGTTGATCCCGGCTTTTGAACGGGTTCAAATTATACACCTAAACCTTTCTCATGAATCAGTCTGTCTATTGGTGAAAACCGCATGAAAAACCATTCAGTAGTTATTGAGTTTATCGCGAACATAGAGACAGACAGGGCGATGGGGCGATGCCAATCTGGTTAAGTTCAATGCTTCTAAAACCCAGGCGTGTCTTTTTTCTGCTAAAAGGAGCCAATTTCACCCGGCTCCAACTTTCCGAGGTGTAACCGTACCGATAACCGATCAACTTGATCTTCTTGGTGTTACTTTAACATCTACCCTCAATTTTGGTCCCTTCATAGAGGCAAAGGCTCAAGTGGCTGCCAAAAAGTTGGGGATCCTCGCAAAGGTGAGACGATATTTCACGCCGGAACAGCTGCTCCAACTCTATCAAGCGCAAGTCCGATCGTGTATGGAGTACTGCTCTCATCTTTGGGACGGATCGGCCAAATACCAGCTTGATGCCCTTGAGTCAATTGAGAAACGAGCCAAGAGGATCATCGGCAATGATAGACTCGTTGAGTCGAAACTCCAAAGTCTTGAACATAGACGCCGAGTTGCTAGCCTGTCGGTTTTCTATCGATTACATTTTGGGGAGTGTGCTACGGAATTGCATGATTTGATTCCGCCAAGCCCGTTTCATCAAAGGACCACAAGACGTACGGCGAAGTGCCACCGGTTCATGGTAGACATCCCATCCATACGCACAAAGCGTTTTGAGAAAACATTCATTGTGCGTACAGCTAGAGAGTGGAATTCCCTACCGGAGTCTGTGTTTCCTGATAGCTATAACCTGGGAGTCTTTAAGTCAAGAGTGAATAGGTTACTTCTAGGTAAGCGTGCTCCATCTTCGACCACATCATCGCTTGCCGTCGGGTGAGATAGTGGTCAAACGCGAACCTATCAAACATAAAAAAAAAAAAAAAAAAAGACAGACGAGATGTAGTGATATAATATTTACCTATATTCTACTACTTAATATTTTTAATGTGTAAGTTAGTGAGGATGTTCGTTACTCTTTCACGCAAAAACTACTGAACGGATTCTGATGAAACTTTACAGTAATATAGCTTTTACACCAGAATAACACATAGGCTTGAATTTTGGGGGAAGTACTAATTCCACGCGGGCGAAGCCGCCCTAATAGCATTTAGTGTTGGCATTTGGTTGGGCCAACAATAAATGCTTTCATTTTAGTGTTGGCCCAACAATAAATGCTACTAGGGCGCTGGCAGGAGCTAGTATATCCTTTCACAAAGTGCTCTATTACGTACTAGGTACATCTAGTAAAATTTTCTCTGTGTCCCTTCCAAGCAACATCTAACAGATAGTGATTGACCTATTTCTCCCGCAGCCCGGCAACAGCTCCCTACCTTGAAGTCTAGATCATATTCAGGTCATCACAGTTATTGTGTTTTCTCTTATTCAGTGTTTTCCGTTTCAGTAATCAACCGTTTGGAAGTAGCCATGGAGTTTCTTATTCGTAATAGCAATGTTTTCTGGGTACAAAACAATAGTTCTTTTTAGTCCGTAAGTCAGATTAACTAGCAATAAACAATGTAAGTACTTACACTTATTTTTTAAACGACTTCGAAAAAGAAGGAGGTTCTATGTTCGACTGCATGTATATATTTTTTTTTGTGTATGTCCAGCGATTTCTCTGTCAGTTGTGGACCGATTTTCAAAATTCTTTTTTTATCCGAAATAATATACTCCCTATGTGGTCCCATATAAATTTTATCGAAATTGCTTCAGTACTTTTCGAAAAACTGAACAAACACGAAAAATACGTATACATGATGACGCTTTGGTTCTCCAATTACGAGTGTTTAAATTCCACGTTCCATTTTATTGGGGTTTTTAGTTCACAAATAAAAACTGAAAAATAAAAAACTTTTTTATAAAAAAAAACAACAGACTTTCAAAAAAGCTTTCTTTGCTTTAACAAATCAATTAAAAATGACAAAGATAAAACGCGTCTACAAGGATATGGCTATACTGCTTACTCCGTTCAAAACTCAACCAGTGTGATAAATAAGCTACATGATTGTTGCTTCAAATACCTACCAGTCATCTTGATTACATTCAACATGTAGTTATGCAAAATGGCCGCAGAACAAACTGAATATGGGCGGAGTGCGCATGTGCAAGGACGCCGATTGCAGAAACTACAGCCCGAGACTTAACGATTCGATATTCGGCATCCGAACTCGCTGTTTTGTTGCTTTAATTCACGGCATGTTATTACTAAGGTTTTACAAGATCCAAAAACCAGGCTCAAGAAGACAATAGGTGGTTCGTTTAGATGCCAATGTATACGCTTTTACAATAAACTTCCTAGCCAAATAAAAGAACTAAGCATTAATAAATTTAAATCATTTATTAAACGTAAGGTATGCCAGAAAGTTTTTAACACAATGAAAGATTACCTTGAGGACAAAGAGGCTTGGGATTGAGCTGCTTCAGTGATGTATATGAGCCAATGTTTTCGTTATACTTTTTGCTTTTTTTATACACAGTGACATTTTATTATTATTTATTTTCACACATATTTAATGTGTGGTTATTTCATCAAGACCATTACAGACACTAATCTGCATGGTCCTCAGCATATTGTGAATGTGAGAACTATGTAGGTCGTTATATTCACGTAGATTTCATAATTTTCTGGCAGTTTGAGTACTTTTGCGGCCTACCCAAATGTCCTTACTTTGGTATTGTTCGTCGGTTCTTTGAGCTCCTTAAACTTCTGAGTTGAGCTACACGGATAACTGACAAATGCTTGCACTGTCTGGACAGGTCCACTCAAACCTGCGTGGTGCTTGCCTCAAAAGCTCATCTCAGATATTAACATACATGGTTCTTATTATGATTTGACCAGTACATATTGTATGGATTAGAACAATTTATAAGAGACTTTGACCTCTGAGTTTGTTACGGTGTTTCTTCTCAGGGTAGTCAGCTAGGAGACACCGACCTCATCTAGCTTTGACAAAAAACATTGACGTTTAAACTTAGACTATGAAAGGTTTAATACGGAGTGCAAAATCCAGCAATCTGAAGAACCAGAATGAGAAGACGGCTATGAGAAGCCGGCTTGTATCTGTACACGCGAAATAAGCTCACATAGACAAAATGAGAAGCCGATACGTCATCGTTACGTTCGCCAAGGCCACTCACACATATTAACGATCCTTTTTTTTTTTTGTGGGGTGGGAAATCATCCAATGACTTCTCCCGCTCTGGGTGGAGCGGGAGGGCGTGTCAGACTCTTACTGACTAAAACCCACCCCTGTTCCTTCCCTGCCTGAGTGCCCAGGGGTGCGGTAACTCATTTTCAGCACCCGGGCGTTTCCTCCCGCCCGATCTGATGCAGGAACCTCCCGAAACAACCGTGTCCGGTAAGGACCTGCGTCGGGCGAAAGTTGAGGACGCCGTGACGCCTCTCTAGCCACTCCTCAAAGAGGGGCACTACCGCCGCAATGGTGGCGTGCCCAGCGCTGGGTTGCGACAGTCGCTGTCTCCATGTCGCCATGAGGAGCTGCCGGAGCTCCGTCCGCCGAGCTGCGAGGTGTCGCGGCAACAGAGTTTCGCGCCGACGTTTGGCCTTCACGCGCCACTCCCAGAGCAGCGCGAGGACCTTGGCCTCCAGATCCCATGGTGACAGTCCGGCAAGGAGGCTCGCCGCCTCACAGGAGACCGTGCGGTATCCTCGTATGAGCCGAATTGCCTTGACCCTTTGGGACGCGTTCAACCGGCGAGCTGGTCGCCGCCTTATAGAACACACCGGTGCCCCGTAAAGGGCCATGGACCGCACGATCCCCGCGTAGAGCCTCCGGCAGGAGGCGTTTGGACCCCCCAGATTGGGCACTCTGACTAAAACCCACCCCTGTTCCTGCCTGCCCTTAGTGCCCGGGGGCGAGGTAACTCTGTTTCGAATATATCCTCAACCCCCGGGCAGGCATCGACCATGACGGGCCCCGTCTCTTTTTGCTGACAACTCTTTGAGGCGCGCGTGGAACACTACGCGCCGTCGACTCTCGGGCCTGGTGCTGATCGGACGGCGAGCTACCCATTACTCGCCGTCCGCAGGCCCGGGATATAAACCATCCTACTTCACGTTAATGTCCAATGACGTTCTGTCTATAACCTTTCATAGTCTAGGCGAGTAAAAGTGTTCCTTGTAACCTATTTACTGAATAAACATGATTTATCATTTTTTTTTCATACCGATGTGAAACTTTGTGAAGAGTGAAAAAAAAAAAAATATTATTATTATTTATCACGACATCGGAAAACGAGTTTTGGAACTCAAATGGAGCTGGGCAGGATACCTGGCAAGGCGCGGTGATGATAGGTGGAGTAAGGTGGTGACCGAGTGGCGTTCAAGGACTGGAAGGCGAAATGTTGATGTGGTCCGGTGGCGAGATGGGTGGATGACATTGTTGCCATCGCGGGTAGTCCTACCCGCGATGGCGGGTCGTCAGAAACCCGAAAGTCTGACATCCAATCTTACCAAGGGGTATCGTATTACCCAGTAACTGAGTTGTGGAGGTCAGATATGAAGTAGCTCTATGTAAAATGCTGGTATTCAGCTGCATCCGGTTAGACTGGAAGCCAACCTAAACCCAAGATAGTTGGGAAAAGGCTAGGCAGATTGATTGCTAAATTTTAATTCTCTCAATGTGAGACGCAAGTACTTCTTGCTCATCTCTGCATGTCGTATTATGCGGGGTGAGTCCGATTGCCAGGAACTGGAGGCGCAGTTGGTGATGGTTTTCGGTAATACTGTTGTGCCCCAACATCAGCTAAGACCGCGAAGTCACCGGCTATTGGCCGTATCGTCAGCAAGCACAGTCTCACAATAACGCTGTTAACAGCAAAAATAGGCATCTCATTCGCAAAGGCCTAGAACTGTAGAAATCGTCCGGCGCCGAGAGTGTTACATGCAAATATCGATCGAGAGTCTATTTAAGTCTATTTTATTCTGGCCCTGAAACCAGGTCACTCAAGTGTAACTTCCATATATTGGGAACTTCAGCGACGATCATTTTATTCGGTTGGACGGTTAGGGTTCGTTTAGTTCCTACCTAAAATAAAATCACGCCTAAAGAATCAAGTATAATTGTATTCCGTGGCGAATTATTGATTCACATAACACTAAAACGTCGAAATACATAGTACTGGTTTCCCTGATATGATATGTGTGAGCATGGGTAACGTCCCATGTAATAGGGTTAAGGTTTTATTCTGGCCCTGAAACCAGGTTACTCAAGTGTTACTTCCATAAGTTCCATATATCGGCAACTTCAGCAACGCTAATTTTATTCGGTTGGACAGTTGTGGTTCGTTTTGTTTCTACATTTCATGAAATCACGCCTGCACGCGTAGCATGACCACCATAGAAACGGGTTTTGTCGATGGAAGAATAGACAAAATTACAGATTCTAGAAAGATTTCTACCGTCCTAAGCATGGCGATGTTAAAACTGAAGAGAAGAAATGTTTCTATTCTTCAGTCGACAAAAGTCTACAATGTCTTAAGAAAGCAGAAGAATAAATTGGTGGTCATGCTTACATGACCACCAATTTTTCTCTACTTTTAACACTTGGGGGTTGAAACATTCCTTCTCAACAAGTATCAAATAGTCTAACATCACATTGGACCTAGACAAGATCTATATTGATTTTAAAAACTCAATTCTGTGACTCATTCAATATTTCAAAATTGTGGTGAATCTTCCACAAAAGCCTTTAATCAAGAGTTGAAGTCACATAGCATCATAGGTTGAACTTTTCTAAAAAAATAGTTAATTGTTATGAAAGGCTTTTTTTTTGTGGAGTGGGAAATCATGCAATGATTTATACCGCTCTGGGTGGAGCTCCGGGCGTGTTAGACTTTTACTGACTAAAACCCACCCCTGTTCCTTCCCTGCCTGAGTGCCCAGGGGTGCGGTAACTCATTTTCAGAATGTATCCGCTACCCCTAGGCATGCAGGCACCGGCCACGATGGGCCCCGTCAGTGGTGGCTGACTACATCTCTTTGAGGCGCGCGTGGAACACTACGCGCCGTCGACTCACGGGCCTGGTGCTGATCGGACGGCGAGCTACCCACTGCTCGCCGTCCGCAGGCCCGGGTCTACGGTGGCCGGAAATCGTCTCGCGACGTCCTACGCCTGGTACGCCCAGTACCTCTCCTGGTTATGAAAGGCTGCAAAGTTGTTTTTTGGCGCGAGTACTTGTATTGAAGCCTGAGCTAGCGAAGGATTCTAGGATTGAACCATGAGCGAAGCGACTGGTTCAAATGTAGAAACCTGAGCGTAGCGTCTCGAGGGTTTTAAAGGTACGAGACGCAGAATAACTTTGACGGGCAGATGGAAAGACGGACAGACGCACAGACGGACGACGGACAGACAGACAGACGGACAGCTGGATAGATGGACAGACGGACAGATAGACAGACGGACGACGGACATACAGACAGACGGACCGACGGACGACGGACAAACGGCCAGACGGACAGACTAACACGTGAGTGACAGCAATAGGGCTCCGATTAGACGCACAAAATTTTGTCACAGACGACGGACAGACAGACAGATGGATAGACGGACAGACGAAATTGAAAGAATGAGTATGTCTTTGTCTTCATAGAAACGCGAGTCTACGGGTCCCACCATGCTCGGGCTTCTGCCCGAGCGTGAACTATGTCGAGAACTCGAACTCGACATAGTTGGATAGAAAGAACTTTGTCTATTCTTGGTAGAATAGAGATAGAAATGGTCATGCTACGCCTGCTGTTATCCCATAATGAGTTTAGATGTGTTATATTACAGCAGTTATGACTAAGTCCCATGTTATAAAGGGAGAGTTATCGCCAAAAAGTCCAAAACGCCTTTTTTAGATATTTTTACAAAAAACTCATCGGCTACTACCCTTTCCTATACCCTACAAAATATTTACTTTGTGTGCTAAATTTAAATTCTCTCGAAGTAAGGCGTAAGTACTTCTTGCTCATTTATGCATGCCATATTATCTGGGGTGAGTCCGATTGCCAAAAGCTGTTGTGCCTCAACACTAGCTGAGATCGCGAAGTAATCGGCTATTGGCCGTACCGTCAGCAAGCACAGTCTCACAATAACGCTGTTAACAGCAAAAATAGGCATCTCATTCGCAACGGCTAGAACTGTAGAACTCGTCCGACTCCGAGTGTTACATGCAAATATCGATCGAGAGTCTATTTAAGTCTATTTTATTCTGGCCCTGAAACCAGGTCACTCAAGTGTTACTTCCATATATCGGGAACTTCAGCGACGCTAATTATATTCGGTTGGATGGTTCGTTTAGTTTCTACCTAAAATAAAATCACGCCTGAAAAATCAATGTTTTTGAATTCCGCGGCGAATTATTGAATGACATAATATACATTACACATTTTCTTCATTCCTCCATATCTCATGGCCATACCACGACAACTGATTTCCACACAACTTTTCAGTCACCGATACCACTTTAACACCACACATCGCTTTTAGCATTCTCATCTTAGCTGTAAGCAATTGCTTTTCATTCATCGCTTTTGTGGCCCAACATTCTGAACCGTACAAGACAACAGGTCTGAACATTGTTTTATAAATCTTCCCCTTATGTTTATGGGGAATGCGGGAGTCGCAGATAGTCTCGGTGACCTGTCGCCATTTCATCAATCCAGTGTTAATTCTGTGCTTAACAGTCCGATCTATTTCGCCATCGCTTTGCATGAGTGAACCGAGATATCGAAAATCAGAGTAGGCTGGAAGAAGCGCGCCTAGACCAAGCAAGCATGCTATTAATTCTTCAGCTCCAGTAAAGGTCAAAGCAGAAAGTAGAACATGACATTTTTGGTATCGGCGATTTAGTCGCTTTACGAGGTATTTCGATGCTTATTTCATGGCTAATAAGGTAGCACATTGCCAATTCAGCTAGTTATCAGCCTGTAATATTCCTACTGCTAAAACACAGGCTTCCTGACTGCGTCGTAATTCTATCAAGTGGGCACAGTGTGAATTTTTGGTTATAGGACATGCCGGTTTTTCTACAGATTACCTCTCGCTTCCGGACGTGGTCCAGTCCATGATTAGAAGCGAGAGCGCGTAGGGTAGGACGCCATAGCGTCCATTTGCGAGGAAGTGATGGACGCAAAGGTGGTGGCGGAAAGGGAGAGGGAGTATATAACCTCCCTTCCTATCCGTAGCAGACGCATTGGGCGCAATGACCCCCCAAGGCCAGCAGGTAACATACTTGGGAGTCTGGTACCTGAAAAGTCAAAAGCTCCGAGACGGCGGCGCGCCGGGTTCCGCTCGCGCCTCTCTAAAGGAATTGCGGCAGCAGCGGCCCCAGAAGGTGACGTGGTCCGCATTAATTCATGCAGGCCAATACCTAGCCGGGGCAGCGTGGCGAAATGCTCAAGCACTCCAACGTCCCAGCCGAAGGAAGCTGCAGAACACCGTGTGGTTTTAGTCAGTAAGAGTCTGACAGACCCCTCTCCCCAGGTTGGAGGACATCCTAGAGGATTTCCACACGGTAAAAATAAAGACGTGCCGGTTTACTCACTATGTTTTCCTTTACCGTTTCGAAAGCACTTCAGCTTACTTATTCCAATATCGGCCTCTCCAGTTCTATCAGATTGGATCATGAATAGGATCCTCAGGGAGCAAACGATGCTTTTGATTGCTCGAGGATATTATCGTGGCAGCGATTGGGCGACCACTAGCGATATCAGGGACCTTAGGAGGACTTCAAGTCACCTTTTGGGAGATCTATGTTTATGTTGTGGCAGTAGCTTAACCCGTGGCGCGTCCAGTTAGCAGACACAATAGATTTTTATTGTGCTTTTAGTTAGTTAGACGCGCAAAGAGTTAAAGACGCAGCACAGCTGTGCTGAAGCTCACTTCTGGCACAGTTTGCTTCCTACTCGTCCAATGATAGAAAATATTGAATCCCCCATAGATGTGCTTAAGATGTCGTTCAGGACATCCACATTCCGACAGTTTTATTTGAGTCCCATACAATAGAGGCAGAAACTATTGATATTGTGACGACCTTATGTTGGCGACCTTATGGTGGAGACTGGCACGTTGGAAGTTTGGAACATTCTAGAAACTCTTGGAACGCCGATTGAATTTAAGAAGAATAAGGAAGACTTTTGTTTTTGAGTTCAGTTCTGCTAGCCCGGTCGAAGAGGGCACACACATGTAATCGTATAATTCAATATAATCGTATAAGTGTGCTATTCCTTTTTCGCGCTGCCTGCGAGTACGACAGCCCCTAGACGCGTACGAAGAACCTCCAGGGACCCTGCACTACGAGAAGGTGCTCCAGGCCCCTATAATATCAACTGGATCCAGGTCTGAATCCAGCCCCAGGGATGTACCCTAACAAGCGTTATACAGTTTCGAGGTGGTCTATTAAGAGCTCATGGGACCCCTTCTATGTATAGATCCAGGATGGTTTTATTGTGCTAAAAATCTCACAAACCCTAATCTCATCCCTAAAAGTACAGTCGCCTTCTAAGGTTTACCCCCCGATAACAAAAAAAAAATTCCGGCCAAGTGCGAGTCGGACTCGCGCACGAAGTGTTCCGTATCTATAAAAACGGCAAAAACATCATATGTGCTGTATGCCAGCCCCCTTAAATATTTATTTTATTTTGTTTTTTAGTATTTGTTGTTATAGCGGCAACAGAAATTCATCCTGTGTGAAAATTTCAACTGTGTAACTATCACGGTTCATGAGATACAGCCTGGTGACAGACAGACAGACAGACAGACGGTAGGACAGCGGAGTCTTAGTAATAGGGTCCCGTTTTACCCTTTGGGTACGGAACTCTAAAAAAGGTCTGAATCCAGGCTACGGGCAATTACTGAGAATTTTCTATAGGTACCTATCCAATAAAACTTTTCGTATTGGAAAACCCAAATACTGCCTGATCGGGCCTAGACAGTCAAATTTACATTAACGACAGCAAAATGATAACGAAATTAGATAAATTCAATTTCTTAATTCCGTAAATCAAATTCGAAAGCTTACGCCATTGCCATACATTTCGGATTTATCTGATTTCCTTATCGTTTCGCTGTGACTTTTTCTAGGTCTCCAGATGATTGCAGCCACGCTCAACGATCGCGTTTGCAACGACCAGATCAACGAGCCAGCCCCCCTAGCCATATTACATTTGTATTATCGTTTACGCTAACGCTTAGTACAAAATGTATGGCAATGACATTACCTGCGATAAGTCACGTCCCAGGTGTGTTACCTGGGACGTGACTTATCGCAGAGCAAGATAACAGTACACATTTAGAACATTTTACAGTTCAAAGATGAATATAGTTTGTATAAGAGATTTGGGAATAGCCAAATGCTGAATTAGGTTGAGGTCGGACCCTTAAAATTCTTAACGCTTAATAAATTCTGTATTTCTGTCCTTCCCTTCTTTACGCTTAATAACCAAACACCGTTAGATTATTATACAGACGTTATTTAGCATTACGCATTCCAGGTGACTTGAAGCTGAAAAACAGCCCCGTCGGTAGCATTTATCTGAATAACCATAATCTGTTTTGTAATTATTAAAGCAGTATTAAGCTAGTAGCGTTTGAAACAGCTAATTGCTGAATTAAATATCACCTTCTGAATAATATTGCTACATAATTATATTATACAGCTTGATACTGAATAATTGTTTTTATTTTATCTTTAAACTGGATAAGATTCTATGTCTTACTAATTATTCAGCTGCTGAATAAACATTATTATTTATGTTTTTATTAAGCTTTTATCAGTATAATAGAGAGTTTCAAACTAACTTATTCAAATTAAAGAACATATTTGTATTGTTATAGCGCCCGTAGCTTAATACCAGCTTAATTAAAATATTATTGTACGTATTTATTGTTTGCGTTAATGGATCGAAAGTCGTGGAAAAAACGTAAGAGAACTGGTCATACCAAAAGAAAATTGTTAAAAGAATATTTAAATATCAGCAGTAGTAATTGTCCTAGTGTTTCTGGTCATCAAAGGATTTGTGAAAATATTTTGAACAAAACTGAACCCGGTCCCAGCCAGCATGCGTGGTTGCCGTGCAATGAAGAGGGTTCCGTCCCCCAAAAAAGTCAAACAGCATTGCGATTCACGCAAGAAGAGAGTGCATCTGATGGCAGCTTTACAGATATCAAAGAAGAATAATATAGGTGTTCAGTACACATGAAAAATTTAATATTTCGTGAAAAAATTAGAAAATGGGCTGTCGAAAAAACATCACACAAGGAGCACTAAAGGATTTGGCAGAAATATTAAATCAAAGATTCCCAGAAATTTTACCTAATGATCCAAGAACAATTTTAAATACACCGAGACAAGTCTACTTATAGTCTATTGAGCAAGGTGAATACTAGCACAATGACGTCATTGAGACACTTTTAAAAACGTATTGATTAACACAATCGTTGTGCCAGAAAACATATCACTGAATATAAACATGGATAGTCATCCAATTTTCAATAGTTCCAAGAAAGAATTTTGGACAATATTGTGCAAACATGAAATAAATGAACTACCATTCGTCATCGGTATATTTATATTATGGGACTGGAAAACCGAAAGATTTAAAAATCTATTTAGAAGATTTCATTTCTGAGTACAAGAAAATAAAATTAACGTTGCGATAAGATGTTTTATTTGCGACTCTCCAGCTAAAGCTTATATTTGAAATTTAAAACAGTATAAAAATGCGATAGTAAATACTTTATTTCTTTCTTCTCTTGAGTCATGGAGTTATAATTTGGACCTGCAGCAGTAGCTGCAGGTCCAAATTATAACCGAATTCTGCTGAATTCGGTTCTGAACGATAGAATATTAATTGTTGAACAAAGCTGTTCTGATCAAGATCTGTGTCGGTGTCTGATTTGTTCAGCATGTTTGCCAATTCTTCTCCAGCCTCTTCATAATTTTGAATTCTTTTCATTTTAAGGAAGAACTCATCGTAAGCCAATCTGCGCGAGGTTGGACCCTGCTGTCTTTAGTTAATAAATCCGCATTATATATCTTGGCCATCGAATTTGTCCTTTGTTTTCCCATACGGACGGTACAGTACACAATTCTGGGCGACCCTTACGAGCGACGTGTTGAAACTATGTTTAAGGACATTTTCCTGAAATGAAAAATAAATTATCGTTACGATGCAATGATACGAATTTTAATGTAGGTGCAACATAGTAAATGACCTAGCTAAATAACGGAAAACATACTGCAAAGTTTATCCTATCGCGTCATTACCAACCGTCGTTATTTTTATTGTTTACTATTCGGTGGGGACTCATATGACGCGTGTGCATACTGTGACCGAAAGCTAGCAATAGCCAAAGAGTATAATTATAATATTGCATGACGACGACGGGATTTGTTTGGAGGGAGGTGATCTGTGGTTTGGAGTACAGAGCACATCAAGCTACTACAATCTGTCAAATTTCTTTAATGATTTTCATGTTTATCGCTAAAGCATTACGGTTTCAAGGTTGATTGGGAACATTTTACAGTTTCGGGTGGCTTGATGTACTGGCGTCTGTACATAAAATAAATAACAAAACATGTGTGAGAATAAACTAGGGCCCACACACGAAATCTGCTATTTTTTTTAAACATGAACGAGATTTTTTTTCACGAAAAAAGTTCAATCAAGACGCTCTATTGTAATTAATTTAGTGAACGCCAGGCGGGACAATTCCACATTATAAAAGGTTTTTGTCCGTTCGATTAGAGAACCCTAAAAATCTGAGTAATGTAGGTAGGGATCAACTACAATAATTGTTATTCAGAAATTAGTTCTAAAGAATAACTGCGCCGTTGGATGGGACTTTATTCCTGCCAAACTTCTCAAATTAGCTAAACACGTTATAGTTCCGCAGCTAACAAAGCTTATCGAGAACTGTTTCAAACAGGGTGTTTTCCCAAAAGTTTTTAAAAAATCTCTTATAACGCCAGTTCACAAGGGTGGGATGAAGGACAATGTTCGAAACTATAGGCCCATTTCTGTCCTAACAACTATGTCGAAAATTTTAGAAAAGCTGCTCAACAGTAGACTCATAAATTTCTTAGAACGCAACAAAATACTAGCAGACTCCCAATACGGTTTCAGGTCGGGAAAGAGCACTGAAGACGCAGTTAGTCAACTAGTAGACCATGTCACGCAAAAGCTCGACACAAAACAGAAATGTATTGGTATTTTTCTCGATCTAGCCAAAGCCTTCGACACCGTTTCAATTCCCGCTCTTGTGGACAAGATGGATAGGGTTGGTATTCGTGGAAATGCCCTGAACATTTTTAAAGACTTCCTCTATGACCGCACACAGAAAGTTAAAATAAAGGAACATTCTAGTTCTGATGCTAAGGTAACCTACGGCGTTCCACAAGGTAGTATACTCGGCCCCAGTCTTTTCCTCATTTATATAAATGACTTGTGCCAGCAATCTCTCGTGAATGGTAAAATCTTCACATATGCTGATGACACAGCGTTAATATTTCATGGGGACACCTGGGATGAGGCTCAACAGTTTGCCGAATCAGGACTACACAAAGTTGCTCACTGGCTAAGAGCTAACATTTTAACTCTGAACATATTAAAAACAGCATACCTACAATTCCACTTTTCTAAAATCAAACCTCCAGACACTAATATTAAACTACATAAATGTCACTCACCTTTTATAAATTCAGACTGCTCATGTATGACGTTAAACAAAGCGACACATGTGAAGTACCTAGGTGTACTGGTGGACGAAAAACTTAGCTGGCGTCAACACATTAATCTCACATCTACGCGTATCCGGAAACTAATATGGGCATTCAAAAAGCTGAGACACGTGGCGGATGTTGAACTGCTACGCAGAGTCTACTGTGCTCTGGCGGAATCAGTGCTGAGCTATTGTATCGTGGTTTGGGGTGGTGCATGCAAAACTTTTATGATTCACCTAGAAAGAGCCCAAAGATCCTTATTAAAAGTCATGACCTTCAAACCCTTTCTATTCCCCACTGTAACATTGTATGAGAAGTGTAAAGTACTCACTGTAAGGCAAACTTATATTCTGCAGGTTGTTATCAAACAACACAGTATTACACCACATAACAAAAAGTGTACAAATAAACGCACCATACCTGACGTCTGTTTGCCTTTGCCAAGCCACACAGTATCTGCTAGGCGACAACGTCTCCACCAGTCCATCTACTTATATAATAAGCTAAACAAGACGCTTAATATTAATCCCCGCACAATCCAATAAACCAAACAAACAGTCAAAACTTGGCTGCTTACACAAGATTATGGAACAACTGAAATCCTATCGCAGCGCATGTAAGGCATGTTATGGTATATCTCTTCAAAATCACACATCCAAGCACACGGTTACACTCCCCCCTCCCCTCCCCCCTCCTCACACCCACACATCCTCACACACTACTCTCACACACATGCCCTCACATTTCTTACGCACACACTTTCCATATATTGTTGAAATTTTGTCGTAAAAATTAAAAATGATTTTGTACAAAAGGCACTGCCTAATTGAACAAACTGTCTCTGACATTATCATTATCTGTCAATATTGTAATGTAACTTAATTCTAATGGATTATATTTAGGAAATTTAATTAAAATAATTTATTGATTATCACTTTTAATGTAACTAACATATTTTATTTTATTTTATTGATTATCACTTTTAATGTAACTAACATATTTTATCTATTGTATAAATTTATTAATTTTATAAAATTTTACTAATGCTGCTCATTACTGCATACAAATAGTTGTAATCACCAAGGAAGAAGAAACTGACTCTTGAAATACAGATATCATAATATCTAGCTCTAGAGTCAGGGCTTCACAAATAATGTAAAAAAGTTTACCCAAATAAAGAAATTATTATTATTATTATTATTATTAGTGTAATGAGACTACTCTTTTTCAAGTTATAGCTTAGTAACAAGACATGTGTACACTTTTATTCAGCATTATGGAGCAAAACAATCGATCGCCATTAAAAATCTTTGTAATTTATACTTACAAGGAATTTACGAGATCACCAAAATGCGTAATCTTACAACTACAACATTTTCAACTCGATTCATGTTATTTTGTTTGATTAAAATTGCTAGTATTAACTATTTCATTACAAGTACTATTATCAGACCTAGTATGTATGTATGAAAATACTATTTACTAACTGTTATCTTGATTATTCACGCGGCGCGTCGTAAGTAATGAAAAAAAAACATACTATATTCACGACAAAATTATTTGCGCACTAACAATTAACAGACAGAATTCTTGTAAATTAAAATTTACTTACCGATTTTATTATAAGTTCACCATGTCAACAACATTTAAATTCGACATCGACATTGAATTAATTCTTTTCACATTTTTTATGAATATTGTTTGCAAAAATGGGAACAATAATTTAAATGCTTAATAAATTCTGAATACAATAACCAATTCGACTAAGCTGAATAACTCAGTTGTAAGAGCTTAATAAAAACAATGTGAGCTGCTATTCAAAAGTTATTAAGCTAATTGAAACGTTATTAAGCTCCTACTCAGATATTGCTCAGATGTTATTCAGCGTTAAGCATTCAAAAGTGGGGCCCTTTTTGCTTGAATAACAACTGAATAGACGGTACTCAGACGTTATTCAGCTTAGTATTCAGCTTTTGCTCTTGATGATTGCTCTTACTCAATCTTTATTCAGCAAGTATGTGTTACTTGGGGTGACACTTATCTACGCAGGTAATGTCATTGCCATACATTTTGTTCTAAGCGTTAGCGTAAACGATAATAGAAATGTAATATGGCTAGGGGGGCTGTCATCAAAGGATTTTAAATAACATGCTTTATTGGTTGTCAAGGAACATGGCTTGGAAAATAGCCACTTGTCATTAAGGCATGGTGATTAAAATATATATAATTCGTCTAAATATTTTTCATTCTGACTGTACGTTTTCATTGTTTCGTGTAGAGTTGGGACTTTAGAATTGTGTAGAGCCGGGATCGCTCGATCGGTGAGAGTAGGGACGAACCCAAAACATGGGTGAGCAATGGAGAGTTCTAACTGTCTATACAGGGTGTAACGGAAAGGTGTGGTCATATTTTAAGAACTGTATCTGCCCATCAATATGAACAACTTTCTAAAGAAAACCTGAGGAAATTAAAAAAATATATTTTAGCTCCCATACAAATCATCACATCATCATTCATTGCATGGGTGTTTTGTGTATGTTAACTATACATGTTTGTGAACGCATCCACGATAGAGGAGTAATTCCTAGTGTGGGGCAACGTTTTTTTAAAGAAAAAGAAAAAAAAATTGATCCGCTGATGATAACTTTGTATGGAAAGTCCAATTATTTTTTTTGAGAATTTTCTTGTTTTTTCTTAGACAAAGTTGTTCATTTCCATGGGCAGAACCGGTTCTTAAAATATGACCACACCTTTCCGTTACACCCTGTATATAGGATATTTTGCTGTTAAAAACAAAAAAAAGAAAACAGAAATTTGGTGGGCATGGTGGGGTGGTTGTAGGCAGGTCAGGGCAGTTCTTTGGCGACAGCCCGACAGCGGTACCAATCAGTACTGATTCTAAGCTACCATAGGCACTAACTGTATAAGTAATTAAGAATAGTAAGATAGTGTCATAAGTGAGTCGTCAATTATTAAAAAGTACAAGAAGTATCGACGAGTTTCATTTCACTAAGTTCGGAGTTTCCTTGTGTGATCTAATCAGAGGTGAAGACATCCGCAGGAGAACCAAGGTTACCGACATAGCCCAAAGAACCGCCAAACTTAACTGGCAGTGGGCAGGGCAAATTGCTCTCAGAACACATGGTCGATGGGGCCGAAACGTTGGAAGGCCTCCCACAAGATGGACTGATGACCTGGTGAGAGTCACGGGTAGCTCATAGTTACGTAAAAAAACAGACACACGGGTCGATAGTCAAGATTAACGCTTGCCGAGGTCGGCCCGAGGACGCAATCGATGTTCACCTTCCATTGCATACTGAGACTCCTCCATGCCTCGTAAAGCAAGTTAACCCGTTGGTGACAATGCAGTTGGTGGCAACTGCCTCGTTGGTCTCGTGGTCGCAAGCGGGACTGCTGAGCGTGAGGTCCTGGGTTGGATTCCCGGGTCGGGAAAAAAGTGCAATTGGATTTTTCCATTAGGAATTACTCAGTAGTAGCTCAGGAGTTTAGAAGTAGGTAGTGTGACACCCCCGTGCCTCGTAAAGCAAGTAAAGCCGTTGGTCCTCTGCCCAGGGGTTGAGGATAAATTCGAAAGAGTTACCTCGCCCCTGGGCATTCAGGGCAGGGAAGGAACAGGGATGGGTTTTAGTCAGTAAGAGTCTGACACGCCCTCCCGCTCCACCCTAGAGCGGGAGATGTCATTGGATGATTTCCCACCCCACAAAAAAAAAACGGTTGGTCCTGCGCTTAATCTCTCCCCGGTCGTGTCGGATTGCCGTCCCATTGGACTATGAGAGTAAAGGAACAGAGAGTGCACCTGTGTCTGCGCACACGCTTGTACACTAAATATCTCCTGCGTACCTGGCTAATCTCTGTTGATATTGGCGACCGGGATCGAAACTCGGTTGGTCGGGAGGATTATACGTCGGTTCTGGTTGTCATTTGTAGGTCTTTGACAGACATTCTCCAGACCGACAATAGTCTAAGGCTGGACACACACATTCTGAATTCAGAGTCTGAATTCATATTATTGGGTCCTTACATATGAAATTGGCATTTTTTTCTCACAAATAGAGAACCTCGTCACTTCTATGAATTAAAATATTCATTAACTGCTTGATATTATATCGAATAATGACCGTCATAGACAACTTACTTACTTTCTGTACTTACCAATACATTTATTTATTTTATTATCTCAACTTGTTAAAGTACCTACATATTTATTCATTATATTACAAGTACGTATTTATATCTGTTTATTGTATATTTTGGTGAAACCATTTGCTACGTCACTCGTCGCTCAAGATTCATTGGAAGACCAGCGTCAGACAGTATCTGTCTGGCAACAGTGCTGAAATGGTCCTGTTTGCGCAGCCGTGAGGTACACGCTATGCTATTTTTAACCGACTTTCGAAAAAGGAGGAGGTTCTATGTTCGACTGTATGTATGTTTTTTTTTTTTTATGTATGTCCGCCGATTTCTCCGTCAGTTGTGGACCGATTTTCAAAATTCTTTTTTTATCCGAAAGAATATACTCCCGAGGTGGTCCCATATAAATTTTATCGAAATTGCTTCAGCCCTTTTTGAGAAACTGAACAAAAACGAAAAATACGCGTACCTCGATGACGTTTTGGTTTTCTCCAAATGTTTAAATTCCACGTTCCATGGTATTGGGGTTTTTAGTTCTGGGGTATAACAACTAAAAAGTGAAAAATAAAAAACTTTTTTTTACAAAAAAAACAACCGACTTCCAAAAAAAAACCTAATATTATTTAAGAAAGCCCGGAATAGCATACAATTTCATTATGGGACACACATTCTGATTTCTTCAGATTATGATTTTATCGAAATTGTATGCCATTCCGGGCTTTCTTAATTAATAATATGAATTTCGACTCCGTATTCAGAGAGTAATTCAGAATGTGTGAGTCCAGCCTTACCAACCGTATCCTGTTACATAGCTACTGGGTTGAGACGGTCATAAAGGCACTTGTTCCAAATAAAATACTGGTATTCAGGTGTATCTGGTTAGACTGGAAGTCGACCCTTACATAGTTGGTAAAAGGCTATTTTATTATAAACTAGCTGTGCCCTCGGTTTCACCCGCGGTTATGGTTACTGTGTCGTAGCGTGATTATATATAAAGTCTATAACCTTCCTCAATAAAAAGGCTATACAGTGCAAAATGGTACCTCGCTCTCCACATCCCTCATAATCGCCCGCCTTGCACATCATGAATGTGCGCGTGGTACTTGATTAACACTATGATATCTCCTAAGATATTCGTTGAAATCAAATGATGTCAAGGGCAATTTTGTTCGAAATTAAATACTTATGATGAACTAGCTGTGCCCGCGACTTCGTTCGCGTGGTTGTCGAGAACAAAACAACGTCGTTTAGATAAGAGTATATCACCTTTTTGATGATTTAGATAAGAGTCCTGACTTTGGTATAGTTGATTACGTTAATGCTTCTCTATATACTATGTTAGCGGTGGAATTACCCGGAGCATATACAAAAAGGTTGTTTGGGTTGCTAACACGTGATAGAGAAACATAGAGTTGGCCGTGTGAAAAACAATCAAAAGTAAGGTCTACACCCGCAACGGATAACGTCTGGCCTTGGGCTTTATTAATAGTCATAGCGTAACAGAGGCTTACAGGAAATTGCACACGTTTGAAAGTAAACGGAAAATTATTGGGGATAATGGGTATCCTGGGAATGAAAACAACATCACCGGAGCCGCAACCTGTTAAGATTTCGGCTTCGATGACATTTCGTTGGAGATTTGTTACTCTCAACCGAGTTCCATTGCATAGTTTTGGTGGGCTTAAATTTCTGAGTAGAATGATTGGTACTCCGACTTTTAAATAAATTTTGTGTGCTGGAAGACCTGGTGTATTTAGAGAGTCTAAAAACTCTACTGGATAGTGGGTGGCATCTCCTTCTTCTAAAACCGTGTTAATAGATAAATATTCCCTACTTTCTCCAGAAACATGTACCAATATTTGAGAATTTATTGCTGCTGCTTGGTCGTTGCGAGGTGCCAAAATAGCTCGTTGGCATAGCCAAGCAGCGTCATGGTTCGAGATCTCTGATGGATCTCCGTATACAGAGGAAATGAGTTCCTGCTGTGAGGCAACAGAAGAACACAGGCTTTCGACTAAAGTTACTTTACCTCCTTCTTGAGTCGGGTATGTGCCGTTACCAATTTGAAGTAGTAAATTTGAGAAAACCTGCGCGTTTGCGTCACCTCCCAAATATGCTCGCATATTAAAGCTCAAATTAGTTAATATGACACTACGCCATAAAATAGAGCTCTTTAAACAGGCACCTATTTCATCGGCCCTCGTTCCTCTGGGTATTATAGGGAGTGTCTGCCTGAAGTCTCCACAGAATAGCACCGTTAAGCCTCCCATCGGTCGGTCATTTTGTCTTATATCTCGCAACGTTCTATCTACAGCTGCCACAGCTTTACGATTTGCCATCGTACACTCGTCCCAAACGATAAGGGCGCAATCGCGTAAAACCCTTGCTTTATCACTATTGCGAGACACGTTGCAAACAGGGTTTTCTGTGCGGTCCAAGTCGATTGGTATTTTAAATGTTGTATGTGCAGTTTTTCCTCCTGGTAATAAAGTGGCAGCTATTCCTGAGGAAGCGACGGCAAGGGCAATTTTGTTTTGGCTCCTTATTTGAGCCAAGATAACTTTAGTGAGGAAAGTTTTACCTGTTCCACCAGGTGCATCTAAAAACAGCATTTCTCCTAATGAATGTTCTACACTACAGCATACTCTATCAAAGATTTGACGTTGTTCTGTCGTCAAATTTGAACAGCCATTTCGCAATATTTCTGCTAACTCTTCGGGGTTGTAATTTATTTCAGATGTATACTCCCTATTAATTCGTTCCCCACCAACTGTCGGTGTCGGCAAGCCGTATTGACTGAGGGGGTTCCCTCCTATACTTGTAACTATATCTTGTATAGCCAGCAAAGCCCTATTATGGCAGCTTTCACGTACTTGGTCAGAAGTTTCACTATTTATATTTTGCTGTCTCAAAAAATCTTCGGCAAACGCGTCTTTATATTTTTGCCACAACTGCCCAGCGTCCGATAGGCCACAAAATGTCAACAAAATGGCAAATAAATGGCGCAAACGATGTGGACTATCACTGACGCATGCTTCGGCTAAAGCATCATCCCAATGCTGATCGCCATCTAATAAATGCCGTGCGCGGCAAGCAGCTTGAAATGTGGGATATTCTATATCGTCCACTTTGCGGAGCTCAGCAAAAGAAGTAGGTCCTCGCACTGTGTGAAGAAGAAGGCGTAAATAATAACACTCTGCATTATTTGGGTGCACCGTGTATACTCTTCCAATCACGTGTTCTTTAAAAATGCCGGACTCGCCTTCTACAGCAGTTCCACGTCTCCTGCGATTAAAAACACCTTGCTGCTTGTTATAAGTATAATAATGTGGCACTTCATTGTACAACAGAGACTTAGCGAAATTGTCTCTTTCGCAAAGGCGAAAGAATGCGAGCAAGGTGGTTTGTCTTGGGTTGTTCATTCTTTCTGCCACATTTTCTGGCTGAAAGTAAACTCGCTGCCCGCCTTCCAGGTGCACGTCAAGATGGATGACTGGCGGATACCTTTCATGAATAGGGAAACTCAAAATGCGCCAAACTGCCTCCGAAGAGCTTATGTATCGGCCAGATTGATACCTTGTCACTTCATCAAATTGGTTGTTATTTCTTAGTGCTATCATGGCTTGATCACTACCTTTATTAACATATTTACATATATATTTTATAGATTCGACGCTATTACAAATTTCAACATTAATGTGTGCTTGAAAAGCGTTTGACAAAACTGGAGAATACGGTACCACCCAACTATTATTTAGAATTATTTCTTGTCCACGGAATCTGACAGTAGCTGTGAAACCACCTTGTGACGGTGATCTTCGCCGGTATTGCGGATACCCATTTTCCCCAGCCATAGTTAGTTCTTTCAGTGCTCTGGGGTATTTTTTTGAGCATTGACCATCTTTCATGCACGGTGATTCCCTGTTTAAGAGGCCACATGGCCCGTGAACCATATGTGTTTTTACTATGTCATGCAAAATCGGATCTGCATTATAGTCCGGAAATTCTGCACTTATGACACTGTCTATAGCATCGGGACGAATTTTTTCTTCCAGCCACAGAAGAATGTGCGCGTGGGGTAAACCACGCTTTTGCCACTCGACGCTATACATAAAACAAAGAGTTGAACCGAAAACTTTCTCCTTTGTAAGTAGATTAATCAAGACTTTGAGTTTTAAATGAAAAATCCTAGCAATAATGTCATGTCTGTCGTATGACGCCTGTCCTGTGAGAAGTGCCTGGCAAATCTCCGTCCACTTTGGATTTGTTGTAAATGTTATAAAAAGGTCCGGCCGGCCGTATTTACGGACGTAACAAAAAGCATCTTGCGTTCGTTCGTGCATATACCGCGGACCGCCTGTGAAACTGGATGGCAAAATAACCAATCGACCCAAGTTTTCGACGTTATTATCTGATTGCATGGCGTCCCGCAAGTGCACGTATTCTTCAGCGCGTAACCGTCGCTGGTTAGTGCGAATATACACTAAACGTTCAGTTTCTATTTTTGCGTACATGTCCACAATAAATTGGCTGAACAAACCACGAAATCGTTGCAAATATACGAAACTGTTTTGCCTTATTTGTAAAAGGTAGGAATAGTATTGTTGAGCAGATATTTTTTTTTGATAATTAGTGACTCTCGTAGTAGGGTTCACTTGGTACAGCCCAAAATTGTACCCATCTTCACCATGACAATAAATTAGTGGATATTGCAGGGCGTCGTAAGCTCGGTGGGTTTCCAAAATGCGTTGAAGGCGATCGTCGCGTGTACGCAACACGATATCACGTCTCTCACACTCCTGGTCGACTAAAACAACTGCAACTTCATCTGCGACGGGTGCATTGTGTCTTCCACGGTGTTCACCCACAGGACGTCTATCGGCACTTATAACAATTTTGAAATCATTGCTGCCTTGTGGAATTGACTCCAATGCAGCTTTGAATTCACGAACGTACTGGTTAACGTGATGCAGCAATTCTTGAAGTTGACCCAAAAGCTCAGCATTGAGCTGGGGAAAATTGTGATTTCTAACATTGAGCTGTTGCGTGTAATCGGATACAAAATAAATTTGGAGAAATTTGGGTTCATTTTCTGGCAGCAAAGATCCAATAAGGTGATAAACTTGACCTTGTACTTTGAAGGTTGGCATGAACGGTCCTTCCGTTATTTGTTTTGCCCCAAAGGAAGTCATTTGGAAAGCACTGTTATATAAACGAATATTATCCAAAAAACGGTTCGACTGGGGATGATCGCCATTCAGGAGACTTTTAAGTAAGTGTGGTGGATCTTGGAAATTTGGAAGAACAATTTTTCCATTTGAGCAGCACATTCCATCTGTCTCTTTCCTCCATTTCAAAGCATGACAAAAATTACAAATTTCTCTCATGTCACCCACGAAAGTAAAGCCAGCATAATTAATTCTAGACGAATATGTGAACCCTGATTTTTCCCTATTGTCCCAAGGTAATAAAATATTTGCATCGTCATTTTCCATGGACTCATCAGCTCCGCTATTTGTTTCTCTATTCATATGGTATCGAGCTCGTTCTATTTCTAGGCGAGATTGACGTTGTTCTGCTGTTTCTGCTCGTCTTAGTTCATCTATTCTTTCCCTTTCAGATGCAAGATAACTTTCATTGTTTCTTTGTACACCTACATAGTTATGTCTAGCTATTTGTAATCGTTCTTCTCTTTGGGAGAGAGATTCAGACTCGCGCGAGAGAGCGTGTCGCTCTCGGTCAGATGACAGACGTGCTTGGCGTTCCTCGATACTCTCTTGAGAACGCAAAGTCGCGGTCCGAGTTCTTTGCGAACTTAAGCGCGACTCCCTTTCTGTGAAAGTCTCTGACTCGCGTGAGAGAGACTGGCGCTCCCGATCAGCAGACAGCCGAACTTCGCGTTCCTGGATATTCTCTTGAGAACGCAAAGTCGCGGTCCGAGTTCTTTGCGAACTTAAGCGCGACTCCCTTTCTGTGAAAGTCTCTGACTCGCGTGAGAGAGACTGGCGCTCCCGATCAGCAGACAGCCGAACTTCGCGTTCCTGGATATTCTCTTGAGAACGCAAAGTCGCGGTCCGAGTTCTTTGCGAACTTAAGCGCGACTCCCTTTCTGTGAATGTCTCTGACTCACGTGAGAGAGAGTGGCGCTCCCGATCAGCAGACAGCCGGTCTTCGCGTTCCTGGATACTCTCTTGAGACCGCAAAGTCGCGGTCCGTGTTCTTTGTGAACTTAAACGTGACTCCCTTTCGGTGAACGTTTCCGATTCACGTGAAAGAGCGATGTGCTCTCGGTTAGCAGATAACCGTGCTTCACGATCTTCTTCCGATTCCTGAGACCTACAAAGTCTCATCCTTTTCGCATTTCGGCTACGCAGCGAAAGGTTAGTTTTTTTTCTTTGAGGCATTTTCAAGGAAAATTAAAGCAATAAACAAAACTAACAACACTTATGACTGAATAGCCTACAAACTTAAAAGAACGGTGCGTCGAACAGTCTAGTGTGACAACGTATCGTCTGTTCGTGGTCGTGACTCAACGAATTGGCAACACTAACTTACTGTATAACGATTGGCACTATTGGATTCAAACTACGAAGTAAATCAAATACAATCTTTACTTCGTACTTCAAACCAATGACCAAAGTTGACCAAACGAAACCAATAAGATAAGCAAATACTTTTTTTTCGACCAATTTAGAAAATCGATAAACCAAGCAACCAAAGAACTTTTACGACACACGCAAGAACTTTTAAGACACCTAACGAAACCCAATTTGCCTAGTAAACACGGTGGACGTCATCCTCGCGCGGAAAATCTTAACACCGCGATTCAGAAAATGACGTCATTTGCACAACGCCATCTATCGGATTTAGATTTCAACTATCAACATTAGTTCTATTTTTAGTCTTAAGATGTCGTTGCAAGTACTATACTTAATTGCGTAACGTAATATTTTACTTCTTGAACTCACTAAATTAATCATATCTTTTGATAGAGTGAACCGATTTCGATGAAACAAAAACTAAGTTAATCCTCAAGTTGCGTATAATTTTTGTATATAAACATTGTCAGCATTGAATTCGTAGATTTTACGTGATGTGCGCACAAACAAACAGACAAACAGACAAACAGACAAAAATTTCAAAAATGATGGAAATGGGTTCTGTTACTTATCTTTTCACACGCTGGCTATTTTTTGTTTCAATTTCTTCAATGTACAAAAATGACTTTTCTACAGATTTATTATATGTATAGATAACGTATTTATTTGGATAAAGATTAATGTCATGTTTATAAAAACACCTTCGCAAATAATGCATTATTTTAGAACGAATTTGATTAGCATAAAAAAGATTATAGTGAGTTAACCTTAAAAGATGGGCATATGCTGTCGCGGACTTTTTTTAGAACTTTTAAAGGGTAACAATTACGTCATACATAATTTTTGCGTAACTTTAACCGTTTACGTAGCGCACGCAATGGAAGCTCTCAAAAGGAATATTTTTTTCCTCCGTTTTTACCACATTTTTCATTGATGCTCCGCTCCTATTGGTCACAGCGTGATGTTATATAGCCTGCCTCGATAAATGAACTATTCAACACAAAAAGAATTTTTCAATTCGATCCAGTAGTTCCTGAGATTAGCGCGTTCAAACAAACAAACTCTTCAGCTTTATAATATTAGTATAGACATCTAATTACTTCCTCAATTAAATCATCATCTTCCTGCCCTTATCCCATGTTACTTGGGGTCGGCGCAACACTTTTTGTTCTTCCATTCTGTCCTGTCAGACGTCACGCTATCACTAATTCCCTTTTCATTCATATCACTCCTCACACAATCCATCCATCTTTACTTTAGCCTCCCTCTCTCTCTCCATCCATCCACATTTATATTCATAACTCTTTTAGTTAAATGTGTTTCATCCCTCATCTTCACATGACCATACCAAAATATGCGGTTTTTCATTTGTCACGTGCAAACAAAAAATATGGGCGATACAGTGCGTTAAAATTTCGCGCGACACTTTTTACCACCAAAGTGACGTAAAGAGTGACTCCTGAACATTGCTGCGTTTTATCTTTGTCTATTTTTATTGGTTTGGTAAAGCAAACAATACGTGTCGAATATTTTTTGGTTATTTAACTGACGGACAAATTAGATTTTTTGTAGTAAAATACTCTATTAAATGGCTGTCCATTTAAAATGCATGCATGTAGAGATTTTTTTTAAGAGGGTGGGAAATCATCAGTGCTTTTTCCCGCTTTGGGTGGAGCGTGTCAGACTCTTACTGACTAAAACCCATCCTGTACGTTCCAGGGCCCTGACTCTTTCGAACACTCCCTCAACCCTGTCAGGCATCGGCCCTAGTGGGCCCCGTCAAATTAAGCTATTGGGTTGAGACGGTCATAAAGGAATTTGTTTCAAATAAAAAAAACTTTTTTACAAGAAATATAATTACCGACTTCCAAAAAAGAAAATACACATAAAAATGACTTTATTATCGGAAGTCGGTGTTTGTATTCTTCCGAAATTAAAGTTATTTCTCAATTTTAAGTGTATTTTCTTTTCTGAAAGTCGGTTGTATTTTTTTGTAAAAAACGTTTTTTATTTTTCACTTTTTAGTTGTTATACCCCAGAACTAAAACTAAATATTAAAGTTACGTCCGAATGGATAACCCCAACAATATGGAACATGGCATTTGAACAGACTCGTACCTGGAGGAGAACAAAACGTCATTTACGTATTTAAACACATTTTTGGTTTTTGTTGATTTTTTCAAAAAGCGCTAAAGCAATTTCGATAATAGTATACTCTTTCGGATAAAAAAAGAATTTTGAAAATCGATCCACAACTGACAGAGAAATCGGTGGACATACATAAAAAAAAACATACATACAGTCGAACATAGAACCTCCTCCTTTTTGCAAAGTCAGTTTAAAATACTGGTATTCAGCTGTATCTGGTTAGACTGGAAGTCTACCCTAACTTAGTTGGTAAAAGGCTATTTATGTTTGTCCATTTAAATAAGATACATGCGACCAAGCCTTGGCGTTGTAAGGGCTGAAGCCACTGCATAATTAAATCATATTCTTGTACCACATGGCATGGCTGACGTAAGTTAGGCTTAAATTTTTTACGAGTATTTGACCACTATTGCTGAGTGAATTTAATCGTTCAAGCAAAGGCTTAAATCACTACATATTATAAAACAAAGTCCCCCACCGCGTCTGTCTGTCTGCCTGTTCGCGATAAACTACTGAACGGATTTTCATGTGGTTTTTACCAATAGACAGAGTGATTCACGAGGAAGGTTTAGGTGTATAATATGTACCCATGCGAAGCTGGGTCGAGTCGTTAGTGCTCATCTAAACTAACATTATAAAGAGGTAAAATAGGGTATTATCTTTTTTTTTTTTGTGGGGTGGGAAATCATCCAATAACATCTCCCGCTCTGGGTGGAGCGGGAGGGCTTGTCAGACTCTTACTGACTAAAACCCACCCCTGTTCCTTCCCTGCCTGAGTGTCCAGGGGTGCGGTAACTCATGTTGAGAATTTATCCGCTACCCCTAGGTATGCAGGCACCGGCCACGATAGGCCCCGTCAATGGTGGCTGACAATCATCTCTTTGAGGCGCGCGTGGAACACTACGCGCCGTCGACTCACGCGCCTGGTGCTGATCGGACGGCGAGCTACCCACTGCTCGCCGTCCGCAGGCCCGGGTCTACGGTGGCCGTAGATCGTCTCGCGACATCCTGTGCCTCTCCTGCAGTGGTAGCGGCCGGGGCCGTGAGGGCCACACCGTTGAGCTTCCCTTACGTGTGACGCCTCCGCCTTCGCGAGCATTACTGCTTCGCAAAAGTAGGAGACTGCTTCCCATTCCCTCTCGCTCCGTACCATGACCTGAACCAGGGCCGGGCGCGAGAGTTTTAAGTGTATAATTAGTACACGTGCGAAGCTGGTTTGGGTCATTAGTGCTCATCTAAACTAACATTATAAAGAGTTAAAATAACCCTATTTTTACTCTTAATAATGTTATAAGAAATAAACAGTTATAATGCACCCGTATTATAACTGTTTATTTCTTGGTACAATATTTATGAAACAACTAGCTGCGGCCCGCGGTTTTACCCGCCTAGACCGGAATAAAAGGTAGTCCATATGTTAATCCAGGCTATAAGCTATCTACATTCCAAATTTCACCCAAATCGGTTCAGCCGTTTGAGCGTGAAGAAGTAACAAACATACACACTCACAAACTTTCACATTTATTTATTATTATTTATTTATTATATTTTTTTATATTATTTTTATTTTTTCACATTTATTTATTTTTATTATTTTTTTTATTTTATACATTTATAATATTATTATTATTATTTTATATAACTTCAGGGTGTCGGTTCTAGCTAACTTCAGGCTGTAGGTTTTTTGTGACGGTGTGCGCGCGCATCGTTAAAATTTACTCTCATCATTTTTCTCTAACGCGCCAAAAGAAAATTCACTCCCATTTTCCATCCCTCTGTGTGAGGAAGGAATGACATGAAAGAATCCATCTGTCGCAGCCATCTGGTTAAATTTTAAGCTACGTTTATGTTAAGCTACGCTTGCCGGGGTTGGTCCATGGATGGGTAACCATCTTTACATACCGAGACTCCTCCGTGCCTCGAAAAGCACGTTAAGCCGTTGGTCCCGGCTTTCAATCGTATTAGATCTTTGACAGTCGTAACGGGTCGTCAGAAGCTCGAGTCTGACAACCTGTCTTACCAAGGGTTACCGTATTACCCAAGTAACTGCGTTGTGGAGGTCAGATAGGCCGTTGCCCCATGTAAAATACTGGTATTCAGCTGCATCCGGTTAGACTGGAAGCCGACCCCAAGATAGTTGGGAAAAGGCTAGGCAGATTGATTGATTCAATTAAATGAATGTAGGACAACCAGCCAAGTCGTTGAACGCGACGTTTAACCAGATGGGTGGATGTCGTCTAGTCATTTAGTTAAATTGGATATTGATGAGTTTGTGATATCACTGATCATGATTATGTGTGTACAAAAGGAAATGTTAGGATGCAAGAGCGAGCGAAGCGAGCTCGGGACATGGGGCACCTCGACTCGGATAGGTTAGGTTCGAAGGGTTGGCGGGAACTTAGAACCCGCCATCGCCACGCCTTAAACCATTGAGCCTTTCCTTTCCGACTACGCTTTTTAAATAAATTGAATCACTAATAAATAATATTGATGTGAAACATCTAATGGCGCGGCTTTGCAGTAAAATAGAATCGAATGTCGTGACGAAAAACGGCATGACGCCGTCGTGCCACGATGCCCCCACAACGCCGCCGCTCTCGACTCTCTTCTCCCTAGAAACATCTATGCGAAAAAAAGTAACATAACAACAACCAACAACAACAACTAACATCAACAAACAACAACAACAATCACTTGGCTGAGTCTTGGTCAGTCATCTTCAAAGGGCTGACTATCAACACGCCAAGTTCTTAAATGTTGAGTGATCCTAGTTGAATTAACTATCGGCCTAGCCATTTAATGAACGGCCTAGGCGTCCAAGTGAATGGCAAATTCAACCAGATGGCTGCGACACATCCATCTCGATAATTTTCACTTAAAAAGAAACTTAGTCCCGCCAGCTGAGAGCCACAGAGTAAGTAAGCATAAGGCCAAGAGAAATATAAATTACTGTTGAGCAACTATCACAAAAAAAGAAGAAGTGTGAGGTATGACATGAAGGAATCCATCCGTCCATCTACTAGATAATTTTCAATTAAAAAGAAACTTAGCCTCGCCAGCTGAGAGCCACAGAGTAAGTAAGCATAGCATGAGAGCTAGTCACATTGGTCAGTCATCTTAAAGAGGGTAGTCGGAAAAGATTAGATAAATTTTGTATTACTACTACTACACTAATATTATAAATGCGAAAATTTTGGCTGGATCGATGGTTGTTATCACGATGATTTTTGTGGAGCAATTTCCAAATTTTTTATTGAGAATATCAAACTATTTAATACTATTCTATTCGGTTAAAATTTTTCTTTAAACCCTTCTCTGTCCACTGTATTTATTGCAAAGGATATATTTATAGCATTATGTCATACTCGACTATCCAAGAAAACATTATTTTTGACTACTGAGGTAATACCGCGCCTTTAGCTATATTTTATAACGGAGGACGTTTTAATTCCATGCGTGCGAAGCCACTGGCAGGAGCTAGTAACATTATAAAGGTGAAAGTCTGATGTCTTAATGCTTGTTGATCAAAAAAAATCTATGTTAATAACTCAGAAAATATTGTATTGTCCTCACAGCCGCTAACAGTGTAGATTTATCACAAAGTGCAAGGATCAATGGCTCACTTCACTGTGCTGCCGTCACCATACGACGCTAGCAGAACAGGCCAAATCAGTTCAATTACCAAAGAAGAAGAAAATACATTACCGCAATAGCAAAACAGATTTGGATGAATTTTGGAACAGTCAGATCATGTTCCGGATGGGATAATTTTCAACTTTCATGAACTGCTAGCAAAAGCATTAATAAGTTGATTCCATTGTCTGCACTAAGACACTCATTTGGTCCATTGTTCATAGGTGGTCCTGGATAACACAGCCAGCCGTGCTGAGCTCAGAAGCAAAAAACTGTCCTAGAGGATTCACAGGCTCCACATATAAACTGGATGTGGAAGGTAGAGCATGTGATGTTGGGGCCCAGTAGTTGAATGTGATTTTGTTGATTAATACTAGCCAAGACTCTTAGTACTTAGATTCTGCTGTAGTTTCCATAACATTTTGCTTCTAATAAGATTTTAAACTATAGGATATAAATAAAATATACACAAAGAGCAGTGGCCTGTGCCCCAGTAGTGGGGACATTAAAAGGCTGATGATGACATATATAGAGTGTAACAGAAATGGGTGGTTAAGTTATTTAAAATATTACCAAGCGTTTCCATTACATCCTGTATATGATGATTCCGTCTTGTCGACTTTCATTTGATTTGAGTAAATTATTTTAAAGTCTGGTAATTTCATGCGTAAAATAACACTGTATATATATGAATGAAAATGCTTTTTAAAATCTAAGATATACCTAGAAATGGATTAAAATCTGTGAATGTGGTCCGTAACCCTGTGTGCAATGTGAGGCAACTGAGATATTGTATTTAAAATTATTTAAATGATACCAAAACATTTAAAAACCAAACAGATACAATACAATAAAATAAATATGTAACATAAACAATAACATAATTATTATCACTGAAAAAGTTACCCCAGCTATTCCTTTGTTTTATTTATGAATGAATCTATGAAGGTGAGCGTGTTTTGTTATGCGACGACGTAATTTGAATCGAGACACAGTGGAGTTACCAAAAACAATGAAAATTGAGCAATATGATATGTGTTTGCACTTAGAATCCACTTTGAATACCTTCATTTAGGTCAGAAAATTAGCTGAGGAAAAATAAATGATACCTAGGATATTTAAGATAATATTTAATGATTTTCTTACCTTCTACATCAAAGCAAGGGTCTTGGGAAGCTTCTTCCAGGATCGAGAGTACGTAATTCAGAACTATATCGTCGATCACATTTAGATCCGCACTGGGGATATGTTTGGTAATAAACTGAAATAAACCCTCCTTAACGAGGACCTTTTGTTGCGCTATAGCACTCATTTTTATCTAAAACACCTTATTTTTCAGAAAAACACTAGTAGAACGTAAAGTATATTCAGTGAGATCGTTACGGGTGGTTACACAGCGTAAAAGTAGGTTTAATGCCCACTAAATCTGCCCCGATTAAGCTATATCACGGCCTCTTTGATTCTATAAGACAAAATAAAATGTTTGGTGAAAATTGCAGATGTATTTTCACGGGAAAAATCTGGGATAGAACTGCGAAAATCAATACAAATGCAAGTTTTTTTTTATAAACAACTTTTTGTAGTTTTAAGGACGGGCACAAACTTATCTGCATACAGCCACTGTTGGATGTCAATTATTTCATAAAATCTTTATTTTCGTTAAATCAAACATGATAATATTCATTAATTCACTCATTTATATCCTAATTATGTTCTTGGTATCATTTTTTTTAATACAGAAATATTTTATGCAAATACATATGAAAAGACCAAGATGAAATGAATAGCCAAATGACAGCAAGAATTTCCGAACGAAGAACATACTGTCACTTGAAACCAAAATGTGGCGGGAACATTTGAGTTTCACTGCGAGTTGTGGCGGACTATTTTTAAAGATATTTGCTTTTTATTATTTCTTGCGTAGGTTCGTTGCTGCTATTGTTATTCAGTAATTTACTATCTTAGTGTTTCGAGACTCTTCTACTACCGCACTCCGTGAATTCATCGAGAATTCTGTTGATGTAGCTTTTTCAGGGATTTTAAATAGTGACGTATTAAAGAATAAAACAAACTCGTTTTGAAATTAATATATTTCAATTAAAATTTTAAAATATAACGAGCAATCATTTATTCTCTCAACCTTTATTCTAAAAATGACTGATTAACACAACGCCGATTTTCACAACTACAATTTTATTTTATTTAATACAGTATAACAATAATTATTTGGAATCACAATGGGAACGTCTTGGCACAGTTTTTTATAAATATCAATATGAAACACATTACTGAGTCATAGACAAATTGAAAAGGTCGTATTTAGTCTTTAGGTTCAAATCCCCTGAAGTTCGGCTAAGCTGCGACTATGATTTTTGGCAAACCATGGTCAATTACTTAGTGCTGTGCAAAATTTAGTAAAACATGCAAAAATAACGACCTACGACTTACGACCTTTTCAAAAAAAGAACACACAAGCACAAATAGTATAAACAACAGATATTATTGCGATATTTTTTTAAACAATTTTTGGTACATATTTCACGAGACAAATACTTATTGCTACTTATGAAATAAATAAAATTGTAAATTCTAATAAATAGAGTGCAATCTATCTACTTTTAGCTAGTTTTAGTGTGAAATTTTAGTTCTTAGAACATTAGACAGTTTTTAGATTTAGTTTTTCAACGAAATATATTTTCTTGATAGAGTTTTTTTTTCTGTTACTTATTGTTTGTGGAAATCTATGGTATCTTTAAAGGTTACGTGCATGTGCACTGTGGCTTAAATTATTTGTGCAGAATGGCTTTGTGCACTTTTCTTTCTGTGCAAAAGCTTATTTTTTGGTATCTTTTTTTTACATTTTAGTTTTATTGTTATCAGATACTATTTCCACTAACAACACGTAACCAAATAAGATTAACAAAATCACCGACTTTTCTTTATGGCTTATTCCATTTTAAATATTTTAATCTCACCAAGAAAAGTCGTCTGATTTTAAAAGTACATAACAAATATAATTTCATAGTGTAAGTAAAATAGTTTTTCAGAGGCAGGTATTAACAAGTAGTAGGTACTTTTACTCCTGTGCAAAATGGCTCGTGTATTTATTGCAATAAAATAATAAATAAATTCGTCAATGGACGACTAATATAATTATAACGCGAGCCGTTGTGCACAGGATAATTATATTATGTGCAGGTACATATTATAAAGATAAGATATATAATAATACTATATTTTCTTACAATAATATATTCTTCTTCTAAATATTTCAGTAAGTGTTATCAAGACTTGACGAAAGTTGAATTCACGTCTATTATACGTTAGTACACGACTATGCGTTATACACATTCACGTTAAAAAGGTTATTAGCCTTTTAAGGCTATAAATCCAACTTTCACATTAATTTTTCGAAAATTTCGTAACAGAGGTTTTTAATTTATGTATGACGGAATCAAGAAGAATTTTTTATATCAATACTACTACTGAAACTATTTTGGCTTTCATTTTCTATGTTTTGAAGGACAGTATCTATCAGCCTTATCTATAAAACTCGCTAACCTGCTTCTTTATAATCACATGGTTATTTTTTATAAATAAGATCCTTTATTCTAAAGAGTATTTAATAAGCAGTTGCAAAGTCTATTTTTAATAGTTTTCTCTATTAAAGCATTTCGTTATAAAAAATCTGTTACGATGTTTCCGAAAAAGGCTAGCTAGACTGACTTATTTAGACACGTCTTCAAATATACCTAACTAAAATTTAATTCCTATCTATCTAAATGCTTGCATAGGGATGAAATACATTTACATATTTTTTTTTCTTATTTCGAACCGATCGCGATGGTATTCTAACATTTTAAATACTTTGGGCCCAGAAACTGGTTACATTAATTTCAGCGTCAGTAGCATTCATCAGGTCCTCCGTAGTGCAGGTGTATGGGCACGTCGGGCTCGAAGGTGACCCCAAAAAAATTGGGAACTGTCTTTGCAGTTAATGGTTCATCATCTAAGCCTTCTAATGCCCCACATCCACCACGCGGGCCCAATGCGGATTGGTGGATGTCACATGTATTCGAATTTTTGGTTCTAGGACATGCCGGTTTCCTCACGATGTTTTCCTTCACCGTTTTGAGAGCAGTGATGATGAAATAATTTACACAAAGTAAAGCGCCTGCCTGGGTTTGAACTCACGACCTACAACTTGTAAGTCGCGGTCGCGGCCAGTACCACTGCTCAGATAATGGTTATATTGTTTTTATTCTGCTTTGGTACATAAATTCGTGTTCCCAACACTATTGCTTATCTTTTTAGGTAATACTTGCAACTTACCCCGGCTCTGCACGGTTACTAATTATACATACACACAAACCTTCCTTGTTTGTCACGCAATGAATTTTAATGATTTTATCCAAAAAATATCATAAATGTATCCCATCTGAACTGAATGCTCTTTCTATGTGCCCTAACTAAAACATTAGTCTAAATCAGTTTGTCTAGCTAAATATAAGATACAGCGGTTAGGACGAAGTGAGGTTTAGTTCAGTGTTTTTATAAGTAGAAAAAGTTTGCAGAAGTATTAAGATAAATAATAATACTGTCGTTACGTGACTGACAGCTAGTCTTATCAAGGGGTATCGTAATGCCCAGTAACGGGGATGTAGAGGTCAAATACGCAGTGTCTGACGACGGAGTGTTTGATAGAGTCACCATGGCCCTAGTACAGGCAGCACGCGTAGCATGACCACCATAGAAACGGGTTTTGTCTACGGAAAAATAGACAAAATGACAGATTGTAGAAAGATTTCTGACGTCCTAAGCATGGCGATGTTAAAACTGAAGAGAAGAAATGTTTCTATTCTTCAGTCGACTAAAGTTTACAATGTAAAGTATGATGCTCGGGCAGAAAAGATGTAAAGTTAGATAAAAAGAATTTTGTCTACTCTTGGTAGAATATAGATAGAATTGTTCATGCTACACCTGCAGGAAGGCACATGGGTGGGTTTTAGTCAGTAATAGTCTGACAGGTCCGCTCTACCCAGAGCGGGAGAAGTTATTTGATGATCTCTCACCCAATAAAAAAAGACGTAGCTCATGTGATTTTCGAGATCGATTGAGAATATCAACCTTGTCAGCAGATAGACGTAGACTGGTATTACACGATCTTCTTAGACCTCACAATAATGTCGTTACGTGTAGTCTGGAGCCCGAAAGTCAGACAGATAGTCTTACCAAGGGGTATCGTATTATCCAGTCACTGAGATATGGAGGTCAGATACACAGGGTCTCCATTCAAAATTCTAGTATTTAGCTGCCTTCTGATAGACCAGTATGTCATGCCAATTTCTCACAGGTCATGGCAACTTTAAGGGTAAATTATTTTCCTTCAAGCTTATTGGCTTATTATATTCGCAATCAGGAGTAGAACATTGATATAAAGGACCTTTATGTCAATGTTCTACTCCTGATTGCGAATACGAACAATCCGCACATCATATCCTGTGGGAGTGTACTCTTTGGCAAACTGAGCGCAATATTATGTTGGATAGTATTCAGCCTACGTCTGGAGTTGTCTATTACACGGACCTTGTGGAAACTAGAACGAATTTCCGTGCGTTCAAGCGTTTTTGCCATACCTATCATTGGAATCAAGTGTAACAGCTCACAATTTTAGGACCCATTAATATTAGTGTTTTTAACGAGTGGTGCTTGGCAACTGGGCTTACCCCAGTTGTAAAAACCCCCTTTGTGCCTAATGGCCTAGTTTTGTTCTGTTTCCCGCTTGATTAGACCGGTATGTCCATCACTGAAATTTTTGACATGGCTAGTAGACTTTCTTTACCGTTGTTCGACTCAGTTTTGATTAATATTATCAAGCATAACATGCTGCCACTTTAATCACCTTTTATCTTACAATTGGCTTGCGTCTTATCAGAAGGCAGCTAAATACCACCCTAACATAGTTGAAAATAGGCTAGGCTGTGATGATGATATTTATATTAAAACGTGAATTCCCATTAACTTAATACTTCCACAAACGGCAAGTATACATAGGTATCAGAAACACAACATTAGTTATAAATCTTATATTAAGTAACGATCATAGACTTTGGACTATTATTGGATATATTTTAAACTTTCTCTATAAGTTTGCTTATCTATTCAACAGTGTTTAATTTCTGGGGATGAGTGGAAAAAGTAAGTTCAATCTGCTTTTTTTTACTTTTAGTGAACCGCCCTCGCTTCACACAGGTACAAATTATCACACCTAAACCTTCCTTATGAATCACTCTGTCTATTGATGAAATCCAATACCAGCAATAAAATTCCGTTCAGTAGTTTTTGAGTTTATCGCGAAGAGACAGACAGAAGCGGCGAGAGGCTTTGTTTTATAATATTTACTATAAAAGAAGAAGCTTTTTTAAGTTTAACAATTCGATGCCTATGCGACTTTAAGCTTTTACGCCAAGAGACGCTAGGGCATCTACCCTACCTTTCTGGTGTTGTTTTTCACAAAGGCCAGGTGAGTAGTATTAACAATTGATGAGCGTGTGTGACCTGATATTTGAACGTAAACGAAGTAAAAGGAGTATGTATGTCAGAATCGTAGGAGGTGGCTCTGCCCAGGGTCACCGAATTGTTCGAAAGAGTTACCGTGCCTTGGAACCCAAGAGGTAACTGAAGGAACACGAATGGGTTTTAGTCAGTAAGAGTCTGACATGATTGCAGGTTTATGTAGTAGGTGTTAGAGTCATCTGATGGTTTCCCTCTCTCAGTTAAGTTGATAGGACAAAGGTACTTTGGACGCCAAAATGCTCAGAGTGTATATCGGTTCTAAATAAAACCCAGATAGAACTGACATTCAGGGTTTTTTATGACCTCGCTTTTTCCTGGTTGAAGACAGTTGTTTTCAAAGTACCAGCGAGTTTTTGGAAAGACACTTCTAGTTAAATTTCTTTCTTTCTTTTTCCACTCACCCCCTTACCTCTGATGTGCCCGACAAACCAGTGCGTCTATAATACTGTTTATTAATGATCTTTATATTTATGTTTATGCTTAATTGACGATTAGAAATTTGGCAGTTTATAATGGATTTAGATTAGGTTAAATTCCAGATTTATTAATTAGATTAGAGCTGATTTATTTTCTATGCTTACGGTTTTGAATCCCCGATGACCCATCCTTAAGTAACTTTCTGTGATGTCGCGCCAAAATGTTTAAGATATTGCTTGTTAATAAAATACATTAATTAAAGTATAGATATTTACGGGCTTTAGAAACAAGGAGCACAATAACTGCTTCCTATGATGTAGGAAAATGCACAATAAGATATCAGAGCACGATATCGCCGCACTGCAGCTAGAGAATAGAGATGTGATGATAGAGATGATGAATGAAGAATTACCTACATTTGTGGCTGCGCATTACATTTTGGCTGTGCATTACATTTGTGGTTGTGCATTATATTTGTGGCTGTGCATTTGTGTTAAGCACAAGTTTCCGTTCTCATAGTACCAGTATCAGAACTGTCACGGGTTACCAATTTCTGTGAGCCCCACGGACATGGTTGGTTTGCATAGAAAATTTTGGTAATCCTGTCTCTAGAAATGGCGTGGATGTGAGTAATGCAGGAAAATATTGTACAAACATTGATATTGGCACCGCCATTTGTAATCTTCACTTCCTTCGGGATTCATTTAATGGCTTTTATTTATTCATATATTTAAATATATCTCCGTAAGACTTAGAAATATACACAACTACATACTATAACGTAGTATATAAACAGCAACGTATATCCTTGCTATACAAGCGTATATATTCCTTCTAAAAAAAGTAGAATCACATTTTTTTTAATGCCAGCCTGTATGTCACATTGCTTCACTCAAAAAAAATATTTTTAATCATCTTTATCAGTGCTGATTAAGATGATTAAAAATTATATTGTTGTCTGATTATTTGTATACTAATCACAACACGTTTTGTCCTTATGTGAAAAAGTTTTCCTGCCAGGGTTGCGGGATTGTTTGAAATAGTGACCGCGGCCCTGCAATGCAAAGGGCAATTGAAGTGGGTGGATGGGTTTAAGTCAGTAAGAGTCTGACACTCCCTCCCGCTCCGAAGAGAAATCATTATGACCCACTAAAAAGGTGAAAAAATAGCAGTTGAAAATTGAGACCCAAAGTTTTATTATTTGATTCAAATTTCTGATGGCCTGTGAACCCTGTGAATCACTATTCTGCTAAAAGCTTACCTTGGTAATTTTGGAAGAAAAATTTATTACAAACTAGCGACAAACCTTCCTCCTCTCGTTAGTGGAGAAACAGACAGACGTGGAAAGCGAGATTATGTATATTTCTTGGCTTCAGCAAAATATATATACTCGTATTGCCATACAGGCTGACAGTTGGTTACAATAATGATAATCATCACGACATCGAACCCGTATTATCGTGTGGTATTTGTAATGTTAAATCTTTATAATTCGTACAAAAAGAAACGACCCCCGTCTTAATAAAGCGTATTTTAAAGGATTCAATATCCTAAATACACAATCTATAGGTACCTAGTTATTTTCTAGCGTTTTCCCTTGATTTTTTCACCCTCTTCTGTTCTTGCAAGTCTGTGTTTAGCCTTAGAAAAATAAATAATTTATCGTAAATAATCTCCCACTTCCAACGCATTAATCATGATAGTCGACAGCTTTGTGGCGTATGATACGCCCAAGTTTATTTCTACGCAAATTATTATTTATTTTTCTATGATTTAGCTATGCTCCACTTTTATGTAATAAACCTAAGATAAATAAGCGTAATTTATTTCTCAAATGCAAATGAGAATATCACTCAGTGCACAGTTCTTTCAATAATAGTTTTAAGCAAGAATATAAACAAAGATGAAATTGCTTTACTTTTATCTCAAGTCTTTTCTGTAACATCTCTCTTTCAATGTACAGACTTCCAAACATTACAATTATACATAGAATTACGATAAGGATATGGACATTCGTACATTATAATCATTCCTTGCATTGCCTTCACTTCAATAGTTCATTCTTTTCATCCAAAATATTAATTTTTACAACACTCTTTAGTGGTTTTATAATGTGGTTTAAAGCAAAAAATATCTCTGTATTGCTTAAATAGAAGATTTTCAACTTTAGTACAGTAACCACATAATGAAAACCACGTTTCAAATTATTTATTATTAACAATATAATCTTTAGACATCAATATTTTTTATTGCACCAAAAACGACAATATTCTACTTAAACCGCTTCGCATAGCGAGCATGATGTTCATAGAATTTAAATTCAATGTAGTTAATAGTAAATTTTCGTTCATTTTCTTTAATAAATTAATTTTTTTTTTTTAATTTGTTAAACATGTGTAGGTAAGTGCTGTTTTACGCAACTCCATAAATTAAAACAAACTTCAGATATTTTTGTTTTGCTTGTCTAGAAAATAAGCTTTGACTTCTATAATTTTTAAAAAACAATTTGAAAATAAATACACAAATAAAAAAAAAATGTACAAGCCAGGTTACACAGAACATTTTGCACAAACTTGTGCAACGTGGCACATCACTGCTTGTTAAAAATTGTAAATAATCTTTTTGATCTGGATAATTTATTTATTCTACATTAAATTCGTTATTTTTAAAATTATTGTAGTCAAAGTTTAAATTATAGGCATAACATTGTTAAACATTTGCCTGTATTAAAATCGTATGACATTACAGATTTCAGTGTTGCCCTCTAAAATATTTAGGTATATTTTAAATAAAGATGTGTTTGTAATTAAAAAATTAAACGCTAGATGTCGCCTGTTGACTGCTGTGATCCGATATTATGGAGTTTAGATCCGATTCCCGAAGCGTTGGTGGTGTTCCGAATGGGAAGTCCTGAAAAATATAAGTATTATATTATCAATTGCAAATTGTTTAAATGGCAGCACAAAAAGCGTCAATGTAAGTAAAGTATTTATAAGATAAAACTTCCGAATTTGCAACCGTAGATGGCAGAGTCTACGCCTTGTACGTTCCTTACAGGGGACCACCGTAGAAAATTCTAGTCCACGAATTTTTGCCTGTATGAGGTTGATTGGTAACTTTCACCAGCGCACAACTAGCTAAGCGGAACCCATTAGGATATAAATGAGTTTGAAGTTGAAGGTACCTGTACAAACGTGCGAATCTTCTTCGGAGGGTATGTCGCATTTTTCTTGTACGATATTATCGTTCTGTCACTTAATTTTACGAGTCCAAACTGAATTAACTCCAAATCACCAACCGGCTATCTAAACTATGCCAAGAGCGTGCCCTTAGCTTTTTCGCACATATTATGCACTCATCTAGACATAATCTGGAAAGGCTCATCATACTGGGCAAGGTGGAAGGAAAACGCGCTCAAAGCCGAGCATCGGAAAGATGGTCTGACGTAATAAAGAAGGCTGTTGGAAGCAGCATAATTATACCGAAAGGTCCACAATGCAGAAGACCGCAAAACTTGGAGCCGTCGTATTGGTCATCATCCTCAGCAGTGAGAAAACGACGAAGAGAAAAGAACTTCATTCTATAGGGTTGACCACCCATCTCTAATACGTGTACAATACGTAATGTATAATAACTATAAACGTGTCTCAACACGGCAATTCGACGAGTAACAGCAACTCGCAGCGATTTGACGAGTAACGTCAATTCAAGGCGATTCGACGAGTAACGTCAATTCAAGGCGATTCGACGAGTAACGTCAACTCGCGGCGATTGAACGAGTAACGTCAACTACCGGCGATTCGACGAGTAACGTCAATTCAAGGCGATTCGACGAGTAACGTCAACTCGCGGCGATTGGACGAGTAACGTCAACTCCCGGCGATTCGACGAGTAACGTTAATTCAAGGCGATTCGACGAGTAACGTCAACTCGCGGCGGTTCACTCGTTCGTGGAGGGCGCGAGTTCAGGTTTAGCGAGAAACTTTTAGTGATAAGACCGCCCATTATTACACTCTGTTTATTCTTAAACTCTTATTGTAATTAGTTATAATGTACAGTAAAGAGTATAATATCTACACTTTGTGGAGCGAGTTGACGTTACTCGTCGAATCGCCTTGAATTAATTGTGATTAATTGTCATATTATTATAATTAATTGTGAGGTTGGACGGTGCCGGCGAGGCCGGCCTACCTCACAATTAATTATAATAATATTACAATTAATCAAGAGAAGAGGTGGCGAGACAACCTAGACGCCTACAGCAGGGGCTGGTTTGACGCGACTCGTGAAAAGAATACCTGGCAGGATTTCGGGGACGCCTTTGCCCAGCAGTGGGACAATACAGACTAAATAAAAAACTCTAAAGTCGAAGGTATACCTGTGTTGGCAAAGTCCTAGGAGCCGGTGGCGCAGGCGGTGGCGCTCGCGGGGCTTTCGGTGACGCGCACTCCGCGCAGTCCACTCCGCTCTGACTGCGGGTCGAGCGACGAGACCAGGACTCCGGCATGCAGCTGGAAAACGCAACGATAGATATTTTAATTTCATAAAATCATTTCTATATACTGGAACCTACGCCTTGGAATGTGAAATTAGCTTCATCTTCCTGACAGACCGACTTATTGACAATTCTAAAGTGCCTGTCAATGGTTTATTTGAAATAAATGCTTTGAATTTGAATTTGACCGAAGGAGTAGGCAGAAGTCTGCAGTAGTTCGTACCATATTAACACCTCCACATAATCACATACCACTATAATCTTGTGGCCAATAAGTATAAGCTATTAGGTTAAAAAATATTATTATTTATTTGCTTGTTTCAATTAATTTAAACTATTTACATACTTACAAAATACTTAACTAATTATGATTAAAACAAAAACAAACCAAATAAAATTTAAAATATGGCGTCAAAAAATTCCTCCGCATCGCTGTCGACTGGAAGTGTGCCCAAAAGACTGGCGGCATTGCCACGTTGTATGGCAATGCTTATCCTTTGTCCAAGGTAAAAGCCAGCTCTTGGGTCACGCGAAGTGTTAACAAGGCGTTTAGACAAGGTCTTTAAATTATTTGTGTGTTTGTGTTTGTTTGTATTTTTTTGTGTGTGTTTTTGTATTTTTTGTGTGTGTTTTTGTATTTTTTGTGTGTTTTTTGTTTCGTGTTTTTTTTTTGTTTTGTTGTTTTTTACCCCACGATAGCTGACAACATAAATGAAAGGCATGTCTGTGAGCAAGCGATTCAAGCCAGGGTCATAACTTCCATAGTTCTATTTAAGCTTGAGACAGTCGAAGAACTCAGCGGTCAAGGGTTGCTGCAGCCTCGAGATTTTTATAGCCTTCTTTATAAAACTGCCTAACCATATGCTTAGTTTAAATACTGATTAGCGGATTTTAAATTCAAGATAGCAAACGTCTCATTCATCTAATTCAGCTGTATACAGTATGGATTCGACATATGGTCAATAAATGAAATCACGAGTTATACTCGTCCACAGAAGTATAACAAAATTTATTATTAAATTAAAATTCAAAAAATTAAGAAACTTAAATTTTCAAACAAAATAAATATCAAATAAATTCAGTAAAAGTCAAACACTCTGTTTAGAGAACGTGGGTACAATACCTACTTACCTAGAGTACAGAATGGCAACAGCTCAAATGCAGACGAGACGGCACCGGCGCGGCGTGGCGCGGCGCGGTGCGTCGCATTTCAAAGTTCAAGGATTTAAGGAACAAAGTATGTTAGATCATTGACCTAGTGCTGCAATTCTACAGAGTGTTCAAATTTACTGAAAATTAAAACTATTTTTTTTGTTTAAACTACTGGACCGATTTCGTTCATTTTTTGCACATCGTCAGTAAACTCTTAAACAAGCATGTGATTTCATTTATTGCCCATATGTCGAATCCATACTGTATATGGCAAAAACTCTTTTAAATTATTAGTCAATACTTAACACCTATGTATATCCTTCTTTCGAGTAGAAAATTTTGAATTAAGAACCTGCTGATCATTGTTTAAACTAATGACAAGTTTATTTTTTTAGGGTTCCGTACCCGAAGGGTCCGGAATAAGTAGTAATGGGTAGCTCGCCGTCCGATCAGCAACAGGCCCGAGAGTCGACGACGCGTAGTGTTCCACGCGTGCCTCAAAGAGTTGTCAGCAATAACAACGGGGCCCGTCATGGCCGATGCCTGCCCAGGGGTTGAGGATAAATTCGAAAAAGAGTTACCTCGCCTCTGGGCACTCACTTTTTAGTCAGTAAGAGTCTGACACGCCCTCCCGCTCCACCCAGAGCGGGAGAAATCATTGGATGTTTTCCTACCCCACAACAAAAAAAAAACCCGAAGGGTCCAAACGGAGCCCTATTGCTGTCACTCACGTGTCAGTCTGTCTGTCCGTCGTCTGTCACACAGGTTTTAAAGCCAAACGGTTGGAGCTCCAGTCTTCAAATTTTCACAGTATAAGCATCTTGTTGATCCAAAGCCATACAAATAGTCAATAAAAAACATTTTTACAAAAAAATAGAACCGACTTCCAAAAAAAGTGCAAAATAACTTTAATTTCGGAAGTCGGTGTTCCTGTTTTGTGTCTTCGTTTTTTGACACCGACTTCCGAAATTAAAGTTATTTGTAAAAAACTTTTTATTTTTCACTTTTTAGTTGTGGTTCCCCATTAAACAGTTTTAACAATTCATAGACATACGATAGCAGCAATCGCGGTTGATTTGCTGTCAATTTTTGAAGAGTTCCGTTGTCTGTCTCCGAAACCCATCATCAGATCTTTTTATAGAAATTTAAATGGGACCATTTCGGAATAAACCCCTTTCGAACAAAAAAATAATTTTGCAAATCCGTCAATATATGACGGAGTTATGCCCGAACATACATAAAAAAAAAAAATACAAACATCCGAATTGATAACCTCCTCCTTTTTCGAAGTCGGTTAAAAATACATTTGGTACGGAACCCTAAATGTGCGAAGTCCGACACGAACTTAGCCGGTTTGTATTTTATTTATCATAGATAGGCTCGCGTTTAACCACTATCTCACCTGACGGTAAGCGATGATGTGGTCGAAGATGGAGCACGCTTACCTAGAATTAACCTATTCACTCTTGACTTAAAGACTTTCAGGTTATACCTACCAGGAAACAGCCTCTGGCAGGGAATTCCACTCACTAGCTGTACGCACAATGAATGTGTTCTCAAAACGTTTTGTGCGTATGGATGGGATGTTCACCATGTACCGGTGGCACATCGCCGTACGTCTTGTGGTCCGTTGATGGAACGGGGCTAGGCGGAATCAAATTATGCAGTTCCGTCGCACACTCCCCAAAATGTAACCGATAGAAAACCGATAGGCTAGCAACTCCGCGTCTATGTTCAAGACTTTGGAGCTTCGACTCAACGAGCCTATCATTGCCGATGATCCTCTTGGCTCGTTTCTCAATTGACTCAAGGGCATCAAGCTGGTATCTAGCAGATCCGTTCCAATGATGAGAGCAGTAGGTACCTACTCTATACAAGATCGAACTTGCGCTTGATAGAGTTGGAGCAGCTATTCCGGCGTGAAGTACCGTCACACCTTTGCGAGGATCCTCAATATTTTGGCAGCCACTTGAGCCTTTGCTTCTATGAAGGGACCAAAATTGAGGGTAGATGTTAAAGTAAAGTAAATTTATTAAGACACGTTTTTTGACATCTTAAGCACAACAAATATAAGATAACAAAATAAAATAAATAAAGATAAAGTGCAATAAAGTAACCCTAGATCCCACACTAGGATACCCTGTGTCGTGGGATCTAGTTATTTTAGAGTTAATGACATATTACAAGTGCACTATTGGGTAGTTCAGTAATCATTTGGTTGCTTAGTCTAAACAACATTTAAACTGTAAAGTAACACCAAGAAGATTAAGTTGGTCGGTTACCGGCACGGTTACACCTCGGAAAGATGGAGCTGGGTGAAATTGGCTCCTCTTAGCGGAAAAAAGACACGCCAGGGTCTTAGCAGCATTGAACTTGACCAGATTGGCATCTCCCCATTCAGAGACAGCCTGTAAGAACAAGTTCAAGCGCCCAACCATAGCCTCTCGGAAAGACCGGACCTGAGACCCGTTAACTCATGCGTCGGGCATGTATCTCTCGGTAACAGTGCTGTCGTCTGCATACCCAAAGGTACCGGGTTTTAGCAGATCGTTAAGATGCAGCAAAAACAATATTGCCGAGAGTACCGACCCTTGAGGAACACCAGCATTAATAGCCAGCAGTCCGGACGAGCAGCCACCTATGACCACCCGGATAGACAGATCCCTCAGGAAATCTACAATCCAATCACACAAACCGGCTAGCAGACCGAAGGAAGGAAGCTTGCCAATTAGGCTATCGTGCCAGACCCTGTCGAAGGCTTTTGAGATGTCAAGGGAGACCACAAGGGCGTTGATCGTTTTCGGCGGAAGCCGTATTGTCGGTCACTGAGGATGTCGTTAGCTTCTAGGTATGCCAGGAGCTTGCCATTCAGTATACGTTCCATACTCTTACAGAGTACGGAAGTTACCGAGATGGGCCTATAATTTACTGCGTCAGCTCGACTACCCTTCTTGGGCACGGGTTGCAGCTTGTTTCCAAGCCATTGGCACTTTTCCAGTCTCAAACGAAAGGCGAAATAGGCGTGTCATGATCGGAGACAACTCAGGCGCACAAGTCCAATCCAATCCGACTTCGCAGGAGCACTCGGATTCTCTGTCTCCTTTTCAACATTCCACACAACCCGTCTTATCCGTCCTACCTGTGTGAGCGAATTTCTTACGCTCGCCCTGGTGACGCGCCGTGCAGATCTCACCTTAGATCCCTCCTCAAAACCCATCCTCATAAATCCAGTTACTATTCCTGCTCTTTCTCTGCCCATGCAGTAAGATTGTGGAACACGCTTCCGCCTAGCATTCGAGACTTGAAGTCAATTTCTCTCTTCAAAAATCGTGTTAAAGAGCACTACCTTTCCTGTCTATTATAATATTTTTTATATATTGTATGTCATGTATCTATTTACAGTATTAGGTATACATTTATGTAAGTATATATATATATATATTTACAATATATGTGTAGGTTTATTTGATACCTTAGTATAGGACATCTCGTATTCTTTTTTCTGTTTCTTACACACTTTTGTCTACATTTCTTTCTCACTTCTCCTATCGCAGGTCTGCTGGTAGAAATTTCTTAAGAAATAAGCAGTTCCTTTGTACTGTATTTATAATTATGTTTATTGTTACTGTGTCTCTGTGTGTACATAAATGATTAAATAAATAAAATAAATAAGTCCTCAGTACGATTGCCGGTATCCTGTCGAGGCCACTAGCTTTGTTCAAGTCTAGGTTACGCGCAGTACCATTCGGACATTCTTCTGATGAATGCGAATGTCCGACATCATCGACTCGCATCCACCAAGAATACCAGGGGGCCTCGCGCCACCAGGATCTAGACGCGAAGATTCCGCAAACAGAGAGGCAAACAAGTTTGCTTTCTCCTCAGCGGAGTGGGCCAGCAACTCGTCGGGTTTCAGCAGTTGAGGTAGTGAGGGGCGGCAGAAGTTCGATTCAACCGACTTAGCCAGGGACCAAAACGCCTTACTACCAGCCGGGTAAGAAGCAAGTTTGTTCCCAATTCGGCTAATGTGGTCAAACCGAGCCCTCCGCAACACCTTCTTGCAAGACTTGGCAGCCCTGTTGAAAGCTCTCTTCTTCTGACTCACGTCATTGATGACGATGTGGCCGACGATGGACCATGCTTGCCTAGAAGTAACCTATTTACTCTTGACTTAAAGACCTCCAGATTGTAGCTATCAGGAAACACAGACTCCGGCAGGAAATTTCACTCCTTAACTATACCTACGCACAATGAATGTGTTCCTAAAACGTTTTATGCGTGTGGGTGGGGTGTCTACCAAGTACCGGTGGCGCATCGTCGTATCAACATTCTTTGTCGGAGATTCTTAGTCAGAAAAGATAAGTGCAATACATACGCATGATGCACAATATGCGCGCACGGCAGCGACGCTAGGGGCGAGGGCCGGTCAGCGAGCGGCTCCCGACACCTGGCGCACGCGGGCGCCGACCACGCCGCCGCCGCGAGCTTCTGCCGCGCCGCCGCCTCGTTGTCGCCCAGACCCGTGTAGATCTCGGCGAGGCGTAGCCGGACGCGACGGACTAGCATCTGTGGAGAAGAATACAATTGAATGAAAAACATAAAAGCATTTAAAACATCACAATATTATGAAAATCTTAAACTCCTTGTTTTGTTTTGTTACAGTTGTGATTTGTGTGATTTTGATTATCTTAGGTATTGTTATTAATATCTTTATTTGTTAAGGCGCTATTAGCTGCCAACGACCTTGAGTGGTTAGCTTGCGTGTTCTGCGCTGAGCTCACGTAACGCGTCGTACGTCCATCCAGTAATTGCCTAGGGGTAGCGGATAAATTCTGAAAATGAGTTACCGCACCCCCGGGCACGCAGGCAGGGAAGGAACAGGGGTGGGTTTTAGTCAGTAAGAGTCTGACACGCCCTCCCGCTGCACCGAGAGCGGGAGAAGTCATTGGATGTTTTCCCACAACCGCAAAAAAAAACCCAGTAATAGGACTCGCCCATCAAGGAGCGCTGTCCGAAATTAGACGCATTATTAATTTGTTACATATGAAACCACAAGTATTAAACTAAAAAACTGAGACAAAAATATAAATAATTAAATGATATTTAAAATGGTGAAGGTTTCATAAAAATACGCTTAATAGTTTTTGCGCGATTCTCAATTTTTTATCCGCGTTAGACATAACTTTACAAATTAATTACACTATGTTTTAAAGATATTATTTCAAATATTCTCAGATCAAATTACGACGGAAATAGTCTAGAGTTATATATATTTTTTTCAAAGAAATAAGACTAGTGTTTTAGACGTGATGTTCAATTAAAAACCTTTAAAAGTCGTATAATTGCGCCTTAAATTGCATGACTCGATGTAATTCCTAGGTACCTACTTATGTTCATTTAAATCTTATTTAACCTAGTCAACGCATTACGCAATCTGTCACTAGATGTAGGTATAATATACATATAAGTGGAAGCTTATTATTAGATAGTAATTTTCCCTACCTATTTTATATTTGTAATTTGTTTATGCTTTCTGTAAAATTTAAAATACAGAGAGACAATGCTAAAATGTCTCATGAGCCTGTAATAACACCATTTACACCGGTATCCATGCCCAATAGCTGGAACACAGCAACGCTGCTTTGCGACAAAAACAGCTGAGGTAGGACTTTGGGAGTACTTGTGAAGAAGTTCGTCTGGACTTCATCAGAATGAGCTCGACTGCAACTTGCTTTCCTTATCATCTGCCGCGCTTTTCCCCAACTGTGTTACTGGCTTCCAGTGTAAACGGAAGCAGCTGAATACCAGTATTTTATATAGAGTTCTAAGATCCGCTTATTGAAAAATACCATACCTCTTGGTGAGAAATTCGGGCTTCTGAATTGTAATGCGCCCACACCGAAGTTATTTTTTGAGGGAACAACATTTTGTAACATAATTAGCATGATACAAAAATGTAAAAAAATGCTCAAAGACAAAGGATTTTTATGGTGCAAAATGATGCTCCACAAAAAGTAACTTCTGTGTGGACGCATCATAAAGACAGTCAAAGATCTAGAATCGCAACAGGGTCTAACGGCTTAGTATGTGTTTTAACTGCTGGTCACAGAGCCTTTTACTACAAGAACCTTACCTTAGATCCAACAGAAGTGGCGACCTCCAGAAGCCGTGTGTTGAACTCCAGCGGTCTACAGTTACAGATCCTGCCCTGTAGTCGAAGGGCCTCCAGACAGCGCGCCGCTCCGTCCATCGCTTCCATTTGGGCGAGGCGGTCACCTAACGCTTGCCCGGCACCCATTGCTACTTCGTAGTGTCTGTTGAGAAGAGGGAAAAATAATTAAAAAAGCAACAATACAATGTGACATGCCAGAGAGCCACAAAATAAAGATACTTTTTAACCAACACAAACGGAACCAAAAATGTTTAACCAACGTGATGTGTAGAATGCATCGCCGATATTATCAAGCCTTCCTTCTTCCACGATCTTCCCGCCATCTCCTGGGATACCCGCGTCGTCATTTGTTGTTGTTTGGGAGCAATCAATTTGCCTAGCCTGTTCCTAGCTTTTAAGTTGTTTGGAATCAACTGTGTAGTTATTCTAGCTTATCCTATAGCTACTTAGGCATACGACAGAGTAAAGTAATAAAGTTCATAGACTTTGGCGCCCAAATGGGACACAAACACAGTGTCCCACAGTGGCCGTCAGAAGTAACGGTGATTCAACAAGAGAGTAGCTCATTTTTAGTGTTCGCAATTAGTTTCACTATAAATTTATTGCTTAATATCTTCTGTAGCTTTTTAGTTGTTTAGGACCAACTGTGGTGTGATTTTAGGTTAGCTCATAGCTCCTTCAGCATCCGGCAGAATAAAGTAATAAAGTTCATAGACATTGGTGCCCAACTGGGTCACAGTGTCCCACAGTGGGCGCCAAAAGTAAAGGTGATTAAGCAAGTGAGTAGCTTATTAGTGTTCACAGTATACATAATTCTTTTACTCATACTTATATTATTTTAGAAAGCCACACTTATTTGCAATATTTTTTCTTTTTAACCTGGATACATACCTTAACGCTTTCCCGATATCACATTTTCTGCGGTACACGTCGCCTGCGATGCGTACCGCACGTGCGTAACATCCCTGATCACCCGCCACTGCTGCTAGTCGTAACGCCTCCTGAAAATTACGATATAAAACTGAATAGGCATCTTCTAAGCATGCTCGATCTATTCTAGACATCTTGGTATCAGGCGAGAACGATATCAAGAGTGGGCTTTTAAACGAAAATATTTATTCTGATGAAGTTATTGATTGACCCCACACTGTTGGGTACAGCATCGTCATCGAAGTCACATTGATTCGAGTAATAGCTTCAGCTTTCCGTGTTCCCTGGAGAGAGAACCAGGGAGCTCTGAAAATAAGCTTTTAGCTAAATTGGTAGTTATAGAAAAGAAAGGATCTTACATTACAGTAATCATGAGCATCCCCGAGCTCTCCTCTCGCTCTCAAGGCGGCCGCCATTTGCAGTAAAGCAGTTCGATGATGACGTGTATTCAGATCAGTAGCGCGCGGACCACGGCCGAGGTCACACGCTCGCGCTGCACAAGCTACCGCGCGTTCTGCGTCCCGGAGACGACGCCAGAGTTCTGAGAGGCCTACGTACACCTGAGGAAAGGGAGACACACATTAGTTATAATTAAATTAATTTGATTCGAACCGTTCAGTACTGAATACGCGCCACTAATAGATATTGATCATAACCTCTTTGGAGGTCGCAGTAATAAAAGACCAAGGTGGTAAAACAGCCAGTGCTTTCTGGAAGGCATTCATTCTCAACTGTTAACGCTTTCTTGGAAACTTCTATACTATAGAGATCTTTATAGTATAAGGATGTTGGCACCCAACTGGGTCACAGTGTCCCACGGTGGGCGCCAAAATAATAGAATGAACATTCATTTTTTCGTTCAGTTTTTTAGATTTAATTGTTCTACTTAGTGTAATGTTTATGAGACGCTTTTATTACTTAGAGAGACATAATTTACCGCCTTCCCATTAATCCCAATCATTTTTCCTTGTACAGACTGACTGATAGAACTCAAGCAACATCCCACCTGTAGCAGTAAAGTGTTGTCATTTTGCGCCTGTGCTACAGCCAACGCTTTTTGGAAGGCATCCATAGCTTTGGAGAAGGCTCCCAGTTCTAGGCTAACGGCTGCTACTGTAAGGTGGACGCAACCGGCTGTTGAACCGCCGCCGCAGTCGTTGTAGAGAGCTTGGCGAGCATAGGAGAGGGCTCTGGAAAGGAAAGAGAAGAGCTTAATTGTTATTAAATACTAGCTTCTGCCAACGGCTTCACCCGCGTTAAATTATTACTGCCCCCCATTATAAATTATAACCTATACCAGACTATAATATTTCTCTGTGCCACGTTTCATTGAGTAACAAACATCCATCCATCCAAACTTTCGCATTTCTATACTTTATATACTGTATTAATATTATAAAGCTGAAGAGTTTGTTTGTTTGTTTGGTTGAACGCGCTAATCTGATCAAAATGTTGGATCGAATTGAAAAAATATTTTTGTGTTAAAGTCCATTTATGGAGGAAGGCTATAGGCTATATAAAACTTGCCCAGAAGGAGGGTAATGTTTTTGTTCAATTAGATAGTATGGTTTGACCCGCTCTTGGGCAAAGGTCTCCCTCCACTCTTTCCGTTTTTTGCTCTTTGCGTCCATCTTCCAGTTTGGACGTAACCTGTCAAATGAGGGACTTATATATAACATCACGCTGCGACCTTATTGGTCGCAGCGTGATGTTATAATGTTTTCCGACATTTTTCATCAATGAAAAATGTGGCAAAAGCATATTTGGAGTAAACCAAAACGTCATCTGTGTACAGTTTTGAGTGAATATTTTTTGTTTTTGTTGATATTTCAAAAAGTGCTGATTCAATTTCGATATAATTTATACGGGGCAACCTCAGGAGCCTCTGCTCTTTCTAATAAAAAGAATTTTGAAAATCGGTCAACAAAAGACAGAGAAATCGGGGGAACATAGAACCTCCTCCTTTTATTGAAGTCGATTAAAAAAGGAGTTAGTGTGAGTCCTTTCCATATAGGCCACTGCAGTTTCTGTCCGGGTGGCAGCGTGTTCTAGAGGTCTCTAGAAGTTCACTTCTAAGACAACTCATAAAACAATAATATACCTGTCAAGTCCTCCCAAGGTCTGGTGTGCTCTAGCCAGGTTGAGATACGCTTCAGCCCTCATTGGCGCAGAGTCCAACTCTTCAGATATGCCCAGCTGACGATTGGCGAACTCCAGAGATTCTCTGTAAAAGACAGGTAAGGATTTTTATTAATACTAACACTTCCTTCCCGTTTATTTCGAAAATACAGTTCATAATAAATATAATTTATAGCATATAACACCCACAAAGCTTTCTATTGGTGATAGAATTTCCAAAAGCGGTTCCGTTGTTCCAGAGATTACTTCCTATAAACAAACTCACAAACTACCTCTTTTGTATAGATGAAATCTAACTAATTTCGCCATAAGTAAAATAAGTCAAAGAAGTTTTAATTCGTTATTAGAGATTTAGGGGAATAAGTAGTACAAACCCCAAGCCGGCTTAATCCGGCACTGACTCCCATAAAAACAAATAAATATTTTTTTTTCTAATTTAAATCTTATTCTAAAGCAAAAAGTATACTTGATCGTTTTTCATCCTCCTTAGATATCACAATATGCAGTAAGGGTGCAGCGGCTCGCGTCAGGAAACGGAAAGGAAACTCATTTACATCATGAAAAAACTTTTTTACAAAAAAAACACGGGACGCCTGGCAGATGTGAAACATCGACATTATTTTGTAAAAGTAATATGCAGAAAAGAACATATTGTGATAGGAACTAAATATGTCATAATGATAAAATAAAATATTACGAATAAAACCTTTGTAATAACAAAACAAAAAAACATCGTATAGCGTGGCGACGCGTCGCCACGGCATGCGTCGCCACGCCAGAAATCGGTTTTACGTGCGGCTATAGATGTTTCACATCAAAAAACAACCGACTTCCAAAAAAGAAAATACACAGAAAATTGCAAAATTACTTTAATTTCGGCAGTCGGTGTTTGTATTTCGTTTCTTCGTTATTTGACGCTGACTTCCGAAATTAGTTATTTTGAAATTTTAGTGTTTTTTCTTTATGAAAAACTTATTTCTACAAAATAAGGCGCGGGTCCTCGGGATCCTTGTATAATGTCATCGCAACTCCGGCCTACAAGATACAGGCGCTACGCTGCAGCTGCCTAGTTTGGGGACCAATGTATCTGTTATTTTGTAAACAAAACAATGGTTTTAATACATTTTATTCTTGTTCTTAAACACAGTCTAACACCGATATGGCCAGCAAATTACAACATGGTAACGCAAAACACGAAACGTAACTTCTTCGGGCACAAGTTGTGTGTTGTTTTTTCATTCCGACAGCATCACATCCAATAAAATAATCAAATCAAACTTTTCTCGTTACTAAACTTTTCTGGCTGTTGTCCAAATAAAAACTGATACAACATAACAAAACGAGCCATTTCTCTTGATAGCTTGCCAAAACTACGGTGGCGTTGTGGAACAGAATTTATTGCAATGTTGTCATTACAGTTTGCGGTAAAATGCGGAAGTTTAGTGAGGAAATACTAGATGCGAATTTGTTTTAATGAGAGCTATAATACTTATGTTGTTTGATGTTTCTTTTTTACCGACTTCAAAAAAGGAGGTTTTGCTTGTTAGTCCGCGATTTTCTCGAAAAATACTGGTCCGATTTGAATGGGGTTTTTGCCGTTAAATGTAAGTATATGTATAACACATTAGGATCTGATGAAGATCTTCGGAGATAGATAGTGGAACTCTTCAATAACTAACAGCAAATGACTCACGATTACTGCGATCATTTGCCTATGTATTGTTAACACAATTTAATGGGGAACCACAACTAAAAAGTGAAAAATAGAAAACTTTTTTTCAAAAAATAGAACCAACTTCGGTGTTTCTGGTTTTTAACCGACTTCAAAAAGAAGGAGGTTATCAATTCGGATGTTTGTATTTCGGGCATAACTCCGTCATAATATTGACGGATTTGCAATTTTTTTTTGGTCGAAAGGGGTTTTTTTCGAAATGGTCCCATTTAAATTTCATATAGATCTGATGATGAGTTTCGGAGACAGACAACGGAACTCTTCAAAAATTGACAGCAAATCAACCGGGATTGCTGCGATCGTAACTCTATGCATTGTTAACACAATATAATGTCGAACCACAACTAAAAAGTTAAAAATAAAAAACTGTTTTACAAAAAAATAGAACCGACTTCCAAAAAAAGTGCAAAATAACTTTAATTTCGGAAGTCGGTATCATAAAACGAAGACAAAACCAGAAACACCGACTTCCGAAATTAAAGTCATTTTGCACTTTTTTTGGAAGTCGGTTCTATTTTTTTGTAAAAAAGTATTTTTACTAATAGAAAGAGCGATAAACTAGGAAGGTTTGTGTGTAGAATCTGTAGGGAGCGGAAACTGTGAAATTATAGCAAAACTAAAATAAAGTAGGAGGGTTAGTTTTGATCTTGCACACTGTTTCTGTGTGCGTAAAAAAACCTAATAGCACTTTTGGCCGACCGGTATTCAAACTACGCTCAGTAGTCGCGATTTTGACCACAAGACCAACGCCAAAACAGAACTGTTTACTACCGTCTAAATAAGTTTTGATCGATGCACTCGTGGGAGTATTAAATGCCTGATATTTGCATGAGAGATCGACTCGACATTTGATTTGTAAGCCAACGGCGGGGCGTGGGCCTATGTGCACCAATCACTGTCGCCTAGTTTATGACGATCGCTTGAACGTTTTTGGCAAAGGAACTGCGAGTTTGCACGTGCGTTCTGGTGGGTGGGTAATTATTTCTGGAGCGACTTGATAGTAAACAACTTTTGATTGAGTACTCTTGGTTATAATTTGGAAAACATTAGTTTTTACTTTTGTAAAAGTGCGTATGGACAATATTCTTAGTTATAACCTAATCTATCACGTACAATTGCTTATTATTCTTTTAGGCTAGATCGTAATTAATTATTAAGATTTTTTTTCTTAGCATAAGAGTACAAAAAAAAAGCTTTTTGGGACAAGCCACAATCGACAGTGGCGAACACCAGAAAAACGCCGAGGCAATGGAGCTCGACGAGTCCCGGCGAAACGATTCAACTGTCTTGGGTCGCAACGAAATTATACAGTAAAGAACGAAGCGGAGGAGTAAGGAAAAAACATGATTTCCACGTCAAAACATCAACTTAAATATTACTGCTGTAGAAAATCCTGCCATGATAGTAAAACAATGAAAAAAAACGGCCAAGTACGTGTTGGGCCACGCGCAAGGTAAGGTTCCGTAGATCGTACTTCACTTATGTAATTTTGTTCCAAGGATTTTGTATTTCATACGAAATTTAACAAGTAGAAACAATTTTCTAAGTTGGGCGAATATTAATACTCTAAAACTAACAGAGCAAACTTAGCCGTGATAGTTTTTAGCCGACTTTCGAAAAAGGAGGAGGTTCTATGTTCGACTGCATGTATGTTTTTTTTTTTTTTTATGTACGAGTATGTCCGCGCATTTCTCCGTCAGTTGTGAACCTATTTTCAAAATTCTTTTTTTATCTGAAAGAATATACTCCCGAGGTGGTCCCATATAAATTTTATCGAAATTGCTTTAGCGCTTTTTAAGAAACTGAACAAAAAACGAAAAATACGCATATCTTGATGACGTTTTTGTGTTCTCCAAATGTTTAAATTCCACGTTCCATGTTATTGGGGTTTTTAGTTCTGGGATAACAACTAAAAAGCGAAAAATAAAAACTTTTTTACAAAAAAAAAACAACCGACTTCCAAAAAAAATATGTACACTAAAAATTTAAAAATAACTTTAATTTCGGAAGTCGGTGTCAAATATCGAAGAAATAAAATACAAACACCGACTTCCGAAATTAAAGTTATTTTTAAATTTTTAGTGTTTTTTTTTTGGAAGTCGGTTGTTTTGTTTTGTAAAAAAGTTTTTTATATACATATACTATACTACTACTGCCGTGATTTTTTTCACTTAAAGCATCCAGCTGGCAGGGACACACACACATGATTCTAACAAAAATTTGCAATGTAAAGCTTAATTTTACGCCAACGGGACTCGAAAAATTGTTTCCACAGGCCCGCAATATTTTTGAATGGCCTATCCAACGACTCCTCACACCATGGGATAGACGAAAAAATACAAAAAAAAAAACAACCGATTTCCAAAAAAAAATTACACTAATAATTAAAAAATAACTTTAACTAATTTCGGAAGTCGGTGTCAAATAACGAAGAAATAAAATACAAACACCGTCTTCCGAAATTAGTTGTTATTTTTTAATTTTAAGTGTAATTTTTTTTGGAAGTCGGTTGTTTTTTTTGTAAAAAGGTTTTTATTTTTCACTTTTTAGTTGTTATACGCCAGAACTGAAAACAGCAATAACATGGAACGTGGAATTTAAACATAGTCGTAATTGGAGAACACCAAAACGTCATCAGGGTTTACGTATTTTTCGTTTATGTTCAGTTTTTCAAAAAGCGCTGAAGCAATTTCGATAAAATTTATATGGGACCACCTCGGGAGTATTCTTTCATATAAAAAAAGAATTTTGAAAATCGGTCCACAACTGACGGAGAAATCGGCGGACATACATACATAAAAAAAACATACATACAGTCGAACATAGAACCTCCTCCTTTTTTCGAAGTCGGTTAAAAAAGCCGCTCTTTTACAGCTTATACAAGGTTTATGCTTCCCTAGTATTTCTTGATGATCAGTAATTCTGACGATTCTTGGAGCATGCAGTAGATAGATGATGACTTTCGACTGAATGATTAGGAAGGATTTTTTTTGCCTTACTCTAACCGGATACTTCGCAAAGTTCATAGTACTACTGAGGTCTATGCTTGCCTAGTACTTCTTCAAACTTTTAACTGCCTCGTTGGTCTCATGGTCCCAAGCGCGACTGTTGAGCGTGAGGTCCTGGGTTCCATTCTCAGAACGTGCAAAAAGTGTTATTGGGTTTTGCCATTATGAATTACTCTGTAGCAGCCCGTCCTGCGCCTGATCTCTCCCCGGTCGTGTCGGATTGCCGTCCCATCGGACTATGAGAGTAAAGGAACAGAGAGTGCACCTGTGTCTGCGCACACGCTTGTACACTATAATATTACCTGCGTGCTTATCTATTGACCACCGTAATTAAAATTCGGTTGGGAGGATTATATGTTACACTAGCACTTTGCTCGCGGCTTCGCTCCCGTGACCTATTCCGCGGCAACTGTTATTTTTCCCGGGATAAAAAGTAGCCTATGTTACTCGCTGGTAATTTAGCTTTCTATTGGTGAAAAAATGGTTAAAATCGGTCAGTAGTTTTTAAGTTTATTCGTTACTTACAAAAATACAAATCTTTCCTCTTTATAATATTAGTGTAGATGTGTAGAATGTAAGTTAGTCGTCAGAATATTGTGTGCTAACCTGGGTCACATAAATTTATTTTCTTTCTTTCTTTCTTTAGGTAATTCTTATTGTACGGTCGTAGTGGTGAAGCTAGGAGAACGCTAAGTACTACGTCTTTTGGATGAGTGATTAACATGCTCTAAACCAATACAGCATGTAACAAAAACCCTGTGCAATCCAATAAAGGCGTATTCCTGGTTTAACATACGTACTAGAAAAAGTTGTAAAAAAAAATGTACTCATAAAAACCAAAAGTTATAGATTTTTTATTTTTGTAATTACCTATTTTTATTTCAAACGATACCACCCTGCACTAGCCGCGCTGTAGGTACTCTGTCTCGCTCAGGCAGCATCTTTAAAACGAAACAGTAAGTGAACTTTGTCGAGCGCTCAGTGTTGCCTTTGATAAGTTTTCTTTATTTTTTAAATTAATTATTTTCATTGGGGAAAAATAATTATCTCATATCCATTAAATGATTATGTACTCGTATGTACGCAGTACGATACCAAGTAATGCCCTTTAGGATCGGACAGGGTTTTTGTTACATGCTGTATAGTCCTAATCTAATGTATGTCTTACCGATACTTCCCGAAGTCCATGTACGCCTGGTACAGATGGCCCAGTAGTGCGAACTTGTCGCTTCTATGTCTTACACCGCGGAGTGCTGAGAGCCACACCTTCACTGCTAGCCGCTGCTCGTTCTGGCCGTAGAGACGGACTCCTCGCTCGATCTAGAAACGTAAAGAGTGTGATTTGTAGATGACGATACACGAGGTTTGGGACATACCTACGCTGGGCCAAGAGTGACCTCCCCAGATAACATGAGATTTGCTCAGAAAAAGGTAAATCGAGGATTTGTTAATGTTTCTTCTCTCATTATTAATTCTATTTGGTAGATCCAGGAAGTGATACTGGTAAAATTGTTTACGACATGGCAATGTGTCGTTAGTATAACTTCTTGTTAATGTTTAATTATAAATTGAAATATAAACTTTACAAAAAAGTTAGGTTACGATGAAGCTTTTTTTTTACTGACATGCCTGTTTTCTGTTATTTTTCACTTTTTTTGGAAGTCGGTTCTATTTTTTTGTAAAAAAGTTTTTTATTTTTCACTTTTTAGTTGTACCACATAAAATTAATAGACATACGATCGCAGCAATCGCGGTTGATTTGCTGTCAATTTTTGAAGATTTCCGTTGTCTGTCTCCGAAACCCATCATCAGATCGTTATGAAATTTAAATGGGATCATTTCGGTTGCATTGTAGTGTACTGGTTGATAATACTGATATCCTCTTTTTAGGGTTCGAAGGGTTCAAACGGAGCCCTATTGTTGTCAGTCACGTGTCCGTCTGTCTGTCTGTCCGTCCGTCGTCTGTCACAAAATTTTGTTACGAAGAATTTTTTAACTGCCCATTGACCTATGAACTTGAAATTTGGTGATAAAGTTTATTATTACGTAAACTTTACTAACAAATATCAATATATGGTACGAAAACCTTAATGTGCGAAATTTATATATATGATAGTTTTTACAGGTTGGGAATCATCAAATAACTAGCGCGTTAGACTCATAATGACTAAAACCTACCCATGTTCCTTCAGTTGCATGTGCCAGGGCAGCGGTGACTCTGGTAGGACTGATATCCTCTAGTTAGATCTGTTACTGGCCATCACACTTCACTCTATCACACTAATATTATAAATGCGATAGTTTGAATGGATATTTGTTACTGGCCATCACACTTCATATTTTCACACTAATACTTATTATAAATGCGAAAGTTTGAATGGATGTTTGTTACTGGCCATTACACTTCACATTATCACACTAATATTATAGATGCGAAAGTCCGAATGGATGTTTGTTACTGGCCATTACACTTCACACTATCACACTAATATTATAGATGCGAAAGTTTGAATGGATGTTTGTTACTGGCCATTACACTTCACACTATCACACTAATATTATAAATGCAAAAGTTTGAATGGATGTTTCTTACTGGCCATCACACTTCACACTATTACACTAATATTATAAATGCGAAAGTCCGAATGGATGTTTGTTACTGGCCATCACACTTCACATTATCAGACTAATATTATAATTGCGATAGTTTGAATGGATGTTTGTTACTGGCCATCACACTTCACATTATCAGACTAATATTATAATTGCGATAGTTTGAATGGATGTTTGTTACTGGCCATCACACTTCACATTATCAGACTAATATTATAATTGCGATAGTTTGTATGAATGTTTGTTACTGGCCATCACACTTCACATTATCAGACTAATATTATAATTGCGATAGTTTGAATGGATGTTTGTTACTGGCCATCACACTTCACATTATCAGACTAATATTATAATTGCGATAGTTTGAATGGATGTTTGTTACTGGCCATCACACTTCACATTATCAGACTAATATTATAATTGCGATAGTTTGAATGGATGTTTGTTACTGGCCATCACACTTCACATTATCAGACTAATATTATAATTGCGATAGTTTGAATGGATGTTTGTTACTGGCCATCACACTTCACATTATCAGACTAATATTATAATTGCGATAGTTTGAATGGATGTTTGTTACTGGCTATCACACTTCACATTATCAGACTAATATTATAATTGCGATAGTTTGAATGGATGTTTGTTACTCAATCACGCCAGAACGGATGAATGGACAAGGATGAAATATTGCACGGAGATTGGGAGTCGATTATAGTCTGGGCTACTAGGCTATAATTAATTAAGGGGGAAGTATTAATTCCACACGGGCGAAGCCGCTGGCACAAGCTAGTCTGCTTTAAGAAAACTGGGACGGATATCGGGTAGTGGACTTTTTCGCTACGTCAGAATAAATATTCTGTTAGAGCATATATATGACTTACGAACGTGCTGCCGTGGCGTGTGCCAATATGCAGAAGAAGTGGAACACTGTTTCTTTAAGAAGCTCACCTTTCTCTTAGCGAGGTACTGGTTGAGTAGACCAGGGCTACGGTAGGGGCCGATGCCCTAACAAACCGGTTCTAGTGATAGTAGACCCACCTTTCTCCTAGTGAGGTACTAGGCAAGCCGGTCCACAAGCGAGAGTCCCAGTACAGGGAGCCTGGTGATAGTAGACCCACCTTTCTCCTAGCGAGGTACTAGTCGAGCCTCGACCGGCAGGCCCGGAAGCAGTCGAGCACGCCTGCGGCGAGGGGTGGTGCACGGGCCCAAAGCGAGCGCCTCAGTACACGGACTCTGGTGATATTAGACCCTCCTATCTGCTAGCGAGGTACTGGTCGAGCCTCAAGCGGTAGGCCCGCAAGCAGTTAGCCAGGCCTGCTGCGAGGATCTGTGCATGGGCCCAAAGCGAGCGCCCCAGTTACCTGTACATGCCCTGGTGATAGTAGACTCACCTTTCTCCTAGCGAGGTACTGGTCGAGCCTCGACCGGCAGGCGCGGAAACAGTCGAGCAAGCCTGCGGCAGGGGGGCGGTGCGCGGGCCCGAAGCGAGCACCCCAGCGCAGCGTGCCGTTGCGGCCCGAGCCCCCTGCGCCGCCACCTCGGTAGTCCTCCGAGAACGGATAGATTTCTGGAAGAGAGAGGAAGAATAACATCAATCATCTTATAGAGTAAAATCCCAGAACCGACAGACATTACCTACTTATATTCTGAGTAACAAAAATGTGTGAGATTGAGTCTTGTAAGTAAATAATAATAGTAAACATTACATCAATGTGGTGTCGACCCCTAAACTAGGACAACCTGTATGACAGGGATCGAGGTTTATCCAGTTCCATGGATGAGTGTGGAAGCTTAGACAATGATTACTGCATTATAGTGCTTCACAAAATTTTGGTAAAAATAAAAATAGTAAAGACAAGAGTTTTAAAGACAGAAACAAATGTATACAGGGTGTAACGGAAATGTGTGGTCATATTTTAAGAACCGGTTCTGCCCATGGGAATGAACAACTTCCTCAAAGAAAAAATAGAACATTTCCAAAAAAAAATTGGATTACCCATACAATCATCAGCTGATCAATATTTGTATGGCAGGAAAAAAAATTTTTGAGAATTTCCTCTAGTTTTCTTAAAGAAAGTTGTTCAAATCGATGGGCAGATGCAGTTCTTAAAATATGACCACACCTTCCTGTTACACCTTGTATAGAGGAATGGAGGTAGCGTGTGTGTATGTGGATACACACGTACGCATACCTGCTCATACGATCAAAACCTGCAAAAAATTGGACCTAAAAAAAAAGAATATACCTAATGTTTGGCGGCCTTGGGATCTCTGACTATTACTATCTACTATCAATCTACCTAGCCTTTTCCCAACTATTTTGGGGTCGACTTCCAGTCTAACCGGATGCAGCTGAATACCACTATTTTACATGGCTATTACGACTATTACTATCTTAATAATGTACCAAAAACATATACAAATAGGTATATAAAAAAGACTGGACAAGGGCTTGTCGGACTTAGCACATTTAGAGTTCCGTACTAAATAAGGGTATTTCCAAGAAAAATCTGATTTATATATAAATCTGATAATATTGGTATTTTTGTTAGTAAAATATACGTAATTTTAATAATAAACATTTGCACCAAATTTCAAGTTCTAGGTCAATGGGATTTTAAAAAACTCTTCCAATCAAAATTTTCTTAAAATAGCTGACTTTGGTGGCTTCTAAGGGCTCAAACACATAAACACTTTACGACGACGTAACGTGCCGCGTTGCACGGCACGTCGTCGTGACGTAGAATCTCACGGTGTACCTACTCCTGCAGCTGTGCCGCATTTGTTATTCAATATTCAATGATGATGGATGACATTTGAAGTCGATCACTTAATAACCCTAGTTCAGGAGCGTCCCTCACTATGGGACAAAACAGCTGAAGACTTCAAGAATAAAAATATGAAAACGACAGCATGGAAAGAGCACGGGAGCCCTTATTCCTTTGTTTTCCAATATTTTTAAAATCAAAAATACAATTTATGTCTACTCAACCCTCAAACTCTAAACAACGATACCCCATTTGATGGGAAAGGTTTTTTTTTATTTTCGCGGTCCCATTTATATGTACGGGAGCTCCCCCAAAAACATTTAAAAAAAAATTGACAATTTGTATGGCATTGGGTCAACAAGTTACAAGATGTGAAAATTTGGAGACTGTAGCTCCAACCGTATGGCTGTAAGACCTGTGTGACAGACGACCGACGGACAGACTGACGGACACGTGAGTGACAGCAATAGGGCTCCGTTTGGACCCATCGGGTACGGAACCCTAAAAAAAAATTAAAATCAATGGATAGAATTCCTCTCACAAGACTACCTCGCTGGCCACAGTCGCTGCTTGAGCGCGAAGTACTTATTTGGATCGCCACATTCGGAAAAGTTATGCAGTCTGTGGCCTGTAATTGTACCTGGTAGATTTAACTGTAATACGTTCATTTCCTATTGCCGATCTGGCTCGAAAAAGGAGGCGCCGGGGAGGCCAACCACCTCGATGCCTAAAACACCGAAACCCCACCTGCACCGTTTAAGGCGCAATTAATAAAAAATAAAATATGTTGTTTTATGTATAATAAATGAATAATGCTTATAATTTGGGAAAGCGTTCCTTGAAGGGCGACTCCTACAACTGGGTGGACGTAAGACGCGTTGCGTGAGCTCAGCACAGAACACGCAAGCTAACTACTCAAGGTCGTTGGACCGATCAAATTAAATCTGCTGTAGAAACCACAAGGATGTCAGGTAGTAGAGAGAAGTGGCGAAGGATTGTTAGGTCTCTGCACTACGTGATGATCACGTCCAGTTTGATAAGAGTGTCAAGACAAAAAGAAGAAGACACTTCTGCTAGAGCTATACGTGAGTCGCACTGAACGTTCTTATAATAGGCAGGTAAGAAAAGCAGCTGATGAAAAATTTATTTAAATTTCGAATTAGGAACTCTTTGGGAATCTGTAGATGTGTAACGAATTCTAATGTCATTTGTTTTTACAAATTGGCGGCAATTTAAAAATTGTCTGTCGTGCGTCGAAATGGATATGACTAGAGAAAAAATTATTCCGACTTTCGTTGCGATCTTACTCAACAACAATGTTATGATAGACTTCGATTAGCATTTCATGACGAATTTCGACGTTTGATGAGTATAAACGTGGTCGAAGCAAACTCACTGATGATTCGCGAGAAGGACGTCCTTCTACGGTGACTACTAAAGTCTAACTAAACAGAAATAAAACAAGTCAAGATTTTCAAAAACCCGACTAATAAAAAGATTTAAACAAGACTCTTTTCAAATAGTCTAATGCAGTTGGTGGAATTTATTTTAGTTCAATACAGATTTTATGCAACTGCATCAGACTGCTTGAAAAGTGCATTGTTTAGAACTTTTAGTTGTTTTGGTGTCTTGAAATTTATTTTTATTTTTATTTCAATAAAGTGAGTTATAATTTTGGAATCGTCTCCTCTAGCTCTTTAATTTTAAACGCCCATGACTATTTCACATAAAAAATACGACTACATCAACCTAATGGCGGTCGCCATTTTGTTTTTTTTTTCTTAATTCATGTGGCATTTCGTCACTTCGGCAGTCAACCCCAATCTCTAACCTTATTTGTTGAAATCCATCCAATCGGCTGGGCTACAGGACATGTCAAGGAAATAGACATACAAACTATCGAAAAACATTATCCTGTCTCTGTAGCAGTGGGGTAATAAAGAGCTGCTGGAGCTTTGACAAACTGCACAATCTGGGGCCCAATTCTGTAAAATAACTAACTTGTCAATAGTGTGTCGGTAGTGTGTCAGTGGTGTCTCAATAGAATAGTCATTGACATTTGGTATTCTATAAATTATTTATTATCATTGACTTGCCACTGTAGTGCCATTGAAACGACATAATAAGACTATTGTAATAATTGGTAGTCTGGTCTACTATAATATGTCAATAGCATTTGGAAGTTTTTGCAGAATACCAAAGAAGAATGGCCAAATTTCTATAGGAGCTGGACTCGACTATTATTTTTCATGTCCCAAAATAAACTATAGCTAGATTGGTTTGTTTTTATGTCGTAAACACTATCCAGTTTGAAAATTATTTCTAAATAACCACGATTTTTTATAATAACGTCAACAATACTTTTGAGGTTAGAATCTACAACTACCTTCTGCCCGACTGCGGCGTAGCTTATGAGTCTAGTTAGCGATAAGCGAGAAGGGTAATTAGCGATCTCGTTTCTATTTATTTCGATTTCTCTCAGAGAATTACCCAAAAAATAGGACTTGTAGCAAAGCGCACCAACTCTTTGTTTGTCCATCGATCATTCAATGAAAACTACACCTATATTGCTCTAACTTGCACAACGTATAGTGTAGACAACAAAGCTGGTATAACATCACACGTGAAGTGGTTCTTGAAAGACTTCCAAGCCTTTTTTGTGGTTTGACCACTTCAATTCTGGCTGAAGAGTTAGTCACTAGATACCTACTGCCTTTCAGTCTTCAATGCTCAAGTTGCATAGATATTGACAAATTGAGAAATGGTTGTTAACAGGAGTAAATGAAGTATAATTGGTAGAGTACTTAAATGAAAGAAATAGGCTTGACAAAAATACTTTTTATTCATCATCCGCTCTTATCACTACACCATCGAGGAATGCTGCTGGCTCTGATATTGTCGTAGTATATTGCCATATAAATGGTGCGGGTCGATGAACGATGACCACAGACAGATTAAGTAACTTGTCAATGACAAATGACGTTCCGTTGTACGCATTTGAACAAAACTACTTACTAGACCAACATAATTATTTTTTATGACAAGAATCCAATACATAATATCAGCATATTCGTTGATTTGATGCCTCTAAACTAATTGAATAGAATTACAGTTAAAACTTTTCAGAAAAACGTGAATAATTACAGTCTTTGAATACCAAGTCATTTCAAACGCGAAATGAATCGTCAAGAGGTGCGTTCTGAAACTATTATTCTAAATAATTTAGAAAAAGTTACAAAAACAAAAAAATTGGATAACTTTTTTTTGTGGCTACTTATTGAGATATTTCTTGTGTTTTCTATGATCTTAAAAAATAAGGGTATTTTTCATAAATATGGCGTATTGGGAGGCCATCGTTTCGTTGTCGGGTACGATTTGGCCATCCTTCTTTGCAACAGTGGCAAAATAATGTCTGTTGTGTGTCGATAGAGTGTCGATGGCGTGTTGTTTAACTCAAAGTTACGGAATTGGGCCCCTGGTCCTCCACTTCCCGCTTCCAGTCCACTCACAGGTACAGGTTCCTTCGGGGTAAAACGGGCAAGGTTTATGATGTGGTTTACCGTGCGGCTCATCGAGGTGGTGTCTGGAAGGGTCAGGTGAGCTCAGAAGACGTGTCGCCGACAACTGGTGCGCCGGCACCCCGCTGTAACAGACAAAAGCTTATGAATAAAACGTTTTAGGAACGCAGTCATTGTGCACACAGCTAACGAGTGGAATTCCCTGCCGGAGTCTGTGATATGTATGATACAACCTGAGAGTCTTTAGGTAATTCAAGTGTAAAAAGGTTACTTCCAGGCAAGCGTGCTCCATCGTCGACCACATCATCGCTTACCATCAGGTGAGGTAGTGGTCAAGCGTGAGTCTATTAATGTTAATGAAAAAAAGTATATTTATCGTTTGATTCTTGATACTGTGCTGACTTCCTATAACTAATGGGGTTACAAAAATTATAACTTAACCACGAGATGAGGCACTATTTTTTAACCGACTTCAAAAAAGAGGAGGTTCTCAATTCGTCTGTATGTTTTTTTTTTTGTTACGCGACATCTCCGCCATTTATGAATCGATTTTGATTTTTCTTTTTTCGTTTGGTAGGTCATACTTCAGAGGTGGTCCCATATAAATTTTATCGAAATCGATTCAGCACCTTTTTTAAAAATTAACATAAACAAAACTATGTATATACAGATGACGTTTTGGTGGTCTACGATTCGGGCATAACTTTTAAGTATTTACTTTTACTTCTGGTGTACAACAAAAAAAAAAAACTAAAAGTGAAAGATAAAAAACTTTTTTCAAAAAATACAACTGACTTCTAAAAATTGCAAAATAACTTTAATTTCGGAAGTCGGTGTCAAATAACGAAGAAACAAAAAAAATATATACACCGACTTCCGAAATTAAAGTTATTTTGCAATTTTTAGAAGTCAGTTGTGTTTTTTGGAAAAAGTATACTATTTACATAAGTGCTTAAAAAACAGTTAACTAACTATATTAACTAAAACAAAAACTTTTAGCTAAATAAAAATCCTCCGCAAAAATGCAAAAAAAAGTCAATTAATTGCTCCGCATCGCTGTAGACTGCGTCCAAAAGACTGGCTGCATTGCCACGTTGTATGACTACGGCCCAAGAGTTAATTAATAAACTTTTTAATTAATTCATTAACTGTTAATGTTTTTTTTAAATTACGTGATTAACTTTTTAATTTATTCATTACCATAAAGTTACTTAATATCTCTGTCAAAACAAGATTAAAAAAGGAGACAAAATTTAGTTGCGATTTGGTTAAATGAGCAACCAGAAAAGCTCCACCCTGTCCATTGCCCATTGGATTACTTTGAAGTTTTATTAAACTCATTCAGAGTGACCTCGCTTCCTAGTTTTTCTTCAATGAGTTGTAGCGGCAAATGCTGGTCGCAGTCAACCGCTTACCATTTCGTCACTGCTACAAGAAAGCACACATTTGCAGCAATGGCGAAATGATGAGCGGTCTTATGTTTTGTTCCCCTGCAACTACACACATACACAAGAAACAGACACAACTAGGCGGTTTGATAGATCCTTAAATAGTATATGAACACTCAGACTGCACACCCTGCCAGCCAGAAGTAATTAATTAATTTATAATTATTTTTTAATTATTGTATTAACTTTTTAATCAATTAATTAAGTATTTCAGCAATTTTATTTTAAATTTATCATCTTTCAAAACAATCTTAAGAAAGGAGACAACATTTAGTTGGGATTAGGAATACAAAATAAGAACATGACACAGGTTAAAACGTCAAACTTGAGTCTCTTCATTTCTGACTAGATCACACAGGGATCCACCCTCTCGTTTTAATCCATTAAATGATGTTTAACAAATTAATTAACTGTTATACATAAATTGTTATTTTAATTATTTAAGGAGACAACATTTAGTAGGGATTAGGAACACACAAAATGAGAACATGACACAGGTTAAAACATCAAACTTGAATCTCTTCATTTCTGACTACATCACACAGGGATCCACCCTCTCCATTGCCATTTGACTGACTTTGAAGTTTAATGATACTCATTTCGAGTGACCTCGTTTCGTCGTCTTTCTTCAATAAGTTGTAGCGGCGAAAGCTGGTAGCAGTCAACCGCTTACCATTTCATCACTGCTACAAGAAAGCACACATTTGCAATAATGGTGAAAGGATGAGCGGTCATAATGCTTTGTTACCCTGCAACTAAACACAGACACAACTAGGCGTTTGGATAAATCTTAAAAAGTGTATGAGCACTCGGACCCCATGGCCCTAGAGTTAACTAATTAAGTAAGTTTTTAATCAATTAAATGATGTTTAATTAATTATCTGTTATACATTAATTGGTATTTTAATTATTTAATTGAGTTTTTAATGAACTAATTCACTTTTTAATAATTGATTTATCTGTCAAAACCAGATTAAGAAAGGAGACAACATTTAGAAGGGATTAGGAGCACACAAAATGAGAACATGACACAGGTTAAATCAGCAAACTTCAATCTCTTCATTTCTGACTACATCACGCAAGGATCCAACCTCTCCATTGCCATTTAAATGACTTTGAAGTTTAATGCTTGAGAATACTCATTCTGATTGACCTCGTTTCGTCGCCTTTCTTCGATGAGCTGTAGTAGCGAGTGTTGGAAGCAGTCAACCGCTTATCATTTCCTCTCTGCTACAAGAAAGCACACATTGGTAACAAAAAGGAAACGACGAGCGGTCATAGTGCTTTGTTACCCTGCAACTAAACACAGACACAACTAGACGTTTGGATACATCTTAAAATGGTGTATGAGCACTCGAAGTACCCCACGGTCCTAGAGTTAATTAATTAATTAACGTTTTAATCCACTAAATGATGTTTAATAAATGAATTAACTGTTATACATTAATTGTTATTTTAATTATTTAACTGGGTTTTTAATTAATTAAGTCACCTTTTAATAATTGATTTATCTGTCGAAACAAGATTAAGAATGGAGACAACAATAAGTTGGGATTAGGAACACACAAAATGAGAACATGACACAGGTTAAATCAGCAAACTCGAGTCTCTTCATTTCTGACTACAACACGCAGGGATCCACCCTCTCCATTGATGAGCTGTAGTGGTGAGTGTTGGAAGCAGTCAACCGCTTATCATTTCGTCTCTGCTACAAGAAAACACACATTGCAACAAAAAGGAAATGACGGGCGGTCATAATGCTTTGTTACCCTGCAACTAAACACAGACACAACCAGGCGTTTGGATAAATCTTAAAATAGTGTATGAGCACTCGGACCCCACGGCCCCAGAGTTAATTAATTAATTAACTTTTTAATAAATTAAATGATGTTTAATTAATTAATTAACGGTTATACATTAATTTTTATGTAACGGAAAGGTGTGGTCATATTTTAGGAACCGGTTCTGCCTATGAATATGAACAACTTTCGCTAAGTAAAAACTGAAAATTCCCAAAAAAAAAATTCGACTTTCCTACAAAGTTATCATCAGCAGTTCAATATTTGTATGGGAGGTAAAAAAAAATTTTGTAAATTACCTCAGGTTTTCTTGAAGAAAGTTGTTCATATTGATGGGCAGATCCAGTTCTTAAAATATGACCACACCTTTCCGTTAAACCCTGTATAATTGAGTTTTTAATTTATATTTCACTTTTTAATGATTGTTTTATCTGTCAAAATAAGATTAAGAAAGGAGACAACATTTAGTAGGGATTAGGAACACACAAAATGAGAACATGACACAGGTTAAATCAGCAAACTTGAGTTTCTTCATTTCTGACTACATCACGCAAGGATCCAACCTCTCCATTGGCATTTAAATGACTTTGAAGTTTAATGCTTGAGAATACTCATTCTGAGTGACCTCGTTTCGTCGTCTTTCTTCGGTGAGCTGTAGAGAGGCGAGTGTTGGAAGCAGTCAACCGCTTACCATTTCGTCTCTGCTACAAGAAAGCACACATTTGCAACAAAAAAGAAATGATGAGCGGTCATAATGCTTTGTTACCCTGCAACTAAACACAGACACAACTAGGCGTTTGGACATATCTTAAAATAGTGTATGAGCACTCGAATCCTACGGTTTTAGAATTAATAAATTTATTTAATAAAGTTAATAATTTAATCAATTAAATGATGTTTTATTAATTAATTAACTATTATACATTAATTGGTATTTTAATTATTTAATTGAGTTTTAATGAATTAATTCACTTTTTAATAATTGATTTATCTGTCAAAAGAAGATTAAGACTGGAGACAACAATATGTTGGGATTAGGAACACAAAATGAGAACATGACACAGGTTAAATCATCAAACTCGAGTCTCTTCATTTCTGACCACACCACGTAGGGATCCACCCTCTTCATTGCCATTTAAATGACTTTGAAGTTTAATGATACTCATTCTGAGTTACCTCGTTTCGTAGTCTTTCTTCAATGAGCTATAGCGGTAAATGCTGGTCGCAGTCAACCGCTTACCATTTCGTCACTGCTACAAGAAAGCACACAATTGCAACAAAAACGAAATGATGAGTGGTCATAATGCTTTGTGACCCTGCAACTATACTCAGACACAACTAGGCGTTTGGATAAATCTTTAAATCGTGTATAAGCACTTGGCCCTTATAATTAATGGATTGACTTTTTAATCAATGAATTAACTTTCTAATTAATTATTTGACATTTTAAATATCTATTAACTTTTAAACTAAATAATTATTTTTAATAAATTAATGAATTTGATTCCCATTTCATCACTGCTACAAGGAAGCAGACTTTGGCAGCAATGGCGAAATGATGAGCGGTCATATGCTTTGGTCCCCTGCAACTACACACAGATGCAGAACACAGACACAACTAAGCGTTTATTATTGATGGGAATGTTAAGGAGTAAAACAGATTATTTTCTTATTTAAATTTATGCCTAGTTATTGGACATTGTAAATTAATTTTATAATTACTATTATTCCGTTTATTTATTTTTATAGACATATTATTTACATTTTTAAATATTGAAATATAAAGGATAAAAAAAAAACATTTAAAAATATAAAAAATAGTACCCCACCGGTATCGGGAACAAGGTCCAAGCTACCGGCGGTCAGGGCTCCAGAGAGAGGAACCGCCTGACAATGCGAGCCGTGTCCAGAAGTACTGCTTTCTGAATCAAGCCCTTGATCCAGCCGCCTAACGAGAGCCTCCTGAGGTGTTGGTCGAGGCTCGTGGCTATTAAGCCATTGGCTGAAACGACTATCGGTACAATGATCGCTGAGTCCACATCCCACATGTCGACAACCTCGCGAGCCAAGTCATTAATTATTAGTCAGTTAATTATTATTATTATTATTGGACATTAAATTAAATTATTAGGTATGTAGGTATTAGTGACATGGAATAACTTTCCTTTTCTCTTTGACATTGTTTTAAATTTTGAACTTTATGCATGTAAACAATATTAATGTATGTAGGTAGTGAGATTGTGTTAATTTAATTTATGTGTTTATTAACTTGTTATTATTTTAATTATTTGCGTAGGTATAGTTGTAAAACATTCAGACACGATGTACATTGTGAATGAATAAATAAATGAAATGAAATTAGTGAATTAACTTTTCAATTAATTAACTGACTTTTTAAATAACTAATAACTTTTTAATTATTTACTTACTTTTTAATTAAATAAGTAACCTATTAATTAATAAGCTCTTTAATACATTTATTTTTGTCGAAACAAGCTTAAGAAAGGAGACAACATTTAGTTGGGATTAGGAACACACCAGATAAGAAAATGACACAGGTTAAAACCGCAAACTTGAATCTCTTCATTTCTGACTACTTAGATCACGCAGGGAATCTCCAGGTTCTCCCTTGCCCTCTAGATGACTTTGAATATTACTGAGACTCATTCTGAGTGATTCCTCGTTTTTCTTCAATGAGTTGTAGTGGCGTACGCTGGTAGCAATTAACCACTTATCATTTCACCACTTCTACAAGAAAGAACACATTTGTAGAACTGGCGAGATGATGAGCGGTCATAATATGCTTTGTTTCCCTGCTTATTTCTAAAGAAATTTCTTCCAGCATACCTGCGAAAGTTGAGTTGAAAACAAGAGATGTAGACACCGTGTGTAAGAGTAGTAGAGAAAAATAAATGCTTACTACATTTGAATTTAAATATAAAATATAATAAGTATATAACTTTGCTACCTATATGCGTTGTTCATATTAAGCTGTATCCGGTTACAATGGAAACCGAACCGAATATATGTGGGAAAAAGCAAACCAGATGATGATAGTGATTGTTATTGCTACATACGGTCACTTTGTCAAACTCATAAACATTGTTATTTATTTATTTATATATAGAGTACTCCAACGAATTATTCACTGATAACATATTACATAGAAGAACTTATATATCTATTAGTATGGTGAATTTGTCACTTAAAGAAGGACACAGCTTAAATATAGATAAAAAAATACATGCAAATTATGAGAACTATTTTACAGGGATTTAAAATAAACTAAACTTATGTTTTTGTTAAAATTGAAGTGGGTACGTACGAAAGATAAATAAGGGCTACTTTATAATAGGAAGACAATATAAAAGAAAATACAACATCAGATTTACTTAATTAATTAAATAATAATGTTGTTGTTATTGTAACATACGGTCATTTTGTCAAATTCATAGACATTGTTATTGATACATACGGTCACTTTGTCAAACTCATAGACATTGTTATTGTTACATAATTATGGTCACTTCGTCAAATTCGTAGATATTGTTATTGATACATAGTCACTTAATGTTAAACTTATATACATTTTTATTGAAACACATGATCACTTTGTCAAAATCATAGACATTAAGAATAGACCGAGCAATACCTCTTAATTACCTACCACTCTGTAGTGACGGAAAGCGAATGCGCAGAAAATACCAGTTTCTTTTATATGAGTGGTAGTGACGAAGGTGACATAGTAAACCTGTGATTTTGCTTAACGCGTCAAGCCCCTCATTAGCAGACACAATTAAAAACCTATTGTTACGTTACCTTACGGTAACGCGAGGGGCCTGACGCGTCAGTGTTCGAGAAAAAATTACTAATGGCCTCTCACACTTTTCTGTCAGTATTCAACTACAGAAAAGTGTGTCAACCTGCAGACCAAATCGCGTACTTTTAAAACATTCAAATTCGGGTCGCAATATCATCTCGGCGCCAAAAATGTAAAAACATGTCAAAATATGGAGAAATTAGTGGTGCTATTGACAGATTGTGACTCCGATGTGAATACGGACGTTCCTAAAAATACAAGAATTATCCTGGTTAGTGAAAGATCAGTTAATGCTACATGTCCATGGTCACTTACCCTTTTGTTATGAGGAGAAATACTCATGGATACTCTTCGTCTGGGGAGAACGGAGAAGTATGTCGGACTCCTACCGACTAAAACCCCACAGTTGCTATCGCTACCATGGTGACAACCGACCGACTCATGAGTCGCGGGCCCGCAGTACAATTACAATTCACGCGCATTGATCAAAGACTGTATGTATGATGAGAGTATGATCACTTACCCTAGGAAGTATGTATGATGAGAGTATGATCACTTACCCTAGGAAGTATGTATGATGACAGTATGATCACTTACCCTAGGAAGTATGTATGATGAGAGTATGATCACTTACCCTAGGAAGTATGTATGATGAGAGTATGATCACTTACCCTAGGAAGTATGTATGATGAGAGTATGATCACTTACCCTAGGAAGTATGTATGATGACAGTATGATCACTTACCCTAGGAAGTATGTATAATGAGAGTATGATCACTTACCCTAGGAAGTATGTATGATGAGAGTATGATCACTTACCCTAGGAAGTATGTATGATGAGAGTATGATCACTTACCCTAGGAAGTATGTATGATGAGAGTATGATCACTTACCCTAGGAAGTCGCGCGACTCGATGGAGTCCCATGACATGTTCCGCGGGTGTAAGCGACAGCGTCACCTACTGGATGGATGCATCGCGCTGTCTCGCTCGCTCAGCGCGGTCACTAGCTGTGGAAGAGGGAGAGGTAAGTTTGTTAATCCATGCGGCTTTGAAAGAGTTGTGATGTTGAAGACCTATTAGTACGAGTATGTCGGTGAGACCAATATTTCTGAAAACTATGGCAAGTTCAAATCATTATAAAGTTTCTCTTTCTCTAATAAACAACCGGCCAAGTGCGAGCCAGACTCGCGCGTAAAGGGTTTCGAACGAATCATGTTTTTTTAACTACGAATCGTTCTTGTCAGTTTATTTTAAAAACATAGATTACTTATTGATTTTCCTGTAATCTAATAGTTAAAAAAATATAAACTGTATTTTGTTCAAAATTTTAGACTCGGTAGTTTCGGAAATAAGGAGCATGGTAAATTTTCATATATTATCTTAATTAAATAACTTGTAAACAGTTATTTTTACAATTATGAAAAAATACATTTAGAGCCACACAATACGCGCTCTCATTTGATTCAAGTATGTCACACGGTACGGTTGAAATTTTATTTTTTTGGTTTTTTGCACTCTAAAAGTAACTCCCATGTCCCATTATCCAAATTCTTGTATTTACGGTAGGTACACCGTTATTTGGGTCACAAATATCGTGTGTGTACCTTTCAACTCAATCTTTTCAGTACATTTGAAGCAAATTGGCTGTGACAGGCGGACAAACAGACATAAGGGTTTCGTTTTTCTATTCGGAAGTTCGGAACCCTAAATAAAGAAAAACAAATAAAAAAAATAAGATTAACTATCGATATCAACTTCAATTTGTCTGTTATTATCAAGTCACATAAGGACGAGCAGTGGTGGCCCAGTGGTAACGGCCGCGACTTACAAGTTGTAGGTCGTGAGTTCAAACCCAGGCAGGCGCTTTACTTTGTGTAAATTATTTCATCACCACTGCTCTCAAAACGGTGAAAGAAAACATCGTGAGGAAACCGGCATGTCCTAGAACCAAGAATTCGGAGACATGTGACATCCACCAACCTGCACAGGGCCCGTGTGGTGGATTATGGCCCACGCTCTCTCACAGAGAGGAGGCCTGTGAGAGCAGTGGGGACATTAACAGGCTGATGATGATGATGATGATGATCAAGTAACAACGGCCAAACAATTTACTTTGCCTAACCGTACATTGACGAAATTAAACTAAACTGTTTTTTTAACCGACATCAAAAAAAGGAGGAGGTTCTCAATTCGCCTGTTTATATATAGGGTGACTGGTAATTAGTGACCGATACTTTAACACGTGATTGTACTCATGATAACAAACAACTTTTACTATGGGACCAAACCTGAAATCACGAAAAAAAATAGGCAGTACAGTACATTTTGACCAGAACAGCAGATTTTTTACGCGATTTCTGGTTTGGTCTTATAGTAAAAGTTGTTTGTTATCATGAGTACAATCACGTGTTTAAGTATCGGTCACTAATTACCAGTCATCCTATATACCTAAGTATATTTTTTTTTATGTCTGTTACTGCCGAGATTTTTTCTAGGTGAACCGATTTTGATGATTCTTTTTTATCAAAAAGCTAGTGCTTCTCATGCGGTGGTTCCCATTAAAATTTGGTGAAGATCTGGTGAAGAACTTCGGAGATACATAATTCTTCAATAGATGATAGCAAACCTTCTTGAAGGAATTACTGCAATCGCATGTCTGTTTATTGTTTACACCACTTCATAACATAACATCACGCTGATACGTTCTGAAGGGGTATACACAGTAAACTGTACACTGGTAATTGTGAAATTGTGTAATTGGTGAAATTAGGGTGTATCAGGAAATTAGGGTGTTTTGCATAACTTTACTATTTAGTTTTAGCTTTTTTATGGGGTACCTTTGTAGGTACCCCATAAAAAAGCTAAAACACTCACTTCACTCACTGACACTTTTTGTTATCAAAAAGTGAAATTTTTTTTTTTTTTTGCAAAAAATGCAACTGACTTCCTTAAAAACACACAAAAAATGCGTATTAATAAATTTAAGAACTGTATCCGCCCATCGATATAAACAACATTCTTCAAGAAAACCTGAGGAAATTCTCATAAAAAAATCATTACCTCCCATACAAATGTTGATCAGCTGATGATAACTTTGTATGGCAAGTCGAATTTTTTTTTGGGATTTTTTTATGTTTCCTTAGAGAAAGTTGTTCATTTCCATGGGCAGAACCGGTTCTTAAAATATGAACACACCTTTCCGTTACACCCTGTATAAAGTTAGGTAGATAGACCTATTTTTGTTTTATGTACATACTTATTTTTTAATTACAAAATAGATAAATTCAAGATGTAATTAATAGTTACGGATGACGGTTGTATATTTTTGTAAAAAAATGTTTTGTTTTTGTAGATGGGATGTTATTAAAGAGGAAGCGCCAGTGTAGCCAACGAAGTTCAAATATTCTTACGTTTTTTGCAATTTGCAGGTCAGTGTCAGGTTGTATGTTGGTCAAAATACGATTCGCGGCCGTAGCAAGAACGTATTAACAGAACTGTAATTACTAAAATCATCAACAGAACTGTCTCACTTAGAATTGATGCCAAATGTCATGATTTCATGAAATACTTACATTTGGCATCAATTCTGACTGAAAGAGTTGTATTGATGATTTTAATTATTATGATTCTATAAATAGATACTTGCTACGCCCGCGAATCAAATTTTGACCTAGATACAACCTGACACTGACCTGCAATTGAATTCCAAAAAAACGTAAGAAAAATTGAATTTCGCAGGCTACCCTGTAGCTTTCACCTTAAGTTTTAAAATTAATGTGACTAGCTGCTTTGGCACTTATCGTTAGAATAATCATGTCCACACTGCTGGGACACAGGCGTCCTCTCTGTGAGAGGGTGTGGTCTGTAGTCCACTACGCGGGCCCAATGCGGGTCGGTGGATGCCATATGTTTTCGAAGTCTTGGTTCTAGGACAAGCTGTATCATTTGATTGTTTACTGTAATATGTGACGCTTAGATTAGATAATTTCTTTCCAGATACCGGGGATAATCTAATAAGAAAGAAATACAAACATTTATTTGGCGACAGTCACCGGGCACACAAAAGAAAAATACTTAAAACAAAAAATGAGAATCATTAACGTGAAAAACATAAAATATTAAAATAAAATAATAATGCTTACCTGATTAAGAGTAATTGTGACTAATGTAAGTGCCCGTTTTCATGATTAAAACACTGCTGGCAGCCATCTTTTAAGAAGTTAAAACCTGCAACGAAAGAGAATATTTTTAATAAATTATCATGATTCTTATACAGAGGGTAACGGAAAGGTTTGGTTATATTTTAAGGCGCTCTTAGCTGCCAACGACCTTGAGTGGTTAGCTTGCGTGTTCTGCGCTGAGCTCACGTAACGCGTCGAATGTCCACCCAGTAATAGGACTCGCTAATAAAGGAGCGCTGTCCGAAATTAGACGCATTATTAATTTATTACACATAAAACAACAAGTGTTAAACTAAAACTCTGAGACTAAATTATAAATAATTAAATGATCTTTAAAATGGTGAAGGTTTCATAAAAATACGCTTTATAGTTGTTGCGTGATTCTCAAATTTTTATCCGCGTTAGACATAACTTTACAAATTAATTACACAATGTTCTAAAAATATTTCAAATATTCTCAGATCAAATTACGACGAATATAGTCTAAAGTAACATATATTTTTTTCAAAGAAATAAGACTCGACTAGTCTTTAGACGTGATGTTCAATTAAAAACCATTAAAAGTCGTCTAACTGCGCCTTAAGAACTGCATCTGCATAGCGATGTGAACATTTTTCTTCAAGAAAACCTGAGGAAATTCTTAATTTTTTTTTACCTCCCATACAGATATTGATCAGCTTTGATTTTTTTTTTTGGGAATATTCTATTTTTTCTTAGAGAAAGTTGTTCATTTCCATGGGCAGAACCGGTTCTTAAAATATAACTAAACTTTTCCGTTACACCCTATATAAAACAAAGTCAGGTTAGTTACAGATTATATGATCTTTGATTTGTTGTATTTATCTCCGCCCCGAATAGCAGAATATGTACTTATGGAAAAAAATCAGAAAAAAAATCGAGCATTTTCGTGTTGAAATTCGCACATTTATGGTTCCGTACCAATATTTGACTATTTGTATGGCTTTGGGTCAACAAGATGCTTTTACTGTGAAAATTTGAAGACTGTAGCTTCAACCGTTTGGCTGTAAAACCTGTGTGACAGACGATGGACAGACAGACAGACAAACGGACACGTGAGTGACAGCAATAGGGCTCCGTTGGGACCCTTCGGGTACAGAACCCAAAAAACTAGCTGACCCGCTAAAAGTGGTCTGTCCCATTAACCTATGAACTTCAAATTTGGTGATAGTCTCTATTATAACGTATACTTTACTAACAAATACCAATATTTGGTACGGAACCCTTAATGTGCGAAATACGATACGCACTTGGCCAGTTTTTAATAAATTAACACGAAAAAATTGGTCATAATGACTCGTGTTTAAGAGGACACTTTCATTATTACTATTTGTTATTTTCGCGAAAGTTATGGGAAATAACGAGGAGATCCTATTTTCCTTATATTAGAGTACGATTTATGAGTGCATTATACGTGTAACACGACATGAATACCATTATTTCTTCAGTAGCAAGAATTTGCATTTTTAGGGTTCCGCTGCTATCCGTCCGTCTGTCTGTCAGCGGACTGTATCTCATGAACCGTAATAGGTAGAGAGTTGAAATTTTCACTGAGTCTACATTTTCGTTGCCACTATAACAACAAATTATAAAAATTACTAGCTACATTTTATTCCGAAAATATGGACGTTTTGGGGCAAAATATAGTCGGTGATATTTTTTTTTTTTAGTTTATTAAAATATAAACTGTAGGTATATATCTAAGTACGCCTACATGTTGAAGCATCAAAGATAGCATATTATTTTAATTTTTCATTCCTCTAAGTATTTTATTTTCTAATAATTTCTAGATTCGTAAAACTTTTCTACTTTCCGACACAACGCTTTGCCAAAAATGTTACTATTATTTGCAAGAAACTAAGCAAGTATCTTGTACTACATTAACTTTTCCATTTTCCAACGCATCGCTGAAAATGTTACCATTCTTCAAAACAATACATAGTGTAACATAAATGCGTGGTAATATTTTATGTTCTGCTTTTGCCCATGGAAATTAACAACTTTGTTCAAGGAAATCACACTAATATTATAAAGGCGAAAGAGTGTGTATGTTTGTTATTTATTTATTTTTATTTATTTATTTATGCACACACAAAAACACTTACAGAGAAAAACGAACAAATACAGATAGAAGAGTACAAAGGCGCTGCTTATTTCAAAAGAAATTTCTTCCAGCAGACCTGCGACTGGAAAGTTGGTTGAGAAATGTAGACACAGTGTGTAAAAATAGATATAGAAACATAAAATAGACTAGAATACATAAATAATTCATACATAAAATATACCTAACTTTACAATAAATCAAAGTACATAATTAAATATAAAATAAATATCAATAATAAATATAATCACGGAATGGTGGAGAGGTAATACTCTTGTTGTTACTTCTTCTCACTCAAATGGCTGGGCTGATTTGGATGATAAATGATAAATGATGTTTATTCAGTAAATAGGTTACAAGGAACACTTTTACACGTCAATGTTTTTTGTCAGTTTAAGCTAGATGAGGCCGGTGTTTCCTAGCTGACTACCCTGAGAAGAAACACCGAAACAAACTCAGAGGTCAGTCTCTTTTAGTGTTCAAATCCATACAATGTGTACTGGTTAAATCATATGAGAACCATGTACGTTTATGTCTGGGATGAGCTTTTTGAAGAAAGCAACACACGAATTCGAGTGGACCTGTCCAGACAGTGCAAGCATTTGTCAGTCATCGCGAAGCTCAACTCAGAACTTTGAGGAGCTCAACGAACCGACGAACAATACCAAAGTAAGGACATTTGAGTAGGCCGCAAAAATACTCAAACTGCCAGACAATCATAAAATCTACATGAATATAACGACATACATAGTTCTCGCATTTACATTATTCTATATGAGGACCATGCAGCTTAGTGTCTGTAGTGGTCTTTTGAAGAAAGAACCAAACATATTTGAGTGGACCTGTCCAGTCAGTGCAAGCATTTGTCAATAGTCGAATAGCTCAACTTAAAAACCACGATGAATTTTGGTATGTAGATAGCTTATACCCTGGATTAACACATAGGCTACTTTATATCATGGTCTACGCGGGTAAAACCGCGGGGCGCAGCTAGTCATAGATAATTCCTAAAAACAAAAATTGAACTTTCCGTACAAATTTATCATCAGCTGATCAAAATTAGTGTGGGAAGTCCCATTTTTTTTCCGAAGTGTCTATGACTTTCTCGATGAAAGTTTTTCATTTATATGTGCAGAAACATTATTAACAATATGACCACTCATTCCCGTTACAACCTGTACAAACTATGTCATTGATCATTATTATTTGGGAGTGCCTCCGTAGCCGGTGACGGCACCAAAAAATAACGACGTTGGGAACCGGCCGCTTTTTCTTTTTTAGTACCTATTTTGTCCAAGAGTGAACGTAGCGAGCTTGAGAACTTAGGGCACCCCGACACGGATAGGTTAGGTTCGAAGGGGATGAAAGGGGCTAGATTGAGCGAACAAAGAATGCGAACAAAGCCACTTTCATCACCTTCGTGTTAGGTTCCTTTAAAGCCTGCAGGCAGAAATAGGAGCCCCGCAGAGCGAGGCTTCCTCCCTATTTCAACTTATTTATTACATGCGAGCTAGCCGAGTGGCTATAGTTTTAGTGATCCATAAGCTTGTCATTGTAAGTTTAAATCTAATTTGCACACGTTTTACTTATTTTTTTTGGAGTATTTTGAAGTATTTATGCAAAGAACAGTATTTTTTTTATTTTTTGTGACTCATTTTAACTTCGTATAAGATTGTTTTTTGCAAACCCCATTTTTCACTTTTTTTTTTAAGTCAGCGCCGGCTGCAATTTCGGGTCACGGCGCTGGCTGCGGAGACACTCCTTCATTATTTAGTCGACCTACTAAAAGTTGCTACAAAAAAATGCTGATTTAGTCCGACTGAAGTCTCTTGAGAGAAACTCAGCTTTGTACTCTAAGACTTGGCAATGCTCACTGTTTTGCACTGACACTTATTATTTAGTGAGTAGTTTTACATAATAACATTTAATCAATAATTTAGTCTATATTTTTCGTGTTGAAGTTTTTCCTTATGCATCAATCTGCCTAGCCTTTTCCCAACTATCTTGGGCCCTATCTGACCTCCACAACCCAGTTACTGGGTAATACGATACCCCTTGGTAAGACTGGTTGTCAGATTTTCGGGCTTCTGACGACTCGTAACGACTGTCAAAGATCCACGATTGACAACCGGGACCAACGGCTTAAGAGGGAACAGGGGCTGCGATTCTCCATACAAATGTTTCCCCTTTAGAGAAATATTTTTTTTTTCATAACGTCAAGGTCTGCTGTTGTTGTCCTTTTTTCAGCAACTAATAAGTAAAGAAAATATGACCCTCCAAAAATGACAGAAAATAGGCCTATTTTTACCGCCGTTCTTAGAGCACTACTAGAAAAATTAGAAAAGTTTTAACAGAACACATTTAATAGGGACCTAGATATACTTTCTTAAAAATTTGGTGCCAAAAATAATTGAATCGGCTCTGATTTCGAGGAGAAAAAAGGGGAATACGAAACGTCGATCTCGTCAAAAATTTTGTAACGAAATCGGTCTGAGTTGCAGCTGTCCCTATCGCACTCTACAGGGGCAGGTTTGAGGACGCACGATGGCCATAGTTTCTTCAAATACCTATTTTGTAAATTCCTCGCAGGCCCTGTTCCCTCTTAACGTGCTTTCCGAGGCACGGAGGAGTCTCGGTATGTCCAACCCTGACAAGCGTAGCTTAACCTGATGACCCTTGCGCCTGTTATTACTTTAGCCACGAGCTCCTAGTTTTTCCTTATGCATATGAAATAATGAAGCATAATTAGCCTTTTAACGTTCCCTCTACTGGGACACAGGCCTTCTCTCTGTGAGAGGGGTCCGAATGGGCTTTAATCCACAACGCGGGCCCAATGCAGGTTGGTGGATTTCACATGTCTTCGATGTTTTAGTTCACGGATATGCCAGTTTTCACCGTTTCAAGAGCAGTAGTGATGGTAATGCATTTACATTTAGGAAAGTGTCAGCCTATTTTGTTTTTTTAGGGGGATGGGAAAACATCCAAAGACATCTCCCGCTCTGGGTGGAGTGGGAGGCCGTGTCATACTCTTACTGACTAAAACCCACCCCTGTTCCTTCCCTGCCCTGAGTGCCCAGGGGCGCGGTAACTCTGTTTCGAATTTATCCACAACCCCTGGGCAGGCATCGGCCATGACAGGCCCCGTCATGATTGCCGACAACTCTTTGAGGCGCGCGTGGAACACTACACGTCGTCGACTCTCGGGCCTGGTGCTGATCGGACGGCGAGCTGCCCACTACTCGCCGTCCGCAGGCCCGGGTCGCCGTCCTCAGGCCCGGTTCAGGTTCGTACTCACGACCTACAACTTTTAATTCACGACCGTTACCACTGAACCACCACTGCTTTAACTTACCTACTTATAATTTATAGCACGACCTCTATTTTGAACATCTGCCAGAAATTTAGGCTGTGACCAAAATATGGATACGACCTAACTCTGACTAAAGTCACGAAACTATGTCACACATCACAGGAGAATCAAACTTACGAACGCGAACGTATCACAAATAGAACCCATTTCCCTGATAAATGAACTACATTAGAATGGAGCATGCTAGGAATATTGATCAAGAAAAGTTCATGCATGATGCTTCCATAAAAAATATATAACAAACTGCCCGAATTATTAAAGAAAGAAGAAAAGTTAAATATATTTATAAAAAAGATGAAAGAATTTCTGACAAACAAATGTTATTATTCCATGAATGAATATTTTGATAACAAGTGTAAATAATAGAATTAAATTAAATGACATTTAAATATTAGTAATATATAATTGACATATAAATAATAGAATTAAATTGAATGGCATTGACATATTAGTAAAACATAATTGACATATAAATAAAAGAATTAAATTGAATGAAATTGATATCTAGATGATACAATACATACAATATTAAAATAACATACAATCATTACCAAAAATAAAACCATAGCTGGATGGTTATAAAATATTTAATAATTAATTAATTATTTTTTAAGTTACGATTAAGTTCATAAATAAATCTAATAACTAGCTAAAGCAGAGCTTCCTCTCTTCTACTCTGCTTTAACTTATGGTTATGACAGATTATATGAGTTCATATAATAATTGTTTACTAATTCTAGTGTGATGGCCCTAGTTCATCACTTGTGGCTTCGAATCACAGCCCTTTGATAGATTCTATCTTTGCACGTGTAAGCAGGCACACCAGTTATGTATGGAGGCTTATTTAATTTGGCTTAGTGTTTATGCTTGAGTTCGTTTTTAATTGCATAATTGAGTATGCTAGCTACCAAGTGGCTGATTATTTAATTTTATGATTATATTTTAGACGATACATCTTTATTTTTCTGTTTTACATACGTTACATACACATAAATGTTAAGATTGTTGCATATAATTATTTAGCTTCAAGTTCTTCAAACTTAATAGACAGATGTGTTGCTGGGGAGTTTGTTGGCCACTTCTTCTTCACAGCTAAAATACTAGGAAGTGGTGACGGGCGGGGGTTTTTGGGGGACTGTCTTTATGTAGAACTTTGACGTTTAAAAAGTGCTGGATCTAAGCCTAGTTTGAATAAATGACTTTTGATATGATTTGATACCTTTTTGCTGTGCCCAACAGGGTCCATAATAATCCCTATTATAAACACACACCTCCTAAGCATATATTTTATGGAAAAGCAATAAAGATATTGAGTATTGAGTAAAACTTTTAGTAGAACTGCTGGTTTAAATTTCAAGTTCTTATGTCAATGGGAAGTTAAAAATTCTCCGGAACAAAATTTTGTGACAGACAACGAAGTAACGAACAGACATACGGACCGACGGTCAGACGGACACGGTCACGGTGAATGACCGCAATAGGGTTCCGTTTGGACCCTTCGGCTACGAAACCACGGTAACAACGGGGCCAGGCTGGCATCGTACCCTCCGGGTAGTTAACAGTTCTGGTCCCGGTTGAAAGCGATTGAAACGAATTTCTGACGTCCCACTTTAACTCCAATGTTGAAACCTGATGGGTCGCTGGCTCACTCTGCAAGTGAGAAGCAAATTTATTTGCATCTCTCAATTCACGTTTAGACGCTGGCACGAAGCAACCACCAACTGTACCTCGTTGTGACTCTTCGATGCCGGAGGTCGCAGTCCACATTAAAGAGGTCCGAAGAGTATTGTGCAGTCTTGACGTGAACAAGGCCAGCGGGCCTGACGGCATTCCAGCGAGAGTGTTGAGGCAGTGTGCACCTGAGCTGTCTCCTGTATTGGCACGCTTGATTTGCGAGAGGCAAAAGACTGTGCCAAAATGCTGGCAGCTTGCAAATATACAACATGTGCCCAAAAAGGGCAACCGTGCAGACCCTGTTCATTACCGTCCGATCGCCATTATGTCCATTCTGTGCAAGGTTATGGAAAGGGTACTTAACAGTAAGCTGCTGACACACCTTGAAGACAATGATCTCCTCAGTGACCGTCAATATGGCTTTCACCGGGGATGGTCAACTGGCGATCTTCTTGTGTATGTCACGCATTGCTGGGGCGAAGCCATTTATCGCTTGATATCTCGAAGGCCTTTGACAGGGTCTGGCACGCAAGTCTTCTCAGCAAGCTTCCTGCTTATGGCATCCCAGCTGATTTTGTAGCTGGATATCAGACTTCCTTAGTGAACGATCGATCCGAGTAGTCATTGACGGCTGCTCCTCTGACCTCATGGCTATTGATGCCGGAGTTCCTCAGGGGTCTGTTCTCTCTGCAACTATTTTCCTGCTGCACATCAATGACCTACTTCAGCCTGGTATTATTGGGTACGCAGATGACAGTACGGTTTCAGAGAGATACTGTCCAGCGCTTCCGGCGGCGGGGATGAAGTTTGTTCCTTGAGAGCCATGGTAGAGCGAACAAATTTGACCTCAAGCCTTGTCTCCCATTGGGGTGATGACAATCTGGTCTCTTTTAACGCTACCAAAACACAGGCTTGTGTTTTTATCGCAAAAAGGAGTCGTTTCGACCAAACTCCTACTTTTCGGGGTACACCTGTTCCTCTTATTGATCAGCTTGAGCTCCCAGGCATGGAGTTGACATCCAGTCTCAACTTCGGCGCCACCATTGAGTACAAAGCCCAAACTGCGGCAAAAAAACTTGGCATCCTAAACAAAGTGAAGCGATACTTCACGCCTGGACAGCTTTTAACCCTTGAGAAAGCACAAGTCAGATCCTGCATGGAGTATTGCTGCCACCTCTGGGATGGTTCAGCTAAATACCAACTTGCTGCGCTTGACTCAGTGGAACGCAGAGCTAAGAGGCATAAGACACGACGTAAAACTGGTGAATACCAACCTTCACGGCTTGGCTCATCGCCGCAAGGTTGCCTGCTTGTTGGTCTTCTACAGAATGTATTTCGGAGAGTGTGCCCAAGAACTCCACGACCTCATCCCACCCCTACAATCCATCCCTCTACCCCGCTCCCCGCTCTCTCTCTTTCCGTCCCTTCTACCAACGGACATCTAGACGCACTGCAAGTTACCATCCCTACCTTGTTGCTATTCCACGAATTTGCACTAAGCGTTTCCGAAGGTCTTTCATAATGCGCACAGCAAAGGAGTGAAACTCTCTGTATTTCTGAATGCATACAACCCTAATCTCTTCAAAGTTAGAATGAAGACTCCATCAAAATTGGTTATTAAAAGAAGCAGCTATTAGTACTTCAAATATTGGTATAAGGAAGAGTAGCGTCTTTTTTTTTTTTTAGGGTCTGATGGACACATCTCGCTATCTCTCTTGTACGCGCGTGACCTAATGGTGGTGACGTCATACGTCAGTGTGTGCAGTGTAGGTTTTCGTACCCGAAGAGAGCCCTATTGTTGTCACTCACGTGCCGTCTGTCCGTCCATCGTCTGTCACAAAATTTTGTAACGAAGAATTTTTTAAATTCCCATTGACCTAGGAACTTGAAATTTGGTGATAATGTTTATTATTACACGTACACTTTACTAACAAATACCAATGTATGGTGCGGAACCCTTAATGTGTGAAATCCGACATGCACTTGGCCAGTTTTTTTCTGTTACTTGACAGTTTCCTCTGCCACCAGTTTTGAAAGGTTTCTTAAGCGGCCCCGAAACGTGATTGAACGTTTGTCAATTTTACGTCATTGTCAATTACGATTGATCGTTTACGAGTACAATTGAACAGATTGTCAATCGCAGTTACGTGATTGAAAGCAATTGATGAAAAATTTGATTGATGCTCATTGACAGAGGGCCATTGAAGCTGCTAATTGGTCGTTTAACTGAGTCATTGACAATCGTTTCAGTCATTTGCGCGTCTGACAGCAGTGAAAACAAACATGGCGGATACCCCACGTAATATCGAGGACCGAAAATTTATAACGCGATCGTCTCTGGACAATTGTCAATTGTTTGCGCTAACTCTGGTTAGCGCAAACAATTGACAATTGCAATTGAAGTGCGTCAATGGCACCTTCAATTGCAATTGTCAATAACGTAGCACATTGACAATGTCAATTGAACTTGTCGGGGCAGCTTAACTCACGACAAAGAATTTTGAATAAAGTTAATAATATGACACAAATAAAAAAAAAATACTCAACTACCCTATTTGGATATGTCAAATTGATTACACTTACCGAGTCTGTTGTTTGTTTTTAATTAAGGCGCAGTTATACGACTTTTAATGGTTTTTAATTGAACATCACGTCTAAACGACTAGTTTTATTTCTTTGAAAAAAAAAATGTTAATCTAGACTATTTCCGTCGTAATTTGATCTGAGAATATTTGAAATTATATTTTTATAACATTGCGTAATTAATTTGTAAAGTTATGTCTAACGCGGATAAAAAAATGAGAATCACGCAAAAACTATAACGCGTATTTTTATGAAACCTTCACCATTTTAAAGATCATTTAATTATTTATAATTTAGTCTCAGTGTTTTAGTTTAATACTTGTTGTTTTATGTGTAATAAATTAATAATGTGTCTAATTTCGGACAGCGTTCCTTGATGGGCTTTTTTTTTGTGGGGTGGGAAATCATCCAATGACTTCTCCCGCTCTGGGTGGAGCGGGAGGGCGTGTCAGACTCTTACTGACTAAAACCCACCCTTGTTCCTTCCTGACAACTCTTTGAGGCGCGCGTGGAACACTACGCGCTGTCGACTCTCGGGCCTGGTGCTGATCGGACGGCGAGCTACCCATTACTCGCCGTCCGCAGGCCCGGGTCTACGGTGGACGGAGATCGTCTCGCGGCGCTGGTAGTCCCAGGCGTCTCCTGAGGCGGCTGCTGCTGAGAGCGTGAGGGCGACTCCGTTGTTGATGCTCCCTCACGCGTCCCGCCTCCGCCTTCGCGAGCATTACTGCTTCGCAGAAGGAGGAGACGGCTTCCCATTCCCTCTCGCCCCGTACCATGGCCTGAACCAGGGCAGGGCGCGAGAGGTCGCTGCCGAATATCGCATCCACGAGGACACGACGGGGCTCCGCCCAAGCGGGGCAGACCTTCACCGTATGCTCCACCGTGTCCTCGGGACGATCCGCGCAATGGAAACACCCGGGCGTCACCTCCCGCTTGATCCGAAACAGGAACCTCCCGAAACAGTCGTGTCCGGTGAGGACCTGCGTCAGGCGGAAGGTGAGGGCGCCGTGGGGCCTCTCCAGCCACTCCTCAAAGTCCTTGATGGGCGAGTCCTATTACTGGGTGGACATACGACGCGTTACGTGAGCTCAGCACAGAACACGCAAGCTAACCACTCAAGGTCATTCAACAATCAATCAATATCTTTATTGTGGATCATAGGTAGGTACATAATACAGGTCTTAAATAATTGAATTAGGATTAACTATGTCCCGCCCATTGGGCATACAATATTTATAAACATCGTTATTAAATTAAATACATTATTACATTATTGTTACAAATTATTAAAATTTCATATAAAATATAATAGAGATCATAATTTAGCCGAACGAATTTAGGTAGGTACACATCAGTGGGCCACCGAACGCATCATGACTGGGGAGGCTGTATTGGAGCAGTGACTTGTCTAACAGGAAGTCTTTGATAGAGTAGTAGCATTTGTTTACTAACAGGTCATGGAGATTATTTCTAAATTTTGTTATTTCTGGAATTGTCCTAATAGGCCCCGGAATATTATTAAAGATGCGTGAAGCTGTACAAAAGATACTTTCATACATGAAATGAGTATTGCTAGCTACTGTACGCAATTTGTCCTTACGCCGTATACGAGTGTAGTAATCATACAATCCATTATTATTTTTGACAAATACTGCGGTTTCAAATATGTAGATACATGGTAGTGTTAATAGGTTCATTTTTTTTAAAAATGGCTCACAGGAATCAGTTTCATGTAAGTTACATATGTCTCTGATGCAACGTTTTTGAGCAATGAAAACACGTTTCTTGTCTGTACTGTTGCCCCAAATTATTATACCGTATCTGAGGGTGGAGCTAACGTAACCGTGGTAAGCTGTTAGTAAAGTAGTTTTATTCGCTACTTTCCCTAATCTGTGAAGTGCATTTGAAAACTGTCCCAGCTTATTACATACATGGTCAATATGTGATTTCCAATTCAGTTTGTTGTCAATATATAACCCTAGAAATTTCGTTACTTCAGTCTCGCCAATTTCGTTATCTAGGTAACGTATTTTTAAAGTACCCGTACGTCGATTTCGTATTTTAAAATTCATTATTTTAGTTTTGTCAATGTTAATCATTAAATTATTCGTTTCATGCCAGTCTATAATTAATAATATTGTTTGGTTAATTTCAGATTCTAGATTAATTGTATTATCATTAACAAATAGAATAGTGCTATCATCAGCAAATAGTGTAATATCATGTTTTGTTACCGAAGGCATGTCATTTATATATACAAGGAAGAATAAAGGACCCACAATACTCCCTTGAGGAACGCCGAATTTCCGTTCCAGATTCAGAAGCATATACTTCTTCTGTTTTAGTAGCGGGATTTATCCTCCTTACTTCTGTAAACTGTTGTCTGTTGTTAAGGTATGATTCTATAAGTTTGTACACATTACCTCTCACTCCATATGCATACATCTTTTTTAAGAGGACTTTGTGGTCAACACGGTCAAAAGCCTTCGACATATCCATGTATAACGCGACAGCCGGCAGCCCGTTGTCCAAGTTGGTCATTACCTTATGTAAAAAGTTATATATGGCCACATTAATGGATTTGTTTTTTTCTGAAACCATATTGGCTGGGTGTGAGAATGTTCTGTGTTTCAAAGAAAGTATAGAGACAGTTAAACATCACCTTTTCAACAATTTTTCCCGAAATAGGTATCAATCCTATGGGTCTATAGTTGCTCATATCTGTTTTGTCTCCTTTTTTAAATACTGGCTTTATAATAGATATTTTTAGTTTATCTGGAAAGATGCCTTCTTCTATACATAAATTAATAATGAAGCTTAGTGGTTCAGATATAATATGAGCCACATCTTTAACAATATTAGTCATAATGTTATCATAACCGGCACTGTTTTTATTTTTAGAGCAATTATTATTTTATTAATGTCATCAGGTATATTATAGTCGGTGTCATGAAAATCGAATTAGAATTATAAGTCAGTTTATTGGAGGATTTTTGGGGTACACTGGTATTATTATTATTGATGTCAAGAAAAAAATTATTAAATGAGTTCGCTATGACTTTAGGATTATTTATTATTTCATCATCAATTAATTGATTTACGCCTTCATTTGGATATTTAGATTTGATCTCATTTATTACTTTCCAAGTAGCTTTATTCTTGTTTGTGACAGACTTAATAAAGAAGTCGTTTTGAGATTTTTTTGTCAGCCTGATTATAGTTTTAAACCTCTTTGCATATGCTTTGAATGCAGTTTTGGTGCCTTGATTTGAATTATTCCTATATTGCCACAGTAGTTTGCATTTACGTTTGCTGCATATCTTTAGGCCACGTGAGATCCATTTTGGTCTAGATTTGTTATATATTCTGATTTTCTTTAGAGGAAAGCAAAGATCGTACAACATAATGAAATTATCATAGAATTTGTTGTAGGCACTATTCGCATCCGTGCAACTATAAACGTCACTATTGGTTATTTGGTTTAAATATTTTATAAATATTGCTCTGTTATCTTGAGAGTCATCCCGTTTTAATATATACCAATATTTTATGGTACAGGTCTTTTTGACCGGAACCTTTATGAATTGCGCATTAGTAGTATAGTGCTAACTCCTTGATAGTGCCTTTGCATGCTCTTATGTTATGTGCTATGTTGTCTATGCACGTTTTACTAGCAAATCGCGTTACTTGCTTGAATTTTAGTTTCAAATTATATCTAGTTAAGAGTTCTATTTTACTGGAGAGCTTAGTATGCTTTAAAATATCTATGTTGAAGTCTCCGCATATAAAAATCTTTTTCCCGTTTGAACATAACTCATATAACATGTCATTTCAAGTTATGAAAAAGCTGCCTATATGACCAGGCGGTGTTGTTTGGAGGCCTATAAACACATAGAACAATTATTTGATGTTCCAATAGCTCGATTGCAGAGCATTCTATTGTGTTTTTTATTAAAAGTTTTGTGATGTTATGAATAATTCTATATTTCATATTATTTTTAATTAATATACTGGAGCCTCCGTGTCTGCTATCTCTCATATAATAAGACGCAAGTTTATAATTTGGAATTGTGAGATCAGATACACTTCGTCGCCGTCTGTCATGTTGTGTTCAGTGAAACATAGGATGTCAACAAGATTGTTCTGGGTAGATAACTCGTCAATACAAACTTATCAGATTTACTGAGCAATCCATCAATACTTTGATGAAGGATAGAGACAAATCTATAAACGAAAATTTATTCGAGTTTTCATTTTCGATTTTTTTTACGTTCCGGTTCACCGTGCACGTTACTTGATTCATTTACAGTTTGTATTGATTCTATTATCTATTAAATTTTGGTCAGAATCTAAGTTAACTTGCACATATTTACTTTCAAAAGACTTTTTATTTTTAATTAGACACAGTTTTTCATGTTGAAATGCTTTGAAATGATAATAAATACACAATACTTCTTTTAATAGTGACCTTGCAAGATTTAGTACATAATTGCGTCTAGTTGGTAAAAATCTAGCGTAATTCATATCCATGAACAATGCATTTTTATATTTCTTACAGATAAACCGTAGTAAATAGTTTGTTTTTGATTCTTTTAAAAACCTGTTATTGGGTACCTCACTTATAATCACATTTGTATTTGCAGTTGATGATAACCAGCGATGTAGATTTATGTCAATATCGTAAGGGTTTTTATCGCAGCATCCGCCCAATATAATCACGTAGTCGCTTTTTGTTAGTGTGCTGATTTCGCTCTTCGAGCACTCCAAGATCTCACTCAGTACAGCACCTGGTTTTATACAGCGTGTAACGGAAAGGTGTGGTCATATTTACTGACCCCCTCCCCCCCCCCCCTCCTCCTCTGTTTTTTTATTTTCTGGTTACTGCTGACCTAAAAGATGACATGGATCTAGAGCGGGAGCGCAGAGCATTGTCAGTTAGGGCGAATATCCTGGCCCGCAGATTTTCCCGATGTACAGACGCAATTAAAATAACCCTTTTTAAGGCATACTGCACAGCATTGTACTCGGGGGCCCTGTGGTTCACATATACCCAAAAGGCTTACATTGCTCTGCGTATCCAATATAATAACGCATTCAGGGTATTGCTGCGACTGCCGCGCTTCTGTAGTGCCTCGGCAATGTTTACAGACGCACGCACGACGCGACGACGGCTTTGATGCACTGTGGCGTAAGTAAATTCCCAAAAAAAAAATTGGACTTTCCATACAAATTTATCATCAGCTGATCAATATTTGTATGGGGAGTAAAAATTTTTTTTTAGAATTTCCTCAGTTTTTCTTGAATAAAGTTGTTCATATCGATGGGCAGATGCAGATCCTAAAATATGACCACACCTTTCCGTTACATCCTGTATAGGAAAATACGACGTACTCAGATCCAAGCAGGTTTTGTAGTAAGGTCGTTGGCGCCTTAACAATAGCGCCTTAACTGTAGATATTTCGTGGAGGGACAAGTTAGATTCACTCAATTTTAAACACTCACAGGTACAGTGTGCTCGAGTCTATTATACTGAGAAATGAGGTTACTATTTTTAGCCGGAGACCTCACGGCAGATTATACGGGCAATTAATTTTAATCAATGGCTCCTTTCTACAAGCAAATAATTACCTACGATAGAATATTATCAGAATATTCAAAAGGACTAAGGAGCTAAGGAGTGGAATTTCCCTGCCACAGTCTGTGTTTCCTGATAGCTACAAATGGGTGTCTTAAAGTCAAGAGTGAATAGGTTACTTCTAAGCAAGCCTGCTCCATCGTCGACCACATCATCGCTTACCATCAGGTAAGATATAGTGGTCAAACGCGAGCCTATCAATGATAAAAAAACGGCCAAGAGCGAGTTGGACTCGCCCTTTTGTTGGGAACCCAACAAATAATTATGGAATTTGCATGAAAAAAATAGAATAGAATAGAATACTCTTTATTATGTACACCATATAAATTACAATAAAAATATGAGGAAAACATTACATAGGGTGACACAATGGGCGGCCTTATCGCTAAAAGCGATCTTTTCAAGACAACCTTTGGATGGATTTTAAAGAAAAAAGGAAATACAGTACTGTAGGTAGTCTTAGGTGTACTATTTATAATAATATATACAATAAATACATTATAGATAAATATATACATTAATAATTATGAAACAAAACGCATAGAACCCTAGTAAAAGCGATTAAAGAGAGAGGTAGTGACTTTTGACCATTGTTTTGAAAGTGAACAAGGATTGAGCACGCCTTACCGACACGGGCAAGGCATTCCATAACCGCACCGCCTGAACCGTAAAAGATTTGTCGTAAAAGCTGGCTCTAGTCTCAAGTTTTCCGATGACCTCAGATATCTATTATGTGTGTCATGAAGGAACTTGAAACGTTCTTTAAGATAAGAGGGGGTTGTAGGATTGAACAGAATACTGTTATCTAACCGGTTTACCGATGAATATATTAAAATAGAGCACGAACAGTGAAAGCAGAATCAAAATTGATCGAGTAAATTAAACGAGATATAACAATTTTAAACAAATATATCTGTCCCTCTCTCGAAAACACTGTGTAGCGACATCTATGACGGCGCACACGAACTAAAAATAACAAAATCCACCATCGGGCAGTTGCCCGGACCAGACACAACACCCGTCTGGTCGGAGGATCCTCCCTTTTCAGTGGAGGTTTATGGGACTTTACACTCTGTTCCGCATACCTTGACACCTGTTTTTTTTTCTTTTTTATTCTTGATAGGCACGCTTTTGACCACTATCTCACCTGGTAAGCGATGATGTGGTCGAAGATGAAGCACGCTTGCCTAGAAGTAACCTATTCACTCTTGGCTTAAATACTCCTAGGTTGTAACTATCTAGCTGTTTTCTATGGCAGTTGTATGGGCGTCATGTCCTTTGACGTCAAAAACATGTCGGACTTCTCTTTCTAATAATCAACTTTAAAGCATTATAACTTCGTTGCTGATGATGATATTTTGAAAATTCCTTCATATTTGTTCACTATAGTTTATAAGTCTTCAATTGAACAAATTAAAAAATATCATGCATATTACATTCAGTATTTTTTAGTATCTAGTGATAGTGTGATATAAATGGCCAAACGCGCATCGCATCTCTAGACTTGCGTTTAATTTGTGACGCAACGATAGTAGGGCTAAATCCTAGGTACAAAACATTTGACATCAATATTCTAACTGAGAGAGTTGTATTCATGATTTCAATGATTATAATTCTATTAATACATACTTGCTACGGCCACGAAACAAATTTTACCAAGATACAACCTGACACTGACCTGCAAATTGCAAAAAACGTAAGAAAATTTGAATTTCGCGGGCTACCCTAGCGCTTTCACTTTAATAAAAGCTGCTTGCTTGCAATCTATAAACAGCCTGAGAATCGATCAGCCTAATTCGAATTTGTGTAGGTCTGCCTGCAATACTGCAGTGTGCTATATTAGCTACTAGTTTCTGTTGGCGGCATCGCCCGCGTGAAAGTAGCACTTACCCCATTGTTAATTATAGCCTATCTGCTATTCCAGACTATAATCTATATCTGTGAGTTTCATCCAGATCTGTTCAGTCGTTCTGGCGTGATTGAGTAACAAACGTCCACCGAAACTTTCGCATTTGTAATATTAGTAGGATGAGATAGGATCAAAATGAATAAAATAAAAAACGAATACAAAAAAGAAAATACTGTGGCGATTGTAGATACAGCCTAAACTCAGCGGGTCTGCACCGGCCTATAGCTGGCAGTTAAGAATATTGAGGAGTCGTTCGAGTATATATTAAAAGCATAGGTTTGGGGGGGAAAGGGGGTGACTACAGAGATGACGACTAATAGAGGAGTATGAAAGAAAAAGACGTTGCGCCGACCACAAATAAATTGGGATAAGGGCAGGAGAATGATGATGAGGTTTGATGGGGGACTTGAGTTTTGCCCTTGCAAGTGGCCACATACTCGTATGTAATTCTTATAAAAATCAATATAGAGTCTATCGCGCCCTCATCTCTTTTCTTAAAATGGAACGAGGAATTTAAACATACTCGTAATTGGAGAAAACCAAACCGTCATCTATGTATAGGTACCTACGTATTTTTCATTTTTGTTCAGATTTTCAAAAAGCACTGAAGAAATATCGATAAAATGTATATGGGACCACCTCGGCAGTAGACATGAAACTGTCTGTTTGTTGACCCAATTACAACATTCTTTCACTGATGGAAACCTCCATTATTGCCATAGGGACTCGCGAGACCAGCTCAATCAAAACGGTGAAGGAAAACATTGAGCGGGAAGATCAAAAAATGCCCTATTATTAAATAATGTCCTACAAAATGCTCCAAAATGCCCTACTACTAAATGCACTATTAAAAAATGTCTTACTACCAAATGCTCTACTACAAAGTGCCCTACTGTAATATGCTCTACTACAATATCCTACAAAATGCATAACTACAAAATGTCCTACTATAAAATGCTCTACTACAAAATGCTCCAAAATGTCCTACTATTAAATACAATATTAAAAAATGTCTTACTACCAAATGCTCTACTACAAAATGCCCTACTGTAATAATATGCTCTACTACAAAATGTCCTACTGCAAAATGGCCTACTACAAAGTGCTCTACTACAAAATGTCCTACTACAAAATGCCCTACTACAAAATGCCCTACTACTTAATACCCTGCTACAAAATGCCCTACTACAAAAAAAACCTGGCACTCCGAGAGTACCAACAGAAGTGAAAACAAAAAACGCGTCGTAGCACTCTCGTAGCGGTATCGTTGTCGCGCGAGTTCAATAGTTTTTTCCATATCAAAAATGCCCAACGCGCCTAAAGAAGTTTTCATGCAGTTCAAAAACCCAAAATCGTGAAAATACATCTGCCGCTCCTTACGTATTGAACTGAAAAGCTAATTTCTCTATAACGTTTTAGACTTTATAACGTTTTAGACTTCATCCCGTATAAAGTAAAAGTTATTTATATTGATTTAAGCTTCTCAACCCCTAAAGTATTTCCTCAGAACCAAAAAAGTCACCCCATAAATAAGTTTGCTTACAGCACACGACAGTATTAACTGAATTTCCTGATAGACAGGTATAGAGTACGTTGTCGACGATATTATGACCCATTTCACCGAGTTGACAGTTTGAGAACGTATGACACTTTATCAGATTCAACCGGCAAGCGATGAAGGTATATTGTTCACATTATCTTTTCTAAACACGTTGAAATGTGGTTTATAAAAATGGCCTTTTGTGGACAAAGGTAAGCCATAAGTGTCTTCTTTAATACAGTGGCGTGACGTTTGAAGAGGTGATTCATGAGTGAATATAATCACTTAGTTTACACTTAGACAGATTACCTTCACAAAAAAATATCGTAATAGCAGGTGACATTAACATTAATATCAGGATTAAAGAAACTGAAACGTCTCATGAATGTACGAACCGAAACAACTACCTCAGTATGTTATCTGCCTATGGTATACTAGCTGGTCATTCACTACCTACCAGAGATAGGAACTGCCTGGATCACTTCATGATACGACTTCATAAAAAAAAGACTTCCGCCTCAATTGCTATATTGCATACTACAATTACCGATCACTATACAACTTTTCTAGCACTTTCTAAAATAAAAAATAAAGTTGCTCCAAAAAAAACTACTACTAAATTAAACTTTGAACAAGCCCTAAAATATTTACAAGAAAAAAACCTTTCTGAATTAATGTTTTGTAATGACCCCGAACTTCTAACTGAATTACTCATACAAAAACTGTCTGACTGTATCATTAACAATACCATAACATCGAATATCCCCAACAGTAAACGTATAATCAAGCCGTGGATCACTCAAGGAATATTACGCTGTATTAAAAATAGAAACAAAATGCAAAAATCGTTACGTGCCGACCCATACAACACAGTTTTAAAAATTTCATTCTACAGAAACTATTGTAATAATCTCATAAAGAAATTAAAAAGAAAATATGAACGGGAACTTATCACTAAATCTATTAAAAACACAAAGCTACTATGGAAAAATATAAAATCAATTACCTACACAAATAAATATAAAAACCAAAGCACTGAACTACTAAATGCTAAACCGTCTCCAACAGAATCTGTTAACTTTGTTAATGACTACTTTGTCAATATTGGAAAGGAATTAGCACAACAAATTCAAAGTAACAATACCCACTTTTATCAACCTTGCAATTCAAGTATGCGGAATAATTCTTTTGTGCTTTTAAACACTGACGCCAAGGAAGTAGAAAATACCCTTATGGGCTTGAAATCTAATAGTGCCCCCGGATGGGATAATATCTCAACTAGCTTTTTAAAGTACTGTCACAAAGAAGTCGTTCCCATCATTACTCATCTGATTAATCTCTGTTTCAACTCTGGTATCTTACCAACCCTACTGAAAAAATCTATAATTACTCCAGTTCACAAGGGGGGGAGCAGAGACGATGTCAATAATTATAGACCTATTTCAGTCTTACCGGCTATATCTAAAATTGTAGAAAAACTAACAAATACGAGACTTGTTAACTATTTGAACAAATTCAAAATTATATCATCTTCGCAATTTGGATTTAGGCAGGGTATATCTACTGAGGATGCAATTGATGCTCTTAGCTCCCTGGTAACTGAACATCTCGATGCAGGGAAGAAATGCATAACGGTATTCCTAGATATCAAAAAAGCTTTTGACACCGTTTCTGTTCCAACCCTTGTAGCAAAGCTGGAAGGAATTGGAATAAGGGGAATTCCACTAAATTTTTTCAAAAATTACTTAACAAACAGAAAGCAGAGGGTTAAGATGGGAACTTATACTAGTGATGATGCTGATGTACTATATGGCGTACCGCAGGGGAGTGTTTTAGGCCCTACGATGTTTCTTACGTATATAAATGACCTCTGTAACCTAAATGTAAAAAGCGCAAATATTTTTTCGTATGCTGATGATACTGCTGTGGTTTTTTCCGGAGACAACTGGTATGATGTAAAACTCAAAGCTGAGTTAGGTATGATCCAAATCGCCAATTGGCTCAGAGATAATTTACTGTCACTAAATACAACAAAAACGAACTATATATGTTTTTCCATCTCTAATCATTCTCAAGATGAACCCTTTAACATTAAAATACACACATGTAATACAACCTCAGATAAAAATTGCAAGTGCCCTATAATTGAGAAAGTTTCGCAGACAAAATACTTAGGCATCATAATTGATCAAAAATTATCCTGGTATTCCCATATTGAACATATTACTGCAAGACTTAGGAAACTGGGATGGATTTTCAAATCACTAAGACATATACTTCCAAAAAATATAAAACATAAACGTGAATGTTCTAGAAATCTCCTAAATGAAATCTATATATCACTTGCGCAATCTGTTATAGTTTACTGTATACCTGTATGGGGTGGCGCGGCTAAAACAAAATTTATCGTTCTAGAAAGGGGACAGCGATCCTTAATAAAAATTATGTATTTTAAAAAGATCAGATATTCTACTGAAAAGTTATACGAGCTTAGTGGTCTACTTTCAGTTAGGAAATTGTATATCATATACACTGTTCTAAAAAAACATAAAACTCTTGCATATGATCCACAAATAATGTCAAAAAGGCGGAAAGACTTGATTGCACAAATTCCACCGACTAGAACGAAATTCGCGGCCATGCAATATCAACATCGATCTGCTCGACTTTATAACAGGGTAAACAAACAAATATTCATTTATCCTAACAAACTACATGAATGTAAACAGAAACTAGCAGACTGGATAAAACCATTTACATACACAGACACAGAGTCACTCCTTCAACACATGAACTAATGTCAGTCACTCTCACATCACCCACATCTTATTACATCACATCGCACCACATATCATCACATCACATCACATCACATCACATCACATCACCTCACATCACATCACATCACATCACACCATACCACACCACATCATACCACACACGCCACATCATACCACACCACACCACTTCTACACACACACCCCACCACACCTTTCCTACCTCACATGCCAACACATAATTATAGCATAACATAAATAAACCAAAATGTAAGTAATTAAGAGAGAGCGGCGTCTTCTAACACAAGCATTATCTGCTTAAAAGGAGGCGCCATTACAAACAAAATGTATCGATTTATGGTTATGAAATAAATTATTATTCCATTTATTTTATAGTTTAAACATACAATTTACATTTTTAAATATTAAAATATCAAAATATAAAAACATTTAAAAATATAAAAAATAGTATCCCACCGGTATCGGGATAGGGTCCAAGCTACCGGTGGTCAGGGCTCCTGGGAGAGGAACCTCCTAACTATGCGCGCCGTGTCCAGGAGTACTGCCTTCTGGATCAAGCCCTTGATCCAGCTGCCCAACGAGAGCCTCCTTAGGTGTTCGTCGAGGCTCTTGGCTATTAAGCCATTGGCCGTCACGACTATCGGCACAATGACTGCTGTATCCACCTCCCACATGTCAACAACCTCGCGAGCCAGATCAAGATACTTTGTTTTTTTATCTTTCTCAGCCTTCACGAGGTTCTCGTCATGAGGGACAGCTATATCAACAATCATTGTGCGACGCTCTTGTCGATCTATCACCACTATGTCAGGCTTATTGGCAACAATAGTCCTATCAGTGATGATAGATCGATCCCAATACAACGTGATATTGCCATTTTCGAGAACTGGGTCGGGCTCATACCTATAGTACGGTACTTCAGATTCCACAAGATTGTATTTAAGAGCAAGTTGCTGATGGATAATCCTGGCTACAAGGTTGTGTCTATGCAAATAGTCTCCGTTAGCTAGACGAGAACAACCAGAAATAATGTGTCGGATTGATTCCCCGGGTCGGTGGCATGCCCGACAGATGTCAACCGTACCGTCCTTCACAATATATTTCCGGTAGTTATTCGTCATCATAACTTCGTCCATAATCGCACAGACAAAACCTTCGGTTTCCCCGAATAGGTCACCAAAGCGCAGCCAGGATACGGACGCTAAGAGGTCTACATCAGGTCCATGTAGGACCCGGTAAAAGCGTCCGTGAAGCTCCTTGCTCTGCCATACTTCCCTGCGGTCATTAGTATCCAGTACTTTAAGTTTGCGCCAGTTCTCGTTTGCCAAGGAGAGCGGGGTGAGGCCCTTGTCCACAGCGACCACATCTCGATGCATACCTACGTCGGTTTCTAGGAAATATTCCCTAAGGCTGCATACCTCGCGGTTGTGTAGGGTCTTAGCATTTAAGAAGCCACGACCCCCACATTTCCGCGGGATATACAGCCTCATCACCGATGATCGTGGGTGATGCATCCGATTTGCGGTCAGCAGTGTGCGGACCCTCCTATCCAGGGCGTCAAGTTCCGTCTGAGTCCATTTGAGTATGCCGAAAGAGTACATCAACACCGGCATGACCCAACCGTTGAAGGCGCGCACCTTGTTCCCGCCTGATAAAAGACTATTTAGTACTTTATTCAGGCGGCCAAAGAAGCGCTCCTTCAGCGACTGTTTCACGTCAGCAGTATTGATGCCTAACGCTTCCGACATACCCAAATACTTGTAGGTTTCGGTTGAGCAGAGGGATCTAAGGTGTATGGAATCCGAGAGTTGAGTTCCCACGGATTCCATAATCTCCCCTCGCTTTACATGCATGACTGCACATTTGTCCACACCAAATTCCATCCTGATGGCGCTACTGAAGGTTTCTGTTACCTTCAGTAGCTTCATCAGTTGCAAGTTGTTGGGGGCAAAGAGTTTCAGATCATCCATGTAAAGGAGGTGTGATATGACCTGACCACCTCTTCTCAACCGATAGCCTTGTCCCGAACCCTCCAGTAATGTACTGAGAGGGTTGAGGGCCAGACAAAACCACAGTGGACTCAGACTGTCGCCCTGGAATATGCCACGCTCGATCCTTATCGGTTCGCTGTTCTCCTGTATCTGCCGACATCCTGGATAGTGAAGGACTGTACTCCACTGCCCCATACACGACATCAGGAAGGTGCGCAGAGTTGCATCAACTTTGTACAACTCCAGCACCCTCATGAGCCATGTATGTGGCACCGAGTCATAGGCCTTCTTGTAATCTATCCAACATGTCGACAGATCTCTTCGAGAACGACGAACCTGTTGGCTAATAGCAATATCGATGAGGAGCAGCTCCTTAGTACCACGGGACCCATTCCTACATCCATTCTGGGAGGCTGATATGATACGATTTTTATCAATGTGGATGTTAATTTTAGCTCTCAGAATGGATGTAAGAACTTTATAGACCGTCGGTAAACACGTGATCGGTCTATAATTCTTAGGTTCCGCAGTACTACCTGATTTATGGAGCAGGTGGGTTATTCCTGTCGTAAGAAACTGGGGCAGCGACCCTGACTCTAAGGCAGACTGGAACTGAGCTGCCAAGCGAGCGTGCGACCTTTGGAACCATTTAATCCAGAAATTGTGCAGCCCGTCCGGCCCTGGAGATTTCCAGTTAGGCAACGGACGGACTGCACGAGCTACATCTTGGGGGCTGATGGTAATTGCCCCCATTTCTGGTATAAGGTCGCACGCACGCTCGACCTCTCGAGTCCAATCACCCTCGGTGTGCCTGACAGGCACCGACCAGATGCTGCGCCAGAATGAACTCATAGCGTCATCATCCGGTAGATGCCTATCAGATACACCTTGGTCCGGTCGCTCCCAAGCCCTATAAACCCACCTTTCGTTGCTTTGGAAAGTGCGATTCTGAGTGTACCGCTCCACTCGCCGCTTGTACCGACGAATACGATTTGCCCATGCATAGACCTTCTGCTTCAGGAAGTCAATACGCTCTGTGATGCGGGTCAGATAATCTCGGGAACTAATATCAGTCCCCGAGAACGCCCGCCTCACGAAACACGCATCACCCTAGGGCGAGTGTTGCCCTCCCTGAAGCAGATAAGCTTGCCGATGAGTGCTCTAGCCTCACCGATACGACGCTCAATTCTACACTGCCAAGCTGGTACAGCAGGTCGTGTAGCTCTGTCACAATTGGTGAACTTGACGTGAGCTACACGACATGCCGCTGCAGCTGCGCAGTATAAGATTGAGTGGGTATCGGCAAGGTCTTTGCTGTTATCAAAACAATTTGATAGCTGCGAATCTAGAGCACACACCAGCGCCTTATTTTTCTTATGCATGGGCAAACGAGGTAGACGAGGTCTAAGCCCAGGTGGTGTGGAGCGGTACTCCCGGAATGCATCCTCCAAAGCGCTCCTCAATCGTTCATTGCATTGAGTACTCACGGATATAGCCGCGTCATCATCATCTTCACCAACGTAGTCGGGTCGCGGTGAAGCATTGGGTTGCAGTTGCACCGCGGCCGGTGGCAAAACAGGTGAGACACGGCTACTCCGTGATTCGAGGCGTAGTCGATCAAGTACGGCGTCATCCAGCATACGGTTACGCTGGATGACCCGCACCTGATCCGACAGTCGTTGGGCCGAAACGTTGACAGCTGGCTCAAGCACCTGAAACAGAGAGAGCATCCGACCACGGTACGCAGTCAGGTTACTTCCCCCCTCTGTAGCCCCAAAGTATGAGCGCATGACGTTTTCGTTAATACTTTGCGTCCATCGCATGCGCTGCACACTTCCACCGGCAGCGGGAACCCTATCAGAGGCCGGCGGGCCTCGAGGTTCCAAGCTGGCTGGTGGTCGGCCTCTTCCCCGTCGACGCGCAGGTGGTGGTGTCGTCGGCGGAGTGGTGTATTCGTCGCTCGAGCTCGACGCAACTGCAGCGGCCGGAATCACTTGACTCACGGCTGGCGCAGGTCCCGGCGGCTGCGAGGCGGAGCTGAGCGACGAACCCGAAGATGTTGGTTGTGCATTTTGTAAACGTGCCCGGCTTCTTGTCTGCATTTTCGGTCCATTACATTTTTATTTCCATGTTATGTCAATTTTGTTTCCGTATTGTTGTGGTGATTTATTATGATTATTTTTTCCGGGTTTTTTTTTGTTGATTGGACATGTTTCTTGATTTAAATATAAGTAAATTAAATAAAAATATCAGTGAGAAAATTTTCTTCGTCAGTCAAATTGACAGCCGGGCCACAGATATTAAATTATTATTATTATTATATTATTATTATAATGTGCTCGAGCCGAGAGACTGAAATGGCTTATGCCCACAACGATGTTTTTCAACAGACTCGACAAAAGTAAGTAAATTCCACAAACACTTTTTTCTTTTGAAGGAGTAGTATGTCAATGGAAGTTAAAAAAATCTTCGGAAACAAATTTTGTGACAGACGACGGAGAGACAGACGGACACGTGAGTGACAGCAATAGGGCTCCGTTTAGACCCTTCGGGTACGGAATCCTACAAATAAATAAAATTTCACAAACATCCTTTTTTAGGGTTCCATAGTCCTAAAAAGAACCCAAAACTACCCTATTGTTAACAGCTTATCACATCACTTGACTTGCGACACGTCGATAGTTTCTCTTCCTTCCAGATATAGTTTCGCTTTGTCTGTCTATCCATCCACAGCTTGGCTAAGGGACTGTTAGTAGTAGGTACTCGTACTAGAACGCTGTCATTTTGTTTGGTTATAAAAATGAATCACACCGACAAAACGGTAAAATAAAATCTTACGAAAACGAGAAAAAATAATAATAATGTAACTGCCCAGTTATTGGTTGCAACGATGCTTCTGTTTCTGTTTTTTTATTTATTTATTACTATTGATAGGCACCCTTTTGACCACTATCTCACCTATAGGTGTATTCGCTAACTCAGTTGAAATCAATTTTTCGGTAGACATCGATTATAATAGGCACTACGGTTTTTCTATACGTCATAGCAGCAATGTACGACAAAGTGCCTATCAAATTGATGTCAACTGAGATAGCGAATACGCCTGCTGATGGTAAGCGATGATGTGGTCGAAGATGGAACACGCTTGCCTAGGAGTAACCTATTCACTCTTGACTTAAAGACTCCTAGGTTGTAGCTATCAGGATTCCAGGAAACACAGATCCTGTCAGGGAATTCCACTCCTTAGCTGTACGCACAATGAATGTGTTCGCAAAACGTTTTGTGCGTATGGGTGGAATGTCCACCATGTTGTCTGACTCGAATTATTTAAAGTATACTATGTCAGTTTTTAGAACTACCTACAAATACAGATAATGAATTGTACTATTTTATATCTTACCTACACTAAGTATGTTTCTGCTGTGCTTTGTTTGGTTAAGAACGTTGTACTCGCATTACTATTTATGCTAAATAATTATATTGTCACAAGTGTAATACTTATAGACCTGTGCGGAGTTTTTGGGGAAAACTGTTCCACCGTAATACAGTTGATACTAGTACGGGGAACGGAGTCAATCAGGTCCGTGCAGGCAACCTTCTCAAGGTTAAGTATACCATAAATGCAGTTTGAAGTGTAACAGAATTGTGCAAGGTTGCTTTATTATTATTGTTTTGCGAATAAACCACATCTCGATTATTTAATTGAAATATGGGGATGTGCTGCCAAAACTCACCTTAAAAAACTACAAACATCTCAAAATAAAGTCATTAAAGTCTTATTCAATTATGATTATTTAACATCTACTCAAAAAGTTTTAAAAGAAACAAAATTAATGAGTATTGACCAAATTTATAAATATAACACCTGCATACTTATACGCAAAATAATTAATAGAGATATACATACACAAATAACATTTACAAAAAGAATGCAAATTCAAAAACGCATGACGAGGCAGGCTAACCATATATGTAATTCTAAGAGCACCGACGACAAATTACGGTAGAAGGACTGTCGTATATGAGGGGGCTGAACTCTATAACTCTTTACCTAAAGTAATAAAGGAATCGAAATCACTTCCAACGTTTAAAAGGCTATTAAAGCACCACATGATTAATTAATTAATGAAATGTAAGTTTTTACCATTTTTTAGTATTTTAAAAATAATTTTAGTTTTAAGTACTAAGCGAAAACGTCGCTTATCTTAATCATTGTGTTTTTCCTCATAGGAGTGAATAATTGTATTCTTTTTGAGCGAAATAAATTTTCTTAAACCGTATAAAGGTATGTTTTTTTTTTTTTTTTTGACTTTCTGTCTTCTGTCTACTTATATAAACTTTCAAAAATTTAAATAAATAATTTTTCGAGGCACGAAGTAGTCTCGGTATGTCATGGATGGCCACCCATACCGACAGACCTAGGAAAGCGCTGTTTGACCTTATCATGCAACATTTCTTAGCTACGAACGAGCCCTACATTATCAAATCTATCATCATCATCATCAGCCTTATATGTCCCCGCTGCTGGAGCACAGGCCTCCTCTTTCTGAGAGGGTGTGGGCCGTAATCCACCACACGGGCGTAATGGGGGTTGGGATGTCACATGTCTTCGAATTTATGGTTCTAGGACATGCCGTTGTCTTCACGATGTTTTCCTTCACCGTTTTGAGAGCAGTGGTGATGAAATAATTTACACAGAGTAAAGTGCCTGTCTCTTTTTTTGGGTTGTTATATCATCCAATGACATCTCCCGCTCTGGGTGGAGCGGGAGGGCGTGTCAGACTCTTACTGACTAAAACCTACCCCTGTTCCTTCCCTGCCTGAATGCCCAGGGGAGCGGTAACTCGGTTATGAATTTAACCGCTACCCCTAGGCATGCAGGTACCGGCCGTGATGGGTCCCGTCAGTGGTGGCTGACAAATTCTCTTAGAGGCGCGCGTGGAACACTACGCGCCGTCGAGTCACGGGCCTGGTGCTGATCGGACGGCGATCTACCCATTACTCGCCGTCCGCAGGCCCGGTACCTGATGCCTGGGTTTCAAATCACGACCTACAACTTGTAAGTCGCGGCCATCACTACAGCAAATCCATGCATCATCATCATCTGCCTAGCCTTTTCCCAACTATCTTGGGGTCGGCTTCCAGTCTAACCGGATTCAGCTGAATACCAGTATTTTACATGGAGCGACTGCCTATCTGACCCCAACAACCCAGTTACTGGGTAATACGATACTCCTTGGTAAGACTGGTTGTCAGACTGTCGGGCTTCTGACTACCCGTAATGACTGTCAAAGATCCACGATTGACAGCCGGGACCAACGGCTTAACGTGCTTTCCGAGGCATGGAGGAGTAAAGATGATCACCCATCCATGGACCAACCCCGGCAAGCGTAGCTTAACCTGGTTTATCGTCCCATGCGGCTGTTATTACTTTAGCCACGAGCTCCTCCACCCCTCACTGCATCAAATCCATGCATGGATCAATAAATGAGAACAAAAAAGTTAAAACAAATTCCCATTTCGGCTTCGCAAGAGTCAAAGCCAAAAGTTATGCCGCGAAAAGAGGCCAAAATAAATAAGACATTCCAAGTAAAATACCGGAGAAAAGTTCAAGTTATTTACAAAAGCAAGATACCTCAGAGTTCTTTGAATATTATCAGCTCAATCTAATAATTGCGTTCATTCTTTTCTTGAGCGCTCCAGAAAAGATCTTGTTGGTAAGCCCTGCTTGTGACGAGCGGTTTTACTTTTTTTAGGGTTCCAAACATCCGAATGCAAAAACTGAACCTTTATAGGATCACTCGTGCGTCTGTCTGTCTCTCCATCCGTCTGTCACAGCCAATTTACTCATGCGTGTCAACGTAAATAAATGAATTTGGAATATGGGGTCACTATGGGGTGAGAAGTTTTTTAAACTGTAATGTGCTACTATATCAAATGAAAGGGCTTATTATTAGGATTTCAATTTTTTTTTTTCATAATATCAAAATTAAGTTATTTTATTACGTTATTTGAGAAAATATATGAAAAATTACCATTCTCCCCCTTATCTCCGAAACCACAAGGCCCAAAATATTGAAAAAAATGTGGAATGTACTTCTTTACTTATTTATAGATTACAGGAAAACTGTAAGAAGTACCTATATGTAGTTTAAACCCGAAAAAATATGATTTGTTCGGAACCCTTTTGCGCACGAGTCCGACTCGCTCTTGGCCGGTTTTTTTTGAGCACTGTAGTGGCCTAGTGGTAACGGCTTCGACTTACGTGTTGTAGGTTCGAACCCACGCAGATAGTCGCCTTCTAAATTTTCACCTCACTCATAACAATCCTATTTAAGATATATATTTTTTTTATATTAATTTAATGTCAACGAAAAATCGCTTACCTCTGCTGCTCGATTTTTCTTTCCGGGGCAGCCGGGTATTGTAACAAGGCAGTGTTAAAGCCTTGTTTATTTTTTGACCTCTATTCCAAAATTACGTTCTTTGCTACCTTTTTTTAAATTCAAATTCAAAATTACTCAGTTTTCTCTGTCAAGTCTCTGTTTTCATATTGAAAAATCAGTTCTAATTCTGCAGCCGAGCTAGTAGAAGCTCCTCATTATTTTCCGACTCTTCAAGTGTCAGTTACCAGTTTCCTACAATTGTGCATTAATACAATTTATTTTCGTAACTAGTCGCAGTGTATGTGTTCGTAATATTATAATAAAGCCCACTGTTGTAAATAACAAATATAATGTGTTAACTCGTCGTGTGTTATTATTCATTCAACTCCTCATCTACGGTCCTCCTACTCCTACGTCCTCCTCTGCGTGTCACTCCTACGACCTCCTCTACGTGTCACACCACCACTCCGGTCCCGCAACGTGACACCGCCCTCCATACCGTGACAAGTTTACTTTGTGTAAAATATTTCATTACTCTCAAAACGGTGAAGGAAAACATCGTGGGCCTGTGTCCCAAAACTGAGAATTAATAGGCTTTTTTTTGTGGTGTAGGAAATCATCCAATGACTTCTCCCGCTCTGGGTGGAGCGGGAGGGCGTGTCAGACTCTTACTGACTAAAACCCACACGTGTTCCTTCCCTGCCTGAGTGCCCAAGGGTGCAGTAACTCGTTTTCAGAATTTATCCGCTGCCCCTAGGCATGCAGGCACCGGCCACGATGGTCCCCGTCAGTGGTGGCTGACACTCATCTCCTTGAGGCGCGCGAGGACCACTACGCGCCGTCGACTCACGGGCCTGATGCTGATCGGACGTCGAGCTACCTAATAATGCTTTTATATAAAAAAATACATTTTCACTCTGTGGTTTGCTTTGTGATTTTATAAGTAGTAGGTAAACAACGACTAAAATATAGATCATGTGACATGGATTTTCCATTACTCAGTAGCAGTCCAGAGTTTGGAAGTTGGTGGTGTGAAACACCCTCGGAAAGCACGTAAAGCAGTTGGTCCTCCATGGTACGGAGCGAGAGGGAATGGGAAGCAGTCTCCTCCTTCTGCGAAGCAGGAATGCTCGCGAAGGAGGAGGCGGAACGGGTGAGGGAGAGGCAACAGCACCAGACTCGCCCTCGCGCCCTCAGCAGCAGCCGCCGCAGGAGACGCCCTGGGCGGAGGACGTCGCGAGACGATCTCCGGCCACCGTAGACCCGGGCCTGCGGACGGCGAATAGTGGGTAACTCGCCGTCCGATCAGCACCAGGCCCGAGAGTCGACGGCGGGTAGTGTTCCACGCGCGCCTTAAAGAGTTGTCAGCAAAACATGACGAGGTCCGTCATGGCCGATGCCTGCCCAGGGGTTGTGGACAAATTCGAAAGTGACTTACCGCGCCCCTGGGCATTCAGGGCAGGGAAGGAACAGGGGTGGGTTTTAGTCAGTAAGAGTCTGACACGCCCTTCCGCTCCACCCTAGAGCGGGAGATGTCATTGGATGATTTCCCAGACCACAAAAAAAAAAGCCGTTGGTCCTACGCCGGGGTTGTCAACCCGAAAGTCTGACAACCAGACTTACCAAGGGGTAAGGTATTACCCAGTAACTGGGTTGTGGAGGTCAGATAGGCAGTCGCTCCATGTAAAATACTGGCATTCAGCCGCATCCGGTTAGACTGGAAGCCGACCCCAAGATAGTTGGGAAAAAGGCTAGGCAGATTGAGGCAGGTAAACCAGTTATTACAATTTTAGATATATAAATACATTCATACTCAATCAATTAATAAAAACAGAAGTGTTTAATTATCAAGTCAATCCGTGTAGCAAGTCAATAAGTGTTTAATTGTTCGTTAAGTCATTGAGCTTCTTAGTGGTTTTAAGTTGAGCTATTCGACTATTGACAAATGCTTGCACTGACTGGACAGGTCCACTCAAATATGTGTGGTTCTTTTTTCAAAAGACCATTACAGACACTAAGCTGCATGGTCCTCATATACTGTGAATGCGAGAACTATGTATGGCAGTTTGAGTATTTTTGCGGCCTACCCAAATGTCTTTATTTTGTTATTGTTCGTCAGTTTGTTGAGCTCCTCAAAGTTCTGAGTTGAGCTTTACGATAACTGGGGGGTTAGACAAAATACTTTTCTGTTAACGTTAACGCTAACGCTTCGTGCAAAATGTATGGCAACGACATTTTGCACGAAGCGTTAGACAGGAAATTGTCACGTGACTCACGCCCAGTAATGTCTTTGCCATACATTTTGCACGAAGCGTTAGCGTTAACGTTAACAGAAAAGTATTTTGTCTAAAGGCTCAGATGACAAATGCTGCATTTTATGGACAGGTCCACTCGAATTTGTGTGTTGCTTTCCTTAAAAGCTCATCCCAGACATAAACGTACATGGTTTTTTTTTTTTTTTTGGGGGGTGGGAAATCATCCTATGACTTCTTCCGCTCTAGGGTGGAGCGGGAGGGTGTGTCAGACTCTTACTGACTAAAACCCACCCCTGTTCCTCCCTGCCTCGAGTGCCCGGGGGCGAGGTAACTCTTTCGAATTTATCCTCCACCCCCGGGCAGGCATCGGCCGTGGCAGGCTCCTTCACTTGGCTGACAACTTTTTGAGGCGCGCGTGGAACACTACGCGCCGTCGACTCTCGGGCCTGGTGCTGATCGGACGGCGAGTTACCCACTACTCGCCGTCCGCAGGCCCGGGTAAACGTACATGGTTCTCATGTGATTTGACCAGTACATATTGTATGGATTTTAAAAGAGACTTTGACCTCTGAGTTGGTTTCGGTGTTTCTTCTCAGGGTAGTCAGCTAGGAAACACCGGCCTCATCTAGCTAAAACTGACAAAAAAAAAAAATTTGACGTGTAAAAGTGTTGCTAAAACCTACTTACAAAAATAAAATCATTTATCAATCGTCATACCTCTGTATATCAGTAGTCACTTATAGGACTCCATCGCTGAGTTTACTCAGTGATGGAGTAGTAACATCTATGATCTAAAGTAGAGTCTTTATTTTATTTTTTATTTTTTTGAGTGGGGTTCTGACCCCACTCAAAAAAATAAAAAATAACTCTTACTGACTAAAACCCACCCCTGTTCCTTCCCTGCCCTGAATGCTCAGGGGCGAGGTAACTCTTTCGAATTTATCTTCAACCCTGGAGAAGTCATCTATTTTTTGTTTTTAAGAAATTGCTTGTCTCCAAAAGATATTTTTGAAGACACACTCGAAATCCCGCTACTAAACCTAGGAGAAACTAAACTGTTAGGCCCTGTCCGCACCGGCGCGATTTGTTCTCGAAATTCTGTAACACATTGAAACTTGAATCACAACGCATCGCGTTCAATTTGCATCAAATCACAGATTTTTTACCACGCGATTTTAACCGCCAGTGCGGCTACTCCTATATGATTCAATGTATTACAGAATAGGGAATATGCATGAAAAAATATTTGTTATCTAACCAGTTTATCGATGAATATACTAAAATAGAGTACGAACAGTGAAAGCAGAATCAAAATTGATCGAAAATTAAACGAGATATAACAATTTTAAACAAATATATCATTTTTATAACAAATATATCTGTCCCTCTCTGGTATTCAGCTGCATCCGGTTAGACTGGACCGACCCCAAGATAGTTGGAAAAGGCTAGACAGATGCTGATATCTGTCCCTCTCTCGAAAACGCTGTTTTCTATGGCAGTTGTATGGGTTTTTTTTTTTTTTTTTTGGGGGGTGGGAAATCATCCAATGACTTCTTCCGCTCTAGGGTGGAGCGGAAGGGTGTGTCAGACTCTTACTGACTAAAACCCACCCCTGTTCCTCCCTGCCTCGAGTGCCCGGGGGCGAGGTAACTCTTTCGAATTTATCCTCCACCCCCGGGCAGGCACCGGCCGTGGCAGGCCCCTTCCTTTGGCTGACAACTCTTTGAGGCGCGCGTGGAACACTACGCGCCGTCGACTCTCGGGCCTGGTGCTGATCGGACGGCGAGTTACCCACTACTCGCCGTCCGCAGGCCCGGGTCTACGGTGGCCGGAGATCGTCTCGCGGCCCCTGGCGTCTCCTGCGGCGGTCGCGGCTGGGGGCGCTAGGGCGACTCGGCCGTTGCTGAGCCTCCCTAACGTGTGCCGCCTCCCTCTTCGCGAGCATTACTGCTTCGCAGAAGGAGGAGACGGCCTCCCATTCCCTCTCGCTCCGTACCATGGCCTGAACCAGGGCACGGCGCGAGAGGTCGCTGCCGCCTATCGCATCCACGAGGACACGGCGGTGCTCTGCCCAAGCGGGGCAAACCTCCACCGTATGCTCCACCGTGTCCTCTGGGCGATCCTCGCAGTATGGCAGTTGTATGGGTTACATGTCCTTTGATGTCAAAAAACACGTCGGACTTCTCTTTCTAATTATTTACTTTAAAGCTTTATAACTGCGTCGCTGATGATGATATTTTGAAAATTCCTTCATATTTGTTCACTATAGTTAATAAGTCTTCAATTGAACAAATAAAAAAATATCAAGTATATTGTGAGAAAAAAATCACGCGGTTAAATTTCGCAGTGCGGAGAGGGCCTTAGGCTTACATTTTGTACTTGTGCGGAAAAGTGCGTCGCCCACAATTTATTGATCGGGCCTGTCGCCCGCTAGGGCACCAAGCAGCATTAAAAAAAATCCGTGAGCACAAATTATTTTGTTACTAAATATTATACAGGGTGTAGAAGACACATCACATAGTGACAGCTACGCATACTGTACATCGAACAAAGTCGCTTTGCACAAAAATTATTGCTGGGAAACGATTTTTATTTTTAGGTATGAAAAAATAATACTATGTTTATTGCACGCAATGTAACGCGAACCCAGGCAACTGTAGTTAAACCCCGCCCCTTCGTTCTAAGCCACGTAGGTACTTTTCGGATACGTTTGATATTCATTGCGTTTTTGTAACTGCAAATGTGTAATTTCGAAAAGAAATATCGAAAATTCAGGTAATGTTTGTTAGGAAAAAAGTTTAGTAATAACACTTGCAATTCATTTTCGTACAAAAGTAAAAAAAAATGTGGCTTTGACCTTGAATATCTCCAGTACCAGTGGATTCCCAGGTATGGTCTAATGTAAAAAAAATATCCAAATAATGGGTAGAATATGTGACTTTCGGCTTCGGAAACTGTCTTTTTACACCCGATATTATCAAAACGTTGATTCGAGGAGAAGGGAGACGAGAGCGGCGGCGTAGTGGGGGCATCGAGGCGCGACGCTTACCGATTCCGTCACGGCATTCGAGTCGATTTTACTGCCAAACCGCGCCAATAGATGTTTCACATCAAAACGCGTGGGTAATTGTCATTACAGTTCCTCGGGTTCAAAACTGCCTTGCCGTTGGCTCGGGCATGTATCCCGCCTTAGCTGCAATGACAAAGTTTGCCCAATTGCATCAAAATGCAAAAAGCCATTCTTTTTGCGAATTCCTTTACTGTCTATACACACACATAGGTATTTACGGTAAATGATATTCATTTTGCAACACAAATGATTTCCCGCGGGATATCACTTAGTCCTAAGTGAAAATGCAAAGAAATTGCGAGAGGAGGGATGATACTCAAAATAAATGGCACATTTTAATATAGGTCAATAAAAATGTGGCTTCCTTCTGTCTCATATTAGATTAGGAATGGAGACGCAAAGTTGATGTGGCTGCTTGGTAATTTCCGATTGGTTTCTTTTAGAGACTGTTTTTTTCAATCTGCCTAGCCTTTTCCCGACTATATTGGGGTCGGCTTCCATTCTAACCGAAAGCAGCTGAATACCAGTATTTTACTTGGAGCGACTGCCTATCTGACCTCCACAACACAGTTACTGGGTAATACGATACCTTTTAGTAAGATTGGTTGTCAGGCTTTCGGGCTTCTAACGCCCCGTAACGACTGTCAAAGATCCACGATTGATAGCCGGCTCGGCTTAACGTGCTTTCCGAGGCACGGAGAAGTCTCGGTATGTAAAGATGGTCACCCGTTCATGGACCAACCCCGGCAAGCGTAGCTTAACCTGATGGATCGACCCGTGCAGCTGGTAATACTTTAGCCACGAGCTCCAAACTCGAGGTAGTTAAATGAACGTCGGTCACTAACTCATTAGTTTTGCTAGAATTAGCTGGCCCTTCTGTTAGTTATCCTGAACTGTCCCAGAACTCCTGGGCTAAGGCCTGTCCCCACTCCTTCTACTTCTCTTTCAACTGTGCTTTTTCACACCAATTCACCAGGAAGTCATCCAAGACATCCCGCCATTTCCGCCTCGGTCTGTCGCAACCCCGTTTAGCTGTGTTAAAGCTTCAGTCTTTCGGCAGCAGCGACCTCTCGCGCCCGGCCCTGGTCCAGGCCATGGTACGGAGCAAGAGGGAATGGGAAGCGGTCTCCTCCTTCTGCGAAGCAGCAATGCTCGCGAAGGAGGAGGCGGAACGGGTGAGGGAGACTCTACGGAGTCTTCCTCACGTCTCCAGCCGTAGCAACCACAGGCGAAGCCCCCTCGGAGGTCGCGAGACGATCTCCGGCCACCGTAGACGCGGGCCTGCGGACGGTGAGTAATGGGTAGCTCGCCGTCCAATCAGCACCAGGCCCGAGAGTCGACGGCGCGTAGTGTTCCACACGCGCCTCAAAGAGATGTCAGCCACCACTGACGGGGCCTATCATGGTCGATGCCTGCATGCCAAGGGGTCGCAGATAAATTCGTAACAGAGTTACCGCGCCCCTGGGCACTCAGGCAAGGAAGGAACAGGGGTGGGTTTTAGTCAGTAAAAGTCTGACACGCCCTCTCGCTCCACCCAGAGTGGGAGAAGTCATAGGATGATTTCCCAACCCCCAAAAAAAAATGGGCTTCAGTCTTCGGGCTTACCGGATGGCGAGCTGTGGGTAGCTCACCGTCCGACAAGGACTAGGAGGAGGCCTAGGTTGACGGTGGCATGGTCCGGACATTTTCTTATTTCTGTCATCTCACACGGCCATACCAGGACAAACCATTTCCCAACAACTTTTTAGTCACTGGACTCACCGGTGCCAGTTCAGATCTTCGTCCTAGCTATTTAAGGTGTTAAAATATTAACCCTCGAAGCTTTAAGGAGTGCTTTAGACCATCGAACTGAATAACTTTTACTATGGGACCAACTTTGAAATCGCGAAAAAATATCAGCTGTTGCCTCGTAGCGCATCGCGTAGCGGATTGAAGTGAAAACATCTATGGGCGCGTTGGGCATTTTTGAGATGGGGAAAAAACATTTGAACTGGAGGGTTAAACAAAATACTTTTCTGTTAACGTTAACGCTGACGCTTCGTGCAAAATGTATGGCAACGATATTACTGGGCGTGAGTCACGTGACAGTTCTCTCCGAAGGTAATGTCGTTGCCATACATTTTGCACGAAGCGTTAGCGTAAACGATAACAGAATAGTATTTTGTCTAACCCCACTGGTCACCGATACCGACACCGATACGACTCGTAGCAGATCGCGTAGCGGGTAGAAGAGAAAACTTCTTTAGGCGCGTTGGGCGTTTTTGTTCAAATTTTCACTTCTGTCGGCACTCCAGTGCCACTCCTTTTTTTAACACCTTATATTCTTATTCTATCCATTAGCGTTACACCACACGCGCCCCTTTTACCATTCTCATCTCCTCTGCACGCAGTTTACCAAAAAAATCTAATTAGTCCGTCAGTAAGATAGCCAAAAAATTCTGAACATCTATTTTTTTTTTGTCACGCACTGTTGAAATTTCGCGTGACGTCACACCTCGATACACTTTGTACCGTTTAGTGACGTAACAAGCTCCCACTCCTGAACTTTGACGCGTTTTATTATCTTTGTCATTTTTTATTGATTTGGTAAAGCAAAAAATACGTGTCGAATATTTTTTGACAGTCTAACTTATGGACTAAACAGAAGTGCCGATACTGTTGTGCACAAACTAAACTTAATTTAGGCTATTGCTATCTTTTTCCCTCTAATAAAACAAGAAAGAGATGGACGTAAGTTGGACTAATATTTCCATAGAAATTAAGGGTACACGTAAAACATGTCGACTAAAAACACGGTGAAGCGCAAGGGGTAAACTAGTTTGACATCTCTAACTTAGTTCATAGCTATAGCCGTCCTTTTCTCGTACTGCCTTTTAGTAAAAGATAGCGATTCTCTAATTTTAGTTTTTTTATTATATTAACACCCAATAACCAATTACCCTCAACACCACCCCCATTACTACCCTTTCTGTCTTTCTATTCTTTTTTTTTTTGTCTATAAGCTTTCTTGAAATTGTATAATAAAATGTAAAAAGACAGTTTCCGAAGCCGAAAGCCACATATTCTAACCATTTTTTGGATCATTTTTTCCACTAGACCATACCTGGGAATGCACTGGTTCTGGAAATATTGAAGGTCAAACTCGCATTTTTTTTTTTACTTTTTTACGAAAATGAATTACCAAACTGAAAAAAAATGAGAAATGAAAACAAAAAACGAAATGAGTGTGTGTATGTGTGAATGAGTGAGTGTTGAAATGAGTTACTAAACTTTTTTCTAAACAAATGTAACCTGCATTTTCGATATTTTTTTTTGAAATTTCGATTTTACGCATTTGCAGTTACAAAAACGCAATGAATATCAAACGTATCCGACAAGTACCTACGTGGCTTAGAGCGAAGGGGCCGGGTTTAACTCCATTTGCCTTGGTTCGCGTTACACTGCGCGCAGTAATTTTTTTTTTTTCCATTCCTAAAAATAAAAGTCGATTGCCAGCAATAATTTTTGCGCAAAACTACTTTATTAGATGTACAGTATGCGTAGTTGACGGCTATGTGATGTGTCTTTTACACCCTGTACCAATAAATATAATTACCTATAAATTAATATCGCGATAAAACACGCAACGTAATTTGTAGCCATGCAGTGAATCAGCTGTTCGTTCTATCGTACGAGCAACATAGGGGATCGGCCGAACGGGTATCAGCGGTATATCGATTACTCACTCGCCCTACCTACCTATCGAGTTTTAGGAAGGAAAGGGGCACGTATCATAGTGTGGGTTAAATATCTATTTTATTATATGTGTTTGTTCCTAGTCTTCAGGCATGTGGAAAGGAGTGTGTCTCTGTCTGTGGCACCGTAGCTAACGGGTGAACCGATTTGAATGCGGTTTTTTTTTATTTGAAAGCAGGTTTTCTAGCGATGGTTTTTAGACATGTTTTATCAAAATCGGTTCAGCCGTTTCAAGGTCATCAGCTCTTTTGTGTTTTTTAAATGTTTGCTTTAAAACGTTGGGGTTTTTTTTTAATTTTTAATGTAATTAGTATTTTGTAACTAGCAATGTTTTTTTTTTTATTTTTATTATCGAAGTTTATTTATCAGACTATAACTACAATACATATTATACTAAACTAATAAATAACTTAATAAATAAAATATGTACAAGAGGCATAAAAAATCCGGTACGAGTAAAGCTCATTGGGCATCAAAAAATTCGTCCACCTCGCTGTCAATGGGAAAAGTGCCCAGAACGCTGGCAATGTTAGTTTGTTCGGTTCAAATCTTGCAAGCTTAATTAGAACCACATCCTCTTATCTTACGGAGTTGAATTTTTAGCTGGTTCAGTTCCGATGTCAATGGATTTTTACATGCTGGTTGAGTTCCGATGACAATGCATTTTTACATGCTGGTTGAGTTCCGATGACAATGCATTTTTACATGTGGGTTCAGTTCCGATGGCAATGCATTTTTACATGCTGGTTCAGTTCCGATGACAATGCATTTTTACATGCTGGTTCAGTTCCAATGACAATACATTATTACATGCTGGTTGAGTTCCGATGACAATGCATTTTTACATGCTGGTTTTGGATTGGTCAAATGTGTGTTACTAAATATTTTATATAAGAACTTGATGTACCCACCATATTTGATGCAATAAATAAATTGAAATTGAAATTGAAAAATTGAGTTCCGATGACAATGCATTTTTACATGCTGGTTCAGTTCCGATGACAATGCATTTTTACATGCTGGTTCAGTTGCGATGACAATGCATTATTACATGCTGGTTCAGTTCCGATGTCAATGCATTTTTACATGCTGGTTCAGTTCCGAAGACAATGCATTTTTACAAGCTAGTTCAGTTCCGAAGACAATGCATTTTTACATGCTGGTTCAGTTCCGATAACAATGCATTTTTATGGTAAGCATGACCTCGACATTCAGGATTAGCTCCAAATAGAGGAACTGTTGGACGGTCAACACCACAGACACGATGTGTATGAATTTATAGGCTTGTTAAAAATAAATGTTTTTTGCAAGTTTTTATTTTGCGTCACAGTTATCTAATGTAGGATCATTTTTGTTTAAAAGTTGGTACTCATGAGTTCAAACCACTAATACTATGGTATCATATTTGGAAGGAGGAGCTCTTGGCTAAAGTAATAACAGCCGCATGGGTCGATCCATTAGGTTACGCTACGCTTGTCGGGTTTGGTCCATGGATGGGTGACCATCTTTACGTATCGAGACACCTCCGTGCCTCGGAAAGCACGTTAAGCCGTTGGTCCCCGCTGTTCATCGTGGATCTTTGATAGTCGTTACGGGTCGTCAGAAGCCCGAAAGTCTGATAACCAGTCTTAGCAAGGGGTATCGTATTACCCAGAAACTGGGTTGTGTAGGTCAGATAGGCAGTCGCTCCATGTAAAATACTGGTATTCAGCTGCATCCGATTAGACTGGAAGCCGACCCCAAGATAGTTGGGAAAAGACTAGGTAGATTGATCATATTTGGAAAAAAAATACTATCTGCATATATAAAATTCAAAGTCATGACTGATTGACTGATACGAGTATATCAACGCACAGCCTAAACCGCTGGTCCTAGAGACATGACATTTGGAGGGTATGTTCTTTGTTCAGAGTAGGTATTGTGACAATTATAGTCACAACCTTATGTTGGCGGCCTTATGTTGCCGACTGGCAGGTTAGAAGTTTCTAGAAACTCTTGGAAAGCCGTTTGAAATTAGATTAGAATAAATGATAGGCTTGACGTTTCTGTCAGTTAGAGTTAGAGTTCCGCGTGCCCGTCCAAGTGGGCAGATATGTGTTTTCCATATTTAATTGAATATAGTTAATTGAAGTCGCCCTCAGCAATTTAAATTATCCACCCGTAGACAGATCCCATCCATACAGTCCTCTCGCACCGAGGCAACGAGTTGCAGAGCTACGCGACATCCCCGATAACTTCGAAGTGCCTCCAAGAAGTCCTGCAGCCCATATCTGGAGCTGGGGTTCTTACAGTATCTACTAAAAAAGGGGTTTTCGAAATTCAAACCTTAAGGGGATGAAAAAGAGGTTGAAAGATTATAACGGGGGAAGTATCTACTTATTCCACGCGGGCGAAGCAGCTGGCAGAAACTGGTTGCAGAGCAGCATATACGAGGACTTTAACAGTCAAAGTAATACCAGTTTATGTCAGCAGCCTTGAAAAACACCCTTAACAAAAAGCCCTTCACTTTTTCGTTCCTTTCCCGAAGTTAGACCAAACTTAGTACTTTGCCCTAAAGCCTAATGAAGGAACATGACCTCTGACCCTTTGACATAAAGGTCAGCCTAGTCAAAAGGTGACTGGGCCAGACAAAGTGACACAGCGATCATTCGCCTAGGCTCGCTTTTCTAATCAATTTTGTCGTTAAATGTCATGATTCTAACTTATATCAAGAGGGCGTTGGCGAAGAAACATTCATTCAGTGATTAGCCACCCGCCCCAGCTCAGCACGGGTATAAACTAAACACACTTGCAAACCTTCCTCGTTTATCGCTCTTTATAATAGTGAAAACCGCGTTAAAATCCATTACGTAGTTTAGGAGAAGCTATCAGAGAAACAGACAGACGTGGAAAGCGACTTTGATATACCTACAGGGTGTAACGGAAAGGTGTGGTCATATTTTAAGAACCGGTTCTGCCCATGGAAATGAACTACTTTCTCTAAGAAAAAGAGATAATTCCCAAAAAAAAATTGGACTTTCCATACAAAGTTATCATCAGCTGATCAATATTTGTATGGGAGATAAAAAAATTGTTTTAGAATTTGCTTTGGTTTTCTTGAAGAAAGTTGTTCATCGACGGGCAGACGCAGTTCTTAAAATATGACCACACCTTTCCGTTAGACCTGTAATTATTAAGTAGATTACGATTATCAATAAAAAACTTTTTACAAAAAAATAGAACCGACTTCCAAAAAAAGTGCAAAATAACTTTAATTTCGGAAGTCGGTGTTACTGGTTTTGTATCCTTGTTTTTTGACACCGACTTTCGAAATTTAAGTTATTTTGCACTTTTTTTCGAAGTCGGTTCTATTTTTTTGTAAAAAAGTTTTTTATTTTACTTTTAAGTTGTGGTTCCCCATTAAATTGTGTTAACAATACATAGACATACGATCGCAGCAATCGCGGTTGATTTGCTGTCAATTTTTAAAGAGTTCCGTTGTCTGTCTCCGAAACTCATCATCAGATCAATATGAAATTTAAATTAAATTTCGACATAAACCAGTTTCGATGCAAATCCGTCAATATAATTATGACGGAGTTATGCCCGAAAATACATAAAAAAAAATACAAACATCCGAATTAATAACCTCCTTCTTTTAGAAGTCGGTTAAGAAATACAAAATGTATATTGAGCGTGCAGGTGCAACTATAGATGGCGCCACATAAATGTCTATGTCTAGTATTTAGACAATACAAGTTGCGGATTTCACTCACTAGATGGCAGTCTACGTTACGCGTGCTCCATGTGTGTATACATACTCGTACATGGCAAGGATGTCAATAACAAGTTTTTAAAGGGTAAAAGTTTCGAATTTACTCCACTAGATGGCACAGACTACGTCGTGCACGTTCCCTACAGCCGGTCGATTCTGTTAACATCTCACCGTGAAAACTTAGGTGAAGTGAGTGTGAAGTGAACTGTCATTTGATCTTGATTGTATGGATTGACAGCTCACTTCATGTTCACTTCACCTAAGTTTTCACGGTGAGTTGTTTACAGAATCGCACTACAGGATTGAGATGCGCTATCGAAATGTTACTTTATTTTTATTATTATCCCCGAAGGGAAGGCTAAAGTCTTTTGACCATATTGCCTAGTCTTACGTAGTGTATTTATACTTTTTTTCCATTAGAATGCAGATGTAACACCTTCTAATGTTTTTTTGCAGTATTTGGCAACAAATGTGTCGAGTCAGCCTTCTCGGCATCTTCGCTGAGGTAGTCAATACTACAATAAAATTCTCAGCTCCATTTTCCCGAGATCGCGCCTGTTTCAATGATTCCACATATTGTCCATTTGCTTTGACTCTTGAGACACAAAACTACACCAATTTTACATTACAATATCCACTAGGAATCAATAAACGAATAATTAAAACAGCCACTGAACTCCACTCGACTAAAGCCCGCCAAAAACTCTCTCGAAATGTTACATTGAAAATTCCTTTTTTGAACTTTTGACAGTCATTGTCGCTGGTACGGGGCCTTATTTATGAAAAAAAAAATAACCATGTCATTTGTGACACTGATCAACAGTCAGCAGGGAGTTTTGGCGGGATTTTCTCGAGTGCAGTTCAGTGGCTGTTTTAATTTTTTCGCAAATTGATTCCTAGTGGATATTGTGATGTTAAATTGGTGTAGTTTTGTTTCTCAAGTGTTTACGCAACTAGACAATAAGTATGTGGAATCACTGAAACAGGCGCGGTCTCGGTAAAATAGAGCTGAGAATTTTGTCGTAGTATTGACTAACTCAGCGAACTTTGCCGAGAAGGCTGACTCGACACATTTGTTGCCAATTACTGCAAAAAACATTAGAATGTGTTACATCTGCATTCTAATGGGAAAAAGTGACAGTATTCTGTATCTAAAACTAAATACTTTCTTAACTTGACTCTGGCTAAATGCACAAACCGTGCGAAGCCAAAATTAAAGGAAAAAAAAAACAGTCAGCAGGTTCTTAATTCAAAATTTTCTGAGGACAACTTCAATTTAGAATCCATTAATCAATATTTAAACTAAAGTTATGGTTTTCTAATCAATTTAGTTTTAAGTAAGTAGGGATTTATTAATTGTAAGGAAGAAACCGCACTATAGGCTATTTTATTTTATGTATTATACGGTTAGCTAGTTTTATAGAGGCCAGAAGGAGCTCTACCGGATTACAAAATTAAGAGAAAGGAGAACGAGGGATATAATGCACATAAAATGTATGAAAGATGAACTCGGTAAAGTCTTGTCGAAAGATGACGAAATAAAAGAGCGATGGAAGGTTTATTTTGAAAAGTTGATGAACGAAGAGAATGAATGGAATGGTGTGCTCAAAGAGGTACAAGTAAATATGGGTTTGGTGAGAGAAATTAGCATGGATGAAGTAAGAAAGGCAGTTCAATGTATGAAAAATGGAAAGGCCATGGGCCCTGATGACATACCAGTAGAAGTATGGAAGTGTTTAAAAGAGGATGGATGTATGTGGCTGACTTTATTCTTCAATAAGTTGTTGTATGAAGAAGTGATCCCACAAGAATGGTGCAATAGTTCGCTAGTGCCCATCTTCAAGAATAAAGGGGATGTACAGGACTGCAACAACTATCGAGGGATAAAGCTCATGTCACATACTATGAAAGTATGGGAGAAAGTGATAGAGAAAAGATTGCGAGAGGAGAGTGAGATTACCCCGAACCAGTTTGGGTTTATGCCAGGTCGAGGGACAATGGACGCCACCTTCGCTCTCCGTCAATTGTGCGAGAAGTACAGACGTGTGCACAAGAACTTGCACATGGTGTTCATTGATCTTGAGAAAGCGTATGATAGGGTACCTCGGGATGTGTTGTGGTGGGCCTTGAAAGAGAAAGGTTTGCCTGGGAAGTATGTTGAGTTGATTCGTGCTATGTACAGACAATCTAGTACCTACGTCCGGTCGGCTGCTGGCAACACCGATGAGTTCAGTGTGGCTGTAGGCTTGCATCAAGGGTCGGCTTTAAGTCCTTACCTCTTCCTGTTGATTATGGACGCTCTTACGTCGGAAATACAGGAAGAGGCACCCTGGTGCATGCTGTTTGCCGACGACATTGTTCTGGTCGGTGAAGATGGACCTGAGATCCAGAGCAGATTGGAGAAGTGGCAACAGAAGCTGGAGAAAGTTGGCTTGAAAATCAGCAGAACCAAAACTGAATACATGTTCTGCGATTTCGGCGGTCTCTCCAGTTCTGAAGCTGTAGTGCTAGATGGCGCGCTTCTCCCAGTCTGCTCCGATTTTCGGTATCTCGGTTCACTCGTGCAAAGCGATGGCGAAATAGATCGGACTGTTAAGCACAGAATTAACACTGGATGGATGAAATGGCGGCAGGTCACCGGGACTATCTGTGACTCCCGCATTCCCCTAAAACTTAAGGGGAAGATTTATAAAACAATGGTCAGACCTGCTGTCTTGTATGGTTCAGAATGTTGGGCAACAAAAGGGATGAATGAAAAGCAATTGCATGTAGCTGAGATGAGAATGCTAAGAGCGATGTGTGGTGTTACGCGCATGGATAAAATTAGGAATGAGTATATAAGAGGAAGTCTGAAAGTGGCACCGCTGACTGAAAAATTGTGTGGAAATCGGTTGTCGTGGTATGGGCATGTGATGCGGAGGAATGAAGAAAATGTCGTGAGGAAAGTCTTGTGTATGAATGTGGATGGCTATAAGAGTAGGGGAAGGCCAAAGAAAAGATGGTTGGACTGTGTGAAAGAGGATATGGGTAAAAAGGGGGTGACTACAGAGATGACGACTAATAGAGGAGTATGGAAGAAAAAGACATGTTGCGCCGACCCCAAATAAAATTGGGATAAGGGCAGGAGAATGATGATGGTTAGCTAGTTTTATAAATAATGTCTACCATTTACAACAGAGCAGAGCGAGACCATTTCCGTATTTTTATGAACGTTCGCATTTTAATTTCAGTATCGATCTGTTATAAAACCTCTAATGAGTACATTATAAAATAATATTTAAAACAAATGTGAGCATTATGAAAGTATTTTTGAAAATTCACTAATTAAAGGAGTTATAAGGGATACTTGTGGATAAATGGTCTGTTCGGAATTTATTTTTGGTACAGGGTTTTTTACTTCATAATGCCATGCCTCTAATTTAACTTTCATTTTGAAGAGCTTTTAGTATGATCGGAGAGTTTTGACGTTACGCGTTAACTAGTGAATTTTGGATCGAAATATGCGGAAATACGCGGTTCATAACACTATTTAGCGCGAGTGCGGTGCTCCTGTGCATACTATGACCCATTTTCTCCACATGTCCGTTTATTTGTACGTTTACCGTATAAACGTGGCCACTGACTAGGCCCTAACAGTTTGATTAAAAAAATGTATCGTCGAAACAAAAAGTAGAAGAAGAACATGTATTTAAAATTAGAGATAGGGAATCAACCCATCTCTAGCCAATCTCTATTTCAAAGATATATCTCCGTATGCCTATACCCGTTAAGTACGCGGTTAACGATGTCTAAATAGATTTTAGCCTACCATGCCATACAATTGTTGTGTTATTTTGGTAAATAAATGAAAGTTTGCGACAAGAACAACATCACTTAAAATACACAAACGCAAAAAAGGCATACCTACACAAAAATCATCTTGCACAAACGTTTATAAAAGCGAAGTCAATAATTTAAAACGTAACGCTAAATTTCCATTTTTAAAACGAGTTACATATTTTTATTGCAACATTACAGCAAGATACAGACCGCCTGACCTGACCTAGGTCATGTCTAAGTTGACATCCTGCGAAATAGGTCACAGGCGATTTCGATTTCAAAGTATTAGAAATAAAATCGTTATTCTACTTAGATATGAGTACATACGTAAAACGATGAAATATATAGATTCTATGATTTTTTTTAAACCCATAGCATGGCTTGGTCTATGTGTTCCATTTTTAAGTTTTTTTTTTTGCACAATAGCTAATAGTGCTGCACATTTTTTTTTAATATAAAATCATTCTTGACACAAAATTATTATGAAAATTATAAAACACTATAGCTACGTAAAATCTATTAAAATACAAGTCAATTGTAAGCTAAAAAAAACATTGTGAATACTTACGATGTCATGATCAACTCATGTTGATGAGTAGGAATTTGCCATCCTAGATGTCTGTTACAAAAATCCCTGTTCTAAAAACCGAACCTTGTTGTGACACTTCGCTTCATAAATCACCAGATTAACACTCAAAATAAAGAAAAAAATGACATAATAAAAAGAATAGCGAATAGACAACCGAATTTAAAAATAGAACGTTTAAAAATAATGTCCGAACAGAAAATCTTTAGTACTCACTGACGACATTTTATCACATCACGTTTAGCTAACATTTTGACTCAAAAAACACAGTTTTTCTTGTTGCACTAACAAAATATAACTGTTAAAACGTTTTTATTACTATTTTAAGTGTTATTTATTTACAAGATTGTGTTATTTTGTTAATTTTAATGTTTTAAGTGTCCTAGCGAGCGGATCACACCCCAATCGGGAGGGATGTTGTTCTCGCGGAATAAGAAATGCATGGAGTCGTTATTATGTTGTAAAAATATTTTTATGACATTGTTAAGAGTTGGGGTGGATTTTGTGTGTGAATAAATGTTTGGGCTGGAGATTTTACTCATGTATAGGTAGGGAAAAGTGGAACTTGGATACATAGGTATCACTTTTATATAAAACTTTGGTATTATCATTGTGCGTATATACAGCTAAGGAGCGGATTTCTCCGCCGGAGTCTGTATTTCCTGATAGCCTGGAGGGCTTTAAGTCAAGAGTGAATAGGTTACTTCTAGGCAAGCGTGCTCCATCTTGGACCACATCATCGTTTACCATCAGAGCCTTTAGACAAAATACTTTTCTGTAAACGTTAACGCTAATGCTTCGTGTAAAATGTATGGCAAAGACATTACTGGGCGTGAGTCACGTGACAGTTCTCCGTCTAACGCTTTGTGCAAAACGTCGTTGCCATACATTTTGCACGAAGCGTTAGCGTTAACGTTTACAGAAATGTATTTTAGCTAAGGCGGCAGGTGAGATAGTGGTCAAACGCGAGCCAAAGAATTATTAAAAAAAATAGTGTGACGTCGCGTCGTCGTACGTTAAGGAAATATTTCAGAGTTCTAAAAGTTTTTTTTGTAAACTGTTATTTACAATATTTTACCTACTGACCTTTTATTTTCTATGTTATGTACCAAACGGATAATACGACTGCATTTCTTTCAAGTTAATAAGAATTAAGTACATGTTTTTGAAATTTGAATTTAGCTCATAGTACTAAGTAATGATCTTTTTAACCGATTTCGAAAAAAAAAGGAGGTTCTATGTTGAACTGTATGTGTTTTTTTTTTATGTATGTCCGCCGATTTCTCTGTCAATTGAGGACCGATTTTCAAAATTCTTTTTTTTCCGATAGAATATACTGCCGAGGTGATCCCATATAAATTTTATCGAAATTGCTTAAACGCTTTTTGAAAAACTGAACAAAAACGAAAAATACGTAGACCTAGATGACGTTTTGGTGTTCTCCAATTACGACTATGTTTAAATTGCACGTTCCATGTTATTGGGGTTTTCAGTTCTGGGGTATAACAACTAAAAAGTGAAAAATAAAAAACTTTTTTACAAAAAAAAACAACCAACAAGTCGGTGTTTGTATTTTATTTCTTTGTTATTTGACACCGACTTCCGAAAGTAGTTAGTTATTTTTAATTTTTAGTGTTTTTTTTTGGAAGTCGGTTGTTTTTTCATAATAGAATTAGCTCACCACAAGTATTTAAATTATAAATTAACAATAACCACTCTAAACCAACTTTAGCAAAAAACGTATTCACTTTACAACACCTATAACTACTCACCATTCACTCGAAAAAGCGTATAAATAAATAAATAACTAAAATATTTAATCACAACACATCTCCGTGGCTTCCCTTGTGAAGCAGTCCCTCTCTAACGATCACAGCGCATGCGCGAACTTTAGTACCGCGACTGTTACAGGTTTGGCGCCCCTGGTTATGGATTAGTTCTAAAAAATGCCGCTAGTGGCGTGAGTGTGCTAAAAAAGGTTTAATGTCATTTACATATAACTTTACGCTTTTAACTTCTGAAGGGTTGAGCAGGAGTGAGCAGTATAATACACCCTCTTTTTACCAGTTAAGTTTAAACTCATTTGCAAAAGGCCAAGCTTATTGCCTTTTTATTAATAAACGAGTAAAAAAAAACAAATCGTAGACTGCCACTGAGAAATTAATAATGGGACAACCCAATTAATTCGTTTGAGCGACCAGCAGCCCTACCATGACGTCTTAAAAACATCATCTTTTCGGAGAGAGAGAGAGACGTCGTTATACAGAACGAATAGCACTATCCCTTTCTCTCACCAAAAAGATGATAGTTTTAAGACGTCATGGTAGGGCTGCAGGGCTTCAAACCCAGGATCCCTGGCTCAGCTTTTTTTTCATCAGATGACTTCTCCCGCTCTGGGCTAGAACCCACCCGGTGTTCCTTCAGTTGCCTTTTGTGTTACAGAGTGTGCCTGTGACCCATACCCCATATCCCAAGCCCAACGACGTAGTCACTGCTGAGAATCGTTACGTACTCTGAAAAATGTGATGAAAAATCCGACAAATAGTTTCATCATCAGCCTTTTAATGTCCCCACTGCTGGGGCATAGGCCTCCTCTCTGTTAGAGAATGTGGGCCGTAATCCACCACGCTGGCCCAATGAGGGTTGGTGGATGTCATTTGTCTTAGAATTTTTGGTTCTAGGACATGCCGGTTTCCTCACGATGTTTTCCTTCACCGTTTTGAGAGCAGTGGTGATGAAATAATTTACACAAAGTAAAGCGCCTGCCGGGGTTTGAACTCACGACCTACAACTTGTAAGTCGCGGCCGATACCACTGTGCCACCACTGCTCTAATAGTTTTATAAGATATTATTATACAGTCTTATGCTAGAATCAATTCATCATACTAGCATTAGATAGTTTATCAAGTTTTTTTTTTTTTGTTAGCAAAATAATCATCATCTGACACTCATTGTGTGGCCGTCCAGACTTTTCCCCAGGCGGTCATCATCATACATGCGGCTGACATGAACCACCCAGAAAGCGGCTGGAAGAATATAATGGCTTATACAGGGTGTAACGGAAAGGTGTGGTCATATTTTAAGAGCCGGTTCTGCACATGGAAATGAACAACTTTCTCTAAGAAAAAATAGAAAATTCCCAAAAAAAGAAATTGGACTTTCCATACAAAGTTATCATCAGCTGATCAATATTTGTATGGGAGGTAAAACAATTTTTTTAGAATTTCCTCGGATTTTCTTGACGAAAGTTGTTCTTAGCGATGGGCAGATGCAGTTCTTAAAATATGACCACACCTTTCCGTTACACCCTGTATAGATATATAAAAATTTTTTTTTATCAAAAATCGTTGTTTTAATTCTTATAAAAAATTTTTGGAGACGCATTTTATTTCTTCTTCTCTGTTAGCTGTCGCCAAAAATATTGGGCAAAGAAAAATAGATAATACAAAAGTAGGCAAACAACTTGTTTTCAACAGACTTCAAAAAGTTTTTTTTTTTTTTAACCGACTTCTTAACCGACTTCAAAAAAAGGAGGAGGTTCTCAATTCGACTGTATTTTTTTTTTTTTTTTTTGTTTTTTTTTTTTTTTTTTTTTTTATGTGTGTTACCTCATAACTTCTAACTACGTGAACCGATTTTAAAGATTTTTTTTTTAATTGAAAGCTGTTGCTTTACATTTGGTCCCATTTTAATTTGGTGAAGATCTGATGAAGGACTTCGGAGATACACAACGGAACTCTTCAATAAATGATAGCAAACCTTCCAGAATTGCTGCAATCGCATGTCTGTATATTGTTTCCACCACTCCACAACATTACATCACGCTGATGCGCTCTGAAGGGGTATACAGATTTGTACAGTTCACCCTGATACACCCTAATTTCACCAACTACGTTCAAATTCCCTATTTTTGGGGCTATCAATTCGGGCATAACTTTACTATTCATTTAGTTTTAGAATGGGGTAAAACAACTAAAAAGTGAAAAATAAAAAACTTTTTACAAAAAAAATACAACCGACTTCCATAAAATAATACTAGTTTGGTTTCTTCGTTATTTGACACCGACTTCCGAAATTAAAGTTATTTTGCATTTTTTAGTATTATTTTATGGAAGTCGATTGTATTTTTTTTGTAAAAAGTTTTTTATTTTTATGTATGTTCGGGCGTAACTCCGTCAAATATAGACGGATTTGCAAAATTCTTTCTTTGTGCGAAAGGGGTTGTTTGGAAATGGTCCCATTTAAATTTCATATAGATCTGATGATGGGTTTCGGAGACAGATAACGGAACTCTTCAAAAATTGACAGCAAATCAAGCGCGATTGCTGCGATCGTATGTATATGAATTCTTAATACAGTTTAATGGGGAACCACAACTAAAAAGTGAAAAACAAAAAACTTTTTTACAAAAAAATACAACTGACTTCCAAAAAAGTGCAAAATAACTTTAATTTCAAAAAACTAAGACACAAAATCAGAAACACCGAGTTCCGAAATTAAAGTTATTTTGCACTTTTTTGGAAGTTGTTTGTATTTTTTTTTTCATTCTAAAAGATAAAGCAAGCAAAGCATAGCATAAAGACACTATAAGCACCAAAAAATTACAGAAATAGGATAAAATAACCAAAAATACGTAGTGCGCACCCTGGATAGTTGCCGAATGTATCAAAAACTGTCTTGTTAGTCTTTGAAGTGAAACAGGAAAAGCAAACAAGCTTCTTCTTACAAAAAAAAACATCAAATAAATCCGAACGGCTTTATAAATAAAATTAACTAGCTCAATATTAACTTCTTATTTCCCCATAAAAACGTATTTGTGAACAGACAAATGACCACAACGCATATACCTATCAACCTCCATTGGTCTGCAAAGATTTATCATAGAGCATTTATACTCTATAATCATCCTTTAAAATATAACACGACAATAAAATAAATAAAAAAAAAACGACGAACTCGAAAAAGCCACATTAAAAATCGATTCGAAACTTGAAAACGAGATGCGCATATAAAAACGTCTGGAAGCTTTCGTCGCTACAAATTTAAAGGGAATATATTGCCGGCATCAATTTCAATCCAAACACTAATAAATTGGCATCTCTCAACGACGTTAGGAGCCGTGTACCTAGACAGTTTATTAATAGCGAGCATATTTTGTAAATCTCTGACTGTGATCAACCCTCGGCTGAATTCAGTGTCGCCTGTGTCGCCGGCCGCGTCACCCGAAAAAAAAAGTTACGATTCGGTGAACTGTCACATTTTGGCGCGCGTTTCGAATTTAGTACTTTTTTTTCTTTAGTGTTGTGCTGTGAGTAGACAGTGTGTGGTTTTATGAACGGCTATCTTGCTATAACAGTGAAAGAAGATTTTAAATAGTTTTACTGAGTGTGAAAAAGTGTTTTTTTTTAAGAAGTAGATTTAAACAGGGACGCAGTATACGATAGCACCTTGTTGATTTAATTAATTTAATTTTAGAAAAAATATTTGGCTCAATATAACTTGCGAAGTTACCAAAAATATGCTCAATTTAAAGTCAAACTCATAATTTCAATAAACTGAAAAAAACCAGTTGCTAATTAAAAAACCCTTATTACCAACTAAGCTAAAATTAAAATGATAACTTTACGCGGGTAGTCAGTTTTATAGCCTCACGTGCTAAAAAATATAAAAAATAAATCACTTTTTTATCTGAAAATCCGTCAAAGAATAAAAACAATGAGTTATAACACTATTTACGACAGTTACAACAACAATAACTATCAAAACTTCGATTTCCAAAAAGAAGAAAAAGAAATTCTAAATGAACAATGTTGCCAAGTTAAAAACGAGCATAAAAACGGGGATATTCAGGAAGAAAAAGATGACATTCATATCCAGCACGTGTTAGGACCTAGCAGGAGATGTTTGGCTTGGGCCTGTAAGGCCTGTAAGAGAAAAACAGCGGCAGTAGACCGACGGAAAGCGGCAACACTAAGGGAGCGACGGCGGTTAAGAAAAGTAGGTTGATTTTACTAATTTTGTACTGATTTAACACACAGTTTTTTGCACATTCTTCACCATAGAGATTTATATTTTGGAACGTGCAACAAGCTTAATTTTTAGGGTTCCGTACCTCAAAAGGAAAAGAGGAACCCTGCCCGATCACTTTGTTGTCTGTCTGTCAATACCCTTTTTCCCCGGAACGCGTGGAGCTATTGAAAGCTAAAATTAGTATCTAATATTAAAATCTGCGATACTTTGAAGCAATAAAAAAATCAAACTTCTATGTCAACGCAATCAAAAGATACGGCCGTTTGTGCTCTGTATATGCCGCATATTTTTACATTCTCAATAAGGGAATCTAAACCTATTGGGTATTTCCTGATGACTTTTTAATGGCCCCACTGCTGGGACACAGGTCTCCTCCCTGTCAGAGGGTGTGGGCCATAATCCACCACGCGGGCCGAATGCGGATTGGTGGATGTCACATGTCTTGGAATTTTTGGTTCTAGGACATGCCGGTTTCCTCACGATGTTTTCCTTCACCGTTTTGAGAGCAGTGGTGATGAAATAAATAACACAAAGTAAAGCGCCTGCCTGGGTTTGAACTCACGACCTACAACTTGTAAGATGCGACCAATACCACTGCTCCTGATGACCTAGAATCGTGAAATTTGGCAAGAAGCAGTCCATAGAACACAATGCACAAGTAAAGGAAAAAATCCGAAAACCGTGAATTTGTAGTATCACTAAAAAAATGTGATGTACTTAACTACAAAGCCACATCCAGTTGGTAAAACTGACCGCGAGCGCGACCTATGTCGATGTATGAGGACAACCGGAACCTTGAGGGTTCCGTACAAACTTGTAGATATGTAAATTATTGAGGGAAAAACTTAACTTTGCCGTTGGGAAACTGGGGGGTTAGACAAAATACATTTCTGTTAACGTTAACGCTAACGCTTCGTGCAAAATGTATGGCAACAACATTACTGGGCGTGAGTCACGTGACAGTTCTCTGTCTAACGCTTCGTGCAAAATGTCGTAGCCTTAAATTTTCCACGAAGCGTTAGCGTTAACGTTAACAGAAAAGAATTTTGTCTAACCCCCCAGTTTCCCAACGGCAAAGTTAAGTTTTTCCCTCAATAATTTACATATCTACAAGTTTGTACGGAACCCTCGGTGCGCGGTTTTTTTTTTTTACTGACCGACCTTTACTGTTTAAAAGTGGCTGTAGTTTTTTTATCTCTTCTCTACATAGTTTAAATCAAAATCACTTACCGCGTCTGTCTTTTTTCTGTGTGTAACTCCTCCTAAACCACGCAATGGATTTTAATGCGGTTTTTACTAATAATAACTTTTATACAAAAAAAAAACTGACTTCCAAAAAAATGCAAAATAACTTTAATTTTGGAAGTCGGTGTTTCTAGTTATGTGTCTTCGTTTTTTGACACCGACTTCCGAAATTAATGTTAATTGCACTTTTTTTGGAAGTCGGTTCTATTTTTTTTAGTAAAAAAGTTTTTATTTTTCACTTTTTAGTTGTGTTAACAATTCATAGACATACGATCGTAGCAGTTGCGGTGGATTCGCTGTCAAATTTTGAAGAGTTCCGTCGTCTGTCTCCGAGACCCATCATCAGATCTACTTATATGAAATTTAAATGGGACCATTTGGAACAAACTCCTTACGAACAAAAAAAAATTTGCAAATCCGTCAATATTATGACGGAGTTAACAGAGTTAACAGAGTTAACATACATAAAAAAAAAGTACAGACATCCTTCTTTTTTGAAGTCGGTTAAAAAGAGCGATAGTCGGGGCGGATCATTAGTTTTAAATAAATGCTTTAAGTTTAATCAGCTTGTCTATTTCACCTGATGGTAAGCGATGATGTGGTCGACGATGGAGCACGCTTGCCTAGAAGTAATCTATTCAGTCTTGTCTTAAATACCCCCAGGTTGTAGCTATCAGGAAACACAGACTCCGGCAGAAAATTCTACTCTTTAGCTGTACGCACGATGTACGTGTTCGTTTTGTGCGTGTGGATGGGATGTCCATCATGTGCATGGTGCATCGCCGTACGTTTAGTGATCCGATGATAGATAGGGCTTGGCGGAATTATAATTTATATATTTATACATACATATAGAAGCTTTGCAACTCCGACGAAATTACACCGTCGCGGCGTCGATAGAAAACCGATAGACTTTTTGAAGTAAGACTTCTTTACGCAAGCTTGACTTGAGGAGTAAGCTGGTGAATGCATGACGAGACCGTTACGAAAAGTGTGATCAGGCGAGGTGAACGGAAGAGATGGAGCTAAAGAAGTTTTGCTTCAGTCGTGTGGTCTAACGCACACTCGTTTTTTTTTGAGGGTGGGAAATCATCCAATGACTTCTCCCGCTCTGGGTGGAGCGGGAGGGCGTGTCAGACTCTTACTGACTCTCTTTGAGGCGCGCGTGGAACGAAACGCGTCGTCGACCCGGGCGGTCCTTAGCGGACGGCGAGCTGGGACCCATTGCTCGCTGTCGACTCCCGAAAAACCGATAGGCTGCTCGAGCTTAAGGCTTCCTGTCCACCGGAGCGGTGCGAGGTTGCGGAGCGGAGATACGGAGAAATATTGACCAATAGGATTGCATAAAATCTCTGCTCCGCTCCATTATACAATCCTATTGGTTTATATTTCTCCGTTTCTCCGCTCCGCAACCTCGCTCCGCTCCGGTGGACAGGTAGCCTAAGGCGGCGATTCCCAAAAACGGTCAAAAAGGTGGTTTTTAAAGCAGTAATTTTGACAAATCAATAAAATGTGATGTTTTCAAGTCCTATTTGCAGACAGTGATAACACTAAATATAATTTAACATGCTTTAATGCATAAAAAAAATCTTCTAATATTCCTCTTAATTATCTTTAAAAGCAGTTTATCCCTTCATTAACAGTTTAATCGTATTAAAAAATATACCATAAAATTTCAAATGCTAAAAACTGCATCCAGTGATGGATTATATTTGTAAATTTATTAGTAAATCAGTAAATCGATAAAATACTTCATATTTTGCAATAAATTTAGAGCATTTGTCGTAGCGCTTCTCCTTCTTTTATATGCAGTCCGAGAGTGACCGCACTTTAGGTGATGTCTCGGCCTTAAGAGTCTACTACCGGCCAAATGGCGCCCTCATTGAGATAAAAATCAATCAATCAAATCAACTCAAAGTAGTAGGCAAAAGTGTCAGAAAGGGCCGTTTCTGACACTTTTGCCTAGGTACTACTTTGGATACGAAACATTCTGAGACCTATTTTAACAACGTAAAAATACTTTATCCTCTTTGTAACAAACGTGACGTTGGATTCTTTAATATTTATTTTCTATGCTATGCTACAATTTTCTATTCAATGAGGGCGCCACTTGGCCGGTTGTAGGGCCTTAAGACTTTAGAGCAGTCACCCTCTTTCAAGAAATATCATCTTCCACAAAGTCCGCTCATCGTTTCTTTAGTCTTCCCTCTCAAAGCCACCCACATTCACACCCTAACTTCCTCACGACATTTTCCTCACTCCTCCGCAAGTAGGTTGTTTACTATTGATTTTGAAGTTAGAACTTGCCGCTAACTTATCTAAGTTAAATGGAAGCTTTCTAAGTTAGGTTTAAGTTTGAATGTATGTCTTAAAGAACTTCTAAATCTTTTTAAATGTATTGGATTCGCATTTCTTACGATTGCTTTCTAGACTTTTATTTAGAAACTTGACAATTAAGTGATATCTAGTATTTTAAGTCATCATTCTCCTGCCCTTATCCCAATTTATTTGGGGTCGGCGCAACATGTCTTTTTCTTCCATACTCCTCTATTAGTCGTCATCTCTGTAGTCACCCCTTTTTTACCCATATCCTCTTTCACACAGTCCAACCATCGTTTCTTTGGCCTTCCCCTACTCTTATAGCCATCCACATCCATACACAAGACTTTCCTCACGACATTTTCTTCATTCCTCCGCATCACATGCCCATACCACGACAACCGATTTCCACACAACTTTTCAGTCAGCGGTGCCACTTTCAGACTTCCTCTTATATACTCATTCCTAATTCTATCCATGCGCGTAACACCACACATCGCTCTTAGCATTCTCATCTCAGCTACATGCAATTGCTTTTCATTCATCCCTTTTGTGGCCCAACATTCTGAACCATACAAGACAGCAGGTCTGACCATTGTTTTATAAATCTTCCCCTTAAGTTTTAGGGGAATGCGGGAATCACAGATAGTCCCGGTGACCTGCCGCCATTTCATCCATCCAGTATTAATTCTGTGCTTAACAGTCCGATCTATTTCGCCATCGCTTTGCACGAGTGAACCGAGATACCGAAAATCGGAGCAGACTGGGAGAAGCGCGCCATCTAGCACTATAGCTTCAGAACTGGAGAGACCGCCGAAATCGCAGAACATGTATTCAGTTTTGGTTCTGCTGATTTTCAAGCCAACTTTCTCCAGCTTCTGTTGCCATTTCTCCAATCTGCTCTGGATCTCAGATCCATCTTCACCGACCAGAACAATGTCGTCAGCAAAGAGCATGCACCAGGGTGCCTCTTCCTGTATTTCCGACGAAAGAGCGTCCATAATCAACACGAAGAGGTAAGGACTTAAAGCCGACCCTTGATGCAAGCCTACAGCCACACTGAACTTATCGGTGTTGCCAGCAGCCGACCGGACGTAGGTACTAGATTGTCTGTACATAGCACGAATCAACTCAACATACTTCCCAGGCAAACCTTTCTCTTTCAAGGCCCACCACAACACATCCCGAGGTACCCTATCATACGCTTTCTCAAGATCAATGAACACCATGTGCAAGTTCTTGTGCACACGTCTGTACTTCTCGCAAAATTGACGGAGAGCGAAGGTGGCGTCCATTGTCCCTCGACCTGGCATAAACCCAAACTGGTTCGGGGTAATCTCACTCTCCTCTCGCAATCTTTTCTCTATCACTTTCTCCCATACTTTCATAGTATGTGACATGAGCTTTATCCCTCGATAGTTGTTGCAGTCCTGTACATCCCCTTTATTCTTGAAGATGGGCACTAGCGAACTATTGCACCATTCTTGTGGGATCACTTCTTCATACAACAACTTATTGAAGAATAAAGTCAGCCACATACATCCATCCTCTTTTAAACACTTCCATACTTCCACTGGTATGTCATCAGGGCCCATGGCCTTTCCATTTTTCATACATTGAACTGCCTTTCTTACTTCATCCATGCTAATTTCTCTCAACAAACCCATATTTACTTGTACCTCTTTGAGCACACCACTCCATTCATTCTCTTCGTTCATCAACTTTTCAAAATAAACCTTCCATCGCTCTTTTATTTCGTCATCTTTCGACAAGACTTTACCGAGTTCATCTTTCATACATTTTATATGCATTATATCCCTCGTTCTCCTTTCTCTTAATTTTGTAATCCGGTAGAGCTCCTTCTGGCCTCTAGGGCTGTCCAGTAAATTATATAACTTTTCCTGCGCCTTAGCCCTGGAAACTGCAACCGCCTTTTTTGCCTTCCTCTTCCATTCTTTATAAATTTTCTTTTTCTCTTCTTTCAAATTATCATTTCCGGTTTCTACATTCTGCCATACTTTAAACGAAATTTTCTTTTCTTTTAGCATCTTTTGCCCATCTTCATTCCACCACCATGTATCCTTTTCTATCATGCCTTTACCTTGCGATTCTCCAAACACATCTTTTGCTACTCGCCTTATACAATCCGCCATCTCTTTCCAACATTCATCCACAGATTTTCCTTCCATATCCTTCATTTCTATCATTTTATCTACCACTTGACTCTTAAACATACTTGCACACTCCTCATTTTCTATCATACGCCATCTGATTTTGGGTGGGGGCCGTTCTTTGTTCCTACTGGACGAGACACTGACTGTTACGTCCATCAATATGAGCCTGTGTTGAGAGACTAAGCATTCGCCTGGCAACACTTTACAGTTTTTGACTGTTTTGAGACTGTTTCGTCTCACCAAGAAAAAGTCAATTTGGGTCGCGTGCTGGCCACTTTTGTAAGTGATCAGGTGTTCGTCTTTCTTTTTGAACCAGGTGTTAGTTATTGCCAGGTCAAAAGCCGAAGCAACTTGCAGCAATGTCTCGCCATCAGTATTACGGTCTCCGTACCCCCAACCACCATGCACTCTCTCATAACCGTACTTCAGACTTCCTACATGCCCATTAAAATCACCCCCCACAAACACCTCTTCACTCTCCTGTACATTCATCATCACACAATCGAAGTCCTTCCAAAACTTTTCTTTTACACTATCCTCACATCCTGATTGGGGTGCATACGCACTAATAACATTTACTATCATACTCTCCACAACCACTTTAATAGCTATCACTCTATCACTTACTCTTTTAACATCCACCACACATTCTTTTAACTCACTATCCAAAACTATGCCCACACCATTCCGTTTGCCATCACTTCCACAGTAATAAAACTTATATCCTTCTCCTAATTCTCTTGCTTTTGCACCCTTCCATTTCGTTTCTTGCAAACACGCTATATTTATCCGTCGCCTTTTTAAAACATCTGCTAACTCTCTTCCTTTTCCAGTCATAGTACCTAAATTCCAGCTCGCACACCTCAATCTTAATTCTCTCACTCTCCGAGCTTGCGTCTTACGTCGCACCCGCCCGTCCTGGTGCGACAACCCTTGTCCATTTCCCACAGGAGCCGGGTGCTGCCCCTGCGCGTCGCCTGTGGGGTACGCCCTAGCCCTATCGCACATCATATTTTTCCAGACCATGATGCAAAAAGGTTTTGGCAAAAGTTTTATAGCCGGCCGCCTGCCTGACGCCAACCCTCCTTGGGAATGCTGTTGTTGGTGGTTTACCCGCCACCGCGCGGGTGGCCCAAGGTGCTTTAGTAGTATGCACTAGGGCTCAAGCTCCCTTAGTCGCCTCTTACGACACCCACGGGAAGTGATGGGATGGTACTATTCTTTTACGTCCGACACCATACGGTACCTAGTATCCGATATCTAGTATTTTAAGTGCGAAGTTTAAAAGGTAATAGTTTCATTAACTATCTTCTTAAAGTAGTGTGACTGCAGAGGCAATAAATTAAAAGGTTTTTTGAAGTGAAAACTTATTTAGGCGCGTTGAGCATTTTTGAGATGGGAAAAAACTATTGAACTCGCCACCGACACGGCTATTTGGATTGAAGTGAAAGCTTCTTTAGGCGCGTTGGGCAATTTTGTTCAAGTTTACACTTCTGTCAGCACTCCCGGAGAGCGACTCTCTTTTTGAAGATACTTCTTTTGGCGCGTTAGGGAAAATTTATGATAGCAAATTTTTACCATGCGCGCGCACACCGTCACAAAAAACCGACACCCTGAAGTTAGTTAGAACCGACACCCTGTAGTTAGCCATAGTCATGTTCATGAAGAATGATTGTTTTCCTTTTGTAAGCTTTGTCGCATTCACAGGTACCTATTCACATTGAGTGACAATCACAGAACATTATTTACGTCAATTTAACAGACGATAGAAACTGGTAAAATTGGGAAAACCCGGCTGTCACAACATATGAAGGGTAGAATTATAGTGAAACGAAAAATGTTCCGGGTATGTTCACTCCTGCTTCATTTGGGTTTTTAGCATGGTTTGCATGACACGGTAATTTTAAATTGGAATGAAATCATTTTAACTGTCCGTCTGTCCGTCCGAGGCATGGCTTAGAGACTGTTAGTACTAGAAAGCTGCAATTTTGCAAGATTCACACAAACAAATTTTTGAAAAAATCTTTTTTGTGGTACCTCCATGTAAATAGAAAAAAAAATACGGTGAAGTTGTTACCTATTAAATATTTAAAATCTGATATGGTTGAAGGTGTCTTGGCCATAGTGAGGGGTAATGTAATGATGAGACAAGAATATAAAATTCAAATCTGGTTTATTAACAATAATTTACAGTATTAAATTTGTCCTAAAATTCAGTACTTATTGTACAAATTTATCTGTGTCCTATGCGTCTAAAATGTAACCAAACAGTATTTTAAGGCGCTATTAACTCGGGGCTTTTCTATCACATTAAGACAACAACTATGCCGAAGTATTACAAGAAGTCATTGTCATTGCAACAGCGCATTAACTAGCAGCGCCATCTAGCGACAAATAGAATAACCAAACTAGCTGGAACGTAAACAAAAAGTATGGAAGAAGTTTTGGCTACTCTACGCTTAATCCAAAAGGATTTAGTCGAACAAAAGAACACCATTAAAGAATGTGGAGCAAAGGTTACTGAAAATGTAACAGCAAACATAAACAAAACCCTTGATGAAAAATTTAACGTATGGGAAGAAAAGTATGAAGACTTAAAACAAAAAGTAGATAAACAAGAACAAAGAATTGACCTATTGGCGAGAAAAAGAAATGTGGTGTTGTTTGGTGTTGAGGAACAGGAGCACCTTTACTCGGATTTAGAAAATATCATTATTGATTTCATGTCAAAGCATCTTTCTATACAATTATCATATAACGACATCCAAGAACTTAGAAGAATACGAAAAAAATCTGATAACCCACGCCCGATTATAATAACGCTCACAGCTCTGGGGAAAAAAATAGAAATCTTCAAACGGAAAAAGCTACTAAAATAATGGAAACCAACTACTATATAAAAGAAGATTACGATAATAATGACGGCACGGTTGGCGCAGTGGTTGAGCGTTCGGCTGCTGCGCTGCGTGTCGCGGGTTCGATCCCCGCACGGAACAAATATTTGTATGACCTGCAGATAGTTGTTCCGGGTCTGGGTGTCTTGTGTATGTGAATTTACATGTTTGTGAACGCACCCACGATACAGGAATATTCCTAGTGTGGGGCAACGTTTTTTTTTTTCAAAAAAAAAAAAAAAGATTACCCGCAACATGTTTTGGAAAAAAGAAGAGAGTTACAAGAACAATTAAAATCAGAAAGAGCGAAAGGAAACAGAGCAGTAATCAAATATGACAAATTGGTAATATTTAAAGACCCGGAACACCTTCCTACCCCAGAAAACAACAAAAAAAGGTTTCTTTCTGCTTCCCCTCGAGAAAAGCAGATCAGTCAGAATCACCCAACCCTTAGAACACAAGTTAACAAGAAAACCAAAACAACCCCTTTGAATTTTGCGCCCTCAAATTTTTCCAATCGTTCTGAAAGAATAGCGAAACCGGGCCTTCTGAATTATTTAGTTAATAAAACTCCTACAACTAACCAAACACAACATAACAAAAATGAAACTAATTAGCAATCAGAGCCCCTCTCAAAAAAACAGAAATAACAAGTATAGAAAAGGACAACACAAAACATCTTCCAATCCGGTTGGTCACCGAGAAAGATTATGACCACCACCCTCCAAGGAATGTATCTACCAATACTAAACATAAGAATAGTCTTAGAAAGAAGCTCTATGTGGCAACATACAATGTCAGATCTCTATCCTCTTACGAGCGACTGATAGAGCTGCAGGAAGCCTTAAACAGCGTGAAGTACGATATAGTTGGCATATCAGAGGTCAGACGCCTTGGCAGTAAAATAGAAGAATATGAGGACTTCATTCTGTGTCATATGGGAGAAACTCCAGGAAAACACGGCGTCGGCTTTCTCACAGATATATCTTTAAAAAAATACGTAGAAAGCTTCACTGGAGTCACAGAAAGAGTTGCATTATTGAATCTAAATATAGAAGAATATAGCATAAGCATTATACAAGTATACGCGCCTACAGAGTCAGCGCATGAAGAGGAGATCATTGAATTTTACAAATCAGTAGATAAAACCATAGAGCTCGCCCATAAAAACTTAATTATAATGGGAGATTTCAACGCAAAGATTGGTCAACCCCTTAAAGATGAATATTTGATAACAAAAAGATACGGGTATGGACAAAGAAATGAAAGAGGACAGAAACTGATAAACTACGCTTTAGAAAATAAACTATCGATTATTAACACGTACTTCAAGAAAAAACTAAGTCGTAGATGGACGTGGCGATCTCCAAACGGACAGTATAAAAACGAAATAGACTACATAACAACCAATCAGCCAAAAATATTTCATAATATAGAGATATTAAATTTAAATTATCCAGCAGACCATAGATTAGTCAGAAGCACAATTATACTTTCAAAACCAAAAAAGAGTAGAGTGACATATTCAAACGAACAACAAAACAATCTACAAAATATCGAAGAAATAAATGAATACCAAAACAATCTAGAATACCAACTGTCATCCTGCCCCAAAACGTTCAAAACTGTTATGATTCACTGATATATGCTATAAAACAAAGCATGAAAACCGCAATATCAACAAGCCAATCCCCTAAGAAACATAAAGTTTTATCAGATGGGACATTACTGCTTTTAAAGAGAAGGCAAGAACTTCAAAAAAACTAACAAATCCCGTACCCAAAAAAACGAACTTAGTGCTCTATATAAATTAACGAGCAGATATATCAAACTTGATTACAAAAACCACAGGGCTAAAACTATAGAAAAACACCTAATGCAAGATGGAAGCCTTAAGAAAGCAATCAAGGAACTTCGAACTAACAGAACTTGGATCGAGAGTTTGAAACAGATGGGGAGAACATCGTACAAACACAAAGACATCATCAATATTGCAACAGAATTCTACCGAGACTTGTACAACGCCAAATTGGATTGGATTGAAATCAGATAAAAGCCCAGGCTCGGATAACGTCACCAACGAGGCTATAAGGTACGGTGGAACTCTACTAGCCACGGCACTGGAGCACCTATTTAATCTCATCTTAAAAACGGCTATCATACCGACGCAATGGTCTGAATCAAACGTAATTCTACTCTACAAGAAAGGAGACTCACATGACATTGGTAACTACAGACCTATTAGCCTTTTACCAACTCTATACAAATTATTTTCTTCGATTATTAATAAGCGAATAAGTGAAACGCTAGACAAATGGCAACCCGTAGAACAAGCAGGCTTTCGCAAAGGTTTCTCTACAATAGACCACATCCACTCATTGGAATTAGTTATTGAAAAATATCAGGAAAGACAGAGACCGCTCTACATCGCTTTTGTCGACTATTTGAGTTTGATACAATATCTCATTCAAGTATCTGGGAAACTTTAAAAGATCAAAAAGTAGAAAAGAAATACATAGAAGTTATAAGAAATGTATTATGGTAACTGTACTAGCAAAGACAAAATGGAAACAACTGGCCATAGTTTTCCCATAAAGAGAGGAGTAAGGCAGGGTGACCCATTATCGCCAAAACTTTTTACAGCTGTACTGGAAAATATCATAGGCAAACTGGACTGGAAAAAGTGCGGTTTGAACATTAATGGCAAATACCTAAGTCACCTGAGATTCGCAGACGACATCGTATTGTTATCAGAAACTGGCTGTGGCCTGCAATATATGTTCGAGGCACTTCAAGTAAATAGCAAACAAGTAGGTTTAGAGATGAACCTTTCAAAGACAAAATCCATGACAAACAGCATCAAGAAATGTATCAGGATAGAGAACGAGCCGCTAGAATACGTGGACCAGTATACCTATCTTGGTAAGCAAGTAAGTTTCAAAAACAACAGTAATGACCTTGAGATAGAGCGTAGACTTAAAAACGCATGGAACAAATATTGGAGTTTGAAGGAAGTTTTTAAAAGCAGCATGCCAATAAAGTTAAAAAAGAAAACTATGGACTCGTGCACTCTGCCCTCTTTAACGTACGGCTGTCAGACGTGGAAGTTTACGAGGAAAATCAAAAACAAAATATGTTCCTGCCAGAAAGGTATGGAACGTAGTATGTTGAATATAAAGAAAATGCACAAAGTAAGACATACAAAGATAAGAAATTACACTAAAGCAATAGCGCTGACATATGCCCAAACCTTAAAATTCAGATGGGCCGGCCATGTTACCCGTTATGTGGATAATAGGTGGACCATAAATGTTACCAAATGGAAGGGCCCGCCAGGCAAACGCCGAGTAGGAAGACCCAACACGAGATGGGAGGACGATATAAAGAAGATCGCAGGATCAGACTGGTTACTGACATCACAAAATAGAGAGAAATGAAAAGCCTTCGAGGAGGCCTTTATCTGAGATGGGGTCCATGCTAATTTGAACATTATACCAATCTAGTAATAATTAATTACAAATATAATATTACTAAAACAAAGACCAATTCTTTTTTACAATATAAATATCACTAAATTGTACTTTATACAAATAATAATAACAAGAAAAAAATAATAATTATATAATAGAATATATAATTAGAGTATTAGTATTAATATCATGATATAAATGAATGTGAATTAAATGTTGAATCGAAATTTACTATATTTTATTGAAATTGAATTGTTACATATTTTTTAAAGTAAAAATACTGTAAATAAGTAGATGTTATAATTTTTGTTGCATGGAATAAAAGGCTTTTTTATTTTATTTTATTTTTATTTTATTTATTAACTCGGGGCGCCCCGCGGACTCTCCGTCCCCTTACCGGCCCATTGTGCTGCTCGACGAGGTGGGCAAGCTCTTAGAAAGAGTAATTGCAGACCACCTCGTCGGGCAGCTGGTGCGGGTGGGGCCGGCTCTGGCGGAGAGCCAGTTCGGCTTCCGCAGGGGGCGTTCCACGGTGGACGCAATAATGCGCGTACGAGCCCTCACGACGGGGGATGCAGTGGCCCGGGTTTTTTTTTTTTTTTTGGGGGGTGGGAAATCATCTCATGACTTCTTCCGCTCTAGGGTGGAGCGGAAGGGTGTGTCAGACTCTTACTGACTAAAACCCACCCCTGTTCCTCCCTGCCCTACGCGCCCGGGGGCGAGGTAACTCTTTCGAATTTATCCTCCACCCCCGGGCAAGTGGCCCGGGGTAGGGTCGTCTTGGCGGTGTCTCTGGACATCGCGAATGCCTTCAACACCCTGCCCTGGAGTTGCATAGTGGAGGCACTCCGGTAGCACCGGGTGCCGCCCTACCTCCGTCGCGTGGTCGAGGCATATTTGACGGACAGGGCCGTTATCTACCCCGGTCGCCAGGGAGAATGGAATCGGCGAGAGATATAGTGCGGTGTTCCACAGGGATCAGTCCTGTGACCGCCTCTGTGGAACATCGTGTACGACTGGGTGCTGCGCGCCGACCTCCCTAGCGGCATCAGCGTAAATTGCTACGCTGATGACACACTGGTCCTGGCGCAGGGGAGGTCGTACCAGGCGGCGGCCAACTTGATGTCACGCGGTGTTGCGACAGTCGTTGAGAGGATCCGGCAACTGGGACTCGAGGTGGCATTGCACAAGTCCGAGGCCATGTGTTTTCATGGTCCTCGGAATGCGCCACCGTCGGGTTCCCAGATAATGGTAGGAGGGGTTCACATCGGCGTCGAGAGGACGATGAGGTACCTGGGTCTCGTTCTCGACAGCCGGTGGAACTTCGTCGAGCATTTCCGACGTTTGGCTCCCAGATTGGAGCGGGGCTGTGCTGCTCTGAAGCGGCTCCTACCCAATCTGGGGGGTCCAAACGCCTCCTGCCGGAGGCTCTATGCGGGGATCGTGCGGTCCATGGCCCTTTACGGAGCACCGGTGTGGGCGTGTTCAATAAGGCGGCGACCAGCTCGCCGGTTGAACGCGTCCCAAAGGGTCATGGCCATTCGGCTCATCCGCGGATACCGCACGGTCTCCTGTGAGGCGGCGAGCCTCCTTGCCAGACTGTCGCCATGGGATCTAGAGGTCAGGGTCCTCGCGCTACTCTGGGAGTGGCGTGAGGAGGCCAAACGCCAGGGTGAAACTCTGCTACCGCGACACCTCGCGGCTCGGCGGACGGAGCTCCGGCAGGATCTCATGGCGACATGGAGACAGCGACTGTCGGAACCCAGCGCTGGGCACTCCGCCTTTGCGGCGGTAGTGCCCCTCTTTGAGAAGTGGCTGGAGAGGCGTCACGGCGTCCTCACCTTCCGCCTGACGCAGGTCCTCACCGGACACGGTTGTCGAGAGGGAATGGGAGGCAGTCTCCGCCTTCTGCGAAGCAGTAATGCTCGTGAAGGTGGAGGCGGGACGCGTGAGGGAAGCTCAACGGAGTGGCCCTCACGGCCCCGGCCGCTACCACCGCAGGAGAGGTACTGGGCGTACTGGGCGTAGGACGTCGCGAGAAATTTCCGGCCACCGTTGACCCGGGCCTGCGGACGGCGAGCAGCGGGTAGCTCGCCGTCCGATCAGCACCAGGCCCGTGAGTCGACGGCGCGTAGTATTCCACGCGCGCCTCAAAGAGATGTTGTCAGCCACCACTGACGGGGCCCATCGTGGCCGGTGCCTGCATGCCTAGGGGCAGCGGATAAATTCTGAAAATGAGTTACCGCACCCCTGGGCACTCAGGCAGGGAAGGAACAGGGGTGGGTTTTAGTCAGTAAGAGTCTGACACGCCCTCCCGCTCCACCCAGAGCGGGAGAAGTCATTAGATGATTTTCCACCCCCCCCCCCCCCACCCAAAAAAAAAAGGCGCTATTAACTGCCAACGACTTTAGTACGAGGTTAGTCGTAAAGTACACTTCACCTTCCACTCTATAAAATCCCTGCAAAGTTTCTTACCCTTTAAAACTAAAATTACTTTAGCTCAAACCTTAATTCAGCCGATCATTGATTACGCTGATGTCTGCTATCTGGATGCCACTGAGGAGCTCTTAAACAAGCTTGAGCGCTTGCAAAACCTGTGCATTCGTTTTGTTTTCGGTCTAAGGAAATTCGACCATGTTTCTCAGTTTCGCAAGGATCTCAAGTGGCTCCCTATCCGTCTTCGCAGGAACACTCGGATATTATGTCTCCTGTACAACATCCTTTGTAATCCTAAATATCCTGGCTACCTGCGTGATCGTTTTTCGTTCACTCGCCCTGCCGACGCCCCTTGTAGATCCCGCCTTAAGCATCATCTCAATTTCCCATCCCATAAAACCCACTTCTATTCCCACTCCTCTGTTCATGCGGTACGATTGTGGAACTCACTTCCACCTAATATCCGTGATTCTAAAACTGTCTACCAATTCAAGAAACTAGTCAAAGAGCATTACCTCTCCACCATTCCGTGATTAAATTTATTATTGATATTTATTTTATATTTAATTATGTATTAGGTATATTTTATGTATGAAATATTTATGTATTCTAGTCTATTTTATGTTTCTATATCTATTTATACACACTGTGTCTACATTTCTCAACCAACTTTCCAGTTGCAGGGCTGCTGGAAGAAATTTCTTTTGAAATAAGCATCACCTTTGTGCTCTTCTATCTGTATTTGTTCATTTTTCTCTTGTAATTGTTTTTGTGTGTGCATAAATAAATAAATAAACGACCTTGAGCTTTGATTGTTCTGTGCTGAGCTCAGGTAACGCGTCGTACTAGGTGGCCGACTCGGTAATAGGACTCGCCCATCAAGGAGCGCTGTCCGAAATTAGACGCATTATTAATTTATTGTAAATAAAACAATAAGTATTATACTAAAACAGGTATACTAAAATATAAATAATTAAATGATCCTTAAAATGGAGAAGGTTTCATAAATATACGCTTCATAGTTTTTGCGTGAATCTCAATTCTTTATTCGCATTAGACATAACTTTACGAATTAATTACACTATGTTATGACAATATAATTTCAAATATTCACATATCAATTTACGAAAAAATTTGTCTAGAGTAACATACATTTTTTTCATAGAAATAAGACTAGTCGTTTACACGTGATATTCAATTTAAAATCATTAGAAGTCGTATAACTGCGCCATATCTGGGCCGCGCGTCAGCCGGGCCGAGTGCTGAGTCAATGCCCAAAGTCATAAATTTAAACAGACACTAGTTTTTCGTTCAGGTGGAATATTGACCACTTTTTAACCGACTTTCGAAAAAGGAGGAGGTTTATGTTCGACTGTACGTATTTTTTTCTTTTTTTTTTATGTATGTCCGCCGATTTCTCCGTCCGTTTTGAAACGATTTTCAAAATTCTTCTTTTGTCCGAAAGAATATACTCCCGAGGTGGTCCCATATAAATTTTATCGAAATTGCTTGAGCACTTTTTGAGAAACTGAACAAAAACGAAAAATACGCAAGCCTAGATGACGTTTTGGTGTTCTCCAATTACGACTATGTTTAAATTCCACGTTCCATGTTATTGAGGTTTTTAGTTCTGAGGTATAACAACTAAAAAATGAAAAAAAAACCAAACTTCAAAAAAGAAAATACACTAAAAATTAAAAAATAACTTTAATTTCGGAAGTCGGTGTCAAATAACGAAGAAATAAAATACAAACACCGACTGCCGAAATTAAAGTTGTTTTTAATTTTTAGTGTATTTTCTTTTTTGGAAGTCGGTTGATTTTTTTTGACCGAAGACGAAACTCGAGCCAAAACTGGCCGAAACCGAAACATTTCAAATGTATTCCAAAAAATAAAGTAGTTATTAGAACAAGCCGTCTTGTCTATCAATAAATTAAAGATTTTTATTAAGTAGAATATCTAAATCCGAATCCCCGTACAGCTATCGTGTATTCCTTAATCCAGTAATCCGAGGAACGTGACTAACGGGCGAAGTCGCGTTATTTATTTATATTACTCGCTCAGACATGTCACAAGAGATTTAACGAGTTAATTTTAACACTATATTGCTTTCATATGTACCTATGTACAATTTTATTAATCACTCGCTTTTTCTCGCGGCTACGCCACACCAAGTATTTTAGGAAGAAAAGTAACGGTATATTAGCGGTGTTACTTCCTGCCAGGGTCCCCGGAGTGATCTTAGTAGTTACTGCGGCCCCTGACCTGGTACCTGAAGGAACAGGGGTGGGTTTTAGTCAGTAAGAGTCTGACACGCCCTCCCGCTCCACCCAGAGCGAGAGAAGTCATAGGATGATTTATAAAATCACTTTAAAAATAAATAAGATTGCCAGATAGATTGAGGACGACTGTCAGGCCGAGAGGCGCGGGTGAAATTTATAATAATGTAATAGTATGTGAATAGGATTAAATCTTAGATCTACTCTCAAATAAGTATATCATTCATGTAGGTGCCCCAGTCTTCAGTCAAAATTAGTGCAGAGTTTTTGGCGGGATTTTTTCGAGTGAAGATTGTTGACTGTTTTAATTTTATTCGCAAATTAATGCCTAGTGGATATTGTGATGTAAAATTGTGTGTCAAGTTCTACGCAACTAAACAAGACAATATGTGGAATCATTGAAACGGGAGCGAACTCGGTAAAATAAAGGTGATAATTTTATCGTACCTAGACTACCTCAGCAAAGCTTGCCGAGAAGGCTGACTCGACACATTTACTGCAAAATAATGAAAAAACATTAGAATGTGTTACATCCGCATTCTAATGGAAAACAATGTGACTGTATTCTATTATACATATACATACATACAAACTTAACATGATATTGGTCCATCAAATCATTAATTATTAGATTGATCGTGTATAATAATTTGAATTAAAAAATTCAGAACTAAAGCTAGCCGCTGACTTGCGATTTTTGTCACAGTGACTTTTTGTCACTGTCACCTACTGTCACTCACGATGCGCCCACTTGAAAAGTTACTGGGCAACAAAACGCGCTCAAGTGACAAAAAGTCGCCTTGTAGTAATGTACAGGTCGGGTGGTCGGGTGACAGTCACCTAGGAATTATTTGTCACCGTATTGTCATATCACCATAATCAGCGCACTCCCATGTATCTTCATAGCACTCGACTAGGTAACAAAAAGTCACAGTGACAAAAATCACAAGTCAGCGGCTAGCTTAAGTAAGTACTTAGTTCTGAACTAAGTACGTATAACACGACAGATGTTATATGTTATGTATTGATGGAATTTTCGGAAATGTGATGATTGCCGAGGGACATCGCATTTCAGACAAGTGTCTTTCTACTACCTACTAAAATTAGCGCAACACCATTCACAGACAATTTACCTACTCCAACTAAATTAACACACAAAAAAATCTCGCGCCTAAAACTAAAAGGTTGATTTAACATATGCGCGTGCGTCTCCCGAGCTGTTAATATACTGTGACAGCGCCCCCCTCGGGATCCATTGCACTTTAAGTACAATTAAATAACGTGACATTTTGAAGCTCTCAGGAACTGTCACGTTGGATATTCGATGGCGTGAAATTCGGTAAATATAGATTTGTTGAAATGGTGTTAAATTTTATCCTATTAACCACTGAACCCAGGCAGGCGCTTTACTTTGTGTAAACTAAATTATCACTACTGCTCTCAAAACGGTGAAGGAAAACATCGTGATGTCCTAGAAAAAATTCGAAGACTTGTGACATCCTCCAACCCGCATTGGGCCCGCGTGGTGGATTACGGCCCACACCCTCTCACAGAGAGGAGGCCTGTGCCCCAGCAGTGGGAACATTACAAGGCTAATTATGCTTAAGCTTCTCAAATATCTAATCCTAAATTGCCATAAAATCAGACAAATTACCCCTTTTAAACTTTGAAAGCAACGACACGTGACTTAAAAAGTAAAACAAAACACAAGCGACATCCTTTCTTGATTTAATTCAAATTGATATACTTTCTGAGTATTTCTCACAGAGCATGGAATCTCTGCGCTGGCCCTGGCAGTGAACAGAGACGCCTTTATTAATAAATATTCGTGCCCATGTAATTTGCGCTGGGACCTAACATGACGTCTTAAAATCATCATAATTCTGTGTGTGAGAAAGGGATAGTGCTATTCGTCTTGTAAGCATCGTCTTTCTCTCACACCGGAATCATGATGGTTTCTTTGTCATCGTAACTTAATTTCAGGTGTCATAACCATAGTCGGAATAGCTTATTTGACTGTGGTGTTTATTTTTGTACAAAATGTTATTTGATACAACACACTTTTTTTTTTAAACGACTTCCAAAAGGAGGAGGTTATCAATTCGGATGTTGAATTTCTTCTGAAATGGTCCATAGATCTGATGATGTGTTTCGGAGACAGACAACGGAACTCTTCAAAAAATGACAGCAAATCTACTGCGATTGCTGCTATCGCCTAGCTATCCATTGTTAACACAATTTAATGAAGAAACACAACTAAAGAGTGAAAAATAAAAACTTTTTACCAAAAAAACAGAAACCGACTTCTAAAAAAAACAAAATTTGCAAAATAACTATAATTTCGGCAGTCAGTGTCAAAAACCGAAGAAACAAAACCGAAAACACCGACTTCCGAAATTAAAGTTATTTTGCACTTTTTGTTTTTTTTGGAAGTCGGTTCTATTTTTTTATAAAAAAAGTTTTTTTGTATAACAGCAATAAAATTGGTTATTATATGAAGCAACTATTAGCATTTGAAATATTGGTATAAGGAAGAGTGGGAGCGTGGTGGGGACATCTCGCTATCTCTTTTGTACGCGTGTAACCTAATGGTGGTAACGTCATACGTCAGTGGGTGCATCCTTTTTCTGTGTCTAACTTATTTAATTTTGAACGGAATTGAAAAATTCTATCTATTTTCGATTTTGGATAAAGTTTATTTTTTGATATAAATGATTTAAAAAAAGTGTGTGTGTACTTATGTACGCACGTAAGAAGTTATACTTTTTTGGCGTAACAAGATAAAAAACCAAACTGTCACAAAGTTTACAAAAGGAAAACAATCATTCTTCATGAACCACAGACCATAGCTAACTTCAGGGTGGTGTCGGTTCTAGCTAACTTCAACCTGTGAATTTTGTGTGACAGTGATGCGCACGCATCTTAATATTTCATTTTTTCATAACGCGCCTAAAGAAGAATAACTTCAAAAATTAAGTAAACTTTTTGCTTGATTGAGTCAACTTATTGCCGTCAATTTCTATGAGTATTGACGCTTGGCTCGAATGGAAAGTTTTGACAAAGCCCTCTCTAGCAGTGGCCGTCGAGGCGTCTCAATGCTCTGTGGCATTTCTGAACGTTTCGAATAAGATCGGCTTTAAACTAAGTAATATATTGCTTTTGAAACAGGAACGAGCGTGAACGAGTGTGGCTAGGGACAAATGTAAAATTCTGAGCGGAAAATATCGACGGAATTTCACTAATTTCCGCTCCTCCTTAGCAAGTTATTTATTTTCGAAAATGTCATCTGGGCGAAAAAAATTGCTCGTCCTGTTTTAATCTTAATTTTCTTTGTTTTTAGATCCCGCCCCAGCTTCACACGTGTACAAATTATACACCCAAACCTTCCTATGAATCACTCGTGTTTATTGGTGAAAACAGCATTAAAAACCGTTCAGTAGTTTTTGAGTTTATCGCGAACAGACAGACAGACGTGGCTGGGGACTTTGTTTTATTATTACTTATTTTATAGTTATTATTTATTTATAGTAGATAGGCACGCGTTTGACCACCATCTTACCTGATGGTAAGCGATGATGTGGTCGAAGATGAAGCACGCTTGCCTAGAAGCAACCTATTCATTCTTGACTTAAAGACTCCCAGGTTGTAGCTATCAGGAAACACAGACTCCGGTAGGGAATTCCACTCCCTAGCTGTACGCACAATGAATGTGTTCTCAAAACGCTTTGTGCGTGTGGATGGGATGTTCACAATGTACCGGTGGCACATCGCCGTACGTCTTGTGGTCCGCCGATGGAATGGTCCGCCGTACGTCTTGTTCTTCATAAGAACCTTCTTGAGACAACAAATAGTTTATAAAAAAATCATCCAAATTGGTTCAACCGCTCTCGAGTTTTGCACTTAGCAACACATTTAGTCATTCATTTAGTTTTATTATTATTATTATGATGTTTTTAAACTTCGTTTTTCTCAGGTTAAAACCTGGTATTTGCTAGAATCTCACGGGTGTGAACCAAGGTGAGATCCTAGTTATTTCTTTCAGATGGTAAATTGCTTTGTACTGCAGTGACATTGTTATCTAAATCTAGTTGTAAAAATTTTCTAACTATTCGGCAAGTGTTTAATATGGCAGCTTTTTGTAGTGTTAGGTATGTGTATTTGGATAGATTGAGTGCATTAAAACTATTAAATATTTGTTTCGGAATAACACCAGTTGTTGATACTACTATTGGCACTATTGTGACTCTATTCATTTTCCAAACTCTCGTGATTTCCTCTTGTAACTCTGTGTACTTCCTAATTTTTTCTGTGATGGTTTTTTGTACATTGTTAGTGTTTGGGACTGCTATATCTATTATGTACGTGTGTTTGTTTTCTTTATCCACAAATGTAATATCGGGTCTGTTGTTATAAATAGTGTGATCTGTAATTATAGTGCGATCATAATATATTTTGTAAGATTCATTTTCTAAAACTGCTTTTGGTGAATATTTATAATATGGTGTGTATGGATCCTGCGTGAGTTTAAATTTAGTGGCGAGTTTTTGGTGTATGATGTTAGCAAGTTGATTATGTCGATGAGTATAGTCGTTCTGTGTTAGTGTCATACAAGCTCCTGTGATATGCTGTATTGTTTCAGGTTTGCTGTGACATTTTCTGCATAAATCACTTCTTACTTCTATTATATACTTTCTATAATTTTTAGTGTTAATGACTTGGTCTTGAATGACTAGCATTTAAAATCCTTCTGTTTCTGGGAACAGTCCACTTAATTCAAGCCATTTGTTGGAAGCTTCTTTATCTATGTGTGTTTGGTATAAATCATTAGGATGTCTGCCGTGTAGTTCTTTCTGTCTCCATTTTCTATTTATCTCTTCTATATGTCTTGCTTTATCTATTGTTTCAATATGATCTTCGCTAAGGTCTAGCGGTGTATATTTTTTATCTATATCTACGATTGTTTTGTGTAATTTACTGGTATTTTTATGCCTAATAAAAAAATGTTCTAAGTTTATGATTTGTCTTTTGTGTAAATGTGATATTTCAATTAATCCTCTGCCCCCTTCTTTTCTGGACAAAATTATTCTTTCGATTGCTGACTTAGGGTGGTGATATCTATGTTGTGTAAGAATTGTCCTAGTTTTAGTTTCGAGTGCATGTAATTCTGTTTTGGACCATTTTATGACGCCGAAAGAGTAAGTTAGTATAGGTATAGCATACGTATTTATAGCTTTAAACAAATTTTTACTGGCTAGGTACATTTTACATAATGAATGAATTCTTTTATAATATTCTTGTTTTAGTTTATCTTTAATAGTTTTGTGTTCTAATAGTCGCGCTTGGTTGTACCCTAAGTATTTATAGAGTTCTTCATTTCTCATTGCTTCTATTACTTCTTCCGAATCTGTTGAGTAATTTCCTTCCACAATCTTTCCCTTTTCTATATTAAGTTTCCGGCATTTGTCTAGTCCAAAATCCATTCTAATATCTTTCGAAAATGTTGTTGTTATGTCTAATAAACCATGTAAATCTTTATTTCTGTTAGCGTATAACTTTAAATCATCCATATAAAGTAAATGTGTTATTTGATGTAATAGAGATCTATTGTACTTGATGTCAAAACCTAGTCTAGATTCAGTTAATGCGCGAGAGAGGATGGTACACCAAGCGAGAGAGGATGGATTTAGGGCCAGACAAAACCATAGAGGGCTTAGCGAGTCCCCTTGAAATATACCCTTTTTAATTTCTATTCCGTCTATGGTTAAGTTTGTGGTTGGTGTTTGTAGTTTAAGTGTAGTTTTCCAAGATCCCATGGTGTTTTTAAGAAAATTTATTAGTAATGGGTTGATTTTATAAATATTTAGCACTTCAATTAACCATGAATGGGGTACACTGTCAAAAGCTTTTTTGTAGTCGATGTATGCTATGTATAAGTTTTTCTTGCTTTCTGAACGTGTTTTAAAAGGGTTGAATCAATAATTAATTGTTCCTTGCAACCCATATGCCCTCGTCTACAACCTATCTGTTCTTCAGTTAAAATGTTGTACTTTTCAGTGTGTTTAATAATTTTATTAGTAATGCAAGACGTGATGATTTTGTACATAGTTGGGAGACAAGTTATTGGTCTATATTGTGAGGGATCCTGCAGGGTTCTGCTAGATTTTGGGATCATGTATGTGATTCCTTTAGTGAGAAATTCTGGCAGATTTTGATTACCTTTTAAAATGTCATTGATTTGTTCCGCTAATGTTCTATGTAGTGCGTGTAGTCTTTCTATCCAGAAATTATGTATACCATCGATTCCTGCGGCTTTCCAGTTATGCGTTCTATTTATAATTGTATTTATTTCAAGTGTATCTATATCTTCAAATGGTATTTCTTCAAATGTCTCTGATCTATCTATTTCTTCTTTTATCCATCCAGCTTCTTTATTATGTTCAGCGCTGTCTGACCAGATTTTTTCCCAGAAATCTTTTAGGGTATCTGGCGATGGAGGATTTATGATTGTGGTATCGTTACCTTTAAGCTTTCTATAGAATTTATTATTATTCCGTTTATTCATTTTTTAAACATATTAATTACATTTTGAAATATTTAAATATAAAGGATAAAAAAAAACATTTAAAAATATAAAAAATAGTATCCCACCGGTATCGGGAATAGGGTCCAAGCTACCGGCGGTCAGGGCTCCAGAGAGAGGAACCGCCTGACAATGCGAGCCGTGTCCAGAAGTACTGCTTTCTGAATCAAGCCCTTGATCCAGCCGCCTAACGAGAGCCTCCTGAGGTGTTGATCGAGGCTCGTGGCTATTAAGCCATTGGCTGACACGACTATCGGTACAATGATCGCTGAGTCCACATCCCACATGTCGACAACCTCGCGAGCCAAGTCAATATACTTGATTTGTTTATCTTTCTCGGCTTTCACGAGGTTCTCGTCATGTGGGACGGTAATGTCAACAATCATTGCACGCCTCTCGATTCGGTCCACCACCACTATATCAGGCTTATTGGCTACAATAGTCCTGTCAGTGATGATGGACCGATCCCAGTACAATGAGATATGACCATTATCGAGAACTGGGTCGGGCGCATATCTGTAGTACGGCACTTCCGATTCCACAAGAGAGTACTTCAGAGCAAGTTGCTGATGGATAATCCTGGCTACAAGGTTGTGCCTGTGCAAGTACTCACCGTTAGCTAGACGAGAACAACCAGAGATTATGTGGCGGATTGATTCTCCCGGAAGATGACATGCCCGACATATGTCAACCGTGCCGTCCTTCACAATAAATCTGCGGTAGTTTTTCGTCATGATAACTTCGTCCATAATTGCACAGACAAAACCTTCGGTTTCCCCAAAGAGGTCACCGACACGCAACCAGGTTACGGACGCTAGTTGGTCTACATCGGACCCATGTAGGGCCCGGAAAAAGCGTCCGTGAAGTTCCTTACTCTGCCATATTTCCCTGCGACCGTTAGTGTCAAGCACTAGAGGTTTGCGCCAGTTCTCGTTAGCCAAGGAGAGTGGGGTAAGGCCCTTGTCCACCGCCACTACATCTCGATGCATACCCACGTCAGCAGCTAGGAAATATTCCCTCAGACTGCATACCTCGCGGTTGTGTAGGGTCTTAGCATTTAAAAAGCCTCGGCCTCCACACTTCCGCGGAATATACAGTCTCATCACTGACGAACGTGGGTGATGCATTCGGTATGCAGTTAGTAGTGTACGGACCCGCCTATCCAGGGTGTCAAGTTCTGTTTGAGTCCATTTGAGTACGCCGAAAGAGTACATCAATACTGGCATGACCCAACCGTTGAAGGCGCGCACCTTGTTTCCGCCCGATAGAAGGCTATTAAATACCTTCTTCAGGCGGCCAAAGAAGCGCTCCCTCAACGATTGCTTCATGTCAGCAACATTGATACCTAACGCTTCCGACATACCCAAATACTTATAGGTTTCGGTTGGAGAGAGGGATCTCAGGTTTATGGAATCCGAGAGTTGTGTTCCCACGGATTCCACAATCTCCCCTCGCTTTACATGCATGACTGCACATTTGTCCACACCAAACTCCATCCTGATGGCACTACTGAAGGTTTCAGTTACCTTCAGTAGCTCCATCAGCTGCAGATTGTTGGGGGCAAAAAGTTTCAGGTCATCCATGTAAAGGAGGTGAGATATTACCTGATCACCTCTCTTCAACCGATAGCCTAGCCCTGAAGCCTCCAGCAGTGTGCTTAGAGGGTTCAAGGCTAGGCAAAACCAAAGCGGACTCAAACTGTCACCCTGGAATATACCCCGCTCGATCCTTACCGGTTCGCTATTCCTCTGGATATTTCGACATCCTGGATAGCGAAGGACCGTCCTCCATTGCCTCATACACGACATCAAGAAGGTGCGTAGCATTGCATCAACTTTATACAATTCCAGCACCCTCATGAGCCATGTATGAGGAACTGAGTCATAGGCCTTCTTATAGTCTATCCAACATGTCGACAGATCCTTTCGGGAACGCCGAACCTGCTGGCTAATGGTTATCGGGAACGCCGAACCTGCTGGCTAATGGTTATTATTTTTAAACATAGATTTTCAATTCCTATGAGTCTTCTTATGCCAGTTTTCAGTTCACTTACACTCTTTCGGACCAAATTTCGATCATAGTGGCCAATCTCGTCTGAGATTAACCAGGTATACTAGAGATATTATACAGGGTGTAACGGAAAGGTGTGGTCATATTTTAAGAACCGGTTCTGCCCATGGAAATGAACGACTTTCTCTAAGAAAAAATAGAATTTTCGCAAAATTAAATATTTGAGTAGGTATGGGAGGTAAAAAATTTTTTGAGAATTTTCTCAGATTTTCTTGAAGAAAGTCGTTCAGTGAAAATCACGCTTTTTAAAGCATACTGCCAATCTTTTTACGCCTGCAGCCTGTGGGTCAGTTATTAGCAGCGGGCATAAAGCGACTTGTGTGTCCATTATAATAATGCACTCAGGGTACTGTTGGGGCTGCCATGGCGTTGCAGTGCGTCAGGGATGTTTGCTGAGGCGTGGGTGGATGGCTTTGCCGCTATCGTCAGGAAAAGATGCGCATCCCTACTTGCTCGCGTTCGTGGCAGTACCAACACTATACTGGGTGTTTTTGCTGGTAGGTGGGAGTCCCCCATGCTGCAAAGGTGGGTGCGGCTTCATGCCGTAAAATAATTTTATTGGCAATACTAACAATAACTCTTAAGGGGCCTTTTACAGTCCACTAGCGCCGCCAATCGAAAAAATGTCATAACTCGTAAATAGAATCAAAAATACAAAATGTGGTCTATTATTAGTGTAGAAAAGGCAATAACGTAATTTTATAACACATTGTCAACACTTGAAATATAGCTGTTTAGCTAAATCGTGCATTTGTAACAAAAACGGCCGTTTATGTTTTGAATGCACGATTTAGCTAAACAGCTATATTTCAAGTGTTGATAAGGTGTTATACAATTACGTTATTGCCTTTTCCACACTAATAATAGAACATATTTTGTATTTTTCATTCTATTTACGAGTTATGACATTTTTTCGATTGGCGGCGCTAGTGGACTGTAAGAGGCCTCTTAAGTACATTGTTACTAACAAAATATGGACCTGTTCTGAAATGGTTATTATTATTATTATTAAATCGATGGGCCGATGCAGTTCTTAAAATACGACCACACCTTTCCGTTACACCCTATATGTAGTGCAGAAGCGTGTGCGCAGACACAGGTGTACTCTCGGTTCCTTTGCTCTCATAGTCCGATGAGACGCCAATCCGACACGACCAGGGAGAGATCAGGGACCAACGACTTTTCTTGCTTTCCGAGGCACGAGGGTGTCACACCACAACTTCTAAACTGGGCTGCTTCTTAGAAAAAAAAAAGAAAAAAAAAAAAAGAAAAAAAAAGAAGTCGACTATGAAATCTCTTGATTTCATAGTCGACTTCTTTTTTTTTAAAATGGACCCGACTTCCAATTAAAAGGTTTTTATTTTATACTTTTCTTACAAGTTGTAGGTCGTGAGTTCAAACACAGGCAGGCGTTTTACCCTGTGTAAATTATTTCATCACCACTGCTCTCAAAACAGTGAAGGAAAACATTGTGAGGAAACCGGCATGTCCTAGAACCAAAAATTCGAAGACATGTGACGTCCACCAACCCGCGTGGTGGATTACGGCCCACACCCTCTCACAGAGAGGATGCCTGTGCTCCAGCAGTGGGGACATTAAAAGACTGATGATGAACATGCCATGATGATGATGAACTAGTGGTTCTCCATTATTTTTCTTTAACAACACCATACGTTCGCAGCAATCGCGAGTCATTTGCTGTTAGTAATTGAAGAGTTCCACTGTCTATCTCCGAAAATCTTCATGTGATTCTCATGATTCACACCTTTAATTAATGCCTAAATATTTTGAGCGAACACTGCGCTTATTTGCTTAGGTGATACCAACGTTTAGACGTCGCTTCGTGTTCGTGAAAACGGGCAGTTTCTAACAAACTGAAGTCCAACTACAAAAAAAAAAAACACCCGACACACAAGCTCAATACAAATAATAATAATATCTTTTACTAAAACATTAATAAAACAATATGTCATCCCAGTCAAAATAACTCTTTCATTTATTTATAGACCAAAGACTTTGGATATTTTTTATGTTGTCTGTGGTATATCGGGTCGGTTGTTGTCAATCGTCCGTGCCTAATAAGCTCTGTGGCTCAAAATTAGCCATTCACTTCATAACATGGCTTATTTTTGTTGCTTTTTCTTCTGTTTTATTAATGAAAAGTATCAGGGACTCGTGTCTAAATAATTACAGTCGCACAGGTCGATCTTTAACGTTAAGCAATGCTTGCTATAGGCGGCAGTGACCTCTCGCGCCCTGCCCTGGTTCAGGCCATGGTACGGAGCGAGAGGGAATGGGAAGCCATCTCCTTCTTCTGCGAAGCAGTAATGCTAGGGAAGGCGGAGGCAGGACGCGTGAGGGAGACTCAACAACGGAGACGCCCTCACGCTCTCAGCAGCAGCCGCCTCAGGAGACGCCTGGGACTTCCGGCGCCGCGAGATGATCTCCGGCCACCGTAGACCGGGCCTGCGGACGGCGAGTAATGGGTAGCTCGCCGTCCGATCAGCACCAGGCCCGAGAGTCGACGGCGCGTAGTGTTCCATGCGCGCCTCAAAGAGTTGTCAGCAATAGGGACGGGGCCCGTCATGGCCGATGCCTGCCCGGGGGTTGAGGATAAATTCGAAACCGAGTTACCTCGCCCCCGGGCACTAAGGGCAGGAAGGACCAGGGGTGGGTTTTAGTCAGTAAGAGTCTGACACGCCCTCCCGCTCCACCCAGAGCGGGAGAAGTCATTGGATGATTTCCCACCCCACAAAAAAAAAAGGAATACTAGGTTCGTGGATGGGTGACCATTATGACCAATCATTACATACCGAGATGCCTCCGTGCCTCGGAAAGCACGTTGAGGTGTCTCGGGTAGTCACCGTGGCTGGCACAGGCAACTGAAGGAACAAGGGTGGGTTTTAGTCAGTAAGAGTCTGACACGACCTCCCGCTCCACCCAGAGCGGGAGAAGTTATTTGATTATACCCACCCAATAAAACTAAAAACTCTCCAGGGTGTCTTTTGTAGAGCTTTAACAGTCTTTACGCCCGAGAGTCTGACTCTCAGTCTTGCCAAGGGTTATCGTGCGTGTTACCCAGTTACTGGGTTGTGGAGGTCAGATAGGCAGTCGTTCCAAGTAAAACTCTGGTATTCAGCTTCATCTGGTTAGACTGGAAACCGAGCAAATGTAGGAAAGACTAGGCAGATTGATTATTTATTTTTAACCAATGAATTATATTTTTACCAAAGAATAATATACCAGGAAAAGTTTTTATTGCCTATTAGTGTTCTAGGCTAAGATGAGTGGAATGGGACGATAAAAAATAATTTAGCGTCAGTCTGACGGTCACTGATAATTTTCTCCTAGAAACGATTGACCATGCCCTATGAAATAAAGACCAGACCGACTTAAAATTAAAATAAATATGTAAAAAAAACTTTTTTACAAATAAAAAAATAACTTTAATTTCTGAAGTCGGTGTTTGTAGTTTTATTTCCTCGTTATTTGACACCGACTTCCGAAATTAAAGAACTAAAAACCCCAATAAAATGGAACGTGGAATTTAAACATACTCGTAATTGGAGAAAACAAAAACGTCATCTAGGTATAGGTATTTTTCATTTTTGCTCAGTTTCTCAAAAAGCGCTGAATTTCGATAAAATTTCTTTTTTTTTTTCATTTATTTATTAGTTTTTTTTTTTTTTTTACCTCGGGAGTATATTCTTTCGGATAAAAAAAGAATTTTGAAAATCGGTCCACAACTGACGGAGAAATCGGCGGACATACATTAAAAAAAAAACATACATACTGACAACTCTTTGAGGCGCGCGTGGAGCACTACGCGCCGTCGACTCTCGGGCCTGGTGCTGATCGGACGACGAGTTACCCACTACCCTACAGTCGAACATAGAACCTACTCCGTTTTCGAAAGTCGGTTAAAAATTATTTAATTATGTCAATGTAAAATTTTGTTTTAGATACGGGCTGAGACTGTGTATTTCTTAATGAAAACTGGGTTTGAATCCATGATCCTAGGTTTAGTATTTGCGCTTGCGCAAACTAGACTGTAGAAACAGTCCACTACTTGTTAGATAAGTAGGTACCGACTCTATTTTTAAGCGCCGAAAAGATCAAACGTAAAAAATCTCCACAGAAATACAATATTCAATCAAAATAAATTACAATAATACAACTTTTAATATCCCAATAGTTTATTCGTAATAACTTTTAAAAAAAAACGAAAAATGTCAAAGTGACATACACTTTGACAGATTTATGCGACACTATCATAATATTTAAGGCTGGTAACACTAGCGGTACAAACGGCGCATATAAAAATAAATCGTGTCGCGTTTGAGAGACGTTGTAAATTTGTTTTTATGTGAAATTAAGATGTATGTCGTATTTTCTTGAGTTTATCGGTTGAGTGGTGTATTTTTAGTCTTAAACCTAGTTTAGACTGTGAGACATTTTGTTGCAGTTTTTGTTGGTATCGCTTATTCACTTTCATACGTTAGTAGTTACCAAGGGGTTTTTTAGGGGATTTTTCTGAGTGATGTTCAGAGGCTGTTTTAATTATTAGCAAATTGATCCCTTTTTATTTTCGGGGGTTTGGAAATCATCCAATGACATCTCCCGCTCTGGGTGGAGCAGAAGGGCGTGTCAGACTCTTACTGACTAAAACCCACCCCTGTTCTTTCCCTGCCTTGACTGCCCAGGGGTGCGGTAACTCTGTTTCGAATTTATCCACAACCCCTGGGCAGGAAATTGATCCCTAGTATTGTTAATAAAATTGATGTAGTTTTGTGTCTCAAGTGTCTGCGCAACGCAATATGTGGAATCATTTAAACCGGTGCGATCTTAGTAAAAATGAAGTTGAAATTTTCATTGAAGTATTGTCAACCTCGCGAAGCTTGCCGAAGTCTTTTTTTTATTTTTTGGGGTGGGAACTCGTCAAATAACTTCGAGGTGTAGCGGGAGAGTGTGTCAGACTCGTAACTGACTAAAACCCACCCCGTGTTCCGTCAGTTGCCTGTGCCAGGGCAAGCTAACTCTTTCAACCTGTGGAATATCGCTACGTCCCCGCAAGGGGGCGCGGCGGGCGGTGCAGGCATGGCCTCTTACCGCAGTTTCGATGATGTGCCTGTCAAAACAGGCACTGCGTTTTGGTGGCCAATATAGGCCGCGGTTGATGACAGGCGCATATACGCTGCCTGTCTTTCACAGACCCGCGACACTGTATAAATATGGACAGTATGGAAACTAAGCCTATTTGTTGAGATAATTACCTACGCTCCATTAGAGAGCTAGGGCTGTCACTCTTAATGTTTGGAAAAACATTCTGTGGAAGATGCTTCAAAATTGCCGCGCAATTTGAAAAACATTAAGATATCCCACAAAGGCCCGTACCCTTTTTTTTTTTTCACGTCACGCAAAAATTTTCATGGTTTTCGAGGGTGTTAAAGTGAAGTCAAAATGCGCGGCGTTCGGCCGATAGCTAGTTAACCCTGCGGCAGCACACCTTACCGCGTTTCAACCTGAAAATGCGTGTGATGTAAATGAAAAACCATGAACATTTTAAAAAAACGTCATTATTTTTCATAATTAAATCATTATTAGGTACCTTTTAAGATCAGCAGGGAGTTTAAAAAACGAAAGTCCCGGATTTGAAGAAGCCGAGTTCATACAACACAACATTGCTGCTATGCTTGGTGAACATTGATTATAGGAAGCGTGCAGGAACTATAGACGGCGCCACATAAATGTCAATGTCAAGTATTTCTACAATACAAGTTGCGCATTTCACTCAATAGATGGCAGTCTACGTTACGCGTGCTGCATGTGTGCATGATGCGTGTGTGTATATATGACACAGAAATGTCAATGACAAGTTTTTAAAGGGTAAAAGTTTCGAATTTACTCCACCAGATGGCACAGACTACGCAGTGCACGTTCCCTATAATAGGCACTACGTAGTACATTTTTGTTTTCCTATACGTCAAAGCAGCAATGTACTGCATAGTGCCTATCAAACTGATGTCAACTGAGTAAGTGAATACACCTGCTGGACAGGGTCACAGGAATCCGATAGACGCAAGACGCACAGGACCAGTTGTGGTGATACTTGAGGGAGGCCCATACCCAGCGGTGGACGTCTGAAATGATGATGATGATGAATATTTCCCCGCGGCTGCACTCTGGTGTTATATCTCATTGGAAGTAGCCTATTGCACTCATCTTTCTATCAATTAAAGTATACTGAAACTTAATGAGATTTCTTTTATGAAACTTAGACATTGGTGCAGATTCTGTTGTGCACAAACTAAACTTAATTTAGACTATTGCTATCTTTTTCTCTCCAATAAAACAAGAAAGAGACGAACGTAAATTAGAGCTGTCAAATTTAATTGAACTAATATTTCCATACAAAATAAGGATAGGATTTAAATGTATATAAAAACAAAGTGCCAATAAACAAAATATAAAAAAGGAAAACATACTACACGCACGCCACTCGCTATGTGCGCACAGACGAACGTAAATTTATAGGTTGCTCCAAATAAACGTGCAATAACGGTCATTGACCCACCTACATTTATTGACATTTTTAATTTGAAAAACGGAATTAATGACTCAAAGCTGTCCCGAATCAACATCTCTCGTGATCCTTAACATTGTCTAATAATGAAAAACGATTTATATTTAATTGTTCAGGTACCTACGAAGAGTTATTAGGGAAAGGTCAATGTACTTTATTGCAAATTTATCTGAAACATAGTTTAGAGCTGTATTTAGTTGAACAAATATTTCCGTATAAATTAAGGGTACACGTAAAAACATGTCGACTAAAAACACGGTGAAGCGCAAGACGTAAACTAGTTTGACATTTCTAACTTAGTTCATATCTATAGCCGTACAGTTCTCGTACTGCCTTTTAGTAAAAGATAGCGATTCTCTAATTTTAGATTAGTTATTGAACAAGAGAATCTGCACAATTAACTAACACGCTATTTTACTGAAACATTAAACTCCTGTGAAGCCCCGCGACTCACCGGTGAAACGGAAAAAAAAAAAAAAAAAATCGACTGTCAACCCGGGTTGTCGTCGGGGTTCAATTTGACAACCCGGATTTGGCCGCGGGGCGTCACAGGTTAAAGTGCTAATTTTTGCTAGAGGCATAATTTGTCACCCTCCTCCCCCCATACAAGCTAAACTTAAGGCTTGGAAAAATTAAAAGCAAATTATCTTTGATTTACTTTTTCTCCAAAAATACACTACGGAAATGAGTGCCGCGAAAAATATTCCTCAGTCACGTGTGCACCCAGCTTTAAAACTAATTCACGCACGGTTTCAGCATTTTATTCAGTTTATTTACGATACCACTCGGTGTACTAATAGCCTAAGATACTGATATAAATTACAAGCTTCTACAGTTTTTAATGATAGCACGGTAACGGCCGTCTAATTGTAAATGAGTGTTATTTTGTGGGTGTATTCATTTTGTAAAAGTTTGCTTTGTGATCTAAATTTATTTTTCTTTAAAATAAATTGAGTACAGTACTTACACTGCCAGCGGTTTCGCCCGCGATGAATGTCGAAAATTATCCCAAGGAAACATCTTCATTCATCATTTCAGCCGAAAGACGTCCACTGCTGGACATAGGCCTCCCCCAAGTGTCGCCACAACGACCTGTCCTGAGTCTCGCATCCATCGGCTACCCGCGACCCTCACCAGGTCATCGGTCCACCTTGTGGGAGGCCTTCCAACACTGCGTCTTACGATACGCGGTCGCCACTCCAGAACTTTACGGCCCCATCGATCGTCCGTTCTGCGAGCAATGTGGCCTGCCCACTGCCACTTCAGTTTGTCGATTCTTCGGGCTATGTCGGTAACCTTGGTTCTCTTACGGATTTCATCATTCCTGATTCGATCACGCAAGGAAATTCCAAGCATAGCCCGCTCCATTGCCCTTTGATGAGGCCCATTGTGAGCGACCACGTTTCTGTTCCATATCTCATCACTGGCAACACGCACTGGTCATAGACTTTCGTCTTGAGACACTGTAGTATGTGGGACGAGAAGATACCGCGTAGCCTCCCGAATACCGCCCAGCCGAGTCGGATTCGAGGGTTGACCTCTTTCTCGATGTTAGTCCTACCTAACACACATGGAAACATACTCCCAAGATAAAAAGTATCCTGTGTCCTATTCCACGACGTGGTCTACTCGTGTACCAAGTTTTATCCAAATCCGTTCTGCCGATAAGACGTAAAGAGTTAACAGACAGACAGATAGAGTTACTTTCGCATTAATATTAGTTGGGAAGTATAGATTCCAGGACATGGTCTACCCGTGCGTTAAGTTTCTACCAAATCCGTTCACCCGTTTAGATGTGAAGAGTTAACAGACAGACAGAGTTACTTTAGTATTTAATGTTAGTTTGGAAGTATAAATTCCAGGACATGGTCTACAAGTGCGTTAAGTTTTGAAGAGAGAGTTCAGCCGTTTATAAGATTTGAAGAGGTAACAGACAGACAGACTTATTTTAATATTAGTATGGGTAATACTATTCGTCATTGCTATTAAGTCTATTGGTTGCAAGCGCAAGTTCTGAGTAGGTATGGGTTCTAAGTTCGATCATCGAGGAAAGTGCTATGGGGTTTTCCACTAGGAATATCGCAACGGAGTGTCTTAATTTGCGTCCATGTATAGGTAATCAGCCTACTTAATGTTCTTAAAAAATTGGTAGATATCACACGTAATTTTTGGCTCTAGAATTAAAAAAAAAAGATTTATTTTCTTTTTGTCTTTTTAAGGTAAACGCTGCCTTCGAAGAGTTGCGGATCAGAGCCAGGGCTGGGAGCGGGCGACTGCCAAAGTTGGAAATATTGCGAGCTGCCATACAACACATAGAAAGACTGCAAGCTGCTTTAAGAGCTGCTGCTGTGGTAAGCATATCGTAGCATAGATCTTAAATATAATATTACATGACACCGCGGGTCACGTTAGCTGCATGCACAGTGACCGCTGGGCAATAGTCTCCACAAAGTGGCCGCCAACATACATACTTACATACAGACTCTGAACCCCTCCTTCTGGTGCAGTCTAGTAAAACCCCACTCCACACCAGGTAGAAAACATTATAATTACTCGTCAATAATAATTTCCAAGAAACATAAAGCAACATAAACCCTCGACGACCACAGAAAACAAAAAAAAAAACTCAGCAATTAAAATGATAGGCCGTCTATATCGCGCGATTCCGTGTAGTCTATTCTGAGGCAGGCGCACGCGCACGTGTAGCGATAAATAATCCGCGGACGTGGATAAATGACGATTTAACATCGCGACACACAACACACTGTGAATATAGAAAGATATAAGTAGATAGATACATAGATAGATAGATAGTTTGTGTGTGTGCTTAGAATTAGATGTAGGGATAGGGCTAGTGTCCGACCTAAATACGATTTTTAGCCGAAACCGTAATCGAATGTTCGGCTTCCCTTCCAGTTTCGACCGAAAACGAAACTCACTTGGAAACAGAAAAACAAGCAAAAGTAAAAAAAAATGTCTTGAAAAAGTTATCAGCAGAGGTTGGAATTAGGTGGAGTTATTTATTTACACTGATTTCATACAGCGAAAGAATAAAGTGGATATGCCTCAAATCCTGAGATTAATTTTAAAGATCAGAAAAATCCCATGATTTATTAAATAAAAAAGGTATTTACTTTTACACAATTTAAACCACTGCACGCGCGACATTGCCAAATTTACATCAACGACATCAGATGTCCGAAGTTGCAAAATTCCAATGCACACACGCGCGATGTTGCCACATTTGTAGTTCACACAACATAGCTTGTGAGAACAAAAGAAAACAATAGAGGTTTTTATTATTATTTGTTTGTAATATTGTTGGCCACACGGGATTGTGCATTAGAAATCCCGGGAAGATCCATATTATTATCAACATTTCGATGCAAGTGCATAAATAACTCTACCTAATTCCGACCTCTGGTTATCAGACCATTGACAAAGCAGCCCTAACTTTCATAATAAAATACTAAATAAATTAGTAAAAGTTAGGCAGTCAGTTTATAGTTCTCTATCACAACCTTAGACTATGAAAGGTTATAGGTAGACGGAGTGTCAAAATCCAGCAATCTGAAGTACTAGAATGAGAAGCCGGTTTGTATCTGTACACGCGAAATAAGCTCACATAGACAAAATAATAATAATATTCCACAACTATCACACAACGCCATCTAGTCCCAAGCTAAGCAGAGCTTGTGTTATGGGTACTAGACAACTGATAAACATACTTATATATAAAATGAGAAGCAACCGTTACGTTCGTCAAAGTCACTCACACATTTTAACGATCCTGCTTCATTTAATGTCCAATGATGTTCCGTCTATAGCCTTTCATAGTCTAAGATCACAATCTTCAGTTCAAAGACGCTAATTTCGGTCGAGCCGATTATTCGGTCACTTTTAGGTCGAAACCGAAACTACAGCCGAAACCAGTTTAATTCGCCGAAACTGGCCCAAAACCGACACCGAACTTTCGGTCGGACACTACATAGGGTGTTTCATTTATCGAATGACAGCGTTAGGGTTGTCAAGAGACCGTGATGCCGCACCAACCCCGATTAACATAAGACAAGGCCAGGAAGATGATGCGAGGATATTCAGTTTACGAATTAGTAATAATGAGATACGATGTAATAATGAGAACGATGTCAAATTCTTTTGATAGAGATTTGGACAAATTAAATAAATATACTTTTTGACAGCCTATCTCTTCCTTTGTCCCTTGTCATCCCTTTACAGTTTCCTCAGGGATGTGCCCTAACAGGCGTTATACAGAAGGGGTTCCGGTGTGGGTTTTTAAGAAGTAACGGGGCCTCTTCATCACCAGGGTGATTTTAGTGAGGCGAGAGCGAAAGTCCAGGCGCCGTTTGAAAGTTCCTCTCCGTTTAAATAAAAAAATGTGTGTGTACTTATGTTCGCACGTAAGAAGTTATACTTCTTTGGCGTAACAAGATAAAAAACCAGACTGTCACAAAGTTTACAAAAGGAAAACAATCATTCTTCATTAACCACAGACCATAGCTAACTTCAGGGTGTCGGTTCTAGCTAACTTCAGGGTGTCGGTTTTTTGTGACGGTGTGCGCGCGCATCTTAAAAATTTACTCTCATCATTTTTCCCTAACGCGCCAAAAGGAGTATAACTTCAAAAAGAGTGACCTCTGTCTAACCCTTCTCTGAACAGGCGTGATGTTGAAGATGTTTTGTATTAAAATTCAAAGACGCGAAGTGAGTTGAAGAATTCCTCTATTTGCAGCAAATCCCGATTGTCCATTCAGGTCATGCTTATTGTAAGCATGACCTGAATCTTCTCTAATAACCTCACAACGAGGAGGCCTCAGTTCAGGATATGGGAACAATAAAGGCTGATTATGGCATGCTTACGAAAGGGTCGAAAAAAAATAATATATTATTTATTTATTATGAGCCTGTGTTGTCCCACTGCAGGGCTAAGGCCGCAAAGGCCTTTCCCTGCCACTTTTTCCGGTCTTCTGCAATTAGAAAACAAATATTTATTAAACAAGCTTCTAATTCATACACAAAATTTTATGTCTGTGCTGTTGACTGATGAAGAGTTTCTCTCAGGACTCGGAACCGTTATTTAAAATAACGTTTCTATAACGGTTAGAACAGTTCCTTGTACAACATTTTCAACATTTTGTTCGGAACGAAAAGGAAATGAGAACGCTTTCAAAAACCGGTATATTCTGCAGGGCGCATTCGCGCTTAGCGTGCGGCGACAACTGAATGAAAATCGTAAATATCGTAGTAGGTAACGCACCACTCAAAAATAGAAAAAAAAAAACGGTAAAAACGTTTAATTAATTGAAAACGATTTATATTTTGTTCTTCTCGTTCATCAAAAACGATTTGGATAACGTTCCGATCGAACGTTACCGAAACAAACCGTTTCTTAGGTAAGAAAGACGAAACCGTTTCAAAAAATATACCGGTATCCGAGCCTTGCTTTCTCTATCTGGAGCTAATCCTGAATTTCAATTTAGGTTATGCTTACCATACTAATGCATTGACATCGGAACTAAACCAACATGTAAAACTTCAACTCAGTAAGATAAGAGGAAGTGGTTCTAATTCTGCTTGCAAGATTTGACCCGAACAAACAAACATTTTGTAAAATAACAAGCACTCATTCAATTTTCAACTGCATCGTTAACAATTACAACTTTAACCCCACAAATCGATCCTTACTTAGCCCGCAACTCTCATAATAGACAGTCTAAGTAATTAAAGGCAGGTGTCTGAGGATCTCCGCGAATCAGAAGCTCATTTGACAAGCTAACCGACGCGGTGCTCCCTGAAATAGACGATCGCAAACTAAGCGTTTACATGGTTTATGCGAGTGTGACTTTACATCCAAACTAATATAATAAATGCGAAAGTTAGTTTGTCTGTCTGCTAATTTCATAAATAAACATTTTATGAAAAATATTTCAAGACTAGACGAGACCGATTTTTAGGGTTCCGAAAGATCGAATGAGAAACGGAACCTAATAAAAGTTATTTGGCTAAGGGGGCAGGACCGATTGATTTGAAATTTTGTACACCCATAAAATTGACCCAAACACTAAGTAACAGTAAATAATTTTCAACATGGATTCACTTTTGGGTAAGAAACTAGAAAAAATATCAAATGACCCTTTCATTTGATATCTCAAAATAAGTATATTTTTTTCATAATTTTAAAATAAATAGTTCAGAAAATAGATGAAAAATGATCATTCTCCCCGGAATAAAATAAATATCAAATAAAGATCTCGGGTAATACTGAGTCCAAAATTTTAAAAAAAAGACAGGAGAAGTCTACAGTTTAAAAACATACATCTTTAAAAAATATATTAGTCGTTCGGAACTCTTTGCGCGCGAGTACGGCTCGCACTTGGCCGGGGGCAAAATGTATCTAGATACTCGTATGTTACCTACATAAAAAATAATAACATCTCTAGATACATTTGCTTCCTTATAGGGAATCTCTACTCCGCTGATTGGAAAGGCCACAATTAAAATGTTCTGTTTCCCCGGAGTGGCAAAATAGCATACATTGGGCATTGGTGGAAAATACAATTATAATTTATGTGTCCTAAATCACACTTTCCACATATTACGATATCAGAAAATTTTCTTAGCAAGAAGATGAATTGCTATAGCAAATAAATACAAAAGGTTTGCACGTCAACGCAAAGTGGTCGACATTACAAAATCGCTGGTGGAGTGTAGACGCAAATGTGTGGTCTAAGCTAAAAATAGAGGAATATCTCTGTGAACGAGACAGATTGTATGATAAGCATTGTTGTAGTTTGTTTCTGTGTGGTATCCCGATTTGATTTGGCGATTAAACGGTCCGGGAGTTATTTGGCTTGGCTGCTAACTGCAGAATTAATGAAAAAGGATCAATTCCTGTGCTGTGGACTGAGGCACACGCCTTTTCGGAACGTTTTGGCTTCACTGGCCTATAGAAATTATTTTTAAAGTGAAAACTTCTTTAGCCGCGTGAGCGATTTCTGGCAGGGGCTAAACTTATTGGTTCGCATCACCGACATGCTAGTGACGTGTTGCGCCAGACTGGCGACGCGCAGCCGCCTGTGTAACTATGTATGTATATGAAATTGCTCGTAGTGCCAGGTATTCAAACCAGACTAATATTAATTATTCGAATTTACACAGATTGTTTGCTGTGCCTCCTGAGCTCGTGGCTAAAGTAATAACAGCCGCACGGGTCGATCCGTCAGGTTAAGCTACGCTTGCCGGGATTGGTCTATGGATGGATGACCATCTTAACATACCGAGATTCCTCCGTGCCTCGGAAAGCACGTTAAGGCGTTGGTCCCGGCTGTCAATCGTGGATCTTTGACAGTCGTTACGGGTTGTCAGCAGCCCGAAAGTCTGACAACCAGTCTTACCAGGGGGTATCGTATTACCCGGAAACTGGGTTGTGGAGGTCAGATAGGCAGTCGCTCCATGTAAAATACTGGTATTCAGCTGCATCCGGTTAGACTGGAAGCCGACCCCAAGATAGTTAGGAAAAGGATAGGCAGATGATGATGTTTGCTGTGCCTCAGCGTCGCACCGTTGCGCGTGCTGAGTCTCCAATACCTCGCACTCTGGCTGTTAATGATCTCTTGGATTCTAATCCAACAAACGATCTGTTTGCGAATGAATGGATTTTAAATTTTAAGATTTTAAATTAAGATTTTATTGGCATATCAGAAGTACTGCGAGAGGGATTTATGAGAGTTTCGAGACCCTTTTTATTTTATAATGTTTAGTAGTTTTCTGTTATGAATAAAAAACACAATTAAGCCAAAGTAAAAACACTAGGAAGTGGTGACGGGCGGGCATTTTAAGGGGACTGTCTTTATGTAAAACTTTGACATTAAAAGTGCTAGCTCTCAGCCTAGTTTGAACAAAAGACTTCAGATTTTGAAGTTTCAAGTTTTCCCTTTTATCCTATTTTTTATTGATCTCATCGTGCGATATGATCATCATGGACCTCATCCACTACCTATTATTTCTTTAGACTAGAACTCAAGTTTTCTTGCGAACCTTCTCATTTCTAGTTAAACCATGAAAAAAAATCCTAGCACAGCCCCGTCCTTTTGAATTACTTTGAGCCTTCTTCGTTTGCTATTGAACTAACAATATTTACTTCGTATTCTAAAACTTACTCTTTTCCCATGGGCGTTAGCAGAAACTATAGAACGCCACCTTCTCGGGGAGTTCTTCAATCCTTTTCGGATAAAAACCTTCAAACGGTGCCTGGACTTTTGGGGAAAAGACCAGGGAGATTGTGGGATTCCTACCTTAAAACTAACCTTGGTGATCACCATCAGCACATGGAACCCCTTACATCTTAAAAGACCACTCCAGAACCCCCTCTGTGTAACTCCTGAGGGCACATCCCAGAGACTTTATAGGGGTCTCCGCTTGAGCCTCGTTGTGTACAGCAGCACGTGATCACAATGCCGCCATATTCCCTGGAATCACTCGGCTGGCAATCTAAGTCCCCACTCTGAGCGCCCGAGATTCCAAAGTCCCGCTCACAGAAAGCCACCTGCTAAGATCCTAATAAATTCCTTTTGCTTAGAATGTTTATTGATACAATATTTTCTTTTGTCTGCAGTTGGAGTCAGAAAGCTGTAAGAGCTACATGGAGTCGCCTGTGACGTCGCAGCGGTCGTACGACTCAAGAGAGACTAAGACAGAGAAGGAGAAACCGTTCCTAAGTAGTAAGTACCTATCATTAATTATATGCGTTCTAAGTTGAGCTATACAATTACTGACAAATACGTGAACTGACATGGGGATTTCACTAAAATCTGTGCATTTTTTTGTAGTGAATACTTCTTTAGCGGCGTTGAGCACTTTTCTTGGGATGGGTATAAAATGTTAAACTTGCGTCAGGACACGTGACCTGATCGAAAATTCGTAAGGCGATTCCAAAATATTCAAAAATGCACAACGTTAATGTTCAAGTTTTCACTTCTGCCGGCACTGCCGGCGAGTGCAACCCGTTGTTTTTTTACTCATCTTTCACATCTTACTTCTATCTTTCTTGATCTGCATGACTTCCCATGATCTGAACTCCGAGTTTCGTGTAGGCATAGGAAAGGAAATAGTAATTTATTTGTCGATTTTTTTAAAATAAATTCACAAAAATTAACTAATCATGTTCACTACTAGATGTATGCCGCCCCTAAGTGTCGCCTGTGTTTCTCGCATCTAGCAGATTCCCGCGGCCCTTACCGAGTTGTCGGTCCAGCTTTTGGGAGGCCTTCGGTTCTAACGCTGTGTCCATCTATCTGCATTTTCTGTCTATCATCATCATCTTTTCAAACGAAATGAGTCCGCTGCTGGACATAGGCCTCCCCCAAGTGTCACCACAACGACCGGTCCTGTGCGTCTCGCATCCATCGCCTACCCGCGACCCTCACCAGGTCATCGGACCACCTTGGGGAAGGCCTTCCAACGGTGCGTCTTCCGGTGTCTATTAAATGTGTAGATATAATCCTATCTTCTTCATTGTTACAGATGATAACACATCTTGTGGAGTTAACAGCCTCGCCAGGTTGCGATGTATCGTACAAGCGCTCTCCAGCAACACCAAAGATACACCATGACACCATAGATTATAATTATAGAACTATCGACTTTATTAACTACTTTAAAACACACAGACACGTAAGGGGTTCACAGTTTAAACCTAACCGAACCTAATTGAGAAATGTTTTTACCATTTTCTAATTATTATCTGTGTTTTCGCAATATCTCTAGGGGTTTCGCGAAAATTAGAATTATCAAATCATCCTACGACATATATAAAAAGAGAAGGCCTGACTCTCTGACTCATCAACACACAGACCTAGAAAGTTGTTTTTAAGACGGAGGCTATATAATAAGAAAGAATTTTTTTAATTCAACCCTTAAATGGGTGAAAAAGGGGTTGAAAGTTTATATCGGGGGTAGTATACTAATTCCACACGGGTGAAGCCGCTGACAGAAGCTAAAACATAAATTAGGGTTTTTAGCTGTTAAATGGCACGGGCTGATGAGATCGACAGAGCAGTGATAGTCCAGTGGTTTGGACCTGAACTTATAAGTTGTAGTTCCAGCCCAGGCTGCAATGTGGTCAGCTTCTGGGCCCAAAGTATTTAAAAAGATAGGAAACCAGCGACTCGAAAGAAGAAGAGACCCGCAGGCAAGCGCTTTTTTTTGTGTAGTTTATTGCATCAACGACTAGGGTTCCCAACCGTACTCTAAAATAGAGTATTGTACTCTATTTCATGTAGGTGTACTCTATAATCTATAATATCCTAATATAATCACAATCAATATCTAATATAATCTTTTAATATCCTGCAGATAGTTGTTCCGGGTCTAGGTGTCTTGTGTATGTGAATTTACATGTTTGTGAACGCACCCACGATACAGGAATATTCCTAGTGTGGGGCAACGTTTTTTAAAAAAGAGAAGAGAGAATCTTTAATACTAATAGAGTACGCTAAAATACTCTTTTTTTCACAATGTTTACTATACTAATACCAGTCATGTATACTCATTGTCATAACCCAAAAATGTAACGTTTACTGTTAATATGTTCATTGAAATTAATAAAAAATAAATTAAGAATGTTTGGAGCCATATAATTTTTTTATGAAAAATTGTTATGTGCCGCGGCACTTAAGGTACAAAAATACCTTGACAAAAATTTAAAAAAAGTACTAGAAGTACCTACTCTTTTTTTTAAAGTGGTAGGTAGTCTTTATTTACCCTGTCTGAAATCAGATATACTCTATTTCTTTTAAAAAAAGTTGGCAACCCTATCAACGACACGTCCTAGAACCAAGTATTCGAAGACATGTAATATCTACCGGCACCGGGCCTTGTGGGTTCATTATAGCATTATGGCCCACTCCCTCTCACAAAGAAGAGGCTTAAGTTCCAGCTGTGGGAACAATAAAGGCTTATTATGCCATGTTTACGAAGGGGTCGAAAAAAAAAATTAACTAAAAAAAATATTTTAAGCAAGCTTTTAAGTGTCTGTGCCGTTGACCATTGAAGAGTTCTTCTATCTGGAGCTAATCCTGACTGTCGATTCAGGTCATACTTACCATAAAAATCCATTGACATCGGATCTGAACCAACTTGTAAAAATTCAACTCCGTAGGATAAAAGGCAGTGGTTCTAACTCAGCTTGCAAGATTTGATTCGAACAAACAAACAATGTAATAAGAAATGAGCTAGCTAGGATTTAGTGTTTAATTTATTAATGTGATTATTGTATTTAGTTAAAGATTGTTTAATAAAGTACCTAATTATGCTCAATATTTGAGATTAAATAAGATTTTGTATAATTTGAGTTTTTTTTTTGTTTTGACATTTGCAAGGGTGCATTTCCACCAGAGAGATGTGTAAGGCAGTGCAGGCAGGCAGGAAAATCCTATTACATCCTACTTAACTTATCCTTCTAATATTATAAATGCGAAATTTTGGAGGGATGGTTTTTTTTTTATGTTTGTTACTCAATCACACCAGAACGGCTATACCTACGTCGTCACACATTCAGCTTCCTCGCCTAGAAACTAATTTTGGTAAGACCATTTAAGTGTTTCGGGATTAATCCTCGCCGATTCCCCTTCCTGCTCCTATTGGGGATCTAGGGCAAACATAAAACAGAAAAGCAGAAGCAAGGATGTTTTAGAGTTACCGCGGCCCTAGAAGGCAAAGGGCAACTGATATTTAGATTTATTTTATTATTATGAGGGAAGTGGAAATTATGTTTTTCTTACTCCTCCGCAGTCTTTTCTGATTAATTTCGTTGCGGGACCCAAGACAGTTTAATCGTTTCTCTGTGGGACTCGTTGAGCTTCATTGCCGCGGCGTTTTTTCTGGTGGTCGCCACTGTTGATTCTGGCTTACAAGAAGTTACAGAAAGAAAAGAAAGAAAGAAAAATGTTTATTTTGTGCTTCGCACAGAAAAACACAGTGGTTTGGGAATAGTGTGGCGGGCTTGTCCCAAAAAAAGGGAAACTGCAGGAGCACGGGTCTGTTCCTTCAGCTGCCCTTTGTACCCACCCAGGGTAGGAAAAGTTATCTGAAGATTTCCCAACCTTAAAAAAGGGAAAAATTCAAACAGAAAAACAGACGCAAGGATTACCAAGTAATGACCAACAAGTGCATTTTATTTCGACTGATGTAAAATTCAATTACCTACAGATTTTCAGATGTCTTCTGCACTCCTCTTTTTCATTTTACGATTAAAAATAAAATCAAAATAAAAATAGCCTTATATTTCTTGCCAATTACATGCATACAGAATTGAAAGAGTAAGAAAAATTATGAATAAAAATTGAGAAATTAAAATAAATTCAGATTGCAAAATAATTTGAAAATTTGTAACTTAAAATAAATTATATAAATCAATAATAATAATAATAAATTAATATAATAGATTGTAAATTATTCATTACACTTTCATTCAGATAAGTGATTAAATAAAACATTTTACATGTGCAAGAACCCCTCTTAGGTGAAGGCGGAGTCCAGAGATTGCCATGCGTCAGGGATTGCTTGCTACCCTTGCCCAGTCATTGCCGGCTATGTGTGTTATGTCGTCTACCCACCGTGCTTGCGGTCTACCTCTCTTTCTGTAGCCTGCTGGTCCTGGCCACACCGTGGTTCGTATGGTCCATCGGTCGTCAGTCATTCTGGCTACATGACCCGCCCATCTCCATTTTAGTTTCTGTGAGTAACTAAGGGCATCAATAATATCGGTCTTTTTACGGATTATACTATGAGGTATTTTCTGCAATTTGCTTATCTTCATCATGCTCCTCTCCATACTTCTTTGACTTGTCTTTATTTTGCTTTTTACTTTATGCGAAAATTTCCACGTTTGACATGCATATGTCAATGAGGGTAAGAGGCACGAGTTCATTATTTTTCTCTTTAGTTTTATATGAAAATTACCTTTCAGCACTTCAAAGATATAGGACAGGTAAGACCACAACATAGTGTCACGGTGGGCCGCTTAGTCAGATGGGGATCATCTTAACCCACAATGCGATTGCGGAGCTTCGTCCCAAATAATACCTCACCTCTTGTCATACCCTCTGTTCAACAACACTTGCACTTTGAAAGATCTTTACGAGACAAATGCTAACGCTGTCGACGTGGCAAAATTTTGGTCAAGAGAGATAACATTTTGGAATCATTGATACGACAAAGAAGAGGAAGAAGAAGAGAGTAAAAGCTTGTTAGAATAGAACAGAATAGAATAAACTTGTTCTTACACCAAAAAGTAACACAAGTTTACACACGAACTAAAATCTATGGGTACAGGAGCGGTCTTATCGCTGACAACGATATCTACTTGTAGTGCTATTCTCTAAAATCTCACCGTGAAAATTTGGGTGAAGTGAACGTGAAGTAAGCTAATAATAATCCATACAATCAAGGTGGAATGACAGTTTACTTCACGCTCACTCCACCTCAGTTTTCACGGTGAGATGTTACCAGATCGACCGGCAGATAACCTTTGGATGGACTGAAAGAACTAAAAATTATAAAAAACTTTTTAGAAATAATTTACTTTTGTAAAAAAAGTTAATTATTTCTCATTTTTTAGTTGTGGTTTCCCATTATATTGTGATCCCAGTAATCGCCAGCCACTTGCTATTAGCTATTGAAGAGATCCACAGTCTAACTCCAAAGATCTTCATCAGATCCTAATGTATTATATACTAAAACTAAAACCGTCCTTGAATAAAAAAAATATGCATTTGAATAACGAAAACCCCATCCAAATCAGATCAGTAGTTTTCGAGAAAATTGCGAACAAACAAAGATAACAAAGATACATAAGGGCCGAAAACGGAACCTTCATTTTTTAAGTCGGTTAAAAAGAGGGTAGCTAGTCAGCGGTGCACTGTGTTAGGTTAACAGATCAACACGTACAAGCCACTTCAGGATCTCCTGACAATATTTCCCTTCGCCAGTCTTTTCCAAAACCACAATATTATTAGTATGATATCTACGTAACCTTAATATTATTTCGAGATGGGAGCGTGTCTTGACTTCGCTAATGGCGGCACCGACATGCGCTTGCGTCGCGGGGCGGGGCTTGGCACGGGAAGCATGCAACGCTCCGCCCAGCGAGAGTTTAATAGTGTTTTGGTTGTTCAGCAGACTGGTCACAGAATTTAAAGTTTGTTTATTTTGGAAATCTGTTTTTATATGGGTTTAAAATAGTTATGTAGACACCAAAGAAAAATGATATTTAAAAAAAATCCGACTGCCAAAGCAGTCTACATTTAATTAAGGAGTTATATTTTTGGAATCGTCTCCCCAAGCCCATTATTTAGATTATGTCACAAAAAAAAATGGCCTCAATAACCTGATGACGCAGAGATATTGTAGTTTTTTTTTTTAATTCTTATAGAAACTCGGCCAAGCGCGTGTCGGACTTCGCACATTTAGGGTTCCGCACCAAAATGTATTTTTGAGTATTTGTAGGCTTTGGGTCAACAAGTGCTTATACAATGAAAATTTGAAGACTGTAGCTCCAACCGTTTGGCTGTAAAAACCTGTGTGACAGTCGAAGGACAGACAGACAGAAAGACACGTGAGTGACAGCAACAGGGCTCCGTTTGGACACTTCGGGTACGGAACCCTAAAAATTAAATATTAAATAACCACCGACTGCGAAAGCAGTCTACATTTAAGTGAGTTATATTTTTGCAAGTAACATGGGATAAGGGCAGGAAGATGATGATAATTTTTGCAACCCACATAACCTCAATAACATAATGGCGCCGCCATTTTGTAGTTTTTTTTTTTCAAAAAGGCAAATGGCGTGCCAAAGAAATAGAAATACAGACATAAATACATAAAAACTCTCGAAAAACTGTATCCTTCTTCTAAGGCAGTCGGGTAATTATAATAGTTTAGTCATGTGAAGAGGATATAATATGAAAGGCGACTATTTCAAGGCAGATTTGAGAGGAAACACCGGTAGGGGACACCCTAGACTTATAAGGACAGATACTGAGTTACCTAGGTTATACGATCTGTACTTTCTTATACCCCAAGAAAACGCGTGAGTTAATAAAAAATCTAAGGAGATTTTATTTTTCTCTGTGAAAAAAGGAGTCCTTATTCCCTTAGTGAGACGACTACTGCATCATTATTTTTTTTTGTGTTTGGGAAATCATCCTATGACCCCGCTCTGGGTGGAGCTAGGGCGTGTCAGACTCTTACTGACTAAAACCCACCCCTATTCCTTCCTTGCCTGAGTGCCCAGAGGCGCTTTAACTCTGTTACGAATTTATCCGCACCCCTTGGCATGCAGACGTCGGCCATGATGGCCCCCTCAGTGATGGCTGACATCTCTTTGAGGCGCGCGTGGAACACTACGCGCCGTCGACTCTCGGGCCTGGTGCTGATCGGACGGCGAGCTACCCATTACTCGCCGTCCGCAGGCCCCCGTCTACGATGGCCGGAGATCGTCCTGCGGCCTCCGACGCCCAGGGCGTCTCCTGCGGCGGCTGCGGCTGGGGGCATGAGGGCCACTCCGTAGAGTCTGCATGCTGGGGTCCTGAATTCGATTCTCAGCTTAAGGAAAGTGTTATTAGGAAATTCCCAAAGGTAGCATCTTGGACTCTAGATTTATTTGTGTAGTCTCTCCTGCGTGGTCGCTCACAATGGGCCTCATCAGAAGGACTTAAGTCACCCAAAGGACTATGGAGAGAGCTTTGCACGGAGTTTTCTTTCGTAATCGAATCAGGAATGAAGATATCCGCAGGAGAACCAAGGTTACCAACATAGCCCGAAGAATCACCAAACTGAAAATTGCTCGCAGGACAGATGGGGCCGATAGGTTCTGGAGTGGCGCCCGCGTGCCGGAAGACGCAGCTTTTTGGCGGGATTTTTTCGAGTGAAGTTCAGTGGCTGTTTTAATTATTCGCAAATTAATTCCTAGTGGACATTGTGATGTAAAATTGGTGTAGTTTTGTGTCTCAAGTCTCTACGCAACTGGACAATATGTAGAATCATTGAAACAGGCGCGATCTCGGTAAAATACATAAAGCTGAGAATTTTGTCGTAGTACGAGGGCGGGTCAATAAGTCCGTGACTTTTTGAATTTCTGACCTCTTTACTGAAAAAGCAACACTACTCCTGTCAACAGGCATCTGTCAGTTGACGCGTAGCATCGTAGCAATCGTAGCGGATTGAAGTGAAAACTTAAAGTATGGTGGGCATTTTTTTTTCAAGTTTTCACTTCTGTCGGCACTCCCGGAGTGCCACTCTTTTTTTTTTAATTTATAAAGCTCCATGTGCCATATTAACGCCTGGGTACTGTACTGTTAGAAATTATGTTTTTTCTATTCTGATTAATTCCGTTGCGGGATCCAAGTCTGTTGAAATGTTTTTAAGATATTGGCTTACCGGCTCGAAATTCAATGCTGGACTGCCACATGAATTTCCATATTTCTCTTAAGTAAGAGAAATATGGAAATTCATGTGGCAGTTCACAGTTCATTGTTTAAATATGTAAAACACCCTGAGAGTGGCGGTACGTAGGCTAAATGCCAAAAATACCGCTCCAAAATCCGACGGCTTACCTGAAAAAGCCTGGGTCTTGGCCTTGGAGGCTCGATTAAGGGGGTTCCTACGCGCATGCTTTGAAAGAAGCCAGTTCCACTTCGTTGGAAGACGGGGAAACTGATCCTCATAAGGAAGCGGGGCGGCCTGCGGACTCTCCGTCCGCTTACCAGCCCATCGTACCGCTCGACGAGGTGAGCAAGCTCTTTGAAAGTCATTGCAGACCGCCTCGTAGAGCGGCTGGTGCGGCTGGGGCCGGATCTAGTAGAGAGGCAGTTTGGTTTTCGCAGGGGGCGCTTGACGGTGGACGACATCATTCGCGTGCGAGCCCTCACAACGGGGGATGCAGTGGCACGAGGTGGGGTTGTCTTGGTGGTGTCTATCGACATCGCAAATGCCTTCAATACCTTGTCCTGAAGTTGCATCAGGTAGGCACCTCCGGCATCACCAGATGCCAACCTACCTCTGTCGCGTAGTCGAGGCTTATCTGATGAATAGGGCCGTCATCTACCCCAGCACCGGGGAGAGTGGAGCCGGTGAGAGATGTCATGTGGTATTCCACAGGGGTCGGTTCTGGGGCTTCTTCTGTGGGACATCGGGCACGACAGGGTGCTGGGCGTCGACCTCCTATAGCGGCGTCAGCGTGGCATGCTACGCTGACGACACGCTGGTCCTGGGCGCAGGGGAGATCTAGGTCGCACCTGGTGGCGGCTGAGCTAGCGACGCGCGCGGATCCGGCAATTGTAACTCGAGGTGGCCCTGCATAAGTCCGAGGCCATGTGTTTTCATGGTACTCGGAACGCGCCACTGTCGGGTTCCCAAATAACGGTAGGAAGGGTTCACATCGGCGTCGGGTCGGCGATGAAGTACCTGGGACTCGTCCTCGACTGGAGCAGGCCGGGGCTGCCTTCAAGCGACTCCTGCCCAATCTGCCCTAGATTTATCCAAACGCCTCCTCCCGGAGGCTCTACGCGGGGGTCGTGCGGTCCATGGCCCATTACAGGGTACCGGTGCGCGTTCCCTGAGGCGGTGACCAGCCCGCCGCTAAACGCGTCCCAAAGGGTCATGGCCACCTGGCTGACCCGGGGATACCGCACGGTATTCGGTAAGGCGCCGAGCCTTGCCGGATTGCCGCCATGGGATCTGGAAGCAAAAGTTCTCGCACACATTTGGGAGTGGCGCGAGGAGGTGAACTCCACTGATTAATCGCGACACGGTGGACGGAGCTCCGGCGGGATCTCATGGCGGCATGGAGTGAGCGACTGCCACAACCCAGCGCTGAGCACGCCACCATTGCGTCGATAAGTCCCCACTTTGAGAAGTGGCGGGAGAGGTGCCATGGCGTCTTCGACTTCCGCCTGACGCAGGTCCTCACCGGACACGGTTGTTCCGGATTAGGCGGGAAGATACGCCCGAGTGTCACCATTATGTTCGGGTGTGGATCGCCCGGAGGACATAACCGAGCATACGGGGGAGGTCTGCTCCGCTTGGGCGGAGCACCGCCATGCCCTCGTGGAGGCGATCGGCGGTGGCGACCTCTCGCGTCCGGCCCTGGTCCAGGCCATGGTACGGAGCGAGAAGGCATGGGAAGCTGTAACCTCCTAGTAGAAGTGTCAAGCTATTTATGAATTATGATGCTCATCGTGTTCACTGACTACATTAGGGCGTCGACTCAGCTTCATCAGTCATCGCATCTCAGGGGCCGGGCAGAGGCCCCCCTGGAAAATAACCCTAGATACGCCAATGTCTGCGGGACTAATCGAGCTTCATTGCCGCTGCGTTTTTCTAGTGGTGCCACTGTTGATGCTCGCTCTATCGCAGTTTTTGTATATTGATCAACTAGCGACCCGCACCGGAGCAAAATGATTCGAAAGACAAGTAGCGCCATCTAGCGTCCTAAAGCAATTACGACCGTTGAAAGTTACGGTTCTTTTCCTGTAGTTAACCGCCCAGGGGCGCGGTAACTCTGTTTCGAATTTATCCACAACCCCTGGGCATCGGCCATGACGGGCCCCGTCATCTATTGCTGACAACTCTATGAGAGGCGCGCGTGGAACACTACGCGCCGTCGACTCTCGAGCCTGGTCCTGATCGGACGGCGAGCTACCCACTACTCGCCGACCGCAGACTCGGGTTTCTTCTGGTGCACAATTATACGTTATCAGGTACCCCTGATAACGTATAATTGTGCAAAATTACATGAAATATTTAAATTTCATTTCGGTTCTGTGGTCTAAAAGTGAAAAGGTAACAAACTTATTTGCATTTATAAGTACCTATTGATCAATTATGTGAATAAAACAACGAATAGTTTTAAAAACATTATTATTAAGTAAAAATGTAACATTTTACAAAAATATATTTACATGTATACATATACTAGGTACAGTCAGCGGCATGTTACAGACATACAGACAAAGAATTCTCAATTCAATTACAATATTGTCTTAAATGTAAGCTTAATATTTTGTGCAAAAAATGACTTTTAAATATGACTTTGGGGCCATAGTGATGTCTTCAATGACGTAATGAGAAAATATTAAAAAAGTTTAAAATAAAAATCATGATTTTTTCAATTTTAATCAGTTTTTTTATCTCAATAACTCTTTGCTTCACACCTGTTTTCGAAAAATCCCCTACAAAATTAGTTTTTTTTATTAATTATTTTGAATAAATAGCCCACGACTTTCAATTGCAATATTAAAAAAAACCTACAATTCCATATACAAAAATTCTAGTCAGTTTTTTTTTTTGTTTTACTATGAGGCCGGTCTTGACCTCTACCTCACCTGATGGAAAGCGATGGATGAGGCATTATGATGGAGCGAGGGGGCCTCGAACATACCTCTTGGTTTAAAGACTGACAGATTATATGCATAAATAACAGATAAAATATCGTAGGTTGTAAAAATCATGTTGATTATATTGTGGTAAAAAAAAGTCACCGAAATTACATTATTTAAGTAAATTGTGACGATATAACAATAAAAGTGTTAATAATAATAATATTATGACGCTGATTGCAATATCCTATCGCCTATAGACATTTAAAACAAAAACTTATTGTTTATATTTATTTAAAAAAATCAATACATTTACATCAGTTTTTGTGTGTAATAGAAACAAATGCATGGTTAAAACTAAATAAAAATTAATATTTTCTATACAAAATGAGTTAGCTCAAAATACTTTCGACGCCGGAGGTATAGAAAAAGATTTTTTTTAATTACTTCGTTCATAAGCAAAATGTTGTGCGTATATTACGCAGTCTTCACTTATACATGGCAGAGACGAGAATACAAAAATATATGAAAACACGGGCAATGCTCATCATTCTGAACAACTTTTACTATGGGACCAATCCCGAATTCGAGAAAAAAGATTCAGCTGTTCAGTTAATTTTTGTCTAGTTATGCAAACAAATGTATGGGGGCAGCTGATATTGCCGCGATTTCAGGGTTGGCCCCACCGCGAGAGTATTTAGAAGAGTCAACACGGCCCTGGACCACACAGGCAACCACGGTATAGAAAAAAAACAAGTGGCAGTGCACCAATAAACTTTTCGTCAAAATTGAATTTTTTGTTCGTAAAAAATTAAGACTTCGAGCAACTGACGAAAGTTGTTATTATTTTACATATTTTTCCGCATAATAGGGAATATGCATGAAAAAAAATTTTGTTATCTAACCGGATTATCGATGAATATACTAAAATAGAGTACGAACAGTAAAAGCAGAATCAAAATTGATTGAAAATTAAACGAGATCTAACAAATATATCCGTCCCTCTCTCGAAAACGCTGTTTTCTATGGCAGTTATATGGCCGTCATGTCCTTTGACGTCAAAGAACATTTCGGACTTCTCTTTCTAAGTATCAACTTTAAAGCTTTATAACTTCGTTGCTGATGACATTTTTAAAATTCCTTCATATTTGTTCACTATAGTTAATAAGTCTTCAATCGAACAAATAAAAAAACATCATGCATATTCCCTATTCTGAGACACGCCAGATAGCTGCGTGGGCATTTCCCTTGTTTTTTCTATTCCGTGCTGGCAACTGAACTAGGTCCCTACTGTCATTTGTAAATATTAAACAGGAAGTTAGTAGCCTGAAAAACTGTACCTGTGTCGTGTTACACAGTAACTGGGTAGAAGAGGTCAGATAGGTTTCTAGTCGCCATAAACATACCACAACATAGTGTCCAGGTGCACCGCTGCAAGCACAACCACCCTCAAAAAAAGGGGTGTTTCGTCCATAGTAAAAGCTATTCATTATTATGCGTATTGTTTATGTCTTCATTTACTATTTTATTGTCGTCTTCACATGTATATGCGAACTATCATTTCTTTTCCTACGGCTAAAGTTAAAACATCTACAGTTGTATCGTTTTAACATAGCATTGGCGATCATTCTCCTTTTTCTAATATCTCTGAAGGAACCCGAACAAAAAAACTATGTATTGTTCTTCATTAGTATAAAATGTTAAGGATCATGATAAATATTGATTCAAGAGGGCTTTGCCGGCCTTATTTATAAAAACTAACGATGTGATAAGTTTAAACACTGATTAGCAGATTCTTAATTCAACATTTTCGGTGGTAATGTGCTGACATATCGTTTAAAGGACATCTCCTTAAATGGTTTGTCCTCCTATACACCGTGTAAGGCACATAAACGCACATACGTGTACCAGTGATTCAGTACATGATTCTGGACACAATTTTTTTATGGAGGGGTATGGGAAATCTCCCAATGACTTCTCCCGCTCTGGGTGGAGCGGCAGGGCGTGTCAGACTCTTACTAACTAAAACCCACCCCTATTCCTTCCCTACCCTGAATGCCCAGAGGCGAGGGAACTCTTTCGAATTTATCCTCAATCCCCGGGCAGGATTCTGGACCCCTAGCGTTGGAATTTTTCGTCTGCGTTTTCCTCAATTTTTTATATGTTTTCTGCACTTCTTTTTACTTTAGACTGTTCAAAATCGTTATTCCTATCCAAACCGCCAATTACACTAAAAACAGCAATGTAAATAAATAAAATACGTACAGCTGTTTCGTTAAAGTTCAATCACGTCACCGGCCTAATACCTAATACCTACGGCGCGCGGCGCGCTCGTAGGTAAGTAGTAGTGCGGAGCGTAGAGATCGCATTGTTTACAATACATTTCGCGCTCAAAAATGACAATTTCTGTAACCGATCATTACCGAGATTGCTGCGACGAATGCTTCCCGCTGCCGTTTTTTCAAGTTAAATACGCACTAGTATTTCTACTCTTCTAGCCACCCCGTAATTTCTTGTCTATCACAAGAAAATCTTACTATCTATTCGTGTAGCTCACATTTTAAAGGAGCAATAGCAAATCAGAGTATTGCCTTTTTTTAGTTAACTATAGGGCGGCATAAATATTTGGCCTGGGGATCCAAATCTTTAAATAAACAACTGCATTAAGTGTAACCTTTTCGCGAAGTTTGCGGTATCTTGTTCCTTACACCCTGTATACAGTTGTATTTGATGGGTGAGACGTATATCTAGAGCTTAGAATCTACTAATCAGTATTTAAACTAAGCATATTCTTAGTGAGTTTTATAAATGTAATTTCAAAGAAAAATAGATCAAAGTCATATTTTTAATTCCCTAACATATCCATTGAACATTGATCTGTCATTATAAAGATAACTACCAATTTATGAGCCATTTGTTACTCAAACCGATAAAAAATAGGCTTTATACAATCAAAAAAATTGCAAAGAAGTTAAGTCAGGCCATCATTGTTAGAAATTAAGATAAAATTGTAAGAAAAAGAGCTACATTCTTAAAATTCTTTTTAGGGTTCCGTACCCGAAGGGTTCAAACGGAGACCTATTGTTGTCACTCACGTGTCCGTCTGTCCGTCCGTCATCTGTCACAAAATTTTGTTACGAAGAATTTTTTAACTTTCCAATTGACCTATGATCTTGAAATTTGGTGATAATTTTTATTATACTATACTTTACTAACAAATACCAATATTTGGTACGGAACCCTTAATGTGAGAAATCCAACACGCACGCTTGACTTGGGGAGTAAGGTGTTGAATGCGTAGCGAGAGCGTTACGAAAAGTGTGATACGGCGAGGCGAACGGAAGAGATGGAGCAAAAGAAGTTTTACTTCAGTCGTGTGGTCTAAAGCACACTCATTTTTTTTAAATTGACAGACTCACGCTTGACCACTATCTCACCTGGTGGTAAGCGGTGATATGGTCGAAGATGGAGCACGCTTGTCTAGAAGTAACCTATTCACTCTTGACTTAAAGACCACCAGGTTGTAGCTATCAGGAAACTCCGGCATGAATTCCACTCCTTAGCTGTACGTACAACGAATGTGTTCTTAAAACGTTTTGTGAGTGTGAGTGGGATGTCCACCATGTACCGGTGGCGCATCGTCGTACGTTTTGTGGTCCGATGATGGAACGGGCTTGGGCGAATTAAACTATGCGATTCCGACGCACACAACATTCATCATCTGCCTAGCCTTTTCCCAACTATCTTGGGGTCGCCTTCCAGTCTAACCGGATGCAGCTGAATACCAGTATTTTACAAGGTGCGACTGCCTATCTGACCTCCACAACCCAGTTACTGGGTAATACGATACCACTTGGTAAGACTGGATGTCACTTTCGGGCTTCTGACGACCCGTAACGACTGTCAAAGATCCACGATTGACAGCCGGGATCAACGGCTTAACGTGCTTTCCGAGGCACGGAGGAGTCTCGGTATGTAAAGATGGTCGACGCACACAACATTCTACTAAAATAATGTTTTAAGACATTTTCTTTTTCCATGTGTGAAAAACTTTTCCAAATGAATAAGATAAGTTACTCTAGGCAAGCGTGCTCCATCGTCGACCACATCATCGCTTACCATCAGGTGAGTTAGTGGTCAGACGAGAGCATAGCAGTAATAAAAATTTCCTAACGGTTTTTAGGGTAGGTTATGCCCATACGGAAATAATCTGGACGGTTAAGTACAATAATCAGACTATAAAATTCCCAATGCTGGGACTAAAGCCTCCTCTCTGTGAGGAAGAGTGGGATACAATCCAGCACGAGAGCAAAGTGTGGGTTGGTGGATGTCAGTGTATAGTGTTGTTATTGTGGTGTCGGGGTCACCATTATAGTGTAAAGTCCCGCAAACCAACATTGAAAAGGGAGGATCCTCCGATCAGATGGGTGTTGTGTCTGGCCCGGGCAACTGGGTGAATCTCCCGGCATTTTGCAAAAACTAATACTACTAGGCAATGAATACTACTAGTGTACTGTAATACTAGTGTTTCAAAGTTGAATTTCCCACGATTCGTTACTGTCGGCAACACTCCTATCACAAAACGCCAGGAGATTCAACTGCCCGATGGTTGATTTCGGGCTGTTGTATAGGTATGTTCAAATCACGCGGAGAACTCTGCTTGCGCGATGCAGGATTTGTGCATTTAGTTCGTATGTGGCGTCATAGATGTCGCTACAGATGTCTTTTTGATTCTAGGTTTCATGAAAGGTAGATTTTCGAATGTAACTCTTATTTCTAAAGCGTTAAGGCCTAAGGCCAATATGGACTTGAAGGCTTCAAGCTAATAAGGCTACATAAGGCCGTCGACGCCAAAATATTTAGCATCTACTTACAAATATTCAATATTACCGTATTAGCAATATATACAGACATAAAAGTGGACAAATATATGCAAAATTTAAAGGTTTATTAACTTGGTACGTAATATAACACTAGCTGCGTCCCACGGTTTCACCAGCGTAGACCAGGATAAAAAGTAGCCTATGTGTTAATCTAGGGTATAAGCTATCTACATACCGAAATTCATCCAAATCAGTCCAGCCATTTGAGCGTGAAGAAGTAACAAACATACACACTCACAAACTTTCGCTTTTATAATATTAGTGGGATTACGCTGATATTAACTGAAGGGGAAGCAGAGCTGTAGTCTTTATCGTGTTGATCCAGCTTCTGACCTCAATCTCGCCTAATGGTAGGCGATGGATCAGGTCTACGATGGAATGAGCAAGCGCAGATGTCTGTTCACTCTTTCTTTGAAGTCTGACTGGTAAAAAGCGCCATGCCTCACTGGGATGCCAGTTCGCGCAGCCAAGAAAATTCATGCTGTTTTATGGTAGGAACCTCACCTGGCAACCGCTTTGTTACACAGTCAACCATTTATTTCTGTGGCATTATGACCTGGCTATGGCATCTCAATGAGGTATTTTCCTAAGTGGTCGGGAACATAGATGCTGTCAAAGTGGTGCCGATTCTCTTGTTCAATAAATAAACTAAAATTAGAGAATCGCTATCTTTTACTAAAAGGCAGTACGAGAAAAGGACGGGGGAAGGGTTATAGCTATAAACTAAAATAGAGATGTCAAACTAGTTTTGCCTTCACCGTGTTTTTAATCGACATGTTTTTACGTTACAAATTAAGGGTTGTATGGAAATATTAGTTCCAACTAAATTTGACAGCTCTAATTTACGTCCGTCTCTTTCTTGTTTTATTAGAGAGAAAAAGATAGGAATAGCCTAAATTAAGTTTAGTTTGTGCACAACAGAATCCGCACCAATGTCATACTAACGGTCTTATTTATAAAAAAAAAATACGGGATTGGTTTTTACTCCGCGTCTGTCTATCTATTCGCGATAAATTCAAAACCTACTGAACGGATTTTAATGCGATTTCGCCAATAGACAGAGTGATTCCTAAGTCAGATTTAGGTTTATAATTTGTACCCGTGTGAAGTTGGGGTGAGTTGCCAGTTATTTATAAACAAGTTAAAAGCTAGTATTTCATACATTACCAAGTTAATAAAACTTTAATAAGTTGTCTTTTTAGACGTCTCCATTAAACCGTAAAGTTTTTATTTCAACGCAAGTATCTTACGTCTTTTCGTTACATTATTGTTATTATTTATACTTATTAACTATTATTATCGAATTTATATTGCACAAACTATTGAGTAATCACTAAATTATAATGATTTTGTTGATATAAATAACCAAATGTATATGCAGGAGTTCTTTGTGGGTGAGTATATCAACTGGCGAGTGATTCATAAGTTCGAACCATGTTTATCACTACATAGTATAAATCAAAGTAGCTTTCCACGTCTGTCTGTTTGTCTGCTAACTCCTCCTAAACCGTGCAACGGATTTCAGTAGGGTTTTCGCTAATAGAAAGAGCTATAAATGAGAAAGGTCTGTGAGTATAATTAGTACCCGTGTGGAGCCGAGACAGGCCGCTAATATTACTTACAGCCCAGTGTGAAAACATAATTTGATAAAAATCTGAAATGTTATATTATTTATGCAATATAAATTCAATTTAAGCACCTGACAAGTTCACAGCATTCTGTAATTATACAATAGTAATATTTACCTAAAAAATAACGTTTACATAATATTTTTCTAACATGTTTACTATTAAAAGATTTCTAAAAGAAATACACTGATTATTTTCTAACAGAAAACCTGAAAAACACTACTTAATCCAGTAATGCTTGCTATTAGAAATGAAATAAGGGGGCGTCCATTAATTACGTGACGTGATATTGGCGATTTTTTAAAACATAATTTACTTAGTTCTTTTTGACGTGACAACGTCTAATAAATAGATGAACACCGGCTGCATGCACGAAAAAGGATGACTTATTGTCCTGTTACGCTCATTGTCCCGTTACGCTCATTGTACACTTGAGCCGCATCTATCTCTCTTCCACTAGATTGGCCTATGCGTCCGAGGAGAAGAAAGACAGCGGCAGCATACAACTTACATCTACACGTGAACTGTTTCGTCGACTGTATAGTGATAATTAAATAAAAATGATTAAATTTTATTCATAAAAGTATGCAATCATTTCATCAATGTTTTATTACGACGTTGTCACGTTAAACTATCGACCGTAAACCAACTTTACAGACAACCAATTTTTTATTTAGGACTAAGTTAAGTTTTACTCAATTTAACCCAGTTCTCTCGGCTTTTACACTGTTTCCAGTGGAAAAATAAATTACGTGATACTTGCTGAAACTCCCCGCTCCCCCCTAAACGCCTGACACAACTAATGGATGCCCCCTAATCTAAAAGACATCTAAAATATTTTTATTGCAAAACTTATTTTTAAAATAATACATTTAGCTGTGAATATTGTCAAGTGTAATGTCATATTAAGTTCCTAATATCACTTGGTGTGAGTTTCATCACGCGTTGCTCAGCAATTCACTGGAAATAAAGAAAAGTTATTATTATTATTGTTAAATGTAGATCAACATTTTTTTTTTTCTGCTTTACCAAAGTAGTTGGATAAAGTACGATGACGCCATTTTCAGTGTCAAGAAGAGCTCAGCTGTTCTTTATTATGTGACGTAACAATGAATTAATAAGTAATATCATCAGTCTGCTGCCCTTATCCCAATTTATTTGGGGTCGGCGCAACATGTCTTTTTCTTCCACACTCCTCTATTAGTCGTCATCTCTGTAGTCACCCCCTTTTTACTCATATCCTCGTTCACACAGTCCAACCATCGTTTCTTTGGCCTTCCTCTACTCTTATAGCCGTCCACATCCATTGTGTATGGATGTGGACGGCTATAAGAGTACTTGTACTCCGTGTATAAGAGACTACCTTCACGACATTTTCTTCATTCCTCCGCATCACATGCCCATACCACGACAACCGATTTCCACACAACTTTTTAGTCCGCGGTGCCACTTTCAGACTTCCTCTTATATCATCATCAGCCTTTTATTGTCCCCACTGCTGGGGCAAAGGCCTCCTCTCTGTGAGACGGTGTGGGCCGTAATCCACCATGCGGGCCCAGTGCGGGTTGGTGGATGTCACATGTCTTCGAATTTTTGGTTCTAGGACGTTTCTTCACGATGTTTTCCTTCACCGTTTTGAGAGCAGTGGTGATGAAATAATTTACACAAAGTAAAGCGCCTGCCTGGGTTTGAACTCACGACCTACAACTTGTATGTCGCGCCCAATACCACTGGGCCAACACTGCTCTGCTTGGCCACCACTGCTCTTCCTCTACACTCCTCTTATATACTCATTCCTAATTCTATCCACGCGCGTAATATCACACATCGCTCTTAGCATTCTCATCTCAGCTGCATGCAATTCCTTTTCATTGCTTTTCAAAGATTTAATAAGTAATAATTAATATTAATTAATTATTCATAATAATCTGAGAGCCCGCAAGGTCTTCGCTTTTTGTAGTGAATACGTCTTTGAATTTGCTTTCATAGTGGGATGCTACTCACAAAACCCGATGATAAAAAAATAAGGAGATACAGTTAGGTGTTATAGCTATGTAATGGTTACGTAGTGTTGTATCAAACATTTACAACTCACTTTGTTAGTTCCCGCGTAGTCATAGCTCCTGTTAGTCCGGAACGCGACCGCGACCGACTAAGCTGTGCTCTTCGTTCAGCTGAAAACAATACAATTTGTTAATATATAGAAATATAAGTAGACTTCGAATCTTGTAAGAAGTTTTTTTTATACAACGTGTTCCTTTTGATGTCCCATAACTATAAGGTTATAAGTAAGAATTATGCAAAAATTCCTAGAACAAGTATTCCAAAAATACATCATTATGAAGATAACAAAGATCATAATCATAATTCAATAAGTTAAAAATTGTTCCCGTATGACGAAACTTTATTTTGCTAAGAAAAAAATCATGAATTTTGTCGAATTATTTTGTAAGAAAAACAAAAATAATAATAAAAAAGAAAAACATAAGTATGCCAGTTGATTCTTTGACATGGTCTCATTGATAGGTTTTTGAAACGCTAGTTGAAAACTAATGTAAGCTAGTGATTTAACAAATATCATAAAAAAACGTGCAGCCTGTCTATTCTATAAAAATGTCACCGTGAAAACTTAGCCAGCACGGGGTCTCATCTTGAGCAAAGAATATTTAGTTCAAATAAATTTCAATAGATGGCGTGATATGCATCGATTTATTATTTAAGTTTAAGTTACATTAATATTTTGAAAAAAAAATATGATAAAAACTCTATTTTCTTATTTAATAAACTACCATAAGCATACAATTGTGGAATAATTGGTTTCTAATTAAATTTAGAAGTTTATTGGAACGAATCCTTAGGTATTTATATTTCTTGTACCAATAGATGGCGCTGTTTGAAGTTTTAGAGTTAATCAATTCGCCTCTTTAAAGTTTGTATAGTGACACATTTTGAAACAGTAAATTGAGTGTGTGGGAAAATATTGGTAAGACTTTATGTAAATTCATTCAACTTGCAAGCCGTTGCTGCTAACACCATCTAGCGAGGTGTAGAGGACGGGCTCGAACGAAGAACAAAAGTTGCTTGTGCAAGTAAAAACCCCGTAATTACGGCGGTACCTTTCCTTTGTATGGGATGAGGCATCTATATGCTAGTATTATATTATCTGTGGCTACAGTAAGCCGTCATTTCAACTGATGATAGGGAATGACAGCTTTCTTCACCTTAGTTTTCACGCAAGTATGATTTTTATAGAGTAACAGTCTGTGGGATATAGTTTGGCATTCATCTGGGATTTTAGATCGGTTTAGGCTCTAATCAAACACTATACAAGTGTAAGCCAAATAAAAATCTACGATACAATTTGCTGGGTGCAACGTAAGTTTGCATAAATTTATTCAGGTTGGGATTTAGTTTTGGCACTCTTTATAACAAGTGGCCTTTTGATATGTTGTAGGCCCTGACCAAATATCATCACTACATATTATAAAATAAAGTTTCATGCGGTTTTTACCAATACACAGAGTGATTCATGAGGAAGGTTTTATGTATAATTTGTACCTGTGCAAAGCTGGGGCGGGTTGCTAGTTACATATTATAAAACAAACTCTCCCGGCGAGTCTGTCTGTTCGCGATAAACTCAAAAACTACTGAACGTATTTTCATGCATCTTTCACCAATATACAGAGTGATTCATGAGGAAGGTGTTGGTGTATAATTTGAACCCGTGTAAAGCTGGGGTGGGCTGCTAGTTTTACAAGTACAATAAGCCAAATTAAAATTCTACGATGTAACTTGCTGGGTGCATTGTTAAACGTGACATACCTTGCAATCGGTGCAGAATTGAAAGTACTAGACCTTCTCCGTCGCTTACTTCCTCTGTTAGCGTGTCAACATACATGTGATTTAAATATAGCACGAGTACGTACCCTAACATTGTGGTGTGTGACATGGTATATCAGTAAATAGAGTTATCGGTGAAAGCTCCAGGGTAGCCCGCGAAATTCAAATCTTCGTAAATGTGGATGGATGTAGAGGGAGAGGGAGGCCAAAGAAAGGATGGATGGATTGTGTGAGGAGTGATATGAAAGGTTAGTGATAGCGTGACGGCTGACAGGACAGAATGGAAGAAAAAAACGTGTTGCGCCGACCCCAAGTAACATATGGGATAAGGGCAGGAAGATGATGAGGTCATTATCCGGTTGTATGTTGGTCAAAATTTGATTCGCGGCCGTAGCAAGTACGTATTTACATAACTGTAATCATTAAAATTATCAATACAACTCTCTCAGTTAGAATTGATGCCAAATGTCATGATTTCCTGAAATACTTACTTTTGACATCAATTCTACCTGAAAGAGTTGTATTGATGATTTTAATGATCATAATTCTATAAATACATACTTGCTACGGCGCGAATCAAATTTTGACCAAGATACAACCTAACACTGACCTGCAAATTGCAAAAAACGTAAGAAAATTTGAATTTCGCGGGCTACCCTGGCGCTTCCACCGTCAATTACTTACTGTGTTTGATTTATAGAAAAATAAAGTAAATAGTGATCAGTTTTTAGTTATAACTGGTTTGTGTTCAGATTGACGGCCACCAGTGTTCCTTCAGTTGCCTCTGCCAGGGCGAGGCGATTCTTTTGAACACTCCACGAACGACCCTGGCAGGCATCGGCCCTAGCAGGCCCCGTCAATTATTGAATTAGTGAATTGCTCCGAAGTAAATACAAATTTTGCGGTGTTTGTGTGTTGGTGTAGATACTAGGGTGTGAGTTAAGTGCTTCAGAATGATTACAAAACGTGTGATATTTTACCTTAAAATAGCGTGGATGAACATTATAATTCTATCCTAATGTTTTGGCTTGAAGGCAAAGTAAAGTTATGAATTCAAAATCGAAATGTGTGTGATCATAATGACCAGATTGTGTAAAAAAAAATATGAAAGACAGAACAGAAATTTGTTTTACTAATGTACCACAAGTTATAAGAGATGAAGTTAATGTAACTTTAGTTCTGATGTACAGAATATAGAAATAAATAAATCTTACCTCCAGCTACCCTTGGATTCGCTTTCTTCCTGGGTCGTTCTCGACTGAACGCAGACCCGCTTTGTAGTGCCTCCATCAAACTGAAATACAAACAAAACAGTTAATAAAAACAATATTCCCCGAAGAAGTCAAGGGTGAAAGGTGACTAGTAGATTTCCTGACTGACTGATATATCAACGCACGGTCTAAACTGCTGGTCCTAGAGACATGAAATTTGGAGGGTGTGTTCTATGTGAACAGTAAGTATCCACTAAGAAAGGATTTGTCGAAATTTTACCCTTAAGGGGGAGAAAAAGGGATTGAAAGTTTAAGTTTAAGCTAGTTAGGTAAGTAATGAATGTGATGACATTTATGACTTTGACGACATGGTAGGCGCAGTGGTTGAGAGTTCGGCTGCTGCGCTGCGTGTCGCGAGTTTGATTCCCGCACGGAACTAATATTTGTATGGCCTACAGATAGTTGTTCCGGGTCTGGGTGTTTTGTGTATGTGAGTTTACATTTTTGTGAACGCACCCACGATACAGGAGTAGTTCCTAGTGTCATCATCATCATCAGCCTTTCAATGTCCCTACTGCTGGGGCACAGGTCTCCTCTCTGTGAGAAGGTGTGGGCCGTAATCCACCACGCGGGCCCAATGCGGGTTAGTGGACGTCACATGTCTTCGAATATTAATATTCCTAGTGTATGGCAGTTTTATTTAAAAAAAAATTATGGCACTGAAACGTGGTCGCTCACAATGGGCGTCATCAGAAGACTTGAAAGTCACCCAAAGGGCGATGTATAGGGCTGTGTTTGGAGTTTCCTTGCGTGATTGAATCAGAAATGGAGAACCAAGTTCGTAACGACATAGCCCGAAGAAATGACAAACTTAAGCGGCAGTGGGCAGGGCACATTGTTCACAGAACAGATGGTTGATTTGGCTGTTGTTAAGCCCCCTTCACCCGTTCCGCGTCCTCCTTCGCGAGTATTACTGCTTCGCATGCGGAGGAGACTGCTTCCCATTCCCTCTCGCTCCGTACCATGGCCTGGACCAGGGCCGGGAGTGAGAGGTCGCTACCGCCAATGACATTTGAGGTTGGTCTTTGTCCAGCAGTGGACGTCTTCCGCTTGAAATGTTGATGGTGATGGTGGAGATAAGTCATACCTGTCCATGACCCCGTCCTGCGCCTGGTGTATGTCGAGCAGCTGCTTGTAGCGGTGCGTACGGTCGCGACGCTCGCGCTCGGCGGCGGCGCGGGCCGAGCGGGCGCGGGCAGCGCGCGCAGCTGCCTCGCGAGCCGCCGCCACTTCCTGGTGGGCGGCCTGGGTAACACAAGCATGTTTCAATAGGCTTTAGGTTAAATACAGACAGCAAGGGACGGCTGGATCGACTTTAAATTATTTATGGAATTTAAGATTACTGGCTCAGCGGCGTATGCTGGCTCAAGCAAGGGACGTGGAGGACGTTGACGTGAATTTCGCGACGGCCCTCGCCGGCGAGGGCGGAATGACAGTGGTCTGTGTTTGTGTAGAGTACTGGTTTCCCTACGGCTCTCTTGGAGCAGAGTAGTAGGGTCGTCCGGAATGAGGAGGGTATGCCTGGGACGGCAGATCTTGGAAATGCGGGAGGGTAAGTATCGGGCGGCCGATGCGATTAGGGGGTTGCGATGTTTAGCAGCAGTATCCAAGAAATGCTTGGTGAGACGTTTCAAGAACTGCTGGATAGTGGCGAGTTTGAGGTCTATGCAGGTCTTCGTTACGAACAAAGTAGGGGGGCTCCCACTGCTCTACAAAGAAAACGGTTCTGAAGGGTCTGCATTTCATGAAGGAAACGGGGCTTAGGCCAACATGATTGGACGAATGACCGCGGTGAAGGTACGCAATTTACACTTGAGTGACAAAGTGCTACGTTTATTTAACATGTGGTGGAGCCTACCTTGAGCGAAAGCGGCCCGCGAGCGAGCCTGCTTTATGTGCTCAGCGAAGGTGAGGTGTTGGTCAAGGATCACACCCAGGTATTTAGCTTTCTTCTCCCAAGGAATAGGCTTATTATACATGGTGATCGGAGGGGGTGGAGGTATTTTGTGTCGGGGTCTCGAGTAGAGAACAGCCTGACTTTTATCGGGGTTAACCTCGATTCTCCATTTCCGGAACCATTTGCCCAAGATGTTTGCGGAGGATTAGAGATTGCGAGCTATCTGAGTGGGTGCACGGCCAGTATAGTAGATGGCCGTGTCGTCAGCGAATAATGCTAAGTGTGATTTTTTAATTTTTGGGATATCGCTGGTAAACAGCGTGAAAATTAAGGGGGATACTACGGAGCCTTGAGCTCCTGATCTGATGGGGTGAAGGGAGGAGAGTGCTCCCTCAAGACGATAGCGGAAAGTACTACGATTCGATAGAAAATCTCGTAAGATGAGTACGAGACGGTCTGGCACTCCTAGTTGATACAGCTTATAAATTAAGCCATTGTGCCAAACTTTGCTGACTCGTTCCTCCATCTGCCCTCTATTTATAAGGTTTTAGTAGCTGTACTAGAACATTTTTATCAATATTTTAAAAATTCAAAATATAACTGCGAGTGGCCAGACTAAACTAAGTTCCATGAAAAAGTTTACCATCGGTTTGGTACAAAACTTAACCTTAAACAGTAAAAGAAGAATAAAATTGTGAATTGACCTGTCATTTTGTAAACATGTCAAAACAATTATGCAGCAAAACATTGAGTTTTTCAGACGCAAAATAAGACTAAAATTTATATCATAAGGATTAGAAAATTCAGCTCTATCATGGAAAACATTTATGTTGTCAAATTTTCGTAAAATGTGGATTTAAACATTTCAAATATTGCAGCATGACGTCGCCCTAGTGCTTATTTGTCCTATCTACGAGTACCATGGGGTAAATTTTACAGTAGAAAGTTTTTTGTCCTATTTTTTTTTAAGCTTGAATTTCTAGGTTTGAAGGTCTATCATAATACATGAGTTACCTATGCGATGATTGTTATAATTTTCATAAAAGTTTTTCAATTAATTATACCTTATTTTACAGTTTTAATGTGGAGACTTAGAACATAACCTCATTGCAGATACGAGTAGAACAAAGTGACTGTTTCATTTTTGCGCGCTTATTTGTACTATGTTCCAAATGAATATGGCGTCGTGGGCTGTGATTGGTCGATTGAGTGGGCATAGAACACTCAAGCACTCAACGTTTCCTACGATGTGGGATATAAAACAAACACAGGATATAGAATAACTAGCTGCGTCTCGCGGTTTCACCCGCGTAGACCGTGATAAAAAGTATGTGTTAATCCGGGGTATAAGCTATCTACTTACCAAATTTCATCCAAATCGGTCCAGCCGTTTGCGCGTGAAGAAGTAACAAACACACACACTCACAAACTTTTGCCTTTAAAATATTGCACAAAATTCTCATTACAGTGTCGTGTCACAAATAAAAGTTTTATGACTTCATTAATTTTATAACAGAAAAAAGTTTTGAATCTTCCTTGAACAACAGGATTGAAATTTAAGTATTAACAATACTGCATTTAAAGTTCATTTTCGATAAATTTTGGTCTACAGAACACACAAGCACTGAGGCGACGATGACCTAAAACGATGATTCCATTTCAAGAGATAAGACATATAGAGCAGAACTTTCATTATACGTAAGTATTTACACAAATTAACAAAGATAAATAGAGTAATATCACATAGCCAGCAACTGACCTACGAAGGTCAGGTTCAAGCTACTTCTGACTCTCCCTACTTTGCTGCAGCACCTCCACCACGCGGAAGATCGAGTGCGTTCAAGCTACTACCTTACCGACTTATAGCTAAGGTCCATTTTCGCGTGCCTTGACTATAAAGGAGGCTGTTTCTAAGATGCAAGCTAGTTTCGACGTTCCCCACTTAGCTATAGGGTGTATTTTCTGGTACTACTCACCACGAAGACGTCCAAGGCGTCCTTGAACGTCTTTACGACTGGTAACGACTCCGCAAGCTATGTTTAGGGTTAAAGGAACTTTCGACACTCCGCTCTTAGCTGTAGGGTGTATTTTCGCATGCTCCTTTCTATGAAGGAGGCTCATGTTTTCAAGTTCAAGCTACATTCGACTCTCCTCACTTAAATATGTGGTGGTGTTAAAAAAAATTAACTCTAGAAACTTTAAGGAGTGCTTTGAACCTTCGAACTGAATAACTTTTACTAAAGGGACAAATTTTGAAATCACGAAAAAAAATCAGCTGTTCCGTACATTTTGACGAGTTTTGCATATACGTAATCATTTAATGGATACGAGATTATTATTTTTCCCCAAAGAAAATAATTCATATAGAAGAAAAGAAAAACTTATCAAAGGCAACACTGAGCACTCGACAAAGTTCATCTACAGTTTTATGTCTAAGTGCCTACAGCGCGGATAGTCTAGAGCGGTATCGTTTGAAATAAAAATAGGTAAAAATGAAAAGATTTCGCCGCCGGTGGAGTGTTGTCAACTTATGAAAATTTGCCATATTTAGTGTTAAATTTCGCATATTTTATAAAAATAAAAAATCAATATTTTTTGGTTTTTATAACTAAATTTTTGTTACTAGTTTTTCTACTACGTATGTTAAACCAGAAATACGCCTTTATTGGATCGGACAGGGTTTTTGTTACATGCTGTATAGTGCTTGCTTGTGCTACTCACCACGAGTCAATGAAGGTCTTGATGTCGGAGAAGAACAATTAAAGCTTCCTACTATGAAAGAGTCCATGAATTGCCGACCATATTACTATGTGGAGTGCAACTGAGCTGCGAAGGTCAGGTGCAAGCTACTTTCAACTCTCTCCACCTTGCTTTACAGTTAAGTTTCTTATGCTACTTATTATGAACGAACGACTTCCACCTCTTCCTTATTAGCTATAGGGTATATTTTCGGGTGTTACTCACCACGAAGGCATCCTTGAAGGTCTTGATGTCGGAGAAGAACTCCTCGAGCGTGTACTTGTGTGCGTCGAACACGTAGTACTCGGCCAGCTCCGTGTAAAGCGCCTCCATCTTACGGAACATTGAGTGAAGGAGATCGCATTGTTCACGGGCTTCTACTGCGAAGGACTGTGTGTGGAGTCAAGGGTAGTTTGTTTTTGGTATTGGTACATTTTTTAATACTAAATAATCCCTGTTTTAGTAGGAGGGCTAGATAGGCAGTTAGGTAAGGGGGTGTACTATGCCAAATCGAATGCCAAATAATCGAATATCAATTGATCGACCACTATACATCGAACGTCTAAATACTCGAACGTTCATAATATCGAATGGTTAATAAATCGAATATTCAATACATAGAGTGCTCAAAATATCGAATGTTTGTTTGATCGCGCGTTCAACGCATCGCGTATTCATTGTTTCGAAATATCAATATACTGTATAGGTACTTTTTTTATAGCATACAAGAAAACACAAACTTACTAATAAATCTCATTTAAATTTTTATTATCTTTCTATTACATCTCAAAAGTTTTGTATGAATTGCTATTTCACGGAGAAACTAATAAATGTTGTTTTTATAATTTAATACCCAGTGTATTATTTTGAAACACAGATCACAGTGAAGGTCTGCCCAGGGGTCATGGATAAATTCGAAACTGAGTTACCGCGCCCCTGGGCACTCAGGGCAGGGAAGGAACAGGGGTGGGTTTTAGTCAGTTGCGGCAGGGCGTTTCAGACTTTTACTAACTAAAACCCACAAATTTTTAACAATATCTTCATAACCATTCGATATTATGAACGTTCGAGTATTTAGACGTTCGATGTATAGTGGTCGATCAATTGATATTCGATTATTTGGCATTCGATTTGGCATAGTATACCCTAGGTAAGGTGTAGTGTAGGGTACAATTACCTTACAAAAGCTGGCCAAGTACGAATCTGAATCGCGTGCAAATGGTTCCCAACGAATTATATATTCTTAATGTTTTTTTCTTACAACCATATAGTTCTTATAGGTTTTCCTGTAATTTATAAAAAAGGTATATTCCTTTTTTATCAACATTTAAACTTAGTAGTTTCGGAGTTAAGGGGGTAATGGTCGACTTTCATCTATTTTTAACCGACTTCGAAAAAGGAGGAGGTTCTATGTTCGACTGTATGTATTTTTTTTATGTATTTCCACTGATTTCTCTGTCAGTTGTGAACCGATTTTCAAAAATTCATAAGAATATGTTCCCGTGGTGGTCCCATATAAATTTTATCGAAATTGCTTCAGCGCTTTTTGAAAAAACTGAACAAAAACGAAAAATACGTATAAATAGATGACGTTTTGGTTTTCTCCAATTACGAGTATCTTTAAATTCCACGTTCCATGTTATTGGGGTTTTTAGTTCGAGGTTATAACAACTAAAAAGTGAAAAATATATAAACTTTTTTACAAAAAAAAAAAACAACCAACTTCCAAAAAAGAAAATACTTACACAAAAAATTAAAAAATAACGTTTTCTTTCGGAAGACGGTGTCAAATAACGAAGAAATAAAATACAAATATTTTTTTTTTTTTTTTTTTTCTAAAATACTTTTTCTTTAAAAACAGCCAACAATTCGTTTTCACACAAGAAACATGATTTTTTTGGGTAATATTACGGAACGCTTCGTGTGTGAGCCCAATACGCACTTGACCAGTCTATTTTTGTTGTTCATAATTGTCAGGACTTTTCTAGAAAATCCTTCAGAAGTTAATAGCACCCGAGCGAAGCAGAAGCTCGTCGCTAGTTTGTTTTACAAAAGGATACACTCATAGACTCGTGGAACAGATCGTCGGGGCACTGCTGCACGCGTGAGTTGTTGAGATCCATTTCCAACGACTTGATGTCGTTCTCCATCTTCTTCAGCGATTTCTGCACGTTCTCCATCGATACGCGGGCCGCTCTGGGGAGAATGGAGGTTAGGGTTACAAATTAACATGGGGTGGTATTACAATCAGCCTATGTTCTCACGACAGGGACAAACGCTCTTTTTTTTTCGAGTCTGAGAATTCCTCAATTTTGGTTTTTGTTAGTAAAGTCACAGATAATATAATACTAGCGTACAGATGCCTCATCCCATACAAAGAAACGGTACCACCGTAACTACGGGTTTTAGTCCCGCACAAGTAGCTTTTGTTCTTCGTTCGGGCCCGTCCTCTACACCTCGCTAGATGGTGTTAGCAGCGACGGCTTGCAAACTGAATGTATTTACTTAAAGTCTTATCAATAGTTTCTCACACATTGAGGAATTATTTTATAGTATTTTTGGCACTTCATAGCAGTTTATTTTATCAAAATGTGTCACTATTCAAATTTTAAAGAAGTGAATGGATAAACTCTAAAACTTCAAACAGCGCCATCTCGTTCCAATAATCGTTTAAATTTGAAATACAAGCACATTATTCCACAATTTAATGCTTAAGGTAGTTTATTAAATAAGAAAATACAGTTTTTATCATATTTATTTTCAAAATATTAATATTACTTAAACTTCAATAAGAAATCGATACACATTACGCCATCTATTAAGATTTATTTGAACTAAATTTTCTTTGTTCGAGATGAGACCCCGTGGTAAAGTATACATAATAATAAATATAATCACCAAAATTCAAGTTCTCACGACTGGGACAAGCACTCTTTTTTTTTGTCTGGGCATTCCTCAATTTTGTTATTTGTTAGTAAAATATACGTAATAATAAATATTTTCACCAAAATTAAAGTTGTCAAAATGGGTGGTTAAAATATTCTTCGGAATAGAATTTTGTGACAGACGACGGACAGACAGACAGACGGACCGACGGGCACGTGAGTGACAGCAATAGGGCTCCGTTTGGACCCTTCGGGTAGGGAACGCTAAAAAAGGCATAGGAGATCTGTTAAAATAAAAAATAGATAAATATAGTTACCTGTCTATATGAGGCATTTCTTCTGCAAACGTCAGTACTTCGGGGAACTTATTCTCTATCGTTTCTACTAAATAATGTAATAACGTCTGTTTATTTTCTAGATCTTTCGTCGCTGTTAACTGTGGACAAGATTTTTATTTTAATTAAAATAAATAAAATTTAGAAGCTTGTTATTTCTTGCGAGTTAAATTAATAACATAGTTGATGACAATATAAATTTAAGTATAAGTTTAAAATTATTCAAAATAAAGAAAGAAATCATTTATCTTTATCTATTGTAGCTATCTATAGAAATAAAAATAAATGGCTACCCAGCGCCAGCGATGAGCATTGCTAAACTTGAGAACGACTGGATGTACCAATTTGGATGAACTTTTTTTTAATACATTAATTGAAGTCTCAGCACGCCTAGCATGACCACCATAGAAACGGATTTTGTCGACGGAAGAATAGACAAAATGACAGATTATAGAAAGATTTCTACCGTCTTAAGCATGGTGATGTTAAAACTGAAGAGAAGAAATATTTTTATTCTTCAGTCGACAAAAGTCTACAATGTAAAGCATGATGCTCGGGCAGAAAATATGTCAAGTTAGATAAAAAGAACTTAGTAGAATATAGATAGAATTGGTCATGCTACGCCTGCAGGAAGGTTCCTATGAAGATTTTTTTTAAATTATACGCTGGTGAAACCGCCAACCAATCTAGCTGGCACAGCTAGATTGAAATTAAATGATGCAAGAACCCATCTTAGGTAATGGCCTCCTTCGGAGCTTGTCATTTGCATTATGCCATGATTTTAAAATCCAACAAACAACATACCTTAGTAAGGAAGCTAATTTCAAATCCATAGGCGCCAGCATTATTTGAGCCCGAATTCATATAGTTTCCTAATAATAATAAGAGCTCAAGTATTTTGGCGAACTTGTCACTCGACTTCACTTCCTCGCAGGCCGCCGTGCCGGATACAATGTCCTGCGAACAAACATTATTTATTAATTGAGTTCATTATTATTTAAGTTATGCAATGGCGATAGAGAGCACTGGTGGCCAAGTGGTAACAGCCGCGACTTACAAGTTGTAGGTCGTGAGTTCAAACCCAGGCAGGCGCTTTACTTTGTGTAAGTTATTTCATCACCACTGCTCTCAAAACGGTGAAGGAAAACATCGTGAGGAAACCGGCATGTCCTAGAACCAAAAATTCGAAGACATGTGACATCCATCAACCCGCATTGGGCCCGCGTGATGGATTACGGCCCACACCCTCTCACAGAGAGGAGGCTTGTGCCCCAGCAGTGGGACATTGAAAAGTCTGATGATGTTGAATGGCGATAGTAATGGTGGTCCAATGGTAAAGGCCCCGACTTACGAGATGTAAGTCCTTGGTTCAAACCCAGTCCAATTTTTCTTTTGATGTGGAACATCTTTTTTCTCTCTTTCCTGCAATATGTGGGAGTGATTTCGTGAAATGGGAAGGAAGTGTGTAACAAGAAGCCGGGGAAGCGCGCGCTATTTGATTTGACCAATAAGCGCGCGGGGTGGTAGAGTTGGCCGCCAGATGGTAGAGCGCGCGCACGATAAGTCTGCACGCTTTCTTTGTGTAATTTATTTTATCACAACTGGTGAAGGAACCTAGTCCTAGAATCAAAATTTCAAAGACATGTGATATCCACCAACCCGCACTGAGCCCGCGTGGTGGATTACGTCCTATTCCCCCCTAGAGAGGAGGCCTGAGTCTCAGCAGTTCGAACATTATACGGCTATTTAAGTAATAAAGAAAGGAAGAAAATACGTTAATTTGCGGTAAACATCACGCAAAGACAGAGAAACACAACAAAAAAAGAAAAAGCTGGGTGAAAAAATGCGTCACATCCACGCAAAACGGTCATCGCTCAGCATAATGCTGCGACCCTATGCGAGACAGAGCCCCTGCGCTGGTTTTTTTATGTATGTATTTTTTATGTTCTAACGCCAGACGATACCTAAATGAGTTCTTAGACAAAAGCGCGCTGTGTGACAATTCCAAGGTTCGGTTAAGGACAGAGGCCATGATGGGCCGGCTGTGTAAGCTTGACATGGACCATGCTGGACCACTATAGCCCACGATTGGCCACTGTATAAAACGTATTAGATCATATTACTTACAGGTTTAACTTCAGAGATGACCTCAGCGTAGTGCTCTCTGAAGGCTAAGCTCCTCAGCCGCGGCACTAGTCGCTTGATGTCGGCCACTGTGGCCGCGAACAGTTCGGCTTGCGACATCTCTTCGCTATTCACTTACAGCGAGGCTAGTTTACAGTGTGACAGAGGCCATGATGGGCCACTGGTATGTGTGGCATGGGCCTCTGTGTATATGTGGCATAGGCCATGATGGATCAATATGGGCCACTATGGGCCAGGTTGAGCCACTATGGCCCATATTGGCGCACTATGAACCATGCTGGGCCACTATGGGCCATGTTGAACCGCTATGTGCCATGGTGAGCCACTATGGACTATGCTAGGCCACCATGGACCATGCTTGACACTATTGACCATGATGACCCACTGTATAAAACGTATTATTTGCAGATACTCACAGGGTTCAACTTCATAGATCATCTCGGCGGAGTGCTCTCTGAAGGCCAATATCCTCAGCCGTGGCACAAGTCGCTTGATGTCGGCGACTGTGGCCGCGAATTGATCCGATTGCGACAACTCTTCGCTGTTCACTTACAGCGAGGCTAGTTTATAGTGTGACAGAGGCCATGATGGGCCACTGTGTTTGTTGTGTGGCCATTGTGTAAGCTTAAAATGGACCATCATGAACCACTATAGTCCACGATGGGCAACTGCATAAAATGTATAATTTCTAGCTACTCACAGGTTTAACTTCAGAGATCATCTCGGCGTAGTGTTCTCTGAAGGCCAAGCTCCTCAGCCGCGGCACCAGTCGCTTGACGTCTGCCACTGTGGCCGCGAACAATTCGGCTTCTGTTAGTTCTTCGGCGTTCACTTTGAGGTCTGCTAGTTTCTTTAGCTGGTCCGCTGGTGGTAAGTACTGAAACAAAATGGTAGAAGATTGAAGAAGTCTACAAAATATTTTTTGAATATCTAACTGAGGATTATAAACAGGATTTTTAACATCTTTTATGACTTATAATGGGTGATCATCCTAACAAACTGTGGAGTTTGTTGCACCACTTCTTCCCAGCTAAAAAACAATTAAATGGAGACGGGCGAGCGTTTTTGGGGCCTAGCATTATGTAGAACTTTGACGATCAAAAAGTGCTAGCTCTCAGCCTACTTTGAATAAATGACTTTTGATTTTGAAACCGAGCGCATGTTAAGCTGTCGGGTGCCGGCTGAAGTTTGTAAATGTTTTTAACAGAAGTAGCGGGTGAACAAAAGCCAAGAAATCCGACATCAATCTCGCGTTATACCCAAAATTTTATTATTTTTACTAACCTGACCAGTAAACTTTTGTATGCAAGTGTACTAACAAAAAATCCATATTATCCCGTTCATTTAAGATGATTGCGCTTATGTATGGTGCACCAGTCTCGCGTTTCCCAAATACTGTGTTATGGTGGTCAGATAGGCAGTCGCTCCATGTAAAATTCTGTTACTTAGGTGCATTCGATTAGACTGGAAATCCACCCGAACAGAATTGGGAAATGGCTAACTAACTAACCTATTTTGTCCCACTACTGGGATCCTCTCCCTCTTCCACACAACTCTGTCCTTTGCTAGTACGGGCCAGACCCTTCGGTAGGAGTCGAGCTCGTACCGCCATCTTCGGCTTGGCAAAGGAAATGTCTAGGGAAATGGCTAGGCATATTAATTGACCGTTATTAAGGCGCAGTTATATGCCAACGGCCTTGAGTGGTTATCTTGCGTGTTCTGTGCTCACACAAAGCGTCGTACGTCCACCCAGTAATAGGACTCGTCCATCAAGGAGCGCTGTCCGAAATTAGACGCATTATTAATTTATTACACATAAAACAACAGGTTTTTGTTTTTGAATTATCTTTAAAACGGTGAAGGTTTCATAAAAATACGCTTAATAGTTATTGCATGATTCTCAAGTTTTTATCCGAGTTAGACATAACTTTACAAATTAATTACACTATCTTATAAAAATATAATTTCAAATATTCACACATCAAATTAGGAAGAAAATTGTCTAGAGTAACATATTTTTTATTCAATGAAATAAGACTAGTCGTTCAGAGGTGATGTTCAATTTAAAATCATTAAACTCGTTTATCTGCGCCTTAGACTCCAAGAGAAATGCCTAGGGGTAGCGGATATGCCTAGGGGTAGCGGATAAATTCTCAACATGAGTTACCGTACCCTTGGGCACTCAGGCAGGGAAGGAACAGGGGTAGGTTTTAGTCAGTAAGAGTCTGACACGCCCTCCCGCTACACCCAGAGCGAGAGAAGTCATTGGATGATTTCCCACCCCACAAAAAAAAAATATTCACCTATCAAATTACGAAGAAAATTGTCTAGAGGAACCTTTTTTTTAATTTTTTCAAAGAAATAAAACTAGTCGTTCAGAGGAGATGTTTAATTTAAAATCATTAAACTCGATTATCTGCGCCTTAGACTCCAAGAGAAAAGAGGTCTGCTATAGGTGGTCCCTTGCACTAGTGCACCAGGATGTCGGGCAGCAAAGAAAAGTGGCAAAGGATCGTGGGGTGAATCACATCAGCCTTTGCAGATATCACTACGTGATGATCACAAAAACTCTAACAAGAGTGTCAAAAAACAGATCATAGACTCACCTGTATCAAAAGATCCAGCACATTGGCGGTGAGCACGGTGGTATCGCAACGCAGTACACACGTCCGTATGTGTTCATACGACATATGTTTGAGGGATCCTCCGAGCAGGATGGACAGGTTCTGCGCCGCTTTGCTGTCTAGCACCTTGAGGTCTTTCACTTTCTTTAGCGTGTGGACCCTGGAATTAAGTCTTGGTGTTTATGGTTGTTAGTTTTGGAGTGATGATGGAATTATTTTAAATGATTGTCAAGCCACATTTGAAAAGCCAAAGCAGAAATCACGTTTAACTAGGTATCGTCAAAAGCAATAGGCTGGTTTCCTAAAGGCTCAATTACACCTTCCGATTTCAAGGTACCCAATTTAGTAAATCGGAAGGTGTAACAGCAGTTAGAACAGTTAAGAGTCCGATTTAGTGAGATTGGAAGGTCCCGATTCGACATCCTAAATTGTTTACGATTTAGGATAGTGTTATCGCATCACTACGATTTAGAGCTAAGTGTTGCCAATTTAGCGACTTTGTAGCTACAAATGGTACTCTCTTTCATCTCCTAAAATTGTTTGTCCGAAAATCATTATCCATAACACGTTTTATATAAACTTCAGTAACCATAATGTTCAAAAAATCGAAATTTTGTTTTTCATAATTATTTTTACTTCTAAAACTATTATATCATAATATCGAGTACTATAATAATTCAATCTCCTAATTTTGAATGAAATAAAGACATATATCCTAAGTATTGTATCATATAACGTGTATTATTCCGAATGTTCATTTATAATAAAAATTGTTAGTCCTAAAACATTTGCTAAAAATTAGGTTTTAGTGACAGAAACGAATCGCTGTAAATCCGACTCCACGCAGTCTTGTCTGCCCTACCCCTAGTGTATTATATTTATTTAGCTAAAAAGGTTAGGTAACACAATAGAGAACCCTACAAATGGGCTATTAGTATTTTTATATGTTCCCAAGGTCCCTTTCCCAGAAAAAAAAAATCTGAGTTCGCTCTTCTTTTTTATTGGAACGCTCCTTGTAAATTAAGTTGTAGATACTTTCTAGCGACTTTTGATATTCTGTCTAGGAGCTCGAATTTGTAAGAGTTGGCAACACTGCCGATTTAGGATTCCGATTTAGGAGTCCAATTTAGTGTAGTGTGATCGCTAGCTTCCTACTTCCTAGTTAGATTGTTCCAAAATTGGGGGTCCCTTGAAATCGGAAGGTGCAATTGAGCCTTAAATAAATTTAATTAGCCCGTCAGTTAAATTGCCACAAAATATTGGATACGTATTTTGTCTTTTCTCACGTAAACCAAAAAAAGAACTAAAAAGCAAAAAATAAATAAACCTTTTAAGTCTTGAGTATTGAGCTTATTTAAATACATAAAATATCAAATTTTATGTAAACTAAATTTGATATTTTATGTAGGTTTGATGATTTTTTTGTTAAAAAGTTTTTTATTTTAAGATTTTTTGTGACTCGCATCATCTTTTAATACTCTGAGGCTAATTTCTAATCCTTTATCATTCCTCTTGGCACTGAGGTTCCCAGGATATTGACCAGTTGAGGTTACCTTACCTTTCTCAAAGCATATTAAGTGGTATCTGTCATTAAAACCAGTTTTTTATATCTAACTTCTATTATTTAGGAAAGGTATAGTTTCCATCATCAGCTCAGTTTCATGATGTGATGATTCCTAAATGCAAATACCTGATAAGTTATGAAAAATAAACAGAAACAATATTTGTGCCCAATTTTCGAGGTTTTCTCTCAATTTTATCAGGATTCCATGAGCAGATCCTGATTTCCTTGACATGGGACCACCCTTGAGGTATACCCTATCTACAAAAAAAAAATAATTAAGATCGGTTCATAAATGACGGAGTGAGGGCTGAACATACACAAAAAAAATATATATATATATACGGTCGAATTGAGTACCTCCTCCTTTTTTTTTTCGTCGGTTAAAAATGAGGACGATACAATGCTTTGACATTTCATGTGACGTCACACCTACACTTTGTACCGTTTAGTGACGTAACAAACCCCCACTCCTGAACTTGAAGCGTTTATCTTAGTAATTTTTTATTGGTTTGGTAAAGCTAAAAATACTTGTCCAATATTTTTTGGTAATCTAACTTACGGATTAAATAGGATTATTATTTTTTATACCCATCCCTTTTGTTCAGTCAATTTCCAAGTAAAATACTAGTAAAATTATGTTAGCCGGATGTACTTTTACTATGAAAAGTTTGAACATCTTTTCATAGTAAAATTACAATACGGTTCAGAGCTAAGCAAACATAAATGTAACATACTTATCTACGGCATCTTCATTCTTCTTGGCGACCGGTTTACTTGAGAACTTCTGTGCTAAACCGGTTAAGATGTCTGGTGATGCTAACTTGTCTTCTTCAACCTGTTGGAATAATAACACTTCTAGAGTCGATGTCATCAATAATATTATTACAAAGTCCCACCCAGCGTCCGTCTGTATGTTCGCGATAAACTCAAAAACTACTGAACGGATTTCAGTAAATTTAGCCTATAACATCCACAAGTAATGTAGCTTTCTACTGGTGAAAGAATTTTCAAAATCGGTTTAGTAGTTCCAAAGATTACTTCCTACAAACAAACTTACAAACTTTACCTCTTTATAATATTGGTATAGATCTATACTGTACTGTCCCACAGCTGGGAAAAGACCTCCCTCGATTCCTTTCAGTGCTCTCGGTTCTGTGTTACCTCTTTCCAATTCTCAAGGAAGACATCTAAGTCATTCTGCCATCTCCATCGTGGTCTACCATGACCTCGTCTTGCGGTTACTGGCCACCAAACTTGAGTTTCTCGGGCCCACCAGTAGACTAAAATTCCTCTAGTATTGCCTTAGACAGCGGTAGTTATAACCAAAAGCGGTTGGTACACCAAGCTAAAACTTGGAATAGTAGTAATACGCGCGCCCCTATTGGACGTCGCGGGGGGAGTCTTTCCAGGCGGACCGGCATTAGCCGGGGATCGTGGAAGAGCACTAGTTCTTATGATTTACGGTCCAAGTGTGGAATGGAACACTGGGGTATCTGACAGACCCCTTCGCCCACCTCAGGTGAAGGAAATCCATGAGGACTATCCATCCACACCGAAACTAAAAAAAAAATAGTAGTAATATGTCTTACGTTGACCCAGAAGGCCTTTTTGGACATCTTCTGCGGTACTATAGTCTTCCAGTTGGCACGTTTGAGAGGGCCTTCCAACTCCCACTTCCGCTTAGGTTTCAAGCCGTGTGGTAACACGTCGGGGACGGGCTGGACAATAATAAAAATATATATTACTACGTGAAGCAAAAACATTTCATGCCTTTTTACGAAAATCACGAGGACGGAGTATTATGAAATTTGGCACAGTTATAGTTTATATGGAGAAGAAGAGCGAAAACCTAATTTTTTTTTTAAATATGCATTAGAAATAAATTAAATTATTAAAAAAAAACATTACAAACACAATACTTTTTATGATTCACAGTCATGTCATGTCATGTTTATGGGTATAGTCTTGGACAATAGAAACTCCTGTCAGCATCCAATGGGCCCAGGGTGCCCAAAATCGTTACCAACCGTAAACGTCCAATGGGCCCCCAGTGGCCCCGCTGACTCACTCTGTTTCAACCTCTATTATTAATAACGTTCCTTTTTACATTTTTAGCAACGAAAAAGCGATTCTAAATTTATTAATAAAATAATAATAACCGTAAGATTGTAACAAATCTTGCGAGAGTAATTTCGATGTAGATCATTTTGACTACAATCAAAATCAAAATCAAAAGTCATTTATTCAAACTAGGCTGAGAACCAGCACTTTTTGAACGTCAAAGTTCTACATAAAGACAGTCCCCCAAAAAACGCCCGCCCGTCACCACTTCCTAGTGTTTTAGCTGTGAAGAAGAAGTGGCCAACAAACTCCCCAGCAACACATCTGTCTGTTAAGTTTTAAGAACTAGAATCTATATAATTCTAAGCAACAATCTTAACATTATGTAAAACAGAAAAATAAATATATGTCGTCTAAAATATAATCATAAAATTAAATAATCCGCCACTTGCCAGCTAGCACACTTAATCATGCCATTAAAAACAAACTCAAGCATAAACACTAAACCAAATTAAAGAAGCCTCCATACATAACTGGTGTGCCTGATTACAAGAACAAAGATAGAAACTATCAAAGGGCTGTGATTCGAAGCCACAAGTGATGAACTAAATTAACTAACTACATCACACTAAATTTGGTAGACAATTATTATATGAACTCATATTATAATCTGTCATAACCATAAGCTAAATATGGAGAAAGAACATCAAGTGTAACATTGTCTTGTGTTCAACACAGCGACCGACTATTATTATCTTCTAAGTAGTCGTTGATGGAATAGTATGCCTTCGAACAGAGACTAGATTTAACTTTAGTTTTAAATGCATTAAAAGGCAAGTCAAGAAAAGAACGGGGTAGCTTATTGTAAAATTCGATACCGAGACCCTCAAACGAACCATGAACCCTACGAACACGGTGGGAAGGAACATGAAGTTTATACTTATTTCTGGTGTTAAAATTGTGGATATCACTGGTCTTTTTGTATAAATGTATATTTTGTCTAATGTATAATATGTTTGCAAAAATGAATTGAGATGCCACCGTGAGAATTCCAATCTCTTTGAAAATTTCTCGTAAAGAAACTCTTGACCCTAACCTATAGATTGCTCGTACAGCACGTTTTTGTAAAACAAATATATTTTGTATGTCCGCAGCTTTACCCCACAAAAGAATACCATAAGACATAACACTATGGAAATAACTAAAATAGACTAACCGTGCTGTGTCAACGTCAGTATATTGTCTAACTTTTCTGACGGCGTAGGCGGCAGATCTGAGCCTTCCTGATAGGCCTGATATATGTGCGCCCCATTGAAGTTTGGAATCAACAGTTATACCCAAAAAAAACTGCCGAGTCCACAGTTTCAAGCACTTCTTTATTTAAGATGACATTAATATTAATTATTATTATTAATAAAATTATATATATTATATATTATAATATATATATATATTATAAATATATATATATATATTAATAATAATTTTTTTTTTTTTTTTTTTTTTTTTAATATATATATATTTATTATTTATATATATATATATATATATATTATAATATATATATTATATATTATAATATATATATTATTATTAATAAAATCTCATCCCAATTTTATATATTTATAAATAAAAAGTTTTAAATTTTACGTGATTTTCATAAAAAATAACAGTGTTTGCATTTACACGGTGACTTTATTCACGTGGTTTAACTGAAGGTCAACAATTAAGATACGGCATCACACTCACCATACTAGGCATCATAAAACCTCCAGGCGGTGGCGGCGGCCGTGGTCCTCCCATCATGGGCGGCGGCGGTGGCGGGCCGCCTCCCATGCCCGGCATGGGGGGCGGGGGAGGCCCGCGGGGACCGCCCGGCATTGGGGGTGGAGGTGGCGGAGGAGGACCACCTCCTGCTGTAAGGAGAAGAGATGAGAGTGAGCGTTGGAGAGTGAAATGCTTGATATTGGTATTGATGTACTAAATACCTAAGGGACACAAATGATAAACGACGAACCTTTGTTATTGAATTATGTATGAATATGATTTGTTTCGAATACTTCTATTCGTAATATAGCTTAGCAAATAACATAATCCTCTTTCTAAGACGGTTGGTTAAAACGTAGATACATCGGGTGTAAAAAGACAGTTTCCAAAGCCGAAAGCCACACATATTCTATCCATATTTGGATTTTTTTTCCACTAGACCATATCTGGGAATCCACTGGCTCTGGAGATATTGAAGGTCAAAGTCGCAATTTTTGTTTTTTACTTTTTTACAAAAATTTATTAAGTAAACTTTTTTCCAAACAAACATTACCATAATCTTTGATTTTTCTTAACAAATTACGCATTTGAAGTTACAAAAACGCAATGAATATCAAACGTATCCGACAAGTACCTACGTGGCTTAGAGCGAAGGGGCGAGGCTTAACTTCGCTTGCCTGGGTTCGCGTTACATTGCGCGCAGTAAAAAATTGCTTTTTTTTCAGCAATAATTTTTGCGCAAAGCTACTTTGTTAGATGTACAGTATGCGTAGTTGACGGCTTTGTGATGTGTCTTTTTACACCGTGTATAATAGGACGCAGCAACATTTGTGCAGCGATACGTTAGTGTAATGAGATTATACAGGTTGTTACGGAAATACGTGGTCATATTTTAGACATTTTTTCTTCCCATAGAAATGAAAAACTTTCTTCAAGAATGCCATATTCAATTTCGAAAAATATATCATTATAATTTTGATCAACTGATGATGAATTTGTACGGAAAATCCAATTTTGTTTTTGGGAATTTAGTATGTCTTCCCATAAAGTAATAACAGCCGCACGGGTCGATCCATTCAGGTTAATGTTGGTCCATGGATGGGTGACCATCTTTACATACCAAGACTCCTCCGTGCCTCGCGTATAACGACACGCAGTGTCGTTATACGCTGTATTGCTTTTAGTAAAGTTATGAATCAATAAAAAAAAACAAATTGCTAGAGATTGCTGCAAAAAAACTATAATGTTATATTACAAGATATCTTTGCCAATATACAGGCCGTTTACAATCTAAAAACACCAATGTTAAAACAACCCACTAAACAATAGGATTTCAACCCCATACAACTAACATTTCATGCCACCACAGATAATATAATACTAGCGTACAGATGCCTCATCCCGTACAAAGAAACGGTACCGCCGTAACTACGGGTTTTCGACTTGCACAAGCAACTTTTTTTCTTCGTTCGGGCTCGTCCTCTACATCTCGCTAGATGGTGTTAGCAGCGACGGCTTACAAGTTGAATGAATTTACATAAAGTGTTACCAATATTTTCTCACACATTGAGGTAGTACTTTTTTAGTATTTTTGGCACTTCATAACAGTTTTACTGTTTCAAAATGTGTCACCATACAAATTATAAAGAGGCGAATGAATTATCTCTAAAACTTCAAACAGCGCCATCTATTGGTACAAGCAATATAAATGCTCCAATAAACATCTAAATTTGAATTAGGAGCCAATTATTCCACAATTTTATAGGGTAGTTTATTAAATAAGAAAATACAGTTACCACATTCTTTTTCAAAATATTAATGTTACTTATACTTACTTCAAAAAGAAATCGATGCATATTACGCCATCTATTGATTTTTAAATAAATTTTCTTTGTTCGAGATGAGACCCCGTGACCCCACTAATATTATAAAATAGCTCCTGACACCGGCTTCACTCGCGTGACAAACGAAAATCATCCCAAGGAAACATGCTCCTGGGAAAAATGGATGTTTGTTACTCAGCCAGAACAGTTGAATTATAATCTGGAATAGCACAAAGGCTATCATTTATAAGGGGGGGAAGTACTTATTACACGAGGGCGGAGCCGCTGGCAGAGGCTAGTTAATTTGTAAAATAATCGATAATTCTTTGCTGGATATTACTTACTGTTATTAAAAGTGAAACTACTCTACTAAATAACGGATTGTTTGTTAATAAACATACAAAATGACTTCCTCTTGGAGTTCACTGTAGGGTTGACATATTTCCGGTATTTATTCACATAACCTAGACATTTACAAATATTTAACTTCCTGTTCATGCCCTGCTGTGTATTCGCTAACTCAGTTGACATCAATTTGATAGCCAGAAGAAAGAAAGAAAGAAAAAGGAAGAAAAATAGTTTTTTTTTTATTTCATTGCTGCTTTGACGTATTTTTTTTTGGGGGTGGGGGGGGGGAGGGAATCATGTAATGACTTCTCCCGCTCTGGGTGGAGCGAGAGGGCGTGTCAGACTCTTAACTGCCTAAAACCCACCACTTTTCCTTCCCTGCCTCAGTGCCCAGGGGTGCGGTAACTTATTTTCAGAATTTATCCGCTACCCCCGAGAGTTACCTCGCCCCCGGGCGCGTAGGGCAGGGAGGAACAGGGGTGGGTTTTAGTCAGTAAGAGTCTGACACGCCCTTCCGCTCCACCCTAGAGCGGAAGAAGTCATAAGATGATTTCCCACCCCCCAAAAAAAAAAAAAAACCCCTAGGCATGCAGGCACCGGCCCTGACATCTCTTTGAGACGCGCGAGGAACACTACGCACCGTCGACTCACGGGCCTGGTGCTGATTATGCGGACGGCGAGCTACCCACTGCTAGCCGTCCGCAGGCCCGGGTTGCTTTGACGTATTAGGGAAAACAAAAATTTAATACGTAGTGCCTATTATAATCGATGTCCACCGAGCAAAGCATTAATGTACTGCAAAGTGCCTATTAAATTGATGTCAACTGAGTTAGCGAATACATCTGCAGGACCCGACTACTGAGTTCAAAAATAAGTATGCTTTAAAAATTAAATAGGTAAATAAAGGGCAAAGCAGTGTTTTTGTTCTGATTAAAAGCATCAGAATAAAATTCATAACAACTATTTTGGACAGTCCTGAGCTCGGTTGGCGTGTTATAAAGTGAACTTTGATCCGGGTGCTTGGGCATAGGGTTGCCATTATGGCAGGCTGTACACTCTAGTCGAGACACCACGAGACACAAGTACGAGTGTGTGCACGGTGCCCTATTTGCGTCGCGTCTCTCGTTCGCTCTCGGAAGCGTGTCAATTTTTGCGTTTGAGACAAAGGCTCTCGGAGTATCCCGATGAAAATCAATTGATACAACGTGTATGTAACAGGGAATATGCATGAAAAAATATTTGTTATCTAACCGGTTTATCGATGAATATACTAAAATAGAGTACGAACAGTGAAAGCAGAATCAAAATTGATCGAAAATTAAACGAGATATAACAATTTTAAACAAATATATCTGTCCCTCTCTCGAAAACGCTGTTTTCTATGGCAGTTGTATGGGCGTCATGTCCTTTGACGTCAAAGAACACGTCGGACTACTCTTTCTAATTATCAATTTTAAAGCTTTATAACTTCGTCGCTGATGATGATATTTTAAAAATGCCTTCATATTTGTTCACTTTAGTTAACAAGTCTTCAATTGAACAAATAAAAAAAATTGGTTGTCTGTAAAGTTGGTCTACGGACGATAGTTTAACGTAACAACGTCATAACAAAACATTGATGAAATATAGATGCGGCGCATACGTACAACGAGCGTAACGGGACACTTTTTCGTGCATGCGGCCGGCGTTCATTGATTTATTAGACGTTGTCACGTCAAAAATTATCATGCAAATTCCCTATTGTACATGGTGTGCTCTCGTATCGAGCCTCTACGCGACGAGACTCAACGAGACGCACTCGAGGCGACAAGACAACCGTGAACAGCCGACATCACGTAATCATCGCGCCGATGGACTCGAATGTCGAGATGTTATAGTATTTATATTTTCCAAACAATTTATATCAAACTGTGCAGCGAAAGTGTTAAGTAAAACAATAAAAGTTATCCCGACACCCACAGTAACCAAACAAACACACACAACTACATCATAACTACGTGTAAACGTGACATAACAGCTTCGTCACACATACCTGTCGGCATGGGCGGCGGAGGCGGGGCGTTCGAGAAACCTAAAAACACACCACCCGTGTTATTATGTGCAAACATGCGTGTGTGTAGTGGGACATGCTTAGAAAACCTGTAAAGCCCCGAAACTCACCGGTGAGTCGGACCAAAAAAAAAAAAAAATATTGAGAATAAAAAAAATAAAAAAATCGGCTGTCAACCCGGGTTGTCCTCGGGGTTTAATTTGACAACCCGGATTTTGCCATGGGGCTTCACAATTTTTAAAATAACTGGCGAAACTTAACATGGGCACAGATAATATAATACTAGCATACAGATGCCTCATCCCATACAATGAAACGGTACCGCCGTAAATACGGGTTTTCGACTGGCACAAGTAACTTTTGTTCTTCGTTCGGGCCCGTCCTCTACACCTCGCTAGATGGTGTTAGCAGCGACGGCTTGCAAACTGAATGTATTTACTTGGTCTTACCAATATTTTCTCACACATTGAGGAATTACTTTATAGTATTTTTGCACTACATATCAGTTTTACTGTATTAAAATGTGTCACTATTCAAATTTTAAAGAGGCAAATGGGCAACTCTAAAACTTCAAACAGCGCCATCTATTGGTACAAGAAATATAGATGTCTAAGGATTCGTTCCAATAATCGTCAAATTTGAATTACAAGTCCATTATTTCACAATGTTATGCTTAGGGCAGTTTATTAAACAAGAAAATACAGTTTTTACCACAGTTATTTTCAAAAAAATAATATTACTTAAACTTCAATAAGAAATCGATGCATATTACGCCATCTTTTGAGATTTATTTGAACTAAATTTTCTTTGTTCGAGATGAGACCCTGTGACATGTGCGCGTGTGTGCGTTTTGTAATCTGTGCAAAATAAATAATTTTTCTTTCTTTTCTTTCTTTTTTACATGGGAATTTTTTTTTTTCTTCAAATTTTGTGTCTTCATGACACAAAATCAAATATTTTTATAACAACATATAATTACGGGGTCAACGAACGCCCGTTTTTTTATAATTCCATGAAGTCATGGTGGCTGTGAAGTTTCACCAATTAATATTAAAGTGCACAGCACACGTAGCATGACCACCATAGAAACGGGTTTTGTCGACGGAAGAATAGACAAAATGACAGATTGTAGAAAGATTTCTACCGTCCTAAGAATAGCGATGTTAAAACTGAAGAGAAGAAATGTTTCTATTCTTCAGTCGACAAAAGTCTACAATGTCAAACATGATTGATGCTCGGGCAGAAAATATGTCAAGTTAGATAAAAAAGAACTTTGTCTATTCTTGGTAGAATAGTGATAGAATTGGTCATGCTACGCCTGCTGTATATTTTATTACAGGCTAAAAATTTGATGATTGAAAATTATTAAGTTGCATGCGTTTAATTAAGAGTACATGCACTTTTCATCTTAACTTTAACTTAGTCGGAAATACTACAGTTTGTTTTATACCCTGTGCTTATTCCTATGAATCCATAACCCATACAGATAACTGTACTTAAATATACTAACCCACAGGGGGGCGTCTATTAATTACGTGAGTTGATTTTGGCGATTATTTGTCCCAGCGCTCCCCCTCAGTTAGATATCGTGAGATATGGCTCGAGCCCCTTCTCCACCCCTAATCTCACGTGAGATAGTTAAAAAAAAAACATAATTTGCTTGTTTATTATTATTTAGTATTATGTTAAGCTTTACTCAATTTAACCCAGTTTATTCGGGGTTTACACTGCTTCAGGGGTTTCTGCACCGCACACGAAGGGTTCCGTACCATTATCTATAAAAACGGCAAAAAAAGCACGTTTGTTGTATGGGAGCCCCCTTAAATATTTATTTTATTCTGTTTTTCAGCCTATGTTAGTATTTGTTGTTATAGCGACAACAGAAATACATCATCTGTGAAAACAGACAGAAGGACGGACAGCGGATCCCGTTTTACCCTTTGGGTATGGCACGCTAAATATTACGTGATATTTGCCCCCTCTCACGTGGGGTCACGTGAAATTGGGTGAGATTCGGGTCGACCCCCCCCCCCTCCCCCTAAACGCCTCACATAATCAATAGACGCCCCCCTCCCCCCAATCTCCAAATAATTGACTAAACTAAATCAAACTAACCTAACATCCCAACGACCGCGTACACATAATGACATTAACATCACGCCTGTACTACCCGACGGGTAAGGCAGAGGTGTACCTATAACGGCCGTTTTCTACACAAATATTGGCCCAACTTACTCTCTACAAAAACGGCCGCATATTCTGCCGTCTTTATGCTAAAGTGCCATTATTTGACATTTGGCAAGTTTTAGTTTTTCGTTTTTTGATGCCACGGTAATCAGCACCAAAATCTGTAACTATCTGTCTAAGCAGTATTTTTCTACTATCAATAGATTCCGAGATTAATAAATAAAATCACCTTTAAGTTCCCTTGGTTTCTACACAGGGTGTAACGGAAAGGTGTGGTCATATTTTAAGAGCTGGTTCTGCCCATCAATATGAACAACTTTATCTAAGTAAAAAGAATTTCCATACAAAATCATCATCAGCTGATCAATATTTGTATGGGAGGTAAATATATTTTTTTAGAATTTCCTCGAATTTTCTTGAAGAAAGTTATTCATATCGATGGGCAGATGCAGTTTTTAAAATATAACCACACCTTTCCGTTACACCCTGTATAATTCAACGCTGCTTTTTTGTCCATAACAAAATATGCGATTTTGTCAGATAACGGCATTACAGCTTGTGGACACGAATCTCCTGGCGTTTGCAGAAAATAACGGAGTGTTGCCGACAGTGACGAATCGTGGAAAATTCAACTTTAACACACTAGCAATAAAGTACACTATACTCGGAATTTTAATTCGATTCCAGATTTGACAATTTCAGTGTTGCAACGTTATGACAAGTACTAAATAGTGACGTTGCGAAATTATTCGATATGGAAATGGAATATTTCCAGATCGATTCTTCTCGTTTATAATTTTACTCTCGTAAACTAAGTATATCAGGAAATTTAATATTTCTGAACCGATAATTTAGTTTTGACGATTAATTAACGATCTGAGACTTTTCTTTTATAATTGTGTGGGAAATAAATAAAAAAATGTGATCATGACGGAACATGACAAATAAAACTGATAGATGTATAATGGTAATAATTTATTTTATACATTGTCGCCGTCATCGCTATCGCTGTCACTTTCTGTAACATTTATTATAAATGTGTCTGTGATATTTAACTACATGGGATACGCATTTAGACCATTCGGTAGCCGTAATTTTTTGAATGCCTTCCTGAAATAAATTTCTCACCTCTGTCAATTTGAAGGTTTTATTATTTTTAGCACTGATGGCACACACACTGATTGTTTATCGATTTTTGTGTTCATCACTACACTATTATATGTGGTATCATTATTTCACAAAATGACAGTAGCTAATGTCAAATCTGGAATCGAATTAAAATTCCGAGTATAGCAATAAAGTACACTAGATATATTCATTGCCTATTAGTACTTATGTACTTTAATACTTGTGTAGTAAAGTTGAATTTCCCAAGATTCGTCATTGTCGGTAACACTCCATGCAAAACGCCTGGAGATTCACCCGGACAGCACTATTATACAAACATTGGCCCAACTGCTCAAGTATTGGCTAAAATGTTTAGAAAGAGATTGGTCACAAACCTTGCATCGGCATGGGTGGAGGCGGCGGCGGCGGCGGGCCCCCTAGTAACACCACCAGAAAGAGACAGGTATAGTGACATGCGTGTGCGAGAAAGAGAAAGCGCATTCGTGATAAGTTTGATTTAGACTGAATTGTTATGGGCAATGTCTGCCGGAGTCTGGTTCCTGATAGCTACAACCTTGGGGTTTTTAAGACTACAGTCAATGCTACTAGGCAAGCGTGCTCCATCGTCGACCACATCAACGCATAGATTCAGGTGAGATAGTGGTCAAGCGCGTTGTAAAAGTACGAAGTTATCATCAGCTGATCAGTACTCAAAAAAAACAACATGTCTTTTTCTTCCATACTCCTCTATTAGTCGTCATCTCTGTAGTCACCCCCTTTTTACCCATATCCTCTTTCACACATGTAACGTAGTGGCGTTGCAATCTTGATTGAAACATAAACATACGGAAAAATCCAGAGACCAAAAGCCAATTTGGTAAGCATAGACAATTTTAGTTACTGACAACACTATTATCTTTGGATTCTATGACATCTGTCAATGACGGCGTAGATATAAAAACGCCTTCCAGTACAACGAGGAGCCCTTTCCAATCTGAATCCAGCTGTTGGCGGTGGACTCGCCTTGTTCTGTAGAACATCCTTGAGCCGTGTACCGATCGCCAAATCCTAGCAGCTGTAGTTTGCATTGGCAAATATTTGCCAACTTATTAATTACGCGATTCCAACCCCTGTAATTGGGTGAGTGTTTGAACAGCATACAGGTAGCTTTGTGTATTCTGTGTTCCTAATCTTGTGTAATTCTTTCCAGAACATGTCTTTCCTAATTTCTTTTCTTAGCATTGTATAATCAAGGCTTATAACCTACAAAAGATCTGTCGCACATTGTAATCACGCCTTCCGCGTGATTAGCTTTACTATGCACATACACATAGCCTTAGCTATGCACATACTGACTTGCGCGTGGCTGCTGCTGCTCTCGAATGTGCATGTCATCATGCTTTTCCACCTCACCTTTGTAAACTCCGTCTGATTTTGACAACCACACAAATTAGCGCACGTACGGCCGCTTTGTTCATGCTTAGGTGTCAAAATCAGCGGAGAAGCTCATTCAGCCATCTTTGACACGCTGGACATTGTTCCCAGGGTCCTAGATCCGGATTACCAGCTCCAGTTTTCCAGACCCGGATTCATCAAATTCGGAATATGGAGGGAGAGGACTTGGAGCCCTACGCTCTGAGCCAGCGCCTGCATCGTCCTCCATCGCGGCCATCCTGCCGCAGTGCCTCGTGGCGCGGCCACTAGGCCACTCATCACGGCGACCCGCTCCACGCCGGGAGCTTATTTACCCGCGTGGCCTCAGCAGGCCGTCTCCGAGCCGGCTAGACCACCTGCCGGCCGATCATCCTGGCTCCTGTCGACCCTGCGAGCCGGCGCCGCCACCTGCCGGCCGACACCTCCGGGGCAAACGCAACGTGGCTTCCCCGAGACACCAAGGCTGAGCCAGGGCAGTAGCGTGCTATCTCCCAGGGAGTACTGAATCATGTGACTGCAAACCTCCCCACACCCTTATCTCTATTTTTAAATTATATATTTTTAACGTTGACCGAGGTACGTGTTGTTACTTATTATCCCACGTAGGCTCCTTACGTCACACACAGTCCAACCATCGTTTCTTTGGCCTTCCCCTACTCTTATAGCCATCCACATCCATACACAAGACTTTCCTCACGACATTTTCTTCATTCCTCCGCATCACATGCCCATACCACGACAACCGATTTCCACACAACTTTTCAGTCAGCGGTGCCACTTTCAGACTTCCTCTTATATACTCATTCCTAATTCTATCCATGCGCGTAACACCACACATCGCTCTTAGCATTCTCATCACAGCCGCATGCAATTGCTTTTCATTCATCCCTTTTATGGCCCAACATTCTGAACCATACAAGACAGCAGGTCTGACCATTGTTGTAATAAATCTTCCCCTTAAGTTTAAGGGGACCACCCGTTGCCGTTACACCCTGTATAATTCAGCCCCCATTAGTGACTAAATTAATAGGTTATTTTACCAAAAAAAATTAATTAGTCCGTCTGTTTAAATAACCAATAAAAAATGACAAAAATAAAACGCATCAAAGTTCAGGAGTGTGGGGTCGTTACGTCACTTTGTGGTAAAGAGTCGCGCAGCGTGACGTCACGCGACATTTCAACGCACTGTTGTTGATAGGCACGCGTTTGACCACTATCTCACCTGATGGTAAGCGATGATGTGGTCGAAAATGGAGCACGCTTGCCTAGAAGTAACCTATTCACTCTTGACTTAGACTCTCAGGTTGTAGCTATCAGCTAGCTGTTTACGGGACAAAAGACAAAAAAAAAATGTCTAATATTTTTTGGTTATATAACTGGCAGACTAATTAATTTTTATTTATTAAACTAGATCCTACTGCACAAAGAAAATCGCGACAGACTTTGCCCATAACACAATTGATGACTGAAAGAAGTGTATTAAATAAATCAATTAATCGTTAAAAAAATGTATTATTGTTTATAGTAAAACAGTATATATAGTATAGTAGTACTGACCTCCTGGCATGGGCGGTGGGGGTGGAGGCGCAGGACCGCCGGGACTGCCTATCGCCTGCAAATACAAAATTAAAATATTATCCTACTAAAATTATAAATTAAGAAAATTGCGAAAGTTTGTATGTTTGTGTATCAATCACGCAAAAACATCTGATGTGGTGAATTCCGACGCAAATTGCGAATGTAACCGAGCGCCGGCCGACGCGAGTGGCGAAGACATCCGAACGGCTAATCGTAGAGCGTCGGAATTAACCGGCTGGGATTTTCCTATAAGATTTTAGCCCTACCACAGATAATAATTATAATACTAGCGTACAGATGCCTCATCCCATACAAAGAAACGGTACCGCCGTAACTATGTGTTTTCGTCTGGCACAAGTAACTTTTGTTCTTCGTTCGGGGCCGTCCTCTACACCTCGCTAGATGGTGTTAGCAGCGACGGCTTGCAAGCTGAATGAATTTACTTAAAGTCTTACCAATATTTTCTGACATATTGAGGAATTATTTTATAGTATTTTTGGCACTGGCACTTCATAACAGTTATAATGTATCAAAATTTTAAAGAGGCAAATGGATAAACTAACTTCAAACAGCGCCATCTATTGGTACAAGAAATATAGATGTCTATGGATTCGTTCCAATAATCGTCTAAATTTGAATTACAAGCCAATTACTCCACAATTTTATGCTTAGGACAGTTTAGTTAGATGGTGCCACATAAATGTCAAGTATTTATACAGTAAAAGTTGCTGATTTCACTCACTAGATGTCAGTCTACGTTATGTGTGCTGCATGATGCGTGTGGGTATACATATATGGCAAGGAAATGGCAATGACAAGTTTTTAAAGAGTAAAAGTTTCGAATTTACTCCACTAGATGGCACAGACTACGCCGTGCACGTTCCCTATTACTTAAACTTCAATAGGAAATTGATGCATAATACGCCATCTATTGAGATTTATTTGAGGAGCTCGTGGCTAAAGTAATAATAGCCGCACGGGTCGATCCATAAGGTTAAGCTACGCTTGCCGGGGTTGGTCCATGGATGGGTGACCATCTTTACATACCGAGACTCCTCCGTGCCTCGGAAAGCACGTTAAGCCGTTGGTCCCGGCTGTCAATTGTGGATCTTTGTACTTACGGGTCGTCAGAAGCCCGAAAGTCTGACATCCAGTCTTACCAAAGGGTATCGTATTACCCAGTAACTGGGTTGTGGAGGTCAGATAGGCAGTCGCTTCATGTAAAGTACTGGTATTCAGCTGCATCCGGTTAGACTGGAAGCCGACCCCAAGATAGTTGGGAAAAGGCTAGGCAGATGATATTGAGATTTATTTGAACTAAATTTTCTTTGTTCGAGATGAGACCCAGTGGCCTTACTCACCAAAGCAATAGCCTTGATATTCCCGTGCGTGACTCCGCCGGGGCCGGAGGCCGCCGCAGAGCTCTTTAGCCGTTCCTCCAGATGAGCAGCTCTGGCTTCCGCCTCTTGTCTGGCCGCGATGGCCGCTTCTAGCTTCGTTTTTAGCTCTTCCACTTTCTTTTCTTCTTCGGCGCGTGATTTTTCTGTAATAAGTTTGAGTTGAGTTAATATTTAATCAAATAATGTAAAATTTATAACAGAATAGTTCATGAATATGGCCAAAAGTCAAATAACCGATATTATCACTATCTAGCCTGAATAAAGAATGGCAGTAATAATATTAATATTTAGTAAAAAAAAAAACGGCCAAGTGCGAGTCGGACTGGCGCACGAAAGGTTCCGTACCATTATCTATAAAACGGCAAATATACTCTTAAATTTTTTATTCTGTTTTTTAGTATTAGTTGATAAAGCGGCAACAGAAATACATCGTTTGTGAAAATTTCAACTGTCTAACTATCACGGTTCATGAGATACAGCCTGGTGACAGACGGACAGAAAGATGGACGGACAGCGGAGTCTTAGTAATAGGTTCCCGTTTTACCCTTTGAATACGGAACCCTAAAAACTAAAAAAAATCACGCTTTTCGTTTCATTTGATACTCGTATCATGGGAATGCATTAAAAATAATTAGCCCGCCATATTGGATTCAGAATGACGTCACTTAGCTAATTATGGTAATTGTTGTGCACCAACTAAACTTAATTTAGGCTATTGCTATCTTTTTCTCTCTAATAAAACAAGAAAGAGACGGACGTAAATTAGAGCTGTCAAATTTAGTTGAACTTGTATTTCCAAACAAATTAAGACGACACGTAAAAACATGTCGACTAAAACACGGTGAAGCGCAAGGCGTAAACTAGTTTGACATCTCTAACTTAGTTCATAGCTATAGCCGTCCCTTTCTCGCACTGCCTTTTAGTAAAAGACAGCGATTCTCTAATTTTAGTTTAGTTATTGAACAAGAGAATCGGCACTATTGTCATCCAAACTAAACACGTATGTAAAATATCAGCTCAATCGGAATATAGTTACAAGTGAACTAACAAAAGAGTGTTTAAAACATAAAATTCTTCTAACAAACATACCAATAAGTCCATCTATGAGCGGCTGCACATCTATATTGAACCTCTGTGTCGCTCTGAAGTCCGGATCATAGCCGTTCTTGTGTAGTACTATCTGCGTTATACATTCTTCCACTAGCTTGTAGTAGGCTGGCCTGCAAGCAGAATATTATGTGTTGAAAAGGGGATCTTTAAAAAAAAAAAAAAACAAGCCTTGGACCCTCGTCATCATGTTAAGGTGGATGCAATTTTCTTACGTTTTTTGCAATTAGCAGGTCAGTGTCAGGTTGTATCTAGGTCAAAATTTGATTCGCGGCCGTAGCAAGTATTTATTTACAGAACTGTAATCATTAAAATCATCAATACAACTCTTTCAGTTAGAATTGATGCCAAATGTCATGATTTCATGAAATTCTACATTTAGCAGTAATACTAACTGAGAGAGTTATATTGATGATTTTAATGATTATAATTGTAGAAATACATACTTGCTACGGCCGCGAATCAAATTTTGACCAACATACAACCTGACACTGACCTCCAAATTGCAAAAGATGTAAGAAAATTTGAATTTCGCGAGCTACCCTGGAGCTTACACCTTAAGACAAACTTTATTAACATTACTTACAATTCACCGCATCGCATCTTTTAATTATCATTTTCGAGTGGAGAAATATTCAAATCTACAACATTTACTCTCTTTCTCTCTCCTATTTTCTACCTTTGTGTATCTTTCTTTCTCTCTCCCTCTTGCGTTGGAATATTGGACGCTACTCGTTCGAGGGCCACGCATTCACTCTCGCTCTGTCTCTTTCTATTCCCCCACCTCAGGAGCGTTAAACGTTTAACGCAACCTTGTTGGAAGTCGCATTAGAAGTTTTACTTAAAAAAAAACAAGCTTTGGACCCTCGACATCATGTTTTGGAGGCATGCGGAACCGGGTGTAAGGTCCCGCAAGCCTCCATTGAAAAGGGAGGATCCTCCGACCAGACGGGTGTTGTGTCTGGTCCGGGCATCTGCCCGATAGTTGATTTCGGGCTGTTGTATATGTTCAAATCGCGCGGAGAACTCTGCTTGCGCGATGTAGGATCTTGTTTTTTTAGTTCGTGTGCGGCGTCATAGATCTCGCTACAATGTGTAATGGAAAACACTCTGATAACAAAACATACTAGCCCAAATTCTGTAGTAAAAACTGTCCTGCCATTTACCATCCGGAACTGGACCTTAAAACGAGTGCTCACCTGATCAGCTCGTCGTCTCTAATGAACAGCAAGTGTTGTAGTATTGACAGCAAGTAAGGCTCGGCCGGAGTGTCCATCACCAGGTTCTTGACCAGCTCGAAGCATTCGTTCACGTCGTGGAAGTCCACTCTGGAAATTTAACATTTTGATTAAAATATCAGCTACATCAGGTTTTGGGTCATCCAATTCCAAACTATCTAGATTATCGTGTGGTACAAGAATTGTCAATTTCAAAAAACCTCCCACACTAATTTTAATCAGCTGATGGTAACTTTGTATCAATCAATCTGCCCGCGCCTTTTCCCAGCTATCTTGGGGTCGGCTTCCAGTCTAACCGGATGCTGCTGAATACCAGTATTTTACATGGAGCGACTGTCTATCTGACCTCCACAACCCAGTTACTGGGTAATACGATACTCCTTGGTAAGACTGGTTGTCAGACTTTCGGGCTTCTGACGACCCGTAAGTACAAAGATCCACGATTGACAGCCGGGACCAACGGCTTAACGTGCTTTCCGAGGCACGGAGGAGTCGGCCCCGGCAAGCGTAACTTAAAACCTTATGTATCGACCCGTGCGATCTTTGCATGGCAAGTCCAATTTGTAATGAGAATTGTCTATGGCTTTCTTGAAGTGAGTTATTCATTTCCATGAGCAGAAACAGTACCTAAAATATGAATAGCAAAAAAAAAACATTTTTTTAGGTTGGGATATTATAGAAGAAGAAAGAGAAAGAAGAAAGAGTCACCTTGCCCTGGCACAGGCAATTGAAGGAACAGGGGTGGGTTTTAGTCAGTGAGAGTCTGACACGCCCTCCCGCCCCACCCAGAGCGGGCGAAGTTATTTGCCAAGTGCGTGTCGGATTTTTTTTTTTTTTTTATGTTTGATAGGCTCGCGTTTGACCACTATCTCACCTGATGGTAAGCGGATGGATGGATTTCGCACATTAAGGGTTTCCATATATTGGTATTTGTTAGTAAAGTATACGTAATAATAAACATTATCACCAAATTTCCAAATCATAGGTCAATGGGAAGTTAAAAAATTCTTTGTAACAAAATTTTGTGACAGACGACGGACACATGAGTGACAACAATAGGGCTCTGTTTGGACCTGTCGGGTACGGAACCCTAAAAAAAGTCTAGCTGCTATAATAACTGACCTGACGTCATCAAACTTGGCGAGGAACTCGTCCTGGTCTGCGGCGGCGTGCGTGTCGAACACGTTCATCTGGATCTGACGAGCACCTTCTGCGCCTGCGCGGAGCTCATCTATGGAACATAACATATACATTTACTACTAATTCAAATAAAGTTGATACAGCCACAGATAATATAATACTAGCGTACAGATGCCTCATCCCATACAAAGAAACGCTGTAACTACGGGTTTTCGTCTGGCACAAGTAACTTTTGTTCTTCGTTCGGGCCAGTCCTCCACATCTCGCTAGATGGTGTTAGCAGCGACGGCTTGCAAGCTGAATGAATTTAATTAAAGCCTTACCAATATATTCTCACACATTGAGGAAGTATTTTATAGTATTTTTGGCACTTCATAGCAGAATTACTGTATCAAAATGTGTCACGATTCAAATTTTAAAGAGGCGAATGGATAAACTCTAAAACTTCAAACAGCGCCATCTATTGGTACAAGAAATAAATATATCTAAGGATTCGTTCCAATAATCGTCTAAATTTGAATTACAAGGCCATTATTCCACAATTTTATGCTTAGGGCAGTTTATTAAATAAGAAAATACAGTTTTTACCATATTCATTTTCGAAATATTAATATTACTTGAAATTCAATAAGGAGTCGATGCATATGACGCCATCTATTGAGATTTATTTGAACTAAATTTTCTTTGTTCGAGATGAGACCCCGTGATACAGCTCAGTTCTACATTACCATCTGTATACATAAAATTCAAAGTCCTGACTGATATATCAACGCACGGTCTAAACCGCTGGTCCTGCAGACATGAAATTTGGAGGGTGTGTTCTTTGTGAAGAGTAGGTATCCACTAAGAAAGGGTTTTTCTAAATTCAACCCTAAGGGGGTGAAAAAAGCCCAGGGGTCGTGGATAAATTCGAAACAGAATTACCGCGCCCCTGGACACTCAGGGCAGGGAAGGAACAGGTGTGTGTTTTAGTCAGTAAAAGTCTGACACGCCCTCCCACTCCACCCAGAGCAGGAGAAGTCATAGGATGATTTACAACCTCAAAAAAAAAGGGGGTAGAAAAAGGGGTCAAATGTTTATAATAACGGCGGAAATATTGGTTTCACGAGGGCGAAGCCCCTGGCCGAAGCTAGTAGGACAAGTATGTAAGCTACATAATTATGATAAGTATGTCAAACTTCAGCTCTATCGGAAACCAAGAAGTGGTTGAAAATGGTTTGCTAATTTTGAAGTAGACAAATATGCAACATACTATAAGTACCTATGTCAAACTTCAGCTCTATCGGAAACCAAGAAGTGGTTGAAAATGGTTTGCTAATTTTGAAGTAGACAAATATGCAACATACTATAAGTACCTATGTCAAACTTCAGCTCTATCAGAAACCAAGAAGTGGTCGAAAAATGGTTTGCAAATTTTGAAGTGGACAAATATGTAAGTTACATACGAACATTGCAAACCAGGGCGAATAAGTCTGACTTAGTTCTAACTAGGAAATGATCTACGCAAACCTTCCTTGTGTACAGACTGTTCATAAGGTACTGAGCCTTAGATGGTAATCCATTTTGTTATACAGAGTAAAATAAACCTTACCAATCCAATCATAGAGTCCAGTTCTCATAAACTCGCTGCGGAGATGTAATCTGAACTCCAACTCTTCAGGTTCCGTGATGATAGCGTTCATCAGTTGCATACAGCCTGTCTGGAATGGTAGTAAACAATTTTGAGGCTTATTGCTTAGCCAATAGGAGATGTAACTGTCTGAAAGTTGGATCTTAATTCCAGTTGAGAGATTATGAATCTTATTGTATACTACATGAGAAGTATGAAGATTCACGGTAGGAATATGGACAAGTATACGCATAGGCTAAGGCCCTCCATACACTATACATAAGAAGTATGAAGATTCACGGTAGGAATATGGACAAGTATACGCATAGGCTAAGGCCCTTCATAGACTATACATGAGAAGTATGAAGATTCACGGTAGGAATATGGACAAGTATACGCATAGTCTAAGGCTCTCTATAGACAGACGGCTTAGAGCAGTCGAGACCAACTGCACGAGAACATTGCGGTTAGGGCCTCTAAAGACGGACTGCTTGGAGCAGTTATTTATTTACTTTTTGGGACAAGCCCGCCACACTATTCCCAAACCACTGTAACTTCTATTACCCAGAATCAACAGTGGCGACCACCAGAAAAAACTTCGAGGCAATGAAGCTCGACGAGTCCTAGAGAAACGATTAAACTGTCTCGGGTCCCGCAACGAAATTAATCAGAAAAGACAGCGGAGGAGTAAGAAAAACATAATTTCCACTTCCCTCCTAATCAAGCGGGAGACAGAACAAAACTAGGCCATTAGGCACAAAGGGGGTATTTACAACTGGGGTAAGCCCAGTTGCCAAGCACCACTGGTTGAAAACTTTAATATTAATGGGTCCTAAAATTTTGAGCTGTTACACTTGATTCCAATAATAGTTATTCGTTTATGGACTGGAGGCACTAATTCCGCCAAGCCCATTCCATCATCGGACCACAAGACGTACGGCGATGCGCCACCGGTACATCGTGGACATCCCACGTGACGGAAACACATTTATTAAGCGTACACCCAAGTACCTCAATAGACTTGGAGCTGTCAGTACCGAGAGCTACAACTTTTTTTTTTTTTTTGGGTTGGGAAATCGTCCTATGACTTCTCCCGCTCTGGGTGGAGCAGGAGGGCGTGTCAGACTCTTCCTTCCCTGCCCTGAGTGCCCAGGGGAGCGGTAACTCTGTTTCGAATTTATCCGCTACCCCTGGGCAGAAGCGGTCACTTGCAGTCGACTTCAACCGCAACAAGACTGCTCTCGTGCAGTTGGTCTCGACTGTTCTAAGCAGTTCGCCTATGGACGACCTAAAGAGTAGGATTTCCATGCCGGAGTCTGTTTCCTGATAGCAATAACCTGGGAGTGGAAAGGCTACTTCTATGGTTACTAGGCAAGCGTGCTCCATCGTCGACCACATCATCGCTTACCATCAGGTGAGATAGTGGTCAAACGTGTGCCAATGATAAAAAAAGTATGTATTACCTTCAAGCTCTCCGGCGTCTTGGTCTCCAGCCCCTCAATGATGGGCAGCAACCGAGGCTTTCTGCTGGACTCACCTGCCATCGTGATGGCTTCCAAGACCTTCTCATGCCCGTTGGGGATCAGGCATATCGCTGCTAGCACCTGGAAGTTACAAGATTTTGAATTAATATTAAGTTTGATAAGTATACTGCTGTCTAGAACGTGGGGGACTAATAGGGAATATGCATGTAATTTTTTTTTTCACTTTAAGCAATAAAATACAGTACTTTATACTCAAGAAAATTATTTAAAAGTAAATTCATCAATAATTGCATGTCGCTTAAAAAAATCATTTAACTACTACACTTCAAACTTCGTGACTCTCAAAGCTGTACTGTGACGTCACTTATGTCGAAACGCCTTGTTTACATCTAATGAATAATTTTACTAATAGTATGTGGTTTAGTCAAGCAGTAATTGCAATTTCAATATTATAATAAAATTTTAGTGAAATTAAAACTACTTTTTAGGCCCCCTCAGGCCCTGCGCGCGTCAAATGTCAACATCTGTCAAGCCCCGTTGACAGTCGGCCATCGTGTAACTACAGACTCTGTCATGTTCCGGGTGTGTAAACCTTGCCACAGGTCTAAAGACCTTGGGTAATAGTAATAATAGCGGTTTAAAACGCGTAAATCAGATTTTTGTCAAGGCAAACGGAATTTCCCCACTGGCACACCGGTGTGCCGCTACACATATATTTTTTCGTCACTACCGGCATTATTGAGAACGAAACGTTTTAAATTTTACGTTTTTGTATCAAAAACATACAGCAAAATAATTAATTGTAAAATATGTGATGAATAAAAAACTCAAACAAGTGCACCACATTGTGTCTAATGTCAAATACAATTAAACAATGTATATTTTAAAAATAAAAAAGTTTTGAATTACTTGCATATTCCCTGTTCTCCTCGCCGAATATTGGTCACGGTAACAAATTTCAACTGAGATTACCCAAGGGCGTAGGGGATATTATGGTCACTGTGTTGTTGAGGAGAGGACTGTACTAGAACTAACCTTGGCTGCCTCTAAAGCGCAGTGTGGCTTCCTAGCGTCCAGACTGCGCGCCAGCACCGGCAGCGCTTCCCTGCACTCGAACATGGTGCGGATGCCCACCGTGTTGTTGAGGATCGCTGAGAGGCAGCGTATGCACTCATATTGAACGCGGTCGTACCGGGAGTCGCTGGAACCAAGAAGGAATTGGTGTAAAACATTACAAAAAGACTCGTAATTAAAAAACAACCATATGTATTAGAAACTAAGTCTGAGTTTTGATTGTTTTCGAAATAATGCCCGTTAAATTAATATGTTCTGTTGCTGCTAAGCTTGGAGGAAGCCATAAACTTACCGATAAAATCCACTCCCACTAGCAGCATGAAATAAGAGTAAAATTAAGTAACTTATTCAATAATTACATTGGTAATGACGAAACCAAGGACACTTTGATGAAGAACCTAGGGTCATTTGATGTAGAACCCAAGGTTATTTAATGAAGAACCGCTACAACGAAGGTAGATTGATGAATAACCCAGGGTTATCTGATGAAGAAGGTAATTTGATGAAGAACCCAGGGTGATTTGATAAAGAGCCTAGGGTATTTTGATAAAGAGCCTAGGGGTAATTAGATAAAGAACCTAGGGTAATTTTATTAAGAACCTTGGGTAATTTGATGAAGAACCTAGGTTAATTAAATGTAGAAAGGAGGGTAATTTGATAAAGAACGTAGAATAATCTGATGAAGCACCTAAAATAATTTGATGAAAAACCTAGGTTAATTGGATAAAGAACCTAGAGTAATTAGATAAGCAACCTAAGAAAATTAGACCAGAAGTGTAGAGCAATTTGAACAGCAACTCACTTGGTATAGCACTGGTTTAGCGTGGTGAGCAAGCTCTCTATGCCCTTAGTCCCGAAGTCCTCGATCCACGACAGCGGGTTGTTGGTCAGCGATATCCTCAGGTTCTCCAGACAACCGTGCAACTTGCCCACCGAGAGTTCCGGCTGATTCAGGTAGGTCACGTAGTCTGAAGGTTTCTCGAATTTTGAGCGGCCTTCCTGAAAGATTTGCGAGTTATGAGTAAGTTATTTTTTATGGTGGGTTTAGAGATCAAACGAACATAGAACCGGAGGCAAAGCATTCTTTTTTTCACATTCTTGGCACTTATTTATTTAGATTTCGTGCACAAAGGTACAGGCGGACTTAACGCCTTAGGCATTCGCTACCAGAAGATGTAAAGTGTAGATAAGCATACGCATAATCAGCCTTTTAATGTTCCTATTCCTGGGACATACATGACAGATACTGAAAACCAGCGCCGTCGATTCGTGCCTGCGTGCACGGGCCACGGCATTATGCTGAGCGTTAGGCGTTTCGCGTGATAGTGACGCATATTTCAGTCTGATACCATCTTTAGAAATGTGAAAACGGGGTGACTACAAAGATGACGACTAATAGAGGAGTATGGAAGAAAAAGACAATTTGCGCCGACCCCAAATTGGGATAAAGGCAGGAGAATGATGATTATCTTTAGAAATGTATACAGGGTGTAAGGTAAACGGAGACAGGTGATAAGGCTAGTGATTCTTGATACGATACCATCAAAAAATCTGAAAAAAAAAACTGTTTTTTTTTAACCGTTATTTGCAGTTAAAGACACTTTTTTTCTTTACAACTTTATCATGCAATGTAATATTCGTACAATATCAGCTGACGCCCGCGCATTCCTCGAGTCCAAAGTGCGCGCGCTCTCGCCGACAGCCGTGCGGCCAACTACCTCACGTCCACGGGACGCCGAAATAAAGCGAAAGATCACTGGTATCTGTTTGCATTTAGGTTGTATATAATCTACGTTCTGGCTTCGGAAGCGTTCCCCTTACACCCTGTATGTGCGGTCATAGGCCGCGGGACATAGGCCTCCACTGTGAAAGGGAATCCACCACGAAGGTCCAGAGCGGGTTAGTGGATGAAAGAGTAGATAGATCAACGAAATGCTCTGTCCCGGTTAGCACAACAATAATTTTATTTTGAGGGTAGAATTTTCTTGTGCATTCAATCGTATGGTCTAACTTAACCGACCTTTATTGGAAGGCAGACAAGTCAAGAACTAATTATGATATTTTATTTTTTCGAGGATTTGAAATGTACAGATTACTTCTGCCCTGGGTGGAGCGGTAGGGCGTGTCAGACTGTCTCGAACACCGCTACGTCCCTTAGTTATGATTTTATGTAGTTTCTCAGACCCTACTATAATCGAGCAATACCATCATGATTTGTGAGTGAGAGTGAGAGAGAGAGAGAGAGAGAGAGAGAGAGAGAGAGAGAGAGAGAGAGAGAGAGAGAGAGAGAGAGAGAGAGAGAGAGAGAGAGAGAGAGTCAATAATTTCTCACACATTGAGGAATTATTTTATAGTATTTTTGGCACTTTACAGCAGTTTTACTGTATCAAAATGTGTCAATATTAAAATTTTAAAAGAGACGAAAGAATAAACTTTAAAACTTCTAACAGCGCCATCAATTGGTACAATACATATAGATTTCTAAGGATTCGTTACAATAATCGTCTAAATTTGAATTACAAGCCCATTATTCCACAATATTATGCTTAGGGCAATAAGAAAATACAGTTTTTACCATATTTATTTTCAAAATATTAATATTACTTAAACTTCAATAATAAATCGATGCATATTACGCCATCTATTGAGATTTATTTGAACTAAATTTTCCTTGTTCGAGATGAGACCCCGTGTTTTAGTGATATTTTTGGCAATTAACGAACATAAGTTTATAAAGCAAATTTTTTTTTGACTACAGTGAATTTTGTATGGTTGGACACCCTCCCCTCCCTCCTCTAATCTCCCATGATATTGTTAAAAATGCATAATTACTGTCTGCTTGCGTCGGATTTATTAAAAAAAAAAAAAAAAAAACAATTTTCTCGCATGTTACACTGATTCTTGTGGAAAAAGCAAAATTACGTGATACTTACCGAGACCCCCTCTCCCTCATGTGAGATTGGGTGAGATTCGGTTCCCCCTCTCCCCGCTCCCTAAACGCCTCACATAATTAATGGACGCCGCTTTACTAGTGACTTTTGTTATTAAAAAAGGTTCTATAACGGTACTAACCTGTGTATTAACAAACTTATACGCGACCAACATTTTCTTTTTCTGATCCCGCGGATACTTTCTGAGGGGCTCCTTCTTTTCTTCATTGAGATTCATGTCCGCCTGTAAGTAGGAGAAAATTTTACGTTAGTAACAGTGTTAGGAATATGTTCATTTTGGTTGTCGTATTGTTTTGGGCATGAAGGTTAATCAACATTTTACATATTAATCGTCCCGATCGAATTTCGATCACGGTGGCAAATCTTAACAGAGATTAGCCAAGTACGCAGGAGATATTATATTGCACAAGCGTGTGCGCAGACACAGGTGCAATCTCTGTTCCTTTACTCTCATAGTCCGATGGGACGGCAATCCGACACGACCGGGGACAGATCAGGCGCAGAACCAACGGCTTTACAGTTCTTTCCGAGGCACGAGGGTGTCACACCACAAACTTCCAAACTCCTAGCTGGTACGGAGTAATTTTTAATGGAAAAATGCAATAGCATTTTTTCCCCAACCCGGGAATCGAACCCAGGAATTCACGCTCAGCAGTCGCGCGTGCGACAACGAGACCAACCTGCCTGCCTAGCCCTCTCCCAATTGTCTTGGGGTCGGCTTCCAGTCTAACCGTATTCAGCGGAATACCAGTATTTTACATGGAGCGTCTGCCTATCTGACCTCCACAACCCAGTTACTGGGTAATACGATACCCCTTGGTAAGACTGGCTGTCAGACTTTCGGGCTTCTGACGACCCGTAACGACTGTCAAAGATCCACGATTGACAGCCGGGACCAACGGCTTAACGTGCTTACTAACACTACACTAACTTATTGTTTTATTTTATTTGTTATATATTTATCGCTGAACGCCAAATTATTATACATACTCGTATATACCGTTTACTACACATTAAAATTTATCTATTTAACTGTATATTTAACTACCTAAAAAACCTGATTCACATCCGTACGTTTAGTTGAAAACCAGCGTCAGGCAACTACTAGTTGTCAGGCATTTTGCTGAACTAGACCTGTTTGGCGCAGCCGCGGGGCACACGATGTACCTAATTCTTATAAATTAAGTTGTTTTTTTTTTAAATTTTATTGTACCTACATTGTGTGTATCTGTGTGTGCCAAATAAATTAGTTTTCTTTCTTTCTTTTCTTCTTTGCTTTCCGAAACACGGAGGAGTCTCGGTATGTCTTAGTAGATTATCAAAAAGTATTGGAGATGTATTTTCTTATGTCACGTAAACCAACAATAAGGACGATACAGTGCGTTGTAATTTCGCTAAAAGAAACCCAGTGGTCCCACATCAAAAAAGGTTGGGAATCACAGGATAAGAAAATCTCGGTGCGACTTACCAGCATCTCCTCAAACCGCCTTTGCAGCTGCGTATCATCTAAGGCATCTATCCTGCTGGTATACTCCGCGGTGGCCGAGGGCTCCTCATCCTCAGCCCCCCGGGGCTCCGCTCCTCGCGGTACAGTATCGTAACCGCGCTCGATCTGCCCCCCGCCCTTCTTCGGCCTCCCGAACCATGTGTCCAGCTGTTGACAAAGGAATAATTGAGTTAGAGACAGAAAAAAACCTTGATTTAGCCAAGTGGTCTCCTAAGCTAGCTGTGGTGGTCTATTTTTAACCAAGCTTTTATTAAACTTGCTTGTTGTCTCGGAGGGTCAAATCTTGCAAGCTGAAATTGAACCACTTTCTCTTATACACGCTACGGAGTTCAATTTTTACATGTTGGTTCAGTACCAATGACAATACATTTTTATGGTTATGATCTGAATCGACGTTGTCGTTGTCGACAGGTCATTTACAAATTGCGACCCACGGATGCCTCTCAAGTTAAAGGGGAAAATCTATAAGTCCGTGATTACACCTGTCGTACTGTATGGGTCAGAATGTTGGGCTGTGAAAAAGACTGCATGTGGCGGAGATGAGAATGTTGAGAAGTTGAAAGGGAGCCGCTTGTCATGTGGATGGATGGAGTGGGAGAGGGAGGCCAAAGAAAAGATGAGTGGATTGTGTGAAGAGTGATATGAAAGAAATGGGAGTTAGTGATAGCGTGACGGCTGACAGTACAGAATGAAAGAAAAAAAACGTGTTGCGCCGACCCCAAGTAATATGGGATAAGGGCAGGAAGATGATGATGATGATCTGAATAGACGTTCAGGATTAACTCCAGGTAGAGGAATTCTTCGACAATCAACAGCACAGACACGAAATTTTGTGCATGAATTGAATTTAAAGCTTGTTCAAAAAAAAAAAAAAATACTCTTAACTTTTTATTTACAAGCTCATTATCTGTAGTGACTTTAAGTTATTGTCTTCAGTATAACAAGGCCCTAAGCCGTCACGTCCACAATGGACTTGATCATGAGCTGGAGAAAAGAATCTAGCATGAACAGTCAACAACGTAGATCTTATATCTATGGTTAACAATATATGAATTTCTTGCTAGGCAGCTAGCTTGCATCTAACTTCTAATCAATGTTGTGCTTCAGCTAAGTGCAGATGAAGTATGCCAATACTTAAACTTATTAGAAAAAAAAAATTCAATCTGTGGGAGTAATTTCGTGAAATGGGATGGAAGTGTGTAACAGGAAGCCGGGAAAGCCGCAGCGCGCGCTTTAATTTGATTTGACCAATGAGCGCGCGCGGTGGTAGAGTTGACCGTCAGATGGTAGAGCGCGCACACAATAAGTTTTGTTTACTCTATTTGAAGCTAATCCTGAATGTCGATACAGGGGGCTTAGACAAAGTAACAATTTAAAAACGATAACGAAGTTAGAAAAGACTAATATGTATGAGATTCACATAAACCGCGCTAAGTCACGTGGTCAGTCGACTGTCGACATCGTTATCGCAAGTTGGTAGACAATGTTATAATTCGTAACGAAACCATAAAGACACGAATTGCTATCGTGTTTATCCCATACAAATGCGTAGAGAAGCAGCGCTTTCAGAGTTCGCCTTCGCCTCGATCGTGATCGCCAAAAAAGATAACGAAGGAACGCTAACGCTAGGAAATGTTTATCGATATCTCAGAGACGATGACGAATTTAGATATCGTTTCGCTACGAAGCGATGTTACTTTGTCTACAGGGCCAGTTCATGTTTACAATAAAAGTGCATTGACATCGGAACTGAACCAACATGTAAAAATTCAACTCCGTAGGATAAGAGGAAGTGGTTCTAAGTCAGCTTGCAAGATTTGACCCGAACAAACAATTTTAAACATTGCAAGTTAAATATAAACTTGTAATAAAAAATATTACACACGGAATAACAATGAATACTGTCAATGTTTTTATGGTTGAGCCTGTTTATTTACTAAACCATAGATGTAAATCGATCAATAAGTTTCTAGTTCATGAATGTACTTACTGACCGTAAAAGAAAAGTTAAAAAGGTGAAAGCGCCAGTGTAGCCCGCGAAATTCAAATTTTTCTTGCGTTTTTTGCAATTTGCAGGTCAGTATCAGGTTGTATGTTGGTCAAAATACGATTCGCGGCCGTAGCAAGTACGTATTTACTGAACTGTAATCATTAAAATCACCGATACAACTCTCTCAGTTAGAATTGATGCCAAATGTCGTGATTTCATGAAATATTACATTTGACCTAAATTCTAACTGAGAGTTGTATTGATGATTTTAAAGATTAAAAATCTATAAATACATACTTGCTACGGCCGCGAATAATATTTTAAAGTAAAGGAAAATTTTATGGGAAATATTTACTATGCGGAAGTTCGCTATATTTGGTGAACCAAAAACAATAAAACCTTGTAAATTATACTTTTTTCTGACGTCAGATTAATTATCACGCTTTGTTGCATAATTTGAATTACCAGAAGAAAAGATCTAATCTTTCTCAAACCAATGACAGTCTTTAATAGTCCCCGTGCTGGACAAAAACCTCTCCAAAACACTACTGAAAACCCAGTTACACAATAATCATACACAAAAAACTACATCACAAACGAACACAAAACGCACACACCCAAAACATCCCTTCGTCGAAAAAATTAAATTAAAAAACCTTCGGGAAAAAATTTCGCAACACGATCCGCATGTCGACAAACCGACGGACCGACACCAAATCGATTACTAATATAAAATAATCGATTATTGAATGACGAAAGATACGATTCAGTTTGTATACAATACTGAATCGAATGACGTCCCTAAAAGCGACACAATGGCAGAATGCGTAATGGGCTCTGTCCTAAATGTGCTTGTTTATTGACTATTACTTCATTTAAAAGTAGTCCGCGTTAGACTGTGCTTCTTTAAGGCTATGTCGGACAATGGTGGCGATTCTGTTGTGCACAAGCTAAACTTAATTTAGGCTATTGCTATCTTTTTCTTTCTAATAAAACAAGAAACAGACGAACGTAAATTAGAGCTGTCTTTTAACTAATACTTCCGTATAAATTAAGGGTATTCCGTATAACACGTATAAACATGTCTACTAAAAGCACGGTAAATCGCAAGGCGTAAACTAGTTTGAAATCTCTAACTTAGTTCATAGCTATAGCCGTCCTTTTTTCGCATAAAAGATAGCGATTCTCTAATTTTAGTTTAGTTATTGAATAAGATAATCCGCACCAATGTTCTACAAGGGACCAGCATTAGGCCCGCGTAGTGGATTCTCCTTTTTATCAGCTCGCGCTTGACCACTGTCTCACCTGGTGGTAAGCGATGATGAGGTCGACGATCAAGCATGCTTGCCTAGAAGTAACCTTTTCACTTTAGTCTTAAAGACCCTACTTCATTTAAAAGTAGTCCGCGTTAGACTGTGCTTCTTTAGGGGTATGTTGGACAATGTTCTACAAGGGACCAGCATTGGGCCCGCGAGGTGGATTCTACTTTTTTATCATTAAAAGGCTCGCGCTTGACCACTATCTCACCTGATGGTAAGCGATGATGAGGTCGAAGATCAAGCATGCTTGCCTAAAAGTAACCTATTCACTCCTGGATTGCTGCTATAGGGAAACACAGACTCCGGCATTCCACTCCTTAGCTTAACGCACAATAAATGTGATTCCAAAAAAGTTTTGTGCGTGTGGGTGCGATATGCGCATCGCCGTACGTCTAGTGATCCGATGATGGAACGGGCTCGGCGGAATTTTAACTATGCAATTCCGACTCACACTTCCCGAAATGTAACCGATAGAAAATCGACAGGCTAGCAACTCGGCGTCGATGCTCAAGACTTTGGAGCTTCGACTCGACGAGTGCAATCGCCGATGATCCTCTTGGCTCGTTTTCGTTAATACGCCAGAGGCGGTGAGCACAAAAACTATTCAGAACCCAGCATTGGCTAATTATGTGTGGAAACAGACCGCCAACGTCTGAAGAACGACCTTCTATAAAAGGAGAATATCCTAGACGATATCCACTTCTTCCATCTCTAGCGATCCGCCCCGGCTCCGAACGGGTACAAATTATATACACAAATCTTCCTCGTTTATCGCTCTTTTTATTCGTGAAACCGCATCAAAATCCGTTACGTGGTTTAGGAGAATTTAGCAGATAAATAGACAAACGCGAAAAGCGACTTTGTTTTATACTATGTAGATGGATAGAATAAGAAGATAGATAGATACAAGATTAGAGATTATTATGTGTACGCTTGGACCACTGAACAGAGATTTAGATTTATTTCGCTTTATATGATCGAGATCCAACCAAGTATATATCAAGTGATCACCGGAGGTCGGAATTAGGTAGTTATTTATGTACTTACGCTGTTTTCATACAGCGAAAGAAGAAAGTGGACATGCCTCAAATCCCGAAATTAATTTTAAAGAGCAGAAAAATCCCGAGAACTATTAAATAAAAAAGTCATTTACTTTTACACAATTTAAACCACTGCACGCGCGACGTTGCCAAATTTACATCAATGACATCGGATGTCTGAAGTTGCAAAATTCCAATGCGCACGCGCGATGTTTCCACATTTTTAGTTCACACAACATAGCTTGTGAGAACAAAAGATAACAAGAGAGGTTTTTATTATTATTTATTTGTAATATTGTTAGCCACACGGGATTGTCCATTAGAAATCCCGGGCAGATCCATATTAATATCAACATTTCGATGCAAGTACATAAATAACTCTACCTAATTCCGACCTCTGGTGATAATACAGTAATTTGTAGTAGACATTTCTGCTCAATCAAAAACTATAATGAACAGTGCTAAGACAAACAGATCGATGATCTCAGAATGTGCTAATTGCTTCACAATCCACAAGGTCTTTAATCACTACGACAAAGTAGTTAATGCATTTACCATGTGGGTTGTGGACTCAGCGATCATTGTAACGATATTCATGTCAGCCAATGGCTTAAAAGCTACGAGCCTCGAACATCACCTCAAGAGAATCTCGCTAGGCGGCTGGATCAACGGCCTGATTCAGAAAACTGTACTTCTGGACACGGCTCGCATTGTTAGGCAGTTCCTCTCTCTGGAGCCCTGACCGCCGGTAGCTTGGACCTTGTTCCCGATACCGATGGCATACTATTTTCCTTTTTTGCTTATCATCATGTGAGATAGAGGTCAAACGCAAGCCTATCGAGGATCTATACTAATAATATAAAGAGGTAAAATTTGTGAGATTGTAGGGAGATCTCTGGATCTACTGAACCGATTTTGAGAATTCTTTTACCAATAGAAAGCCACGTTATTTGTGAGTGTCATAGGCTATAATTTTTTGATATCCACGCGGACGAAGTCGCGGGCGAAGTGCTAGTCGAAGATAAACAAAAAAAAAGAGTGGCACTCCGGGAGTGCCGACAGAAGTGAAAACTTGAACAATAATGCACAACGCGCCTAAAGAAGTTTTCACTTCAAAAATCCATCCAAAGATTCATAATGGACCCACCCAATGCGGATTGGTGGATGTCACATGTCGAATTAACTAAGTTTATTTTTAACCGACGAAAAAAAGGAGGAGGTTCTCAATTCCGTATATATGTTTTTTTTTTTTGTGATGTTCAGCTCTCACTCCGTCATTTATGAACCGATTTTGATAGGTAAGTTTTAGATAGGATATACCTCAAAGGTTGTTCCATGTCAAGGAAATCAGGATCTGATAATGGAATCCTGATAAAATTGAGAGAAAACCTCGAAAATTGTGGGCACGTTTAGCGTTTCTGTACGTATGTTCGGCCCTCACTCCGTTGTTTATGAACCGATTTTAATGATTCTTTTTTTTCTTAGATAGGGGTAATTAATTACCTACATCTAGCCTACTTCATTTCTACGTACATAAACAATTTGTATATTTAATAATCAGATTGTTGTTTGGCGCCGACTCAAAATTATTTTATATAAAATTTGATATTTCATGTAGGTAAATGAGCTCAATACTCAAGACTTAAAAGGTTTATTTATTTTTTGCTTTTTTAGCTTTTTTTTTTGTTTTTTCGTTGGCTGAATTTTTTGTTAAAAAAAAAATTTTTTTTTTACAAAGAATTTACTGAGTTTTGTTTTTTTACTCAAGTTCACCGATGGACACATTCGTTGTAGTTTAGGTGTCTATCGGTGTACATCACAAAAATAATAAATCAAAGTTCAGCGGGAGAAGTCATTGGATGATTTAAAAAAGGGTAACACTAATAATTAAAAAAAGAGTGCCACTCCGGGAGTGCCGACTGAAGTGAAAACTTGAACAAAAATGGCACTCGCCTACATAATTTTTCACTTCAAAAATCCATCCAAAAATTAATAACGAGAAATAATGTTTTTCATAAACTGCAATGTACACATTACTGTCAAAACTTCTTCGTCAGAAGCACCTTGAAACGCCAAGATATATTTGTACCTAACACGGTACTGGTCCTTGCCAAAATATCATCTGTGTCATAGTCATAGCGAATCTGTGTACATTGTTTACATATTTTTTATTAATTCTTTACGCTGCCACTCAAGCCGAGTGACGTCAATTTATATGCCTGTCATGATGATGATAACATTGAATGAACTGCCTCGTTGGTCTCGTGGACTTAAGCGCGACCGCTGAACGTGAGGTCCTTAGTTCGATTACCAGGTCAGGCAAATACTGCCATTGGATTTTTCAAAAGTACCATAAACGGTCGTTTCTGACACTTTTGCCTACTACTTTGGATACGAATCATTCTCAGACCTGTTTTAACAACAAACGTGACGTTGGATTCTTTAATATTTATTATCTAGGCTACGCTACGATTTTTTATTCAATGAGGGCGCCACTTGGCCGGTAGTAGACCCTTAAGAATTACTCAGTATATAGTAGAACGGAGTTTGGAAGCTGGTGGTGTGACCCCTCGTGCCTCGGAAAGCACGTCAAGCCATTGGTCCTACGCCTCTTCTCTCCCCGTTTGTGTCGGAATGCCGTCCCATCTGTATTTATTGTTTGTATATTTATAAAATTCAAAGTCCTGACTGACTGACTGACTGATATATCAACTGCCTAAACCGCTGGTCCTAGAGACATGAAATTTGGAGGGTGTGTTCTTTGTGAAAGGTACTTATTCACTAAGAAAGGGTTTTTCGAAATTCAAACCTAAAAAAAAAAAAAAAAAAAAAGGGGGTGAAAAAGGGGTTGAAAGTTTATAACGGGGGTAGAACTAATTCCACACAGGCGAAGCCGCTGGCAGAAGCTTTTAGGACTATAAGAGTACAGGAGGTCGGGAGGATTATTATAATAATCCTCCCGATTATAATAATCGACACTTTCCCGGGTCTGCGGACGGCGAGCAGTGGGTAGCTCACCGTCCAATCAGCACCAGGGCCTGTAGACAAAGTAACATCGCTTCGTAGCGAAACGATATCTAAATTCGTCATCGTCTCTGAGATATCGATAAACATTTCCTAGCGTTACTTCGTTATCTTTTTTGGCGATCACGATCGAGGCGAAGGCGAACTCTGAAAGCGCTGCTTGTCTACGCATTTGTATGGGATAAACATGATAGCAATTCGTTTCTTGATGGTTTCGTTACGAATTATAACATTGTCTACCAACTTGCGATAACGATGTCGACTGACCACGTGACTTTGCGCGGTTTATGTCAATCTCATACAATTTAGTCTTTTCTAACTTCGTTATCGTTTTTAAATTGTTACTTTGTCTAAGCCCCCAGGCCCGTGAGTCGACGGCGCGTAGTGTTCCACGCGCGCCTCAAAGAGATGATTGTCAGCCACCACTGACGGGGCCCATCGTGGCCGGTGCCTGCATGCCTAGAGGTAGCGGATAAATTCTGAAAATGAGTTACCGCACCCCTGGGCACTCAGGCAGGGAAAGAACAGGGGTGGGTTTTAGTCAGTAAGAGTCTGATACGCCCTCCCGCTCCACCCAGAGCGTATGTATCATTAGATGATGCCCCCCCCCCCTCCAAAAAAAACAAGGCCGAAAGATGTTCACAGCTGGGCATAGGCACCGCCATAACGAACAGTCCCCTGCTTCCCACATTCCCACCACCTTCACCAGGTCGTCCGTCCACCGTCACCCGTCATGAAGGGTCAATCAATCTGCCTAGCCTTTTTCCCAACTATCTTCGGGTCGGCTTCTGTCAAAGATCCACGATTGACAGCCGGGACCAACGGCTTAGCACGCTTTCCGAGGCACGGAGGAGTCTCGATATGTAAAGATGGTCACCCAACCGTGGACCAACCCCGGGAAGCGTAGCTTAACCTAATAGATCGACTTTAGCCACAAGCTCCGCCACCTTATGAAGGGTCATCGATCGATCATAAGTCTTTAACCGACTTTCGAAAAAGGAGGAAGTTCTATGATCGACTGTATATTTTTTTTTTTATGTATGTCTGCCGATTTCTCCGTCAGTTGTGGACCGATTTTCAAAATTCTTTTTTTATTCAAAAGCATATACTTCCGAGGTGGTCCCATATAAATTTTATCGAAATTGCTTCAGCGCTTTTTGAGAAACTGAAAAATACGTATTACCTAGATGACGTTTTTCTTTTCTCCAATTACGAGTATGTTTAAATGCCACGTTCCCTGTTATTGGAGTTTTTAGTTCTGAGGTATAACAACTAAAAGTTGAAAAATAAAAACTTTTTACAAAAAAAAAACAACCGACTTCCAAAAAAGAAAATACACTAAAAAATATAAAGAACTTTAATCTCGGAAGTCGGTGTCAAATAACAAAGAAATAAAATACAAACACCGACTTCCGAAATTAAAGTTATATTTTAATTTTTAGTGTATTTTCTTTTTTGGAAGTCGATTGCCTTTTTTTTTTGGAAAAAAGTTTTTTTTTTTAGACATTATGTTCACCACACTGCAACTGCAACCTCTGTGGGCCAGAAAAGCGCCGAGACAATATTGTGTGATTACTGCGGTTTTCCGTACCAAATTAAACCGAACCACTTATTGGATTATATTCCGATTTCCGCACTTATTTGAAGAGTGAATCAGCGCTATATCAGTTTATAAATAAATAAAGTATTTATATATTATGTGTTGGTCCTCGTTCAAGGTCGGTTTATATCGAATTGTATGCACGTGTGATGTCATTATTGTGTCATCAGACTGTTCTGAATATTAAGTAGCTGACATACTTTACATTATTAACACTAGTAGCATGAGTTTCTCTGTATTTTGTTTTTAACACGCTTTTATTAGAGCTACAACTGTAACTAACTATATAAAAAAACTGGCCAAGTGGCCGGACCGGATTTATTATTTTTAACGCGATTTCAGATTCAGTTTCATTATAAAACAAAAACTTATCACACAATATTTTTATTTAAATAATTATACACTTACCGAAAAAACATATTCCCCCATACTTTTGATTGTGTACATCTCTCCACTTAATAAATAGGACACATCACTGTAACATTGTCTCTTCAGATTTTATTACGACACACACTGGCTTACTATTGTTTTAATGATCTTGGAGTCAATGAAGAAGCTGTTTATTATACCGTGCAAGTTAAATAATACTGACTTTGCCATGTGATTCATTTAAACACAGATTAGCATGTCCTTAATTCAAAATTTCTTTATGATAGAATTTGGTGGTTGTTGGATCAACTACGCGGGAGTGGTGTATGTCGGATCAACTACGCGGGTACAGTGCGGGTTGGTGGATGTCGCATCAACTACACGAGTACAGTGCGTGTTGGTGGATGTCGCATCAACTACACGGGTACAGTGCGGGTTGGTGGGTACTGCATCATCTACGAGGGCACAGTGTGGGTTGGTGTATGTCGCTCTACGCTACCCGGGTACAGTGCGGGTTGGTGGATGTCGCATCAACTACACGGGTACAGTGTGGGTTGGTGGATGTCGTATCAACTACACGGGTACAGTGCGGGTTGGTGGGTATTGCATCATCTACGAGGGCACAGTGTGGGTTGGTGTATGTCGCTCTACGCTACCCGGGTACAGTGCGGGTTGGTGGATTTCGCATCAACTACACGGGTACAGTGTGGGTTGGTGGATGTCGCATCAATTACGTGGATACAGTGCGGGTTGGTGGATGTCGCATCAACTACGCGGGTATTGTGGGTTGGTGCATGTCGCATCAACTACGCGGGTAAAGTGCGGGTTGGTGGACGTCGCATGGCTTTGAATTTTCAGTTCAACTATTCCTGAAATTCTTGTGAAAGGTTTCCAACTAAATATTTTATTAGCTTTGTGGTTTTTTTATGATAAGGATAAAAGGGATTCCCGACCACATAAGTAGGTGCTGCCGATTAAAAACATTTTTACAGCAGAGTATGACGTTAAGGGAATTACATGAAAATGACTAATTTAACAATAGTAGCTAGTAATTTTGTAGTTAATCAATCATTGCTGTCCTTATCATAAAATTCACAGTCAATTCCGAAAAGATCTAATGAATTTTCATTGTTTGTTGGGGAAGACAAGATGAAAAAAAAAAAACAAAATAAAAAAAAGCCGGCCTAGTGCGTCTCGGACTTCGCAAATTTAGGGTTCCGTAGTCCGTACCAAATGAGGGAATTATCAAAGAAAAATCTGATTTATCAATATATTGGTATTTGTTATTAAAATATACATCATAACAAAATTTCAAGTTCATAGATCAACAGGATTGGGAAGTTAAAAAATCTTCGGAACAAAATTATGTGACAGACGACAGACAGACAGACGGACACGTGAGTGACAGCAATATGACAGCTTTTTGTGTTATGGCTTATTTTTTATTTTTTTTGGTTTAGTAATTTTGTACAGAGTTCCGTGAGTATGTCTGTGGCATCACAACGGGCCCTAACAGAATACCAGCGCTGCGTTATTTATTGCTTTATTGCATAAATAACGCTGAGTTAGGACCATTTTTGGCCTCGCACAGTTTATTTTTATTTGTATTTATAATTAACATGTTCTTGTTGTGAGGTACAAATAAATATTGTTTCTTTCTTTCTTTCTTTCAATAGGGCTCCGTTTGGACCCTTCGGGTACGGAACCCTAGAAAGGTATACCTACATACATGGACCACTAAGTACATAACCTCCTGCGTTTTTGAAGGTGGTTAAAAATAATATGAACATGACATAGTAGCTATGATCGCAATGTATGCCAAACATGGTTCAGTACTCGTATCAAAGTTTTCAAGGTAAATACACGTGCTGAATACAGTAACAATAATATTACAGGTTTTCCTTACTCGTTTGCCTTTTAAGTTTTAAGTCTAGTAATAAATTTAAATTGTGAGATGCTGTCATCTTATTATTCCAACTTCATTTGCAATCTTTTTGTTTGTTCTACATGTCCTCTATACTTCTATAATAATAATAATAATATTCCACAACTATCACACAACGCCATCTAGTCCCAAGCTAAGCAGAGCTTGTGTTATGGGTACTAGACAACTGATAAACATACTTATATATTTCTAAATACATACATATTATAGATAAATTACACCCAGACACAGAACAAATGATCGTGCTCATTGCACAAACATTTGTCCTGGGTGGGAATCGAACCCACGACCTCCGGCATAGCAGTCAGGGTCACTAACCACTAGACCAACAGTCCAGTCAATATATATCTCTCTATAGTTCTACATATCCTCTAGACTTAAAAATTCAGATTAAATTTTATCCATGATTTAGTCATTAGTCCGTGTGCCTAGTATTTTTAACCGACTTCCAAAAGGAGGAGAATATCAATTCGGATGTTTGTATTTTTTTTATGTATTTCGGGCATAACTCCGTCATATATTAACGGATTTGCAAAATTCTTTTTTTGTTTGAAAGGAGTTGTTTTCCGAAATGGTCCCATTTAAATTTCATACAGATCTGATGATGAGTTTCGGAGACAGACAACGGAACTCTTCAAAAATTGACAGCAAATCAACTGCGATTGCTGCAATCGTATGTCTATGTATGTATCGTCATCGTCATCGTCATCGTCATCGTCATCGTCATCGTCATCATCATCATCATCATCATCATCATCATCATATGTAGCAGTGGTGGCCCAGTGGTAATGGCCGCGACTTACAAGTTGTTGGTCGTGAGTTCAAACCCAGGCAGGCGCTTTACTTTGTGTAAATTATTTCATCACCACTGCTCTCAAAACGGTGAAGGAAAACATTGTGAGGAAACCGGCATGTCCTAGAACCAAAAATTGAAAGACATGTGACATCTACCAATCCGCATTGGGCCCGCGTGGTGGATTACGGCCCACACCCTATCACAGAGAGGAGGCCTGTGAATTTCTGTTCAAAGCCAGGAAGTAACGGTTTACAACAAGTACCAGGGATTTAGAAGTAAGATACAGGTAATCTCTTATCACAAAAGAACTAAGTCATGTAATTCCTCATCATTTCCTAGCCGGACATACGGATGCCAGACGGAGATAAGTTCTTATCATATCATATAAACAAACAGTGAGGAACTTGCACGGGATGATAGTCAGCTGTATAACCTTTGAACTATGAATAACAAAACACTACACTGAAAACCGAATCTTATTTCTAAAACAAATAAGACTCAAAATCGCTCACGATAATTCTCCTACAACTTCACAAGAAAAATCTCCAGCCAATTTCCTTTAAAAATCACAACAATTCGAAACACTGCACTGAAAACCGCACCTTATCCCAACAAAATTCAGTTGAAAATCACAAAACAATATTATGTGGCGCTTAAACACTCCCGATCAACGCAAAGTCTGAACGCATACTGAAAGTAATTTAGCTGTAAATACTTAGCGACGAGAAAATGATGAAGTTTATATGTTGCGGTAAAGTTGGAAATTCGTTTTTTAAATACAGAATTTTTGGAAAAGACCGCATTATTGGAAACTAATTATGATTTTCGTAACCATACTAGATCACATCAGGATAAAAATAGCCGGGCCTGCGGACGGCGAGTAATGGGTAGCTCGCCGTCCGATCAGCACCAGGCACGAGAGTCGACGGCGCATAGTGTTCCACGCGCGCCTCAAAGAGTTGTCAGCAATAAAGACGGGGCCCGCCATGACCGATGCCTGCCCGGGGGTTGAGGATAAATTCGAAACAGAGTTACCTCGCCCCCGGGCACTAGGGGCAGGAAGGAACAGGGGTGGGTTTTAGTCAGTAAGAGTCTGACACGCCCTCCCGCTCCACCCAGAGCGGGAGAAGTCATTGGATGATTTCCCAACAAAAAAATAAATAAATCAGGATATAAATAAATCGTAAGTCAATAACGAAAAACGACGATGAATATGTAAAATGAGAGGGCTATGCTCGGGAGTTTCCTTGCGTTATCGAGAAACAAGGCTACCAACATAGCCCGAAGAATCACCAAACATAAGTGGCAGTGGGCAGGGCAAATTGCTCGCAGAATAGATGGTCGATGGGGCCGAAAAGATCTAGAGTGGCGACTGTGAACCAGAAGACACAGCGTTGGAAGGACTCGCACAAGGTGGACCGATGACCTGGGGGTGGGATGAGGGTCGCGGGAAACCTATGGATGCGTGACCCACAGGACGGGACAGGACCGGTCGTTGTAACGATACTTGGGGGAGGTCTATGCCCAGCAGTGGACGTCCTTCGGCTGAAATGATGAATGATGATGACGATACGTAAGCTGATATGAACCATGCGCTCTGATGGATGCTAACGGATGGCAGAAGATTATTATTTTAACATCTAAATGTTTAAAAAATAATAAAATGTGATAAACTGGTCTGATCCTAAACTGTCTAGATATTTTCAATAATCCTGATATGAGTTAGTGTTATTAAAATATTCATAATTAGTTTTCAATAAAACCTTACTTTGCTAAAACCCTAGAATTTTCGCCAATAAACGATTTTTCAAATTATCCTGCGACATGTGTAAGTAATGAACTTATTTAAATATGGCGTCATTGTGCAATCAGCTGGTAGGATTACACGTAATACTTTATTAAATATGTATGGTAAACCAAGTGTGGAATGAACAAAGTCTTTGGTATATTTTTAACCGACGAAAAAGAAGGAGGAGGTTCTCAATTCGACCGCATGTACATTTTTTTTTTTTTTTGTTTGTTCAGCCCGAACTCCGTCATTTATGAACCGATCTTGATGATTATTTTTTGTTAGATAGGGTATACCTCAAGGGTGGTCCCATGTCAAGGAAATCAGGATCTGGTAATGGAATCCTGGTAAAATTGAGAGAAAACCTCGAAAATTGTAGGCACGTTTAGCATTTCTGCACGTATGTTCGGCCCTCACTCCGTTGTTTATGAACCGATTTTAATGATTCTTTTTTTCTTAGATAGGGTATACCTCAAGGGTGGCCCCATATCAAGGACATCAGGATCTGATCATGGAATCCTGATAAAATTGAGAGCAAACCTCGAAAATTGGGCACGAATATTGTTTCTGTTTACTTTTCATAACTTAATCAGGTATTTGCATTTATGAATCATCACATCATGACACTGAACTGATGATGGAAACCATACCTTTCCTAAACAATAGAAGTTAGATATAAAAAACTGGTTTTAGTGACAGATACCACTCAATATGCTTTGAAGAAAAGACGTCTTTAGAATATTGGAGGTCACCTTAACTGGTCAATATCCTGGGAACCTCATGGAAGGATAATTACATCAGCTCAGTGCCAAGAGGAATGCCTGCTTGGTACCAAATCATGGAATTATCAAAGAAAAAATCTGATTGGTATTTGTTAGTAAAATATACGTAATAAATAACTTATTGACTGATTGATTTTTTTTTTTAAATTCGGAACAAAATATTGTGACAGACGAAGGACAGACAGACGGACAGACTGACACGTGAGTCAAAGCAATAGGGCTCCGTTTGGACCCTTCGGGTACGGAACCCTAAAAAAGGGAATAGTCAACTTAACCTGTGAAGCCCCGAAACTCACCGGTGAGTCGGACCAAAAAAAAAAAAAATTAAAGAGAATAAAAAAAAAAAAAAATCGGCTGTCAACCCGGGTTGTCCTCGGGGTTTAATTTGACAACCCGGATTTTGCCATGGGGCTTCACAGGTAACAATGTGTCTCAACACGAAGACTCTTGGCAAATAATACAAAACCACGATAAAGTTATAAACACTGATGATACCATAATACTCGGTGTACTTAAAAACAAAGTGGTCATTGCCATAAAACTATTTAAACTTCATGAACAGCACTTGTCACCTTTCCAACGCTTTTAAGACTATTTTCGTTGTTGACAAAATATTGTGGAGATAATTTTCTATTTTAGTCGCTAACATAATGTCTGCTTGGATTTGTCTCTCTATCTCTGAATTTCTGTTGTCACATCTCATCTAAGCCTAATTGGAATTTGGAAAATCAATCAATAAAAAATCCAAATTAATATTATAATTTACTAGCTTCTGCCTGCGGCTTTGCCCGCATGGTATCAGTACTTCCCCCAACTGTAAATTATAGCCTTTGTGTTATTCTGATGTATAAGCAATATTACTGTAAAGTTTCATCAAAATCCCTTCAGTAATTTTTGCGTGAAAGATAAAACATACATCCTCATAAACTTTCACATATATAATATTAGGTAGGATTTTTGAATATGATTCTTCGTTATGATTATAATTAGTAACATCTAAGATGAGATTTTCTATTAATTACGTGAGGCGTTTGGGGTGGGGGGAGTGGAAGTCGAGCCGAATCTCACGTGGGGTAGTCTGGGGGTAGACGATAAATTCGAAAGAGTTACCTCGCCTCTGGGCATTCAGGGCTGGGAAGTTAGTCAAGGGTGGGTGGTTAGTCAGTAAGAGTGACACACCCTTCCACTCCACCTTAGAGCGGGAGATGTCATTGGATGACTTCCCACGCCCCAAAACAAAAAAAAGAAAAGAGGTGCAAGTATCGCGTAATTTTTTTTCCCACCAGAAACGGTTTAAAATCCGAGAAAATTGGGTTAAATTGAACTCGTCCTAAATATAAATAAATAACTTGCTCGCCCGACAGGCGTTGTCCTGACGCGCGAACTATCAAACTCGCTCAGATCGGTTTTCTGAAATTTGCCAATTTTCTGCACAACTTGCCTATTTTTTTAATTCATATGAACCTTCTTCAGACAATAACAAACACAACAAAAAAAGAATTAGCGAAATCGGTCCAATCGCTCACGCTTGACGCAGTGACCAAGGAAATAGGGACTCATTTTTATATATATAGATAGATTTAGATTAAGCAAATTATGGCATAGATTAACGTATTGACACAAAACATGTGCATTTTTAACAAGCGAACGGGAGATTAGGGATAGAACAGAGCCTTTAGACAGAATACATTTCTGTTAACGCTAACGCTTCGTGCAAAATGTATGGCAAAGACATTACTGGGCGTGAGTCACGAGGCAGTTCTCTGTCTACCGCTTCGTGCAAAATGTCGTTGCAATACATTTTGCACGAAGCGTTAGCGTTAACGTTAACAGAAATGTATTTTGTCTAAAGGCTCTGAACGGTTTCTGAATTCTTCATCACTGATTCAATCAAAAAAGCCTGGGTTCCAAACAAAGAAAACGCAAAAAGTCAAACTAAAGAAAATGACAACACAATAAAACAATATGCAAATGGCAACGTTATTTTTGTCACCTTAATTTTGTACGAAGATACTCCACACATAGAGGTCATTGCCTTCGCTATAATGGAAGGTTAATCGGCCCTAATGGATTCTATATGAATCAAATGAACCATTACAATGAACATTACATTTCTGATACCGGTGTAAGTAAGGGTCTGATGGGGGAAGGAGTTATTGAGTGATTGGCCGACTATGGTGCCGATTCTGTTGTGCACAAACTAAACTTAATTTAGGCAGATAGATAAAGCATTTATTCAGTGCACACAAAAAACACAGCAAAACACAAAATCACACTTAAATTATTTAAATTTGAATGTATATAAAAACAAAGTGCCAATAAACAAAAAAAGAAAACATACTACACGCACGCCACGCGCTACGTGCGCGCTACGTGCATTTAAGCTATTGCTATCTTTTTCTCTCTAATAAAACAAGAAAGAGACGGACGTAAATTAGAGCTGTATTTAGTTGAACTAATATTTCCGTATAAATTAAGGGTATACGTAAAAACATGTCGACTAAAAACACGGTGAAGCGCAAGGCGTAAACTAGTTTGACATTTCTAACTTAGTTCATAGCTATAGCTGTCCTCTGCCCGGGGGTTGAGGATAAATTCGAAAGAGTTACCTCGCCCCTGGGCATTCAGGGCAGGGAGGAACAGGGGTGGGTTTTAGTCAGTAAGAGTCTGACACACCCTTCCGCTCCACCCTAGAGCGGGAGAAGTCATTGGATGATTTCCCACCCCCCAAAAACAAAAACAAAAAAAAAAAGCTATAGCCGTCCTTTTCGCGCACTGCCTTTTAGAAAAAGAAAGCTATTCTCTAATTTTAGTTTAGTTATTGAACAAGAGAATCAGCACCACTGTCTGATTTTAGTATTCACAATAATTTGTCTAACTAGTATCCTACAGAAACACGACTTTTGACCGAAACCAAAACTCACGTGGTAACAGAAAACTAGCCGAATCAAACCGAAACACTACGTCAAAAATGTCCCACTAGAAGAGACGTAACAAGCCGCCACTCCTGTCCCCAATCACTGGAGGAGCTCGTGGCTAAAGTAATAACAGCCGCACGGGTCGATCCGTCAGGTTAAGCTATGCTTGCCTTGGGGTTGATCCATGGATGGGTGACCATCTTTACATACCGAGACTCCTCCGTGTTTCGGCAAGCACTTTAAGCCGTTGGTCCCGGCTGTCCATCGTGGATCTTTGACAGTCGTTACGGGTCGTCAGAAGCCCGAAAATATGACAACCAGTCTTACAAAGGGGGGGGGGGGGGGGGGTATTAGCCAGTAATTAGGTTGTGGAGGTCAGATAGGCAGTCGCTCCTTGTAAAATACTGTATTCAGCTGCATCAGGTTAGACTGGAAGCGGACCCCAAGATAGTTGGGAAAAGGCTAGGCAAAAGAAGACCCAGGAATAATCACTATTACACGAGCAAGCTACATGTGACACTTGTGGCTAACTAATGGCTCTGATTATTATCAGGTTTTACTACTAAAGTTTTTTCCTGACCTGTTGTCTAAATTAACCAGATCTACCAAACCGACAGTCGATATCGGTAGGTGGAAAATTATGATCAGATTCATCATCAATTTCAGCTACTGCCGAAAGCTGGAATTCTCAGCCGCAGTGTGTTTCCTAATAGCTACAACCTTAAACTATGAAAGGTTATAGACGGAAAGTCATTGGTCATTGGAAGTAGGATCGTTAAAATGTGTGAGTGACCTTAACGAACGTAAGGATGACGTACAGGCTTCTCATTTTGTCTATGTGAGCTTATTTCGCGTGTACAGATGCGAGCCAGCCTCTCATTCTGGTAATTCAGATTGCTGGATTTTGACACTCCGTATATAACCTTTCATAGTCGAGGCATGCTCCAACATCGACCACATCATCGCTTACCAGGTGAGATGGTGGTCAAACGCAAGTATATTCAATAGTTAAGTCTCGTTGAACGATCCTGTGGTTGCATCCAAAAATGCCGGCGACCTTCAGCCAATTCCAATTTGCAGAAAATTCAAAACTATTTTCAAAGGCAACAAACATAAAGATTTATACACTCCCAAAACGCATCCCAACTCAATATAGTCGAACAGAAATAACAAACACTGGTTGTTTATTATGTAAATCAGCTCATAAACGTGTACATTATACATTATATGAAGCTCTTACTCAAAGTCGTGGTTATTCACGCTCTTGGTCTTGGAGTTCTGCCAACACTCCTACGTGTGATGTCATTATGACGACAGAGTTGGGTGAATCACGGGGTCAGTGGTTGGCGGTCATCTTCAATAACCAATCTATAGTCATTTTACTATAAAATTGCCACAGGAATCATTGTGTGACGTCACCAATAACCGTTAATTCCAGAATCACAAACGATATGACTCGGGAACGTTCGTGACCGATATTTTTTGAATTAAGAAAACTCTGAACCTAACCTAATAAAACCGTCACCATCCACGACTCTGACGTCACCAATACCCATTAATTCCCTAACCACAAACGCTATGGGTCAAGATCGTTCATAACAGGTATTTTTAAATTAAGGCGCAGTAATACGAATTTTAATGGTTTTTAATTGAACATCACGTCTAAACGACTAGTCTTCTTTCTTTGAAAAAAATATATGTTATTCTAGACAATTTCCGTCGTAATTTGATCTGAGAATATTTGAAATAATATTTTTATAACGTTGTATAATTAATTTGTAAAGTTGTGTATAACGTGGATAAAAAAGTGAGAATCACGCAAAAACTATAAAGCGTATTTTTATGAAACCTTCACCATTTTAAAGATCATTTAATTATTTATAATTTAGTCTCAGTGTTTAGTTTAATACTTGTTGTTTTATGTGTTATAAATCAATAATGCGTTTAATTTCGGACAGCGCTCCTTGATGGGCGAGTTCTATTACTGGGTAGACATACGACGCGTTACGTGAGCTCAGCTCAGAACACGCAAGCTAACCACTCAAGGTCGTTGGCAGTTAATAGCGCTTTAAGAACACACTGGGCTTAACCCCGTCGTCACTAGCCACATCTGTGACGGCACCAAACCGTCACTAGCCACATCTGTGACGTCACCAATAATAGCCATTAATTCCCGAACCACAAACGATATGACTCGGGATCGCTCGCGCCTATATTTTTGAATTAAGAACACTGGACCTAACCTAACAAAACCATCACTATATGCCATATGTGTGACGTCACCAATAACCGTTAATTCCCGAGCTCGACTCGGGATCGTTCGCAACCGATATTTTTGAATTAAGAACGGGCACTGCATTCACGATGATTCACATGCGTAAATGTGTTGGCGCCAGTAGACCCGTATTCATAGTGAGGATTCTGCTTCCTGAATTTTATCATACACTAGCTTTTGCCAGCGGTTTTGCCCGCGTGGAATTAGTACTTCCTCTATTATAAATTATAGCCATGTGCTATTCCAGATCCGTTTAGTCGTTCTGGCGTGATATGAGTAACAAACATCCATTCATAACATTGCAAATCACAAATCAAATTAAACATTCAAATTCATTCAAATAAAATAATCAATCATAACAATAAAATAAATAAAAATCAATCGAAATTTGTAATCAAAATTCAATAAATATTAAAATCAAATAATATTATATAACTTAATAACTACTATTTAAAGACTGTGTAATGGCGCGTTGATCAACTCTCTGGTCATGGCATGCTAAGATAGACCCCAGAGGTCTAATAGTGCGCCTTGTAAAGTTTTGTAACAAGAAACTTGTTTTGATGAATAAATAAAATAAATCCATCCATCCATCCATCCAAAATTTCGCATTTACAATATTAGTAGGATTCTTTTAAATTTCATACCACCACGCTTGTGTTACCCGTAAGTTAAGAAAGGAAGAAATAAAGAAAATACGTATATTTGCGGTAAACATGACGCAAAAGACCAAACTACAAAAAAAGAAAAAGGTGGGGGAAAACTTGCGTCACATCCACGTAAAACGGCCATCGAGAAGGCAGAGGTGAGGTGAGGTGTACTTAGAGCCAGATATTTATTTAAGGCCCTACTAATCGTAGCATAGCGTAGAAAATAAATATTAAAGAATCCAACGTCACGTTTGTTACAAAGATATACTACGATTTTTTATTCAATGAAGGCGCTTGGCGGGTAGTAGACCCTTAAGTCCCATATAAAACGAAGCGAGCCTACCATCAACTGGATACACATCCAGACAGCAGGCTATAGAGAAATTCCAGATAGAAAAACCGAAAAACCCTTAATTCGACCCGATTTTGAAAATATTCAATTTATAAACTAATCCGTAATAGTATTTTAAGAAAGACATTGTTTAGAAACAAGCACACGAGGCAGAAATCACTACATATTATAAACAAAGTCCGCCATCGTGTCTGTCTGTTCGCGATAAACTTAAAAATTACTGAACAAATTGCCATGCAGTTTTCACTAATAGCCAGTGTGATACATGAGGAAGTTTCTGGTTTATAATTTGTACCCGTGGGAAGCTTGGGCGGGTCGCTAGTCACACTAATAATATAAAGGCGAAAGTTCGTGAGTGTGTGTGTTTGTATGTTTGTTACTTCTTCACACTCAAACGGCTGGACCGATTTGGATGTAGATAGCTTATACCCTGGATTAACACATAGACTACTTTTTATTCCGGTCTACGCTACGGGTGAAACCGCGGGGCGCAGATATTATCCAATAAATCTTAATAAACATGAATCTGACAGCCAACACCAATTTTCAACAATAAACTATGCAAGTATGATATCATTCCATCCGAGAAGAAATCATGACATCAACTACTTGTTAGAGGTGCAGTAGGTATTTATGATTATGAATAAATTTATCTAAATAACTAATACGTCATGTCTTACAAGAATACACGTGAATACATTCATGTAAATTATCTTTTTTCAACAGCATCTGAGAGGATTTCAGTTCGTTTAGCTTTGCTACAACAAACATCTAAACTAACATTGTGAGGTAAAATTGTTTAAATGTTTGTAAAATGTAATTTCCAGATGTCATTCAATAAGCACGCCACAATTGCGGTGGTAAGGCCACTCTTTGAGGAATGGCTGATGAAGCGCCACGGCCTCCTCACCTTCCGCCTGACGTAGGTCCTCACCGGACACGGCTGGTTTTTTTTTATGTTTGATAGGTTCGCGTTTGACCACTATCTCACCTGATGGCAAGCGATGATGTGGTCGAAGATGGAGCACGCTTGCCTAGAAGTAACCTATTCACTCTTGACTTAAAGAATGTTTCGGGAAGTTCCTGTGTCGGATAAGGTGGGAGGAAACGCCCGAATGTCACCTCTGTGCGGATCGCCCAGAGGACACGGTGGAGTTCCGCCCCGCGCGGACGGAGCACCGCCGTGTCCTCGTGGAGGCGATCAGCGGCAGCGAAAACTCGCGCCCAGCCCTGGTCCAGGCCATGGTACGAAGCGAGAGGGAATGAGAAGCAGTTGGGCTCCTGAGCGTCGGGTGTCGCAAGCCGATCTCCGGCCACCGTAGGCGCGGGCCTGTGGACGGCGAATAGTGGGTAGCTCGCAGTCCGATCAGGACCAAGCCTGAGAGTCGATGGCGCGTAGTGTTCCACACGCGCCTCAAAGAGATGTCAGCAATACCTGACGGGGCCCGTCAGGGCTGATGCCTGCCTGGGATCGTGGATGAATTCGAAATAGAGTTACCGCGGCCCTTGGCACTCAGGCAACTGAAGGAACAGGGGTGGGTTTTAGTCAGTAAAAGTCTGACACGCCCTCCCGCTCCACCCAGAGCGGGAGAAATCATTGGTTGATTGCCCACCCCCACAAAAAAAAACAAGTGGCACTTTGAGAGTGTCGACAGAAGTGAAAACTTGAACAAAAATGCCCAACGCACCTCGCGATCCGCTACGAGTACAAATCACGTAGCGGTCGGACGGTCGGCGACGGTGATGGTGTCGCTCGAGTTCAATTGTTAAAATGCCCAACGTGACTATCTTTTCACTTCAATGAAATAAAAGAAAAACGCAACGAGTGCTACGCGTGGTAGCACTCGTAGCGGATCGCGTAGCGGATCGCGTAGCGGATCGCGTAGCGATGTCGGTGTCGTTGTCGGTGTCGCTCGAGTTCAATTGTTTTTCCCCATCTCAAAAATGCCCAACGCGCCTAAAGAAGTTTTCACTTCAAAAAAAAAAAAAGATGTCATTCAAGCGTTGATACTCAAAAAAACAAGACTATAAATACGACGCGGTTAATGAAGACTGAGGGACAACTTAATTACTCACTTTAATGGTGTATGACATAATCCAGCGAATTTTACATAAAAGAGCACCGGATTTAGACGGTATGGTGATATCGTCGACTAGCTTCTGTCAGCGGCTTCCGCCGCGTGAAATTAGTACTTCGCCATTATTAACTATAGCCTATGGGCTAACAATAACTCAAAGGGAAAAACCAAATGCACTGCCCCGCTCCCTAATACCTCGGATTCTGCCAGCGGCTTTGCCCGCGTTGAATTAGTAATTTCCCCACTATGCCCCCTTATTCCCTATGTGCTATTCCAGACTATAATCTGTCCTGACGCAGGTCCTCACCCGACACGGTAGTTTCGGGAGGTTCCTGCATCAGATCAGGCGGGAGGAAACGCCCGGGTGTTACCACTGCGCGGATCGCCCAGAAGACACGGTGGAGGTCTGCCCCGCTTGGGGCCTCGTGGATGCGATAGGTGGCGGCGACCTCTCGCGCCCGGCCCTGGTTCAGGCCATGGTACGGAGCGAGAGGGAATGGGAAGCAGTCTCCGCCTTCTGAGAAGCAGTAATGCTCGCGAAGGTGGAGGCGGGACGCGTGAGGGAAGCTCAACGGAGTGGCCCTCACGGCCCCGGCCGCTACCACCGCAGGAGATGTACTGGGCGTAGGACGTCGCGAGACGATCTCCGGCCACCGTAGACCTGGGCCTGCGGACGGCGAGCACTGGGTAGCTCGCCGTCCCATCAGCACCAGGCCCGTGAGTCGACGGTGCGTAGACGAGTGTCAGTCACCACTGACGGGGCCCATCGTGGCCGGTGCCTGCATGCCTAGGGGTAGCGGATAAATTCTGAAAATGAGTTACCGCACCCCTGGGCACTCAGGCAGGGAAGGAACAGGGGTGGGTTTTAGTCAGAAAGATTCTGACACGCCCTTCCGCTCCACCCAGAGCGGGAGAAGTCATTGGATAAACATCAATTCATCCATCCAAACTTTCGCATATTTATAATATTAGTAGGATGTAGACGTCTATCAATCTATGTATGCATTAAGTACATAATATTGGGTCCTTATGAAATTGGCGTTTTTTCTCACAAATAGAGAACCTCGTTACTTCTATGAATTAAAATATTCATCAATTGCTTGATATTCTATCGAATAATGACCGTTATAGACAACCGCCAATAGTAAAAAAAACATTATTACTTATAGTTTTATAAACAAAAAAAAATACATATCTTAAAAATGACTCCTCTTTTTGTTAGCAGAAATGACCACTATATTTGTTTAAACTTAGCCAAAACTTATTTTTGTTGCTTAATCTAAGTGGCATACGTTAACTTAGTTTTTCAACATTATTGCATAAAAGTTTTAAAACATTAGTGTTCATAGTTGTTAAATAAATTAAGATAATGTTAGTATGAAAAATGCAACTTCATTTTTAACAACGTAAAAATGCTTTATCCTCTTTGTAACAAACGTGACGTTGGATTTTTTAATATTTATTTTCTGTGCAATGCTACGATTTTTTATTCAATGAGGGCGCCACTGGACCGTTAGTAGACCCTTAAAATACGGTGTCTTGTATCTTAAGAGACAGTGTTTCGCAATGAGGTTCCAATTGATATGTATATGAGTGGACTGTGTCGATTTACCTTCAGAAGGGAGAAAGTTTTTTTAAAACTAGTAAGGGAGGTCCATTTTTTCCCGCGAGTTTACAATGACTTTCTTGAAAAAAGTTGTCAATTTCTATGGGCAAAATCATTATTTAAAACACAAAGACACATTTCCACTACCACCCTATATACAATACATAATGAGTAACTACAACTAAATCTTTTAAGTAATCACAATTATCGAGTCTGACGAAATGATTGCTAATCTGTAATTTAGCGTTAAATGAACTGAAGTGAAAGCTACCAAACTGTTAAACCCTACGGGAAGCATGGCGTCTAGGAATCGAGACAGAAATAACATCGTTCTATCCTTAGGGGGCGACCATTAATTACGTGAGGCGTTTAGGGCGGGAGGGGTCTAGCAAGGTCCCACTTGGGCTCGGCAAGTATCACGTTTTTTTTAACTACAAGAAACTGTAAAATCCGAGAAAACTGGTAGAATTAAGTAAAAGTTAAGGAGTCGTAAATAAAAATAATTAAGGAAATTATGTTTTTTTAACCGAAAACGAACCGACGACGAAACGAACGAAACGAAACGAAACACGAACCGAACCCCGAACCGAAACGACGAACCGAACGAACTTTCAGGTTTAAACTACATTTATTTTTTCTGTAAATAAGTAAAGAACTAAATTCTGTAATTTTTAAAAATGTTGGGCCTAGTGGTTTCGGAGATTAAGGGGCGGCGGAAAGGTCATTTTCCATCATTTTTATCTATTTTTTCAAATAACTTAGAAAATATACATTTTGAAATTATGAAAAAAATATATTTGATCTTACAATAAGCCCTTTCATTTGTATGTAGCACGTTATATTACAGTTTAAAAATCTTTTTTGATTTTCACCCCCAAAGTAACCCCCTTATTCCAAATACATTTATTTAAGTTACACGTTCGTGTTTGGGTCACAGATATTCATGTGTGTACTAAATTTCAACTCGATCGGTCGAATAGATTCGGAGTAAATTGGCTGTGACAGACGGACGGACAGGCAGACAAACAGACGCAGGAGTGATCCTATAAGGATTCCTTTTTTCATTCGGATGTTCGGAACCCTAAAAACATGCATTTACGTGCACATGACATTAGGAGAGCAGGGGTCCTCCCCGGTTGAACCAAATCTTTTTTTTTTTTTTATGTTTGATAGGCTCGCGTTTGACCACTATCTCACCTGATGGTAAGCGATGATGTGGTCGAAGATGGAGCACGCTTGCCTAGAAGTAACCTATTCACTCTTGACTTAAAGACTCCCAGGTTGTATCTTACAGGAAACACAGACTCCGGTAGAGAATTCCACTCTCTAGCTGTACGTGCAATGAATGTTTTCTCAAAACGCTTTGTGCGTATGGATGGGATGTCCACCATGAACCGGTGGCACTTCGCCGTACGTCTTGTGGTCCTTAGATGAAACGGGCTTGGCGTAATCAAATCATGCAATTCCGTCGCACACTCCCCAAAATGTAATCGATAGAAAACCGACAGGCTAGCAACTCGGCGTCTATGTTCAAGACTTTGGAGTTTTGACTCAACGAGTCTATCATTGCCGATGATCCTCTTGGCTCGTTTCTCAATTGACTCAAGGGCATCAAGCTGGTATCTTGCAGATCCGTCCCAAAGATGAGAGCAGTACTCCATACACGATCGGACTTGCGCTTGATAGAGTTGGAGCAGCTGTTCCGGCGTGAAGTATCGTCTCACCTTTGCGAGGACCCCCAACTTTTTGGCAGCCACTTGAGCCTTAGCCTCTATGAAGGGACCAAAATTGAGGGTAGATGTTAAAGTAACACCAAGAAGATCAAGTCGGTCGGTTATCGGCACGGCATCACACTGGGGGGAGGAGAGGTTCTCAAAAAATCTCCAAAATCACCTCACGTAATTAATGGACGCCCCCTTATGATATCCCAATTTAGAATATTAAATAAATAGGTTAAGTTCTCCCGCTGGTTTTATTCATGATCGTTTGTTTACACGCTATATTAACAACATGCCAACACCATGTGCTAATAATTTCGCGTCGATTGAAAGCGAGTAATCTCTCGGCTGTGAGTGGTTAGTACATTCCATCCTCATCTCGAAATCAACCAAACGCGATGCCAGTATTTTTCTTTTTTTTTATAATATTGTTAGGTTCGCGCTTGACCACTATCTCAGCTGCCATATTTACTCCTGACTTAGAAGACCTCTAGGTTGCAGTGTAGCTATCAGAAAACACATACGCCAGTATAATAGACAAACCACAAACGATTTTAACATGAATTCTATAGGGGTTATTTGCTGACCCTTCTTTGTAATTAAATTAAATTAACATGACTCTATCTGTATATATAAAATTCAAAGTCCTGACTGACTGACTGACTGACTGACTGATATATCAACGCACAGCCTAAACCGCTGGTCGAGACATAAAATTTGAAGGGTGTGTTCTTTGTAAAGAGTATCTACTAAGAAAATGTTTTTCGAAATTCGACTCTTAAGGGGGTGGAATGAAAAAAGTGGTTAAAAGTTTATAACGCCTAGCTGGCAGAAGTTAAATTTTAATTTATACAATACTAACACACTCACATGACTGAGATGGGGGTCAAGAGCAGACACATTCCTATTATGCTCTCCATGTTTTGACACCGATTGATGTGTTCATAAATGACCAACAATATATAATGTTGTCGAATGTCGATAATTTATAAGCCCTTTATGTACTACAAATAACCTTGTATTATCAATAAATTATTAAATTAATTAAAATTAATGTGCACACGTATAAAACTTATACTGTTAGGAAAATTCTTTACAGATATCATCATCATCATTTCAGTCGAGAGACATCCACTGCTGGACATAGGCCTCCCCCAAGTGTCGCCACAACGGTCGGTCCTGGGGCCCAATTCTGTAACTTTGAGTTAAGCAACACGCCATCGACACTTTATCGACACACAACAGACATTATTTTGCCACTGTTGCAAATTTGGTATTCTGCAAAAACTTCAAAATGATATTGACATATTATAGTAGACTAGACTACCAATTATTACAATAGTCTTATTATGGCGTTTCAACGGCACTACAGTGGCAAGTCAATGACCATAAATAATTTATAGAATACCAAATGTCAATGACTATTCTATTGAGACACCACTGACACACTATTGACAAGTTAGTTATTTTACAGAATTGGGCCCCTGTGCGTCTCGCATCCATCGGCTACCCGCGATCCTCACCAGGTCATCGGTCCACCTTGGAGGGCTTCCAACGCTGCGTCTTCCGGTACAAGGTCGCCAGTTCAGAACTTTTCGGCCCCATCAACCATCTGTTCAATGTGCCCTGCATGCAGTATCGGAGATGCCAAAACCACATGTTCAAATTTTTTGTCAAGACATCTTTACATGACTCACAGTCGGTCACGAACATAAATCTAATCATATCCCAGAATAGAACACTCTTTACTACAAATATTTCTCTTCCATGACCTTGAAATAATGGTTATGATAAACCGGTTTAAGTTAACAGACGATTTGAAGTGGGTGTGGCCTAGTGACCTATGGAGTACATAATTAAAAAGTGACGTGTTAGGCCTCACGATTGCTCGGAGAAGAAGGCCGAAACTCCACCTGCATCATTTAATGCAGGCGGGACGAGGCATCGAGTGGTTCCAGGGCAGACTGTGACACAGTGACCAAGTGCTGCCATGCACAGCGAGACTCAGCAGAGACCCTACAGTCTCCTCAGGGTAGCGTCTACCCCCGCAGTGGTCTTTTGAGAGGTAACGCGGTGATGGTGATCGTCGGGGTGGTGGAGTCCCACACGTCTTTTTCCCAAAATTTCCAGCGCCTTTTGAAGGATTACCCCGAAAAAAAAAGTGCCGTAAAGAAGCAGAATACAGTATTTTGATTGGCCCTGCCGATCTATTGACAGACAGAGACGCAACTACTCATGTTCCAAAAGCTTGTTCTAGAAGAAAACCTAACTACTGATAAGAAAACCTAACGACTGAGTAACAATCATATGAATAACAAAACACTGACGACCTTCAAATACTGTTGATGTAAAAATCGTGAGCGAGCAGGATGCTGTAGCGGTTACGTCATCGAATCCTGCGCATAGGGCTGACGAGATTCACAAACCAGATATAGTTCGATGCAAAGTTAATGACGTGTGTTAAGTTGGCATTTCGCTGCGCAGTACCCCACCTCTCAACCCCGCTGTCACAAGAATTTTCTACTGCGCAGCGACCGGAGCGAGCGAGTGGAGTGTTCCGATCTGTCATTGTACGCCGCCTAGCAGTAAATCAAACAACTCAGTCTATCGCAGTCTAGAGCTGGTCATAGTCTTCTCTCAAGTTGCGACACAACAGCCGATTCTCCGCCTCCCAACTGCTTCCTAAAGGTATTCGATCGATCTAACTGGGGGTGACTAAGAGGTGGGAAGGGGGTTCTCGGATAGCTCCGATCTTCGGTGCTTATGTGGCGTCTCTCCGCAGACCATGGCCCATCTCTCATCTTGCGCCGCATGCTATGTCGCCTGTACATGTGAGGACCTTACGGCTGCGTCAGCAAATGCTGTTGTAATAGATTCTAGATGGTCACGTCGCGAGGATCGCAGACAACCGATGGAGCGAATTTGTCCTACACTGGGTCCTACATGGGTACCCACGAGATGGAAAGGGACAGCACGGTAGACCTATACATCGATGGCGAGACGACATCACCGGTATAGCAGGGAATATCTGGACTAGGACGGCTAATGAAAGGAGCAATGGCAACAGATGGAGGAGGCCTTCTTCAGAGAATGGATGAACCCATAGTTTTTAGTTTTATATATTCAATCACTTACATGATTACATCTTACTGTATTTTGTCTGGGAAATAAAGCTATTTTTAACCGACTTTCGAAAAAGGAGGAGGTTCTATGTTCGACTGTATGTATGTTTTTTTATTTTTTTTTATTTATGTCCGCGCATTTCTCCGCCAGTTGTGGACCGATTTTCAAAATTCTTTTTTTATCCGAAAGAATATACTCCCGAATTGGTCCCATATAAATTTTATCGAAATTGCTTTAGCGCTTTTTGAGAAACTGAACAAAAACGAAAAATTAGCATATCTTGATGACGTTATTGTGTTCTCCAAATGTTTAAATTCCACGTTTCTGGGGTATATTTATCTGGAGCAACATCTAAAAAGCGAAAAATAAAAAACTTTTTTACAAAAACAAACAACCGACTTCCAAAAAAAAATAAGTACACTAAAAATTTAAAAATAACTTTAATTTCGGAAGTCGGTGTCAAATATCGAAGAAATAAAATACAAACACCGACTTCCGAAATTAAAGTTATTTTTAAATTTTTAGTGTACTTATTTTTTTTTGGAAGTCGGTTGTTTTTTTTTTTTTTGTAAAAAAGTTTTTTTCATTGAACAGTTTCTGAATTCTGTCAATTCAATCAGGCACAGGTTCGTCAGTTCTGATTGACATGTCTTTACATACATATAGGCTACCATACAGCCTAGCATTTTGACTTGCAAAAAAATGTTTGATGCCGTTGTAAATTTCATCTTTACTACATAGTAGTATTATAAAACAAAGTGGGCACCACGTCTAACTGTCTGTTCGCGATAAACTCAAAAACTACTGAACGGATTTTCATGCGGCTTTCAGAAACAGACAGAGTGATTCATAAGGAAGGTTTTGGTGTATAATTTGTACCTGTGCGAAGCTGGGGCGGGTTGCTAATCATCTTCCTACCCTTATCCCGTGTTACTTGGGATCGGCGCAACACGTTTTTTTCTTCCGTTCTGTCCTGTCAGCCGTCACGCTATCACTAACTCCCTTTTGTATCATATCACTCCTCACACAATCCATCCTTCCTTTCTTTGGCCTCTCTCTCCCTCTCCATCCATCCACATTTATATTCATAACTCTTTTAGTTACATGTGTTTCATCCCTCCCCATACCAAGATAGCGGGTCGCTAATACGCTACTAAATACTACTGCTAGTCCAAATTCTACGTACGCAAAGAAATCATAAGATGGCTGGCTGGTTGACGGCAGAACCATTAATCTATCGACTTCATTGTTATTATTTAGGGCAACCCTAATCTCAGTGCATGCCAGTGCGTATTGTTGGATTATCTGGTCAAAATAAGGCGGAAACTGTTATCATATTGCAAAATGAGGTTTGGTCTTAGTGATCGCGATAAGGCACTTGTGTCGCTAATACTAACATGTGTTTATTAGATGGACTTAATTTTATTAGGTAAGGGGGCCTTTGTCGGGCTTTTGTATATAGGTTGACTGGTGATTAGTGACCGATACTTAAACAAATGATTGTAATCATCATAACAAACAACTTTCCCAAAGAAACATATATAGTGAGACAGAACGGCGTCACGCGGCTAACAGCTAAGCCAGCCAATTATTCCACAATTTTATGCTAAGGGTAGTTTATTAAATGAGAAAATACAGTTTTCACCATATTTTTTTTTCAAAATATTAATGTTACATAAACTTCAATGAGATATCGCTGCATATTACGCCATCTATTGAGATTTATTTTAACTAAATTTTGTATGTTCGAGATGAGACCCCGTGCCGGGAGTGTGCTTCGGAATTACATAGTTTAATTCCGCCAAACCCGTTCCATCATTGGACCACTAGACGTACGGCAATGCACCACCAGTACCACACCACATGGTGGGCATCCCAACTATACGCCACTAAACGTTTTGGGAACACATTCATTGTGCGTACAGCTAAGGAGTGGAATTCCCTGCCGGAGTCTGTGTTTCCTGATAATTACATCCTGGGGGTCTTTAAGTCAAGAGTGAATAGGTTACTTCTAGGCAAGCGTGCTCCATCAGCAACCTCATCATCGTTTACCATAAGGTGACATAGTGGCCAAGCGCAAACATATAAATACATCTATCTCCGTCCAGCAGTAGAATGCAAAAACCAGTACCACTTGTTGAATGTTTTCAAAACATCTACGTCCAACTCAATAAGCACTGGTTACGACCTTGAGATAAGTTATCGGTCATTACCACGGTCTTGGCATTGCAAATTAGTTACTCAGCCTTGAACATGTGTGAGAGAATGTTATTGATTCGACACTAGTACATGACAATTGCACAGAGCTTGACGACGAAAATGTACAGTGTGTTCAATTAAGTATTTCTCCTGACCGAATTTCGATCACTGTGGTTAAGTACGCAGGAGATATTGTAGGGTACAAGCGTGTGCGCAGACACAGGTGCACTCTGTTCCTTGACTCTCATATTCCGATGGGACGCCATGAAAAGCAATTGCATGCAGCTAAGATTTTTTATTTTTTTTTCATAGGAACAACAAACAGCTACAATATAAAACAAAACTCAGATATTGGATGGTAGAAAACAACAATATTGTAGCCCACAACGCTGTTCACAGATTAACTGTGGGATTATGCAAAAATAATCACTAGGTGGACACATGCAATAAACAAATATAAAACTAAAACTACTTAACTATCGCATCACAGATAACAAACAAAAAAAAAAGAAAACAATAATACAGCCAAGTAGGATACAAATAGATAGAAGGAAAAGAAAAAGAAAATTACTCATGAAATCTCCTCGAGTATAGGGCGTTTGAATTTATGGGCAGGACATGCAAAAATGTCTATATGTTCGAATGTCTTATTATAAGTATCGACCATTCGACGAACAGGCGAACGCATCCCAGAATTGGACTTGCAGGAGCCCACTGAAAATAACATACCAGCGCGCACCTTTCGCCTATGGACGGTTCTAGGAACCACATAGCATACCATGCAAGACAAGTCAATGCAGTCAAAATTATTTCTTACAATTTTATATAAATTTACGGCTTCTAAGTATAGTCGTCTACTTTCCAGTGTTGCAAGCTTGTACTTGTTAAGCAAATTTTGGTACGACATATAATACCCGTAGCATCTATAATGCATGGTTCGTAAAAATATGTGCTGAACACGCTCAATCATATCACCATATTTTTTGTAGTATGGACTCCAGACGGACACGGCATACTCTAATTGAGAGCGTACTAGGCATTTATATAAACAAAGATAAGAGGATGTATTTTTAAAATCTATTGTAGAACGCATTACAAAGCCGTATAGTTGATAGGCTTTACTTACAATTTTTTCTATATGTAAGTCTAAGCAAAGCATAGAATCAATGATAACACCGAGATCACGAATAGAGTTAAGTTTAAGCAGAGGGGCATCGCACAGTGTGTATGTGTATCTTATGATGGTTTTATTTTTAGTAAAATTTATGAAATTACATTTAGGTATACTAAGTTTCAGCTTATTTTTCCGGCAATATGAAGAAAGTCGATCCAAGTCTTGTTGAAGTAAAATGCAATCATCTATATGTCGAATGGCTCTGTATATCTTGAGGTCGTCGGCATATAAAAGAAACTTGGAATTATAAAAACATTGACTGATGTCATTGATATATAGAATAAACAAAAGGGGGCCAAGTTTCGAGCCTTGAGGGACACCAGAAGTCACCTGTGATATGTTTGATTGATGGCCATTGATCACAACTCTTTGACTCCGATTGGTAATATACGAAGCAAACCATCTCAAGAGATTGCCCCGAATGCCATTGAAATAAATTTTGTTGAGTAATATTTCGTGGTCAACCTTGTCGAAAGCCTTACAGAAGTCGGTATACACTGCATCCACTTGCACGCGGCTGTCAACATTATCAAACAAAAAACTAGAATACAGCAACAGATTAGTATTTGTTGATCGCCGTTTGACAAAACCGTGCTGTTGTTGTATAATAATGTTGTGGAGTACAGGGTAAATTTCATTATGAACCAACCTTTCGAAGAGTTTCGACAAAGCAGACAGGATGGAAATAGGACGATAGTGTTCAACGTCACGTCTGGAACCACTTTTGTGAACAGGTACAATGTATGCGTGCTTCCGCAGTTTAGGTACAACTCCCTCAGAAACACATTTATTATAAATAATAAATAGAGGTTTGCAGATGGAAGTTGCAGTATTCCTAAGGAAGTAAGGCGTAAGTCCGTCGGGTCCAGGACCTTTCGCTGGGTCTAGAGATTTAATTTCCTTCACTATGTTATCTTCACTAAAAGAAAGGTCGCAAATTGAGACAGCGTGCAGAGCATTGTAATCATGCGGAGGTTGCCATTTTGACAACGAAGGGGACGAAGGTTCATAAACTGAGTTGAAAAAGTCTGAGAACATGTTGCAGGCCATAGTAGGATCACTTGTATCAACATTTTTATAATAAAGCTTAGCTGGTATTCCAGGCTTGTGTCTCCGATTAGATATGTATGTCCAGAAATGTTTTATATTTTTGCTCAGTTTATCCTCCACAGATCCGATGTACGAATAGAAACACTTTAGACACAAATTCTTAAACTGTGTTCTGTAGTTAGAAAATAATTCATAGTCATAAATATTTTTATACTTCTTCCACTTGACCCACGCCTTTTGTTTTTTTTTTGGAAATGGTTATAACAGCACGAGAGAACCAAATAGGATAGCTATCTGACCTAGGACGGGCTAAAGGGGTATCTTGTTTAATAATAACATCCAGCTCATTGTAGAATTCAACCAGAGCTTGTTCAGAATTCAAAGGGCAAAGTAGTTCCGACCAGTTCAGTCGCTGTATGTTACTATTAATGTTGTCAAAGTTAGCTTTATAAAAATTGTATCTATGAAGAGGAGTCTTAGACCTAGGGGTGATTTTTACATTTAGACAGGTGTCACATATTAGGGCGGGATGGTAAGGGTCAACAGGTAGCAACGTAGTTGAGACATGTGAAACGCTGCAGGGGTTGTTGGATAAGAAAAAATCTAGTATTCTTCCTATATTATTAACTACATTGTTAAACTGAGAAACACCAAGAAGTGAAATAAGGTTGTTCAGACTTACGCAGACCGAAGAGGCTCCAGAACACATTGTAGCAATTCCTGAGACATCTCCTGCAGACGAAATCCAATCAGTCTCAGGCAGATTATAGTCACCTACAATAAAGATGTTATCGACACTAGGATGACCTAACATTTTTTGTAGTACTTTAAAGTGCTTTTAGTACACTGAAGCAGAAGTTTTAGGTGGTATGTAGGCAGCACTCACAATGTGTCGTTTATTATTAGCATATCATAAGATGAGAATGCTAAGAGCGATGTGTGGTGTTACGCGCATGGATAGAATTAGAAATGAGTCTATAAGAGGAAGTCTGAAAGTGGCACCGCTGACTGAAAAGTTGTGTGGAAATCGGTTGTCGTGGTATGGGCATGTGATGCGGAGAAATGGAGAAAATGTCGTGAGGAGTCTTGTGTATGGATGATAGAGTAGGGGAAGGCCAAAGAAACGATGGATGGACTGTGTGAAAGAGGATATGGGTAAAAAGGGGGTGACTACAGAGATGACGAATAGAGGAGTATGGAAGAAAAAGACATGTTGCGCCGACCCCAAATAAATTGGGTTAAGGGCAGGAGAATGATGATACCGATGGGACGGCAATCCGACACGACCGGGGAGAGATCAGGCGCTGGACCAACGGCTTTACTTAGTTTCCGAGGCACGGAGTGTTCTCACCACCTATTTCCAAACTCTGGGCTGACATCGAATCCAGGACCTCACGATCAGCAGTCGCGCTTCCGACCACGAAACCAATGTGATACCTATTATGACTTAAAGGAACGGTACGACTACTCTACACGTTCAAATTCGCTCAGCTATGAAAAGGGCTATGTTTGGAGCCGATTCTGCTTCTTCTTGGAATGTCGATGGCAAATTTAGTTTTTTTAATATAATGTTTGGATCAGTATTCAGCCAAGGCAACAGTATTCACTGACGCAGCCATAAGGTTCGTAACATGTAGAGGCGACGGAGCATGCGGCGCGAGATGTGAGAGACGAGTGTGTCTGCGGAGAGACGCCGCATAAACACTGAAGATCGGTCTCTTGTACACATAAAATGTTACAATGTGTCAAGCCAGATAATTCTGAAAGAATTTCTGGTTTATCCCGAGAGAACCCTTCGATGTTGATCGAGATTACACACAAGCGTGCTCCATCTTTGACCTCATCATCGCTTACCATCAAGTGAGATAGCGGTCAAACGCGTGCCTTTTAACAATTTAAAAAAAATGGTTTTGTGAGTGGACTGTTTGCCCCTGAGAAGGACGGAGGAAGAAGCTTATATCTGCAATCGAGCCCCTGAGGGAAGAGTCATTTATTTCTGAATGAAAAGGAATGAGGTGACCGACAGAGCACAAGTGGCGGCCCATAGTCAAGAGGCGTGCAGAAGAAGAGTTTTCAACGCGAACCGCGAACGGTTTATACTTGCTGTAAATACGAGATCCCCTAAAAGTAGGTGAGCCGATGATCTTAGCAGGGTGTCTAGTAGCATTTCGATGAGAGTAGCCGTGGAACAAGCCGCATAGAGTGCGCTTAGAGATGCTTATATCCAGCAGAGGACTTCCACTATAGGGTGATGATAACGAACGGAGCAAATGGTTGCCAATCATTTGCCCCGTCATTCGTCACACAAGGTTCATTGGAAGACCTGTGTGGCAACATTGCTGAAATGAAACTTTTTAACGCAGCCGTGAAGAACACGCTGATTTTTTTTAATCATTGTCACTTTTTATTTTATTTCTCTTATGTGTATCTGGTGACAAAACAAAATCTAGTTCTGTTGGCGGACTAGTTCGCCATATTGGATTTAGAATGACGTCAATAAGCTAACCATGCATTGTCATCCAAACTAAACATGTATGCAAAATTTCAGCTCAATCGGAAACCGGGAAGTGGGTAAAATTTAACTTCTAATATTTTTGAAGTGAAAACTTCTTTAGGCGCGTTGGGCATTTTTGTTCAAGTTTTCACTTCTGTCGGCACTCCCGGAGTGTCACTCTTTTTTTTTACATAAAAAAGTGTATTAAAAAACATTTAAATTTAACATAAATCGCTACAACTGAAGCCTCAAAAACTCGTGATCGATCTAAGGTCGACTAGTAATGGGGCTCCATCAAGTTCACTATAGCCAATAAGCCAACTAGCTTGATTTGATACATTGTATTAGGTTTGTTATAAAAAATATTCTAGTACTGTTGACATCTTTGGGATTCCGCCATATAGGATTTAGAATGACGTCAATATGCTAACCATTCATTGTCATCCAAACTAAACATGTATGCAACGTTTCAGCTCAATCGGATACCGGGTAAACCTTCTAAGATTTTTTTTAAATAGTTATATGTGAAGCTAACAAAACTGTATTAAAAAAAAAAAGTGTGTGTGTGTGTACTTATGTACGCACGTAAGAAGTTACACTTCTTTGGCGTAACAAGATAAAAAACCAAACTGTCACAAAGTTTACAAAAGAAAAACAATAATTCTTCATGAACCACAGACCATAGCTAACTTCAGGGTGTCGGTTCTAGCTAACTTCAACCTGTGAATTTTGTGTGACAGTGATGCCAGCGCATCTTAAAATTTTACTCTCATCATTTTTTCATAACGCGCCTAAAGAAGTATAACTTCAAAAAGTGTGTGTACTTATGTACGCAGTAAGAAGTTATACTTCTTTGGCGTAACAAGATAAAAAAATCAAACTTTCACAAAGTTTACAAAAAGAAAACAATCATTCTTCATGAACCACAGACCATAGCTAACTTTAGGGTGGTCGATTCTAGCTAACTTCAACCTGTGAATTTTGTGTGACAGTGATGCCAGCGCATCTTAAAATTTTACTCTCATCATTTTTTCATAACGCGCCTAAAGATGTATAACTTCAAAAAGTGTGTGTACTTATGTACGCACGTAAGAAGTTATACTTCTTTGGCGTAACAAGATAAAAAACCAAACTGTCACAAAGTTTACAAAAGGAAAACAATAATTCTTCATGAACCACAGACCATAGCTAACTTCAGGGTGGTCGGTTCTAGCTAACTTCAACCTGTGAATTTTGTGTGACAGTGATGCCAGCGCATCTTAAAATTTTACTCTTATCATTTTTTCATAACGCGCCTAAAGAAGTATAACTTCAAAAAGTGTGTGTACTTATGTACGCAGTAAGAAGTTATAAAGTTATACTTCTTTGGCGTAACAAGATAAAAAACCAAACTGTCACAAAGTTTACAAAAGGAAAACAATCATTCTTCATGAACCACAGACTATAGCTAACTTCAGGGTGTCGGTTTTTTGTGACGGTGTGCGCGCGCATTGTAAAAATTTACTCTTATTATTTTTCCCTAACGCGCCAAAAAAAGTATAACTTCAAAAAATCTACCATCATAAATCGCTACAAGTAAAGCCTTAGAGCGATTGCGCACTACGTCCGATACTTTTCCGATACTTATCCGTGAACGTGACTGTCCGGCGAGGCCGTAGAACAATTTGTATGGTAGGTTACGCACTACCAATCCGAGTTCAGTCCGAGTTTTCTATAGATCTGTATTTTTAACCGACTTTCGAAAAATAGGTTCTACGTCCGACTGTGTTTTTTTTTTTTGTTTCTTTTTATGTATGTCCGCCGATTTCTCCGTCAGTTGTGGACCGATTTTCAAAATTCTTTTTTTATCTGAAAGTATATACTCCCGAGGTGGTCCCTTATAAATTTTATAGACATTGCTTCAGCACTTTTTGAGAAACTGAACAAAAACGAAAAATACGTATACCTCGATGACGTTTTTGTTTTCTCCAATTACGAGTACATATGTTTAAATTCCACGTTCCATTTTATTGGGGTTTTTAGTTCTTGGGTATAAGAACTAAAAAGTGAAAAATAAAAAACTTTTTATAAAAAAAAAACAACCGACTTCCAAAAAAGGTACATAAAGTACCTACCATAGAAATTAAAAAATAACTTTAACTTCGGAAGTCGGTGTCAAATAACGAAGAAATAAAATACAAACACCGACTTCCCAAATTAAAGTATTTTTTTAATTTTTAGGGTACTTTATGTACCTTTTTTGGAAGTCGGTTGTTTTTTGACGGATAATTATCGGACGTAGTGCGCAAACGCTCTTACACACTCGTGACCGATCTAAGGTCGACTAGTAACGCGGGCTCGATCAAGTTCACTTGCCAACGACACAGTCTGATATGATAATAGTACTAGGTTCGTTATAAAAAAATATTCTAGTTCTGTTGGCTGACCGCATTCCTTTATTGACTTCCGATTTTTAATTAGCATTTTTAATAGGTTTGTTTGTAAGTTGATTGATTAGTAAACTGTTGAGTTTTAGCTGTCTGTTGAAGCGTTATTTTTACCCGACTGCGCGACGCAAGGGAGGGTAATGTGTTTATCAGCCTGTTTGTATGTATGTATGTTTGTTCCTTTGTGGCACTCTAAAGACCAAACGCGTAGGCCAATTTTGATAATTCTTACGTCAATGATTCGTCTTAATCTTGCGAGTGCTACTAAAGCCATGACAGTAATCAAAATACAATATGGCGACAACCAGACGCCTTATTGTGAATAAAATAAAAAAATAAAAGTCGACGAACTGTATTAAGTGGGGTATCAAAATAAAGGGTTTTCGAGGAGGGGAGTTCGAACTCACTAAAATGTAGAAAAAAAAAAACAATATTTTCAAAAAACTCGACTGTAAAAAACAATTAAAAAGTTCCAAATAAGTCACTTTCCAAGCAGTCTGATGCAGTTGGTGGCATGAAATCAATAATTGAACAATAATTATATAACTGAGAAAAATTATAATAGAGCAATGAAGAATCCAGCAAGGAAGAAAATTTAAGCGACAAAATAGAAACACAATTAAAAATATTATTCTTCTTTAAATATTCTTGTTTGTTGAGAAAGTTGGAAAGTTGAAAATATTACAATTTTACTATATTAAGGCGCAGTTATACGACTTTAATGGTTTTTAATTGAACATCACGTCTAAACGACTGGACTTATTTCTTTGAAAAAATTATATGTTACTCTAGACAATTTCCGTTGTAATTTGATCTAAGAGTATTTTAAATTATATTTTTATACGAGTATCATAGTGTAATTAACATGTGAAGTTATGTCTAACGTGGATAAAAAATTGAGAATCAATAAATCGAGAAATTAATAGTAAAGTTATGCCCGACATGATAGCCCCAAAAATAGGGAATATGAACATATCAGGGTGAACTGTACAAATCTGTATACCCCTTCAGATCGTATCAGCGTGATGTTGTGAAGTGGTGAAAACAATATACAGACATGCGATTGCAGCAATTCTGGAAGGTTTGCTATAATTTTTTGAAGAGTTCCATTGTGTATCTCCGAAGTTCTTCATCAGATCTTCACCAAATTAAAATGGGACCACATGTGAAGCAACAGCTTTCAAATAAAAAAAAATCTTCAAAATCGGTTCACGTAGTGAAAAGTTATGAGGTAACACACATAAAAAAATAAAAAATACAGTCGAATTGAGAACCTCCTCCTTTTTTTGAAGTCGGTAAAAAATGGGTCAGCGCAATGAGTCCGAATCACAAAAATATCCACTTGAGCAAAAACTGTCAAATAAATGATTCTTTATGTATTTCCTCTTGTCGCAACTTCTTTTAAATTGCATTTTGGGGTCGCGGTTAATGTTCCGTGGCCTATTCCCAGTTTTCAAAGTAATTGATGTCGGAAAACAGAAACGGAATCTATTTTGAAGCGAGTTTTCTTGGAATCCTGTAAATATCTTATTTTGTCACCAACACGATTACACGACTAAAATACGCATGCTCTGTCGCCAATAAAAACACAAGTGGCCTTCACTGCAAAAACAAAACGTAGACTAGATTTATCTAGATAAACAGTACATCTGTATCAACACTAGTAGGTACTCGTATTATGAAGAAGTAAAAAAATGAGTAAACTTATAGCTGACTCATTTTTATATGATTTTTAACAATAAAAAAGTTGAATATTTTCAAAAAACCCGACTGTAAGAAACAACTAAGTTCCAAACAAGTCACTTTTCAAGCAGTCTGCTGCAGTTGGTGGCTGTTATTTTAGTTCGATTAATGATTTCATGCCACCAACTGCATCAGACTGCTTTTTTTTTTTTGGGGGGTGGGAAATCATCCTACGACTTCTTCCGCTCTAGGGTGGAGCGGAAGGGCGTGTCAGACTCTTACTGACTAAAACCCACCCCTGTTCCTCCCTGCCCTGAATGCCCAGGGGCGAGGTAACTCTTTCGAATTTATCCTCAACCCCCGGGCAGGCATCAGCCATGACAGGCCCCGTCCTTTTGCTGACAACTCTTTGAGGCGCGCGTGGTATACCACGCGCCGTCGACTCTCGGGCCTGGTGCTGATCGGGCGGCGAGTTACCCACTACTCGCCGTCCGCAGGCCCGGGTTGCATCAGACTGCTTCAAAAGTGACTTGTTTGGAACTTTTTAGTTGTTTTTTTCAGTCGGGTTGTTAGAAAATATTCTATTATTTTATTTTCTACATTTTAGTGAGTTATATTTTTGGAATCGCCTCCTCGAACCCTTTGTTTTGATACCCCACTTAATATAGTTCGTCAACTTTAATTTTTTTCTTTTCTTGTCTGGTTGTCGCCATATTGTATTTTGATTACTGTTGTGTCTTTAGTAGCACTCGCAAGGTTCATCATCATCATCAGCCTTTTAATGTCCCCACTGCTGGGGCACAGGCCTCCTCTCTGTGTGAGGGTGTGGGCCGTAATCCACCACGCGGGCCCAATGCGGGTTGGTGAATGTCACAAGTCTTCGAATTTTTGGTTCTAGGACATGCCGGTTTCCTCACGATGTTTTCCTTCACCGTTTTGAGAGCAGTGGTGATGAAATAATTTACACAAAGTAAAGCGCCTGCCTGGGTTTGAACTCACGACCTACAACTTGTAAGTCGCGGCCAATACCACTGGGCCACCACTGCTCCTGGGCCTGGCAAGGTTAAGACGAATCAATTGACGTAAGAATTATCAAAATCTGCCCACGCATTTGGTATCTATAGTGCCACAAAGGAACAAACATACATACATACCTAGGCTGATAAACACATTACCCTCCCTTGCGTCGCGCAGTCGGGTAAAAAGGCACTTTATCGAGAAATCTAATTCGTTCAAAATTGAATAAGTTCCCTTCAAATCTGGTGAGAGGGGAAACTGTGAAGTAGGTAACAGAAAAAGGATACAAAGTGACGTATGACGTCACCGCCATTATGTTACGCACCAAAAGAGATACACTACTAAACTAAATAGCCAATTTTGATACTGTTTTCAGAAAGAGATTTCTTTTTTGTATTACATATTTGTTGAATCATATATGTATAATACTATGATAAATAAAACTCTTCACTTCAGCATCAGTACAATAGCATGTATTTTACCAAACATCAGAAGAAATCATAAACACACGCTGCGCGTCACAGGCGCCATATTTTTTTCTTAATCTCAACATTATTTTTCTTTCTGTTTGTAGAAACAACTATTAATTTAACATTGTATGTTTTATGGCTAACTAACAGTTTAAAATTCTTATTATTAATATACATAAATTAATAGGACAGGGCTTTTTTTTATAATCACTTATTTGAGTAATATTAATCTAAAATGAATAGGTCTGAAGTCTCGCCACCAAAACAGAAGTTAGGAACATGTTGACAGCCATATTTCTTTACAATTTACGCTATAATTGACTGTTAAAAGGTAATGTAATGTTTTTATATATTGAAATCTATTATTTTAATTAAGCTAAGTAATTATTTAATTAGTTTTGAATGATATTTCTAACAACTATCTGACCCGGCAAACGTTGTTCTGCCATATAAAAATCGCGATTAAAATATGGGGGGTGGGGGTTGGGGGGTGAAAAATAGTTTACGACCTATTCTCATACCTACCTAATATACAAAAATAAACATTGAAATCAACCACGACAAAACCGTGACACGAGATTTTTATATATTAGATATAATGTACAAAAGAAAAACTTTTTTACAAAAATATTTTGTAGGTATATTTTTTTTTGAAAGTCGGTTGTTTTTTTTTTTTGTAAAAAAGTTTTTTATTTTTCGCTTTTTAGTTGTTATTACCCGAGAACTAAAAACCCCAATAACATGGAACGTGGAATTTAAACATTTGGAGAACACAAAACGTCATCAAGATATGCGTATTTTTCGTTTTTGTTCAGTTTCTCAAAAAGCGGTAAAGCAATTTCGATAAAATTTATATGGGACCACCTCGGGAGTATATTCGTTCGGATAAAAAAAGAATTTTGAAAATCGGTCCACAACTGACGGAGAAATGCGCGGACATACATAAAAAAAAAAAAAAAAAACATGCAGTCGAACATAGAACCTCCTCCTTTTTCGAAAGTCGGTTAAAAAGCAGGAGAATACCCTATTGTTTATTTTTACATATGTTTGTAAAAGGTTATCCCTGAAAGTACAAATTCGATTATAAAAATTATTTTACGGACAGAAAACTAAACTATTGCATAGTGCCATCATACGACAAAGTAATGTCATAAACGCGGGCGAAGTCGCGGGCAGAAGCTAGAGAAGTTGTAAAAAAACTCCGAACAAATTTTTTGTCAAAGGTTTTTTTAATTTTTTGGTCCTAGCTAACTAAAACCACTGACCGAGGTTAAAGGTCATTCGTTCTTTGAAGTTAATTCTGCTAAATGTCAAAAACTGTTCGAACGAGATCACTTCTGTTGCTAAACCAATATGTCAATGGCGTGGGTAGCAGCGTCCTTCTAATACCAACGTAGAAAAAAAAATCGGCCAAGTGCGAGTCAGACTTCGCAAATTTAGGGTTCCGTACCAAATTAGAGAATTATCAATGAAAAAATCTGATTTATCAGTATATTGGTATTTGTAAGTAAAATACAGGGTGTAACAGAAAGGTGTGATCATATTTTAAGAACTGTATCTGGCCATCAATATGAACAACTTTCTTCAAGAAAATCTGAGGAAATTAAAAAAAAAATTTTTTAGCTCCCCTACCAATATTGATCAGCTGATGATAACTTTGAATGGAAAGTCCAAATTTTTTATTGAGTTTTTTCTATTTTTTCATAAACAAAGTTGTTCATTTCCATGGGCAGAACCCGTTCTTAAAATATGACCACACCTTTCCGTTGCACCCTGTATACGTAATAACAAGCATTATCCATCACCTTTGAAGTCCGTAGGTCAATGGGAAGATAACAAAATTTTGTGACAGACGACGTACAGACAGACACGTGAGTGACAGCAATAAGGCTCCGCATTGACCCTTCGGGTACGGAACCCTAAAAAAAAACATCTGCCATGCGGATTTATTTTTGCAATCCAATCAATTTTTGCAGTCTTCGATTTGATACGGCCACTGAAAATTCATAGCTGGTTGGTATCTTTATTAGGGTTCCGTATCCGAAGGGTCTAAACAGATCCCTATTGCTGTCACTCACGTGTCCATCTGTCTCTCTGTCCGTCGCATCGTCTGTCAAGAAATTTTGTTCCGAAGAATTTTTTAAATTGCCATTGACCTGTGAACTTCAAATTTGGTGATAATGTTTATTATCACTACATAGTATAAAACAAAGTCCCCCGCCGCGTCAGTCTGTCTGTTCGCGATAAACTCAAAAACTACTGAACGGATTTTCATGCAGTTTTCACCAATAGGTAAAGTGATCTAAGAGGAAGGTTTAGGTGTTTAATTTGCACCCGTGCGAAGCTGGGGCAGGTCGCTAGTTAGATATATTTAACTAAAAAATACAAATAGATTGATAAATCAGATTATTTCTTTAAAATTCCCTCATTTAGTGCGGAACTTTAAATGTGCGAACTGCGACACGCACTTGGCCGGTATTTTTATCAAAGATAGGCTCACGCTTGACCAATATCATCCATATTGGTCAAGCGTGAAAAGATCGTCACAAAAACGTATTCTTGCATTCCTTGTCAAGAACAGTCACTGGCGCTAATAAAAACACATCTTGGCCTACTTTACTAACAATAAATCCTAGGTGCGCCATACTACTACAATTCTAGATGATCAGTATTCTGCACACATCTGTTGTGTAAGGTCGGTGGTTCTAGGGCGGACGGCATTCTTTTATATATTATCTGTGTCAATTATTGTCACCTTTGCTGTTAGACGCTATAGTTAAGTTTTGCTGGGCAGCTTATTCCGCCGCTTGCTCGTTGCCGATCGGATGTTTTGGGTGGTTGTCTTGTATGTTCTTTGGCACGCCCTGTAACTTGAATGGCTGGATGTATTTTAACAAATGAGGTATTAGATTGGGTTTGACGGCTATGTGAATTTAGAAAAAAAAAATGGCACCCACAGGTTAGTGAGATTGTATCTTTTTGGTGACGTCAAATCTACGACTTATCTTAAATAACTGCTACCAACTGCTTAAAAGTGACTTAAAACTCTGTAGTTGTTTTTTTGGGTTGGAGCGGGAGGGTGTGTCAGACTCTTACTGACCAAAACCCACCCCTGTTCCTTCCCTGCCTGAGTGTCCAGGGGTGCGGTAACTCATGTTGAGAATTTATCCGCTACCCCTATATGCAGGCACCGGCCACGATGGGCCCCGTCAGTGGTGTCTGACCAACATCTTGACAACTTTGAGGCGCGCGTGGAACACTACGGCCCGCCGAGCTACCCACTGCTCGCCGTCCGCAGGTCCGGGTCTACGGTCACCGGCGATCGTCTCTCGACGTCCTACGCCCAGTGCTTCTTCTGCGGCGGTAGCGGCCGCCGGGTGTGAGGGCCACTCCGTTGAGCTTCCCTCACCCGTCCCGCCTCCGCCTTCGCGAGCATTACTGCTTCGCAGAAGGAGGAGACGGCATCCCATTCCCTCTCGCCCCGTACCGTGGCCTGAACCAGGGCCGAGCGCGAGAGGTCGCTACCGCCTATCGCATCCGCGAGCCTCAAATAGCTTACGTTTAATAAATGATTTAAATTTATTTATGCTTAGTTCTTGAATTTGGCTAGGAATTATATTATAGAAATGTATACATTGGCATCTAAACGAACCACCTATTCTTCTTGAGCCTGGTTTTATGTACAATAAATTTGTGTTTATTTCTAGTATTTACGCTATGGTTAACACTGTATCATTAAAACAGATTAAATTTTGATGTGCATACATGAGATTCTCATCTCCTCTTTCAAAGCAAATAAAATCCAAAGCCAACTGGTCGACACTGACCTACGGTGATTTCATAATGTGATCTCATCGAATCAATATTGGATCTACGAGAAAACGTTTTATCTCTCAACTATACGCAGGGTTTTGCGTCTTCATATTAAATGTTTTGGGAAATTGAGTCATCGGTATTTTGAGTAGGTTCATGGTTTAATTAAAATTAGATCTTTGGGTACGGAGATACGCAGGCGATTAAATACTAAACAGATTTGGCTTTTGTTTTTGACGCCGGAGCGGGTCACTAGTTTATAAAAAAAATATCGATGAAACATTGATCAGCAGGTTCTTATTTAAAATTTTTCGATAGAGAATTTTAATTTAGAATCCGGTAATCAGTATTTTTAAGGAGGATTTGGCGGGATTTTCTCGAGTGAAGTTCAGTGGCTGTTTTAATTATTCGCTTATTGATTCCTAGTGGACATTGTGATGTAGAATTGGTGTAGTTTTGTGTTTCAAGTGTCTACGCACGCAACTGGACAATATATGTGGAATCATTGAAACAGGCGCGATCTCGGTAAAATGGAGCTGATAATTTTATTGTAGTATTGAAGTTACCTCAGCGAAGTTTGCCAGGAAGGCTAACTTGACACATTTGTTACCAAATACTGCAAAAATATTAGAATGTGTTACATCTGCATTCTAATGGAAAAAAATGCACTACTGAGGACTAGGCAGCATGGTCTCTGACCTTAGCCTGTTCCAAAAAGAAAAAAAAAACAGTATTTTTAAACACCGACGCAAAAAGAGAGTTTGACCGCTATGTGTGTGTGTCTGTCTGTGGTACCGTAGCTCATAAATGGGTGAACCGATTTGAATGCGTTTTATTTTTATTTGAAAGCAAGTTTTCTAGCGATGGTTTTTAGACACGTTTTATCAAAATCGGTTCAGCTGTTTTAAGGTCATCAGCTCTTTTGGGATTTTTTAATGTTCGCTTTTCTTATGCGTTGGGGGTTTCTTAAATTTTTAAACTAAGCATATGATTAGCTAGTTTTAAAATAAGTTGTTACTGGATAAATGTACAGGTAGAACTAATCGCGTGTTACTTAAAATAAAGTGCAATACTTAAATGCGCGTGAATTTAATTGTATCGCGGGCCCCCGACTCATGATATTGATAGAAACTGCCCCACAGTTTTAGTTTTAGTCGGTTGGAGTCCGACATAACTCTGCGTTCTCCCCAGACGGAGAGTATACATGAGGATTTCCCAAGGCCTAGACCACAAATCCAACAGTTATCCGGTCTCATCCTTACCCGGGGTCCCAAAAAGAAAAGGGATGGTACGGAGGGGTGTTACGTAGTTAGTACAAGCAAACGACATTACAACAGAAAATTAGTACTTATAGATCTTGACTTGTTTTTGTACGTCCAAACGGGGCTCCCCAACGGGCCCCGTTTTGCTACTCTTGCTACGTGGCTAATGCGGCACAGCTTCTGGTTCCCTACAGCTTTAATGGCGGCAGTACACGCTCGTCTCGTCTACCTCTCATTGAGTCTCGTCGCCACCAGAGCACACCATGTACATTCTCGTTGTATTAATTGAACTCCGGGTGCCCGCTGCGATGGACCGAAATTTTCATAGCAAGACTCGACTTTGATTCCCGCGCAAAAAACCGACACGCTTCCGAGAGAGAAAGAGGGCCGCGAGACGCGATGCGAAGCGACGAAGGCACCATGTACCCACTCGTACTCGGCCTGTCTCGTGGTGTCTCAACGAGCGTGTAAAGGCTGCCATAATAAACGCGCACTTGTGCAGTCTTAGGCAGTTGTCCCACTGCAGGCGAGTAAGCGACTAAAAGCTCAATTACACCTTCCGATTTCAAGGGACCCAATTTAGGAACAAACTAACTAGGAAGTAGGAAGCGAGCGATTACACTATCCTAAATTGAGCTCTTAAATCGGGCTCCTAAGTCGGCAGTGTTGCCAACTCTTACAAATTCGAATCCCTAGACAGAATATCAAAAGTCGCTATAAAGTCTCTTAAAAACTGATGCTACCAGCGGACTAAAAAATAAAAAGAGCGGACTCAGTTTTTTTTTTTCTGGGAAACGGACTTTGGGAAATTTAATTTAATTTTAAACACATACAAAAATACTAATAGCCTATTTGTACCGACAAAATTGCTAAATTGGCAACACTTAGCTCTAAATTGGAGTGATGCGATTATACTATCCTAAATCGTACACAATTTAGGAAGTCAAATCGGGCCCTTTCAATCTCACTAAATCGGACACTAACTGCTCTAACTGCTATTTCACGTTCCTGTTTCCTAAATTGGGTCCCTTGAAATCGGAAGGTGTAATTGAGCCATAACTCGGCTATTTTGACGCTCAAGAAACGTACATTCCGTGTAAACAAAAGAGATGCATATATGTATTAATAGTTGATCGCTGACTGTTCACACTGCCGGCGAGGACTCGCTCCCCAAGTTTGTCGCTGACCGACAAGAGCTATCAAAGCTTACTCGCTCAGTGTCGCTCGCTCGGCGGTTAGAACTCACGCTGAAGAGACCAACCCGAGCGAGTGTTGTGAGTAACCGCTCGTCGCACTCGAACACTCGCTTAAGGGTCTACTACCGGCCAAGTGGCTCCCTCATTGAATAAAAAGTCGTGGCATAGCACAGAAAATAAATACCTCTTAAGATCCGAAACTCACCTGAGTTTGAAAAAAAAAAGCGTGAATCAGTGAAAAAAAAAAGCGTGAATCGGCTGACAACCCGGGTTGTCGTCGGGCTTTTGACGTATTTTCAATTCGACAACCCGGGTTGTCCGCGGATCTTAAGAGGTTAATCCAACGTCACGTTTGTTACAAAGAGGATAAAGTATTTTTACGTTGTTAAAACAGGTCTCAGAATGTTTCGTATCCAAAGTAATAGGCAAAAGTGTCAGAAACGGCCGTTTTTGGTACTTTTGCATACTACTTTGCCACTTGGCCGTTAGTAGGGCCTTAACGGAACTACCACTCGCTACTCGCGAACTCGTTTTTGTTTTGAAGCTCTACTCGCTCATCGCCGGCGGTGGGGCTTGTGCCTTATGCTAGCCTATTTAGAATCCTGCGTTTCATATTGCGAAGGTATTCTTCTGGTTCCTTACAGCTTTAACGATACAAGAAGCCAACAAAACAACACCAACACACACTAACAATACCGCTTACCCCCTTCTTCCTCCATGTCTCCCTTCTCTTGAGCCTCGGCAGGCTACTGTAGTTCTTCTCACTCATTGTTCCACTGTCTCTTTACATTTCACTGTTTCATCACTTTTTTGTCACTTTTCAGCACAAGTTTTTGAACAGTTTTTTTTCACTATGTTTTAGACACATCGTCGGTTCAACTACTGTCAGTTAATCACAATGATGTAGAGAAGGTTTTATGACAGCCTAAGTAAAGACCTGTTTGAGATAGAACAAGTAATTAGTACAAACCGCACCTTAATTGATTTAGTCGTTTCGGAGAAGAATGCTAATGGACGTACTTACAGAGACGTATATAAAAACCATGACCTTACAAATATTTGTTTACATTTTTAGGGTTCCGTACCCGAAGGGTCCAAATGGAGCCCTATTGCTGTTACTCACGTGTCCGTCTGTCCGTCGTCTGACACACAGGTTTTACAGCCGGTTCGAGTTTACAGACTTCAAATTTTCACAGTATAAGCATCTTGTTGACCCAAAGCCATACAAATAGATTATCATCTGAAATAGCACATAGGATACTTTTTATCCGAGGAGCATGTTTGATTTCGAATTTTCACGGGGGCGAAGCCACTGGCGAAATCTAGTGGTGAATAAAACTTAATGAAACTAAAATTGCTTATCTCTTGGCCAAATTAATATACACCTCACACTTTCGAAACGTGACTTAAGAAACACCCTATATAACACTAAAATTGAATTAACTATCACGTTGAACAGATAACAAGGCAATAATTCTGTGACTCACTTTTTTATCACTTTTCATACACTCACATTCACGCACCTACTCAGCGAATTCCAATTAATTGCTGGACCTAGGCTTCCCAAACTTATAGAAATGCATTAATTATTTTAACTGTAAAATCACGTAAATCATTGAAATCGGCAAAATTTCGTATACGGCCTCTTAATTAATATCAAAAAGGTGAAACTGTTTTTTGTTTATACACATAAGGTAACCTCTGTGAAATACAGATCGGATTTACAAAAAATCTTACTGATAGAAACCGAAATCGTAACCGAAAGTTCGGCTCCTCTTCCAGTTTCGGTCAAAACCGAAAATCACGTGGTAACAGAAAAATCGGCCAAGTGCGTGTCGAATTTCGCACATTTAAGATTCCGTACCAAATGTATTTCTGACTATTTGTATGGCTTTGGGTTAACAAGATGCTTATACCGTGAAAATTTGAAGACTGCAGCTCCAACCGTTTGGCTGTAAAACCTGTGACAGGTGACGGACAGAAAGACAGACGGACAAACGGACACGTGAATGACAGCAATAGGACCCTTCGAGTACGGAACGGAAACCTAAAAATTCGCAAAAATTAAAAATTTTGTCTTGAAAAAGTTATCATACCATTGAAAATTCAGCCCAAACTAAGTCAAAGATGCTAGTTTCGGTCACGCCGAATATTTGGCCACTTTTTGGCCGAAACCGAAACTCAAGCCGACACCAGTCTTTTTTGCCGAAACAGGCCGAATCCGAAACATCGGTCGGACACTACTATTTTCACTATGCCGAAAAAAAAATCCTGTACGATGGGCTACGGGAACAAAGCCATGGAAAAAAATATAGTCATTTATCTTACTAAGACAGCAGAACTATTTGGGTTGTATTAAAAACCCAAGAATGTTAATTTAAGTAGGTACCTATTTCAAATGATTCTGACTAATAGAAAGCTAAATCGTATCGAGTGCTTTGGCATGCTGGCTCTATTTTCTAGTGTCCAACCGAAACGAAACACGATTTTTAGCCGAAAGCAAAACTGTAACCGAATGTTCGGCTCCCCTTCCAGTTTCGGCCGAAACCGAAAACTAAACTCACGGTAACAGAATAAAATACAAAAATTAAAAAAAAAATACTTGAAAAAGTTATCAGACCATTGAAAATTCAACTAACTTTCACAAAATACTAAATAAGTTAATAAAACGATGACACACATAGAGGAACGAGACAGTCAGTTTTTAGGTCTCTATCACAACCTTCAGCTCAGACACGCTAGTTTCAGTCAAGGCGAATATTCGGCCACTTCTTGGCCGAAACCCAAACTCCAGCAGAACCCAGATTTTTTGGCAGAAACTGGCCGAATCCGAATTTTCGGTCGGACACTACCATTTTCACTATGCCGAAAAAAAATTCTGTACGATGGGCTACGGGAACAAAGCCATGGGAAAAAAAATAGTCATTTATCTTACTAAGACAGCAGAACTAGACTAGAGTCGGAAGAAAAAGCATCTAAAAATTTAAAAAAAAAAAACTATTTGGGTTGTATTAAAAACATAAGAATGTTGAATTTATTTATTTTAAATGAACGTCCTGTACGCCATAAATCCCTAATGTAGTAAACCCCGCCACCATCTTGTCTAATTGTTTTACAACGGCTTGAATTATTTTTAACAACGACCTGAAGGCAGGCAATTTGGATGTTTCGACGACCCAGCAGAGACACGTCTGGCGAAAAATTACAAGGAGAGCCGACCCCAAATATTAGGATAAGGTCAGGCAAAGAGAGAGAGGCTTGCGGTATTCCCAAATAGTTCCAGAGAGGAATGAGGTTTTCCTCCGGCTAGCAACACTTCAAAGTCGATCGCACATATTGAAATACCTGAACAACACTACTAATGACAATGACATTGATATGATTAATAATTTTATCATTAATTATAAAACAAAGTTCACTATAGACGCCCCTCCAATCATATTTTCGCACTAACCTCACGATATGTACACTAATTTCCACACAATTCTCACTGGCACTTATAGAGTATTTTACTCAGAGCTATATACTTTTAATTATTTTAAAATTACAGATTGTTTTTATTAAAACCTTTTTGCGACAAACACATCTGGTTTAACCGCACGTACAGAACTAAATGGAGCAAGCATTGATTGCCGTATCTACTGATAAAATGATAAGGCGAACTGTATAGGAATGTAATATTTTTAATCTAGATTTCACGCTGCGTTATCGTTCGAGATTTTTGTTTGAAGATATTATTGGAAATGTTATTTTAATTTCGTTTTATCTATAGATATGGATCAAGGTATTGTCAATTCTTCTAAAATGCCTAGCAAATCGAAATTTTGTCTTAGAAATCTCTTCTGTATAAAAAAAGAAAGTATACAAAAAAAATAAAAATTACTTTAATTTCGGAAGTCGCTGTTTGTATTTTATTTCTTCATTATTTGGACACCGACTTCCGAAATTAAAGATATTTTTAAATTTTTAGTGTATTTTCTTTTTTGAAAGTCGGTTGTTTTTTTTTTTGTATATTTTTTTTTATTTTTCTCTCTTTAGTAGCTATGTAAACCAGAACTAACAAAAGAACTAATTTGTAAAGTTATGTCTAACGCGGATAAAAAAATGAGAATCACGTAAAAACTATAAAGCGTAATTTTATGAAACCTTCACCATTTTAAAGATTATTTAAATATTTATAATTTTGTCTAAGTGTTTTAGTTTAATACCTGTTGTTTTATGTGTAATAAATTAATAATGCGTCTAATTTCGGACAGCGCTCCTTCATGGGCGAGTCCTATTACTGGGTGGGCATACAACGCGTTACATGAGCTCAACACAGAACACGCAAGCTATTGGCAGCTAATAGCGCCTTAAGTCTAGAGTGAATAGGTCGATTATATCATTGCTTACAATCAAGTGAGATGGTGGTCAAACGAGAGCCAATTAAAAGTAAAAAAAACTTTTTTACAAAAAAATAGTCGGTGTCAAAAAGCGAAGACACAAAACCAGAAACACCGACTTCCGAAACTAAAGTTATTTTGCACTTTTTTTGGAAGTCGGTTCTATTTTTTTGTAAAAAAGTTTTTATTTTTCACTTTTTAGTTGTGGTTCCACATTAAATTGTGTTAACAATTCATAGACATACGATCGCAGCAATCGCGATTGATTTGCTGTCAATTTTTGAAGAGTTCCGTTGTCTGTCCTCGAAACCCATCATCAGATCTTTATGAAATTTAAATGGGACCATTTCGGAAAAAAACTCCTTTCAAACAAAAAAATAATTTTGCAAATCCGTCAATATATGACGGAGTTATGCCCGAACATACATAATAAAAAAAAAATACAAACATCCGAATTGACAACCTCCTTCTTTTTGAAGTTGGATAAAAAAATAAGACAGTGATGGTCATCTTTCGGCTAATGATGAGTAAAATCAACGTCACAATACAAATAACTTATGTAAACTTTTCCGGGAGAAATTTTCACACTAATACACCACCAATTCCCTCAAAAGCAATTCCATACTAGACTTCCTACCGTTCTGGGTTGTTTACTAACAAATTGCTCAGTATGATCTCATACTGCGTAAGGATTAGTTGAAATGCATTATTTAGGTTTGATGTTTTGTAAATATTGATATTTATATGAGGAGGGTTTCATCATGGAAGCTTGCTTGCTAGTATTTTGAGGGTGGGATATCTTCACATGTCTTCTCTCGCTCTGAGTGGAGCTGGAGAGCGTGTCAGACTCTTACTGAATAAAAAACTTTTTTACAAAAAAAATAGAACCGACTTCCAAAAAAAGTACAAAATAAATTTAATTTCGGAAGTCGGTGTTTCTGGTTTTGTGTCTTCGTTTTTTGACACAGATTTCCTATTTTTTTTTTCGTTTTTCACTTTTTAGTCGTGGTTCCCCATTAAATTGTGTTAACACTACATAGACATACGATCGCAGCAATCGCAGTTGATTTGCTGTCATTTTTTTAAGGGTTCCGTTGTCTGTCTCCGAAATACATCATCAATCTACACGAAATTTAAATGGGACCATTTCGGAACAAACCCCTTTTAAACAAAAAAAGGATTTTGCAAATCCGTCTATATATGACGAAGTTATGCCCAAACATACATCAAATATATATATATATATATATAAACATCCAAATTGATAACCTCCTCCTTTTTGAAGTTAGTTAAAACCCAGTCGTGTTCCTTCAGTCGCCTGTGCTAGGGCAAGGCGACTCTTTCGAGGCTAAGGCTAATCCCCCAAAATCTTGCTATGCTAGTCTAGATTGGAAAAGGAAAGTGTGGAAAACCCACCCACCCACCACCCTTCACACCACCACCCACCCACCACCACCCACCACCACCCACCCACCACCACCCTCCACCCACCCTTGGTTGACTGGTAGAGAATGCCTAAGGCATTAAGTCCGCCTTTGTACATTTGTGTTGCTTGAAGTTTTAATAAATAAATAAATAAATAAATAAATAAAACCGACTAGGTGTTACGAGATCAGGACACCAAGCCGATTTGCGAGTCAATCCAGTAGTTAAGTCGCGAAGAGTTTTCAGTCTTCCACTGACATATCTTCAAATTCAGACACGAGGTTATTGAAAAGTCAACGACCGGGAACTCATTTTCTAAAGACTTATTAGGAGATGAATTTGTATGAAAGTTCGTCATTTTTGAAGTGAGAAACGTTGAAGTTGGTAGGTTTATTTTCATCATTGATAGGCTTGCGTGACCACTCTCGTGGCTAAAGTAACAACAGCCGCACGGGTCGATCCATCAGGTTAAGCTACGCTTGCCGGGGTTGTTCCGTGGATGGGTGACCATCTTTACATACCGAGACTCCTTTTTGCCTTGGAAAGCAAGTTCAGCCGTTGGTCCCGACTGTCAATCGTGGATCCTTGACAGTCGTTACGGGTCGTCAGAAGCCCGAAAGTTGACAACCAGTTAGGTTACCAAGGGGTATCATATTACCCAGTTACTGGGATGTGGAGGTCAGATAGGCAGTCGTTCCATGTAAAATACTGGTATTCAGCTGCATCCGGTTAGACTGGCAGCCGACCCCAAGATAGTTGGGAAAAGGCTAGGCAAATTGAGGCACGCGTGACCACTATCTCACCTGATGGTAAGCGACGATGTGGTCGACGATGGAGCACGCTTACCTAGAAGTAACCTATTCACTCTTGACTTAAAGACTCCTAGGTTGCAGCTATCAGGGAATACAGACTCTGGCAGGGAAGGCCACTCCTTAGCCGTACGCACAATGTTTTGTGCGTGTGGGTGGGATGTCCACCATGTAACATCGTTTTTATTGGAAACTTATCCAGACTCCTGGGAAGTTCGCTATGGAAAATTGCATCGGACTCACAGCTTGTCATATTACTTTCTGTCTTCATTCAGCTACATTCAGTAGCAGTATGTCCCACCTTCCATCTTGCTCACGTAAGGATCTAATGACAGCATCATCGGAAGGCATTGCCGCTGCCGAATACTGGGTCAGGCAAGGGATTTAATTGCCGCTGCCGAATACTGGGTTAGGCAAGGGATTTAATTGCTCGTAGAACAGACGCTCGATGGAGCTGAAAAGTTCTGGAGTGGCGACCGCGTACCGGAAGACGCAGCTTTCGAAGGTCTCCAACGAGGTGGTGATCTAGTGAGGGTCACGGGTAGCAGATGGATGCGAGACGCACAGGACCGGTCATTGTGGCGACACTGCCTTTGTCCAGCAGTGGACGTCTTTCGGCTGAAATAATGAGGATGACACTACTTACGCCATCGACCACGCTAAGAAGAACCAGCAGTATGCACCGGCCTTTACAAACTCATACACAGTACTACATGCACGCGCAGTCCATGACATAATATCGTGACGTCACCGCAGCTCATAGTCGGTAATTATGAGAGTAAGTACTTTCATAATTAACAACTAGGATGAATTCTAACTATTCGCTGAAACGCGAGATGTTAATTACAGGAAAACGGCTTCATATGAGAGCAGTCATGTCGCAGTGGAATGGCTCCGACTTTCTTGTCCGTAGGTCCACGACCTACGAACCTTTTTTTGAGGTAAAACTTCTTTACACACGCTTGACTTAGTGAGTAAGCTGGTGAATCCGTGACGAGAGCGTTACGAAAAGTTTGATCGGGCGAGGCGAACGGAAGTTGAGAGGGCGTACGCTTGACTTGGGGAGTAAGCTGGTGATTGCGTGACGAGAGCGTTACGAAAAGTGTAATCGGGCGAGGCGAACGGAAGAGATCGAGCTAAAGAAGTGTTACTTCAGTCGTGTGGTCTAAAGCACACTCGTTTTTTTTTTTTTTGTGGAGTGCAAAATCGTCCAGTGACTTCTCCCGCTCTGGGTGGAGCGGGAGAGCGTGTCAGACTTTTACTGACCAAAACCCAACCCTATTCCTTCAGTTGCCTGAGTGCCAAGGGCCGCGATAACTCTATTTAAAATTTATCCACAACCCCACGCAGGCATCCGCCTGACGGGCCCCGTCAGGTATTGCTGGCATCTCTTTGAGGCGAGCGTGGAACACTACGCGCCCTCGACTCTCGGGCCTGGTCCTGATCGGACGGCGAGCTACCCACTACTCACCGTCCGCAGGCCGGACCTATGATACGACTTACGAACCCTAGGCAGGCACATTACTTGAAGTAAATTATTTCATCATCACTGCTCTCAAAATTGTGAGAAACCGGTATATCCTAGAACGAAAAATTCAATAATTTTAATTCAAAAATTAAAAATTTGAAGACATGTGACATCTACAAACCCGCATTGGGCCCGCGTGGTGGATTAAAGCCTATTCCCCTTCACAGAGAGGAGGCCTGTGCCCCAGCAGTGGGATGGGAACGTTACAATGCTGATGATCCCTATTATGCTTTTAGCTTCATATGTGCAGATGGCCTCAGTTTCCAGGCTGCAAAAACTTAGGCTAAATCCTTTGTATGTCTTGTATTGAACAAGCATGGTGATTTTATCCTTGAGCTTTCTCTATGTGAGAAGAGCCCCTGCAGTAGGACAGATACGGCAAGGTAAGTACCTTTCAAATGACATAAATGACACAATTTGATACAGCACTGGATACGGAGTCCATACAAAAATGGCCTTTGTTCTTTGAACTTCCAAAAAATACATCACTCTACAAACCAATCTACTTACTTGCTGTCAAGCTTTTCCCAACCATGTTTGAGTCATTTTCAAGTCTAACCGGTATTAGCTGAATAGTTACCAATATTTTGGACAGAATAGATCTGCCTATCTGACCCCCAACACCCCGTTACTGGGTAACACGATACTAAGGGCATTCAATCTTTTCTATCAGGGTCGCCAGGAGTGTTCGAAAGAGTTACCGCGGCCCTAGAACGCAAAGGCCAACTGAAGGAACACGAGTGGGTTTTTAGTCAGTGAGAGTTTAACTCGCCCCTCCCGCTCGTTTTCCCACCATGGAAAAAAACCTACAATCTTTTCACTTATACAATGGCGTGATAACACCCGAAATGAATACTCACGCAAAGAGATTCTAAAAACCTTTTACAGAAATTACTGAAATTACAACTAATCCTTTGCCCCACCCTGGGTACTTAGCACGCTATGGGAGTGGTCTAGAATTACACATTCAGACTATTTTAGACCAAATGTGATTAGTACGACCCAGCCTAAATATTTTGGGGCAATTAAATCTGGCCACTCCTGAGTTTATGATGCGAAAAACAGATAGGGAATACAATAGGGTATACTCCTGCGTTTATTTTCGTACAATATTTTTCATGAAACATAACATTAAGGGCCTACCTCCCCATAAGTGACGCCCTCATTGAATAAAAATTCGTATCTTAGCATAGAAAATAAAGATTAAAGAATCCTATGTTGCGTTTGTTACAAATAGAATAAGGTATTTTTACATTGTAAAAACAGGACTCAGTGTTTCCTATCCAAAGTAGTAAGCAAAAGTGTCAAAAACGGCCGTTTTTGGTACTTTTGCCTACTACTTTGGATACGAAACTTTTTGAGTATTGTTTTAACCACGTTAAAATACCTTATCCAGTACCCTCTTTGTAACAAACGCAACATAGGATTCTATAATCTTTATTTTCTACGTTTTGCTACGATTTTTTATTCAATGAGGGCGCCACTTGGCGGATATATACGCCTTAAAAAGATATCTTTTTCTGAAAACGGCATGAAATTGGTTTTTACATGAAGCAGCAATTAGCATTTTAAATAAGAGTAGTAGGAGCGTTGTGGGGACAACCCGCTATCTCTTTAGCACGCGCGTAACCTAATGGTGGTGAGGTCATACATAATATGTGTGTGCATCGTTTTCAACAGACTTTCGAAAAAAGGGTTAGGTTATTATTAGGTTCTATGTTCGACTGTATGTATGTTTTTATTTTTTTATGTATTTCCGCCGATTTCTCCATCAGTTGTGGACCGATTTTCAAATTTCTTATCCGAAAGCATATACTCCCGAGGTGCTCCCATATAAATTTTATCGAAATTGCTTCAGCCCTTTTTGAGAAACTGAACAAAAACGAAAAATACGTAACCTAGATAACGTTTTTGTTTTCTCTAATTACGAGTATGTTTAAAATCCACGTTCTATGTTATTGGAGTTTTTAGTTTTGGGGTATAACAACTAAAAAGTGAAAAATAAAACTTTTTTACAAAAAAAACAACAAAAAAATTAAAAAATAAATTTAAATTTCGGATGTCGGTGTGTCTGTTACTTGACAGTTTCCCCTTCCACAAGATTTGAAAGGTTTCTAACTTGCTTAATTTTGACCGGATTTGAAAAATTCTTTCGATTTTCGATTTTGGATAAAGTAACTTTTTGATACAAATAATAAAAACAGTTGAGTCAAATAACCTATTTAAACTAAACATTATCTATCAGCCTATAATGTTGGGAACTCGTCATTTACGGCCTCTCCGTAAATGATGAGATTCATTTCCTTAATCTGATGCAAAGTTTGATTATCATTTATATTTGTTGCTTATAATTCTTCTTTTGTTTTATTCTATAATTTCCACTAAAAATATAAAATAACGAGATTTAACGTTTTTTATTAATATTTACAGTTTTCTACAGTATTTTTGAGCCACCCCTAACCCTGCTATACGTTTACCACGGCTTCCTAACAGTAAGGCCGTGACATGACCAAAAGCGCGGTCACTCTCGGACAGCATAGAAAAGAAAGAGATGCGCGACGACTCAAGGCAATTTATTTCAAAATATGAAGCATTTTATCGATTTACTTAAAATAAAACTGAGTTGGGTTTTAATCATCTAAAACAACCAATTTGACTACTTTTTATTTTGGAAACCAATAATTTTTGAATGTTTGCGAATGACAGCGTCTTAAATATTTGTACTGAACCCAATAAGTAATTAGTTCAGCTGATTCAGCTGTCGATTTTGACGGTTTGTTTTCTTTCAGATTTGAGCATGTAAAAACTTCAGGGTCCACAAAAATTTAAATTCCTAATCGACCACTTTTCGGCATATTTACACATCTCCATATACATAACCACGGAATAGAATAAAACAAGTGGAAGAGCCCACGCAGCTATCGTGTGTCACAATTATGCGGAAAAATATGTAACATAATAACAAACTTCGTCAGTTGTAATAAGTCTTAATTTTGTATGATCAATAAATTCAATTTTGACGAAAGGTCTTCCATTATGGTTTTCACTAATAGTAGATTTGCACCCGTGCGAAATAAAGTTAAAAAAAAACTTTTTACCAAAAAAAACAACCAACTGCGAATAATTATATAATATAAGTAAAACAAATAGTAATATTAATAAGACAGATATGAAAAACTGAAATTGAATTTAGTACATAAATTAAAAAGGATAATATTAAAGTGCTCTTCCCCTCTCCTACTTTTAAATTTTGCTGTGCCCGACAGGGTCCATAATTGTTTCAGTAAATATATTAAAAAATTACCATCTCTATGTACATTATGGATGCAATAAAGAATTTGAATTGAATTTGAATTGAATTGAAAAAAAAATACACTAAAAATTTAAAAATAACTTTAATTTCGGAAGTCGGTGTCAAATATCGAAGAAATAAAATACAAACAACGACTTCCGAAATTAAAGTTATTGTTAAATTTTTAGTGTATTTTTTTTTGGCAGTCGGTTGTTTTTTTTGTAATAAGTTTTTTTTTAACTTTATTTCGCACGGGTGCAAATCTACTATTACTGAAAACCATAATGGAAGACCTTTCGTTAAAATTGAATTTATTGATCATACAAAATTAAGACTTATTATTTTTTTTTTTGAAGTCGGTTGTTGTTTTTTTGGTAAAAAGTTTTTTATTTTTCACTTTTTAGTTGTTATACCCCATAACTAAAAACCTCAATAACATGGAACGTGGAATTTAAACATTCTTGTAATTGGAGAAAACCAAAACGTCATCTAGGTATACATATTTTTCGTTTATGTTCAGTTTTTCAAAAACCGTTGAAGCAATTTTTATAAAATTTATACGGGACCACCTCGGGAGTATATTCTTTCGGACGAAAGATTTTTCAAAATCGGTCCACAAATGACAGAGCAATCGGTGGACATACATTTATAAAAAAAAAACATACATACAGTCGAACATAGAACCTCCTTTTTCGAAATCGGTTAAAAATGTATGGCGATGACATTACCTGCGTAGATAAGTGTCACGTGACTTATCGTAGGTAATGTCATTGCCATACATTTTGTACTAAGCGTTAGCGTAAACAATAATAGAAAAGTAATATGGCTAGGGGGGCTGGAACGTTAACCAACGTACGAAGCTAAATGCTGTAACAAAATAGAACTTGCAAGAAGTTTGTCTCACAAGTTTTTACACTCAACTTTTTATCCGCAGACAACGTTGGTCGCACAAAAAATCTGTCGTCTGTATTTCTACCATCGATCGAAAACCAATTATGAAATAAATAGGTACAACCAGAAAAATTTAACACTGGAGATATCTATGATTTCATGAAGTATTTATAGAGGTATGCGGAACAGGGTCTCCAGTCTCACAAACCTCTATAGAAAAGGAAGGATCCTCCGACCAGACGGGTGTTGTGTCTGGTCCGTGCAGTTGACCGATGGTTGATTTCTGACTGTTGGTATCTTAGACTATAAAAGGTTATAGACGGAGTGTCAAAATCCAGCAATCTGAAGTACCAGAATGAGAAGCCGGCTTGTATCTGTACACGCGAAATAAGCTCACATAGACAAAATGAGAAGCCGATACGTCATCGAACGTTACGTTCGTCAAGGTCACTCACACATTTTAACGATCCTGCTTCATTTAATGTCCAATGACGTTCCATCTATACATATACTTTCATAGTCTAAGGTTGGTATTATGTTCAAATCGCGCGGATCACTCAGCTTGCGCGATACAGGATTTGTTTGTTTTTTTTTAAGATTTGGGAGTTCGTATGTGGCTTCATAGATATCGGTGCATATCCACAAGTACGAGTATTTTAACAAGCACGAGACATAGATTGCGAGATGACCTGGTCTGCATAAACAAGTACCTTGGAGCAAAGACTTTGAAAACCTCGTTGGTCCTTGGAGACTTGTCTTTGGTCTAAAATCAATGAAAACTACAGAACTCGACGTACTCAAACAGAATTTGCCACCTGCCCAAATATTTATAAACTAATGCGTCAACATGATCACATCACACACACAAAAATTAGACATATTGTTTAATTTCAAACTATTAAAAGGTTATAATTTAAACGTTAACAAAGCAAAAGGAGGTTTTTTCGGATTTAGCTTGTGGCCTTTTGGAGTTACTGCCAAACCCAATGGGAATAATATTATAGTTAAAAGTTTAATACTCATATCATAGGAACGAATAAAAAATAACTAGTACGTCATCTTTGGTAATGTGCCATATTGGATTTAGAATGACATCATTTAGCTACCTAACCATGCATTGTCATCCAAAATACACATGTAAGTAAGTATGAAACATTTCAGCTCAATCAGAAAACGGGAAGTGGTTCAAATTTACTTTATTCTAAGATTTTATTACATAGTTACTGGTACAACTAATAAAAACGTGTGAACACTTTTACACGTCAACATTTTTTTTGTCAGTTTAACTAGATGTTTCCTAGCTGACTACACTGAAAAGAAACACCGAAACAAATTCAGAGGTCAAGTAAGTACTTAAGTGAGTTTACGTAAGGAATCAAATTCAATATGTACCTATTTTACGCAAAACTCATGAACAGAAAAAGACAGAATTCACAAATACGTAACGAATAAGGTGAAAATTACATCAATAGAACAAGCTAAAAATAACACCAATCAATCTGCCTAGCCTTTTCCCAACTATCTTGGGGTCGGCTTTCAGTCTAACCGGATGCAGCTGAATACCAGTATTTTACATGGAGCGACTGCCTATCTGACCTCCACAACCCAGTTACTGGGTGATACGATACCCCTTGGTAAGACTGGATGTCAGACTTTCGGGCTTCTGACGACTAAAAATAACACCATTGTATACAAAATAACTGTACGAAAAAAAGGGTATTTTTTAACACATTAGAAACGAACACATTTACAAGATAGCTACTATACACAATCACATACGCTGGTGACAATTTATTTAATTATTTATGCACATGCAAGTACAGAGGCGGACTGAATGCCGAGCTTTTTTTCGTAGTGTAATAGAAAGTATCTACCCATTGGTAACAAACATACTAGCCTATTATAATATAATCGATGTCCACCGAGCAAAGCAGAAATGTACTGCACAGTGCCTATCAAATTGATGTCAACTGAGTTAGCGATAATTTCCCAACCAAAATAATAAAAAACAAAAAAACGTGATAAATAATAAACCTAGCAAAACGAAAATTGAATACTACTTGATTGACTGATAATGACAACACTGTCATACATAATATCACATAATACTAAATTATTTATCAGTCACTGATAATAAAAGTAATGGATTAAACAACAGACGAAATGAGAACCTTATTTTATGATAACGAAAAACCTTCACAATTTACTTGGCAAAACCACCCAGTATCCTCTAAAACCACCTATCCCACTCATTGCAATATTTCAATATTAACTTGTAAAATTTAACTGGAGACCACTGTAAACTGTAAAAATCACTGTTAAAAATCACTGTTAACGTTGTAACAAGGACGTTTGAGAACTAACTGAAAAGTGTCGCAAGCGATTCTATTATCGCGAGTAGCGATAGCAGACAAAGCTAATATTTGTTTAGTTTCAATATGTTGTTGTGTCGTAATATGTTTGTGAATATTAGGATAGGGGAATGATTTTAGAATTTTCTTTTTGGGGTAGGCAGAGATCAACATTTTTCCCCAGCCCCAGATTTTTCGACAGCCCTTTTTTAGAATAGAATAGAATAGAAATCATTTATTCGACACAGACACAACACAAAAAAAGGCACAGTGATGTCTTTGTGCTCCGAATCTGCTGGACCGATAGAGTTTAAATTTGGTACACACATGAATCTGTGACCCAAACACGGACGTGTACCCTCAATAAATTAATTTGGAATATGTGGGTCACTTTTGGGGTGAAAATCGGAAAATTAAAAATCAAAAGTTTTTGAAACTATGTCGTGTGATATATCAAATAAAAGGGCACATTGTGAGGGTCTCGAATATATTTTCTTCATAATTTTAAAATATATAAATTTGAAGTTATTTAAGAAAATAGATCAAATATTACCCCCCCTTTTTATCTCCGAAAGCACTGGGCCCTAGAATTTTGAAAAAAATACAGAAACTAGTTCTCTACTTATAGATTACAGGAAAACCTATAAGGTGGAGGCAGTTTAAAAAAAATGGGAAATAAATATGATTTGGTCGGAACCCTTTGCGCGCAAGTCTGACTCGCTGTTGGCCGATTTTTTTACCATTGACAGGCTCACCTTTGTCCAATATCTCACCTGATGGTAAGCGATGATATGGTCGACGATGGAGCACGCTTGTCTAGAAGTAACCAATCACTTAGCCAACAAAGACATACTGTCGTGCCAGCAGAGACAAGATACCCGGGCCTGCGGACGGCGAGTAGTGGGTAACTCGCCGTCTGCTCAGCACCAGGCCCGAGAGTCGACGGCGCGTAGTGTTCCACGCGCGCCTCAAAGAGTTGTCAGCATTAATGACGGAGCCCGTCATGGCCGATGCCTGCCTAGGGGTTGAGGATACATTCGAAAGAGTTACCTCGCCCCTGGGCACTCAGGCAGGGAAGGAACAGGGGTGGGTTTTAGTCAGTAAGAGTCTGACACGCCCTCCCGCTCCACCCAGAACGGGAGAAGTCATTGGATGATTTACCACCACCCCAAAAAAAAAACAGAGACAATATGACTAAATGACTACCAGCTGTTACACGCGGTTTTACTTGTTTCTTAAAGAAACTATTATGTGCAAAATCTCCGTAAAAATAAGACATTAAGGGGTTTTACTTGTTTCTTAAAGAAACTATTATGTGCAAAATCTCCGTAAAAATAAGACATTAAGGGCCTTGCGAAATCACTGTTATCTTAGTTAAAGTTGCAATGATATCGAATCCAAGAACATTCACACTACAATGACTCTAACCGCAACGAAAAAACTATCTCATTGCATAACATAACTACATTAGAACAATGGGCATTAATGTTACAATAATCTAAATATTATACTGTTTTACCTTACTACAGGAAATCACTAATTTATTGCTATTTCCGTACCTTACCTAAAAATATCAACGATTTTACCATTTTTCTGTAACAAGAACAGTCAACAAACTTATTTTGCAGATCATACCAGGATCCTTTATCTACAATCCTACACGTAACGCTTTAACCGCGCCTTCAACGAGAAGCGAGCACGCGATCCAGTGAAACACGCCTACTAGACTAGACGCTATTATAGCTTTTATGAGTTAAACGAACGATCCAGACAGTTTGTCTAACTGAATTATGTGTTTTGAACGATTGTAGAGATGTTTTGTATAAATATTTACGTGGCTAAAGTAATAACAGCCGCATGGGTCGATTCAGCAGGTTAAGCTACGCTTGCCGGGGTTGGTCCATGGACCATGGATGGGTGACCATCTTTACATACCGAGACTCCTCCGTGCTTCGGAAAGTCCCGGCTGTCAATCGTGGATCTTTGACAGTCAAGGGTATTCAGAAGCCCGAAAGTCTGACAACCAGTCTTACCAAGGGGTATCGTATTACCAGTAACTGGGTTGTGGAGGTCAGATAGGCAGTCGCTCCGTGAAAAATACTGGTATTCAGCTGCATCCGGTTAGACTGGCAGCCGACCCCAAGATAGTTGGGAAAAGGCTAGGCAGATTGAGGCACGCGTGACCACTATCTCACCTGATGGTAAGCGACGATGTGGTCGACGATGGAGCACGCTTACCTAGAAGTAACCTATTCACTCTTGACTTAAAGACTCCTAGGTTGCAGCTATCAGGGAATACAGACTCTGGCAGGGAAGGCCACTCCTTAGCCGTACGCACAATGTTTTGTGCGTGTGGGTGGGACGTCCACCATAATCATTGGGCAGATTGATTTTATATGAATATTTACGTGTTTTTATGGTTATTACAATGAAAGTCGAAAACCCTGCCAGAGTCGCGGTAGTGTTTAAAAGTAGAGTCAAGTCACCTTGCCTTGGCACACGCAACTGAAGGAACACGGGGTGGGTTTTTATTCAGTAAGAGTCTGTCACGCCCTCCCGCTCCAATCAGAGCGGGAGAAGTGATTTGATGGTGTCTCACCCTAAAAAAAAGTAGATTTTTTTAATTTAGATTAGCCTGATATTCAGCACTTTCTGAACGTCACTGTTACCTAAAGCTCCCGAAGATAGGGGTGATGCGACAAACAGGTAAATTATCTGTCGAACCATTTCTATGAAAAAAAATGGTAGCATTATGATAACATTTGGTAAAACTGATGGTGACGGGAAGCTTCAAAGGCAAAAGTCCCAGAGAGCGAAGCCCGAGGAGATGGTTGGACCAGATCTCCGAACAGCTGGAGTTATCTGTCGGCACCGCCCTCCACCGGGCGACAGACCGTATCATTTGGAGGCAGACAATTGACAGTGGAAAAAGGAGTCACGATCCTCAGCAATGGATAACGATTGGCTCCCAAAATGCTTCACCGTTTCCTAGTGTTTTAATTACGAAGGTGTGGCGCAACCAAATCCCCAGCAACGTATAGCACAACGGCTTACTAGTTATGCCACCCAGTAACGAAAGATATTGTAGCGCAGCTGTGGAGCAACTGTAGCGCAGCTGTGGAGCAACTGTGGAGCAACTGTCTAACAACAGTTGAACAACTATCCTACAACTGTCGCACTGCTGTTTCAACCTTTCTCTATTACATTTTGAATATTGTTTGAATGATTGTGCAAACCATACTATATCTTCTAATGTCATGCTATGCCGACTGCGTGAACGAGGCATTAGCACGGTTGAATGGCGCGAGTCTGTTTATATATATGTCGTAAATCTCAGTAATGTGAATAATAGTCAGTAGTTCTAACATTATGACAATATTTTCTTATATTAGAGAAAGAAAAATATTATAATTCATCTACAAGTAGGAATAACTCCTATAAAACACCAAAACCAATAAGAAGTACAAATTGTTTATAATCATTTGGAAAATTTAATAGGACCTATGCAATGTTGCAAGCAACATCTTTCTACGAGTTGCAGCAATGTGTGTTCCGTTGCTGCAACTTTGTTGCACATCATGATACAAGTTACATAGTTCGACCTTAAGGTGAAAGCACCAGGGTAGCCCGCGAAATTCAAACATTCTTACGTTTTTTGGAATTTGCAGGTCAGTATCAGGTTGTAGGTTGGTCAAAATATGATTCGGACCGTAACAAGTACGTATTTACAGAACTGTAATCATTAAAATCATCAATACAACTCTCTCAGTTAGAATTGATGCCAAATGTCATGATTTCATGAAATACTTACATTTGACATCAACCTTGGTGAAAAAGATACCAATTTATAATTTTCTGCTTTTAGTAGAGAGAAGTACTTTTGTATCAATCATATTAAAAATAATATTACTTACAAAGCCACTCTTCGCTTTCTCATGGCGGGACATTCTTCTTTTTTTAACATCCAGATGCATTCTGAAATAAAAAAGAAAAATTTAATCACATAAATTAAGTAAGTAACAAAACATGGTTTAAGCGAGTGTCCATGGTTTTCTTGTATGTTCTTCTCCATAGAGATTTACACTTTGGAATGTGCAATTAAGGTAATTGCACATTCCAAAGTGTAAATTTTGCTTTTTTTTTTTTTTTGTGGGGTGGGATATCATCCAATGACATCTCCCGCTCTAGGGTGGAGCGAGAGGGTGTGTCCGACTCTTACTGACTAAAACCCACCCCTGTTCCTTCCCTGCCTGACTGCCCAGGGGTGCGGCAACTCTGTTTCGAATTTACCCACAACCCCTGGGCAGGCATCGGCCATGACGGGACCCGTCATGATTGCTGACAACTCTGAGGCGTGCGTGGAACACTACGCGCCGTCGACTCGGCGAGCTGTACATTACTCGCCGTCCGCAGGCCCGTGTCTACGGTGGTCGGAAATCTCCTACGGCGGCTGCTGCTGAGGGCCTGAGGGCGACTCTGTTATTGAGTCTCCCTCACCCATGGGGCTCACTCTTTGCGAGCATTACTGCTTCGAGCTTAATTTTGCTTACTGACAATTCAAAAGTGCCTGTAAATGGTTTATATTGAAATATATATTTCAGCTTTGAGTTTAACAGTATGACTTCCTTGTGAGCAGTGGTGGCCTAGTGATAACGGCTCAGACTAACTTACGTGTCGTAAGTCGTGGGTTCACTTACACACAGGCACTTTACTTTCGTTATCACTGCTCTCAATACCTGTCTGTGGCAGCAAGCAGGCCAGATTGTGCGTTTGTGAACTGCTGCTGCAGGGTATCGGCTGGGCCTGTCACCTTACAGCAGTGATGTCACAAATGGGTTTTTGTGTTCATGTTGTACTAACATAGTTTATAAGATATTGTTACTAACACTATGAGTCTTGTCTTTAAAACTATACGGACCACAAGACGTATGGTGAAGTGCCACCGGTTCATGGTGGACATCCCATTCATACGCACAAAGCATTTTGAGAAATCATTCATTGTGCGTACAGCTAGGGAGTGGAATTCCCTACCGGAGTCTGTGTTTCTTGATAGCTACTACCTGGGAGTCCTTAAGTCAAGAGTGAATAAGGTACTTCTAGGCTAGCGTGCTCTATCTTCGACCACATCATCGCTTACCATCAGGAAAGATAGTGGTCAAACGCGTGCCTATCAACAATAAAAAAAAAAAAAAAACTAGCGATTAGCATTAATACTTTATGGGTAAAGTAAGAAGGGTTGTAACTCCTATAGCACCGATGGTACGATATTTGTACCAGCACTGGTACAATATTGCACCCTGGTGCAATAAAATCTAATCTAATTTAAATGCTTGTAAAGTGGTATCTAAGGTAAGTGGACCTTACGTGTCAAAAACTTTACTCTGAATCAGTTGTTAACATGGTTCAACTTTCAAGAAATATATTGTACACTAGCTATGGCCTGTGGTCTCTCCCACAGGGACCATGCATTTTCAGGGATCTGTTGCCAAAAACTATACCGGGGTCTGTGTTTTCTGATAGCTACAACCTGTGGTCTTTAAGTCAAAAGTGAATAGTTTACTTATAATCAAGCATGCTTGTTCATCGACCACATCACTGTTTTATGCACAATTAGGTGATAATAGTCAGACGCGAGCCTTATAATGTTAAAAAAAAAATGTATTGGTACAAAGTTTATTAAAGTGACAATATTTTTTTTCAAAAAAATACAATAACTGCAGGATGGGCAATAAAAAAAGATTTTTTTTTTTATTCTTTTTTTTTATTTGCATTATGGTAGGCCTGTGCTTGACAAAAACATTTTAAGATATTATTTTACATCTTAACAAGAATGGAATGCTAACTAGGTTGTCATTTACAAAAGTGGACTCAAATAACTGTCACTGGCATTGTTGTCTGCGAATAAACTATTCACGCTATTTCAGTAGCAGGTAAAAACTTGGCAAAAAGATACAAATATCCTATCTGTGTAAAAGTAGATTTTTCCTGCGGCTTCACTTACATGCCCTAATGCATGTAAATTTTTTTGGAATAAAAAGTATGTGTCTATGGCAGTCAAGTCATAGTGTAGCTATTTTGAAATTGGAAAATTTTCCAGAGAAAACCTTTTATAAACATAAATAAAATACAAACAATTTTACCTCTTCATAATAATAGTTTAGATGAGCAAAAATTATGAATAGATTATAAAACAAAAATCCCATCTGCAATTTTTTAGGAATTTTTTGTGTTTGTACCTTAGTAGAAATCTGGTAAACTGCTGTATATGTGATGTTATGTGACAAATCATCAGGGAATGTTTTTGATGAAGCTGTCAAGAGAGATAGTTATCTGTATTAAGACAAGTTTAGATGTTTAACAAGAATGGAGTTATTTTCTTTATGTCTGATAACAATCTAAAGAATTTATGGCTTTGTCCTACTTTTTCAATAAAAACAAAAACAAAATGCAATAGATAAGGCCTAATCAGTCAAGCATTGTAATCTGCTCTGACAGTTAGACAAATATCAGTTAGAAAATCATAATTTAACAAACTTTTATTTATTTTTCCTAAAAAAATGTTCTTTAGCTCAAAGAGAATTCATCAAGGGTCTATTCTGATTCAACACAAAAAAAAAAACAAAAATTTTGCACCCATAGAAGTTTTTATCTAGGTATATATAAGATGTTATTGGCATTACTGTTAGCACCGCCAAAAGCGAAGGCCCCAAACAATAAACATCGGGGTCATCTCGTCACAGAAAAGAAGTTTACCCATATCTCAACTGACATTCAGTAGCGATTTTCAAACTGCTATATTTCCTTGAATCACGCAACAAACAACAGTAGAAGTTGTTAATACGATGACTGTATCGGTGATTTATCGTTTAACAACTCCATCCGCATTCAAACATTCGTTTTTCAATCATAAAAATGTAAAAACATGAGTTGTTACGTTCACAACGGTCAATGTTCGTCATAACCTGTGCTAACTCTGTTTTAGCGGATTCCAAACAAACGAATTGATAAAGATAAGATAATAGATCTACTTTACCACTAAATAAGCGTAGATTTATCTCCATACAAGTTCATAAACATCACTTTTTTGATAAAAACATGATAGATAACACAAACAACTTTACACACCACACATAGGCAACACAGTAGTGACGCGCTAAGACGTTTTTTACAATCGACAATCGAGACGGATTCGTCATTAGCATAGTGTTGTTACTCGTTGCATTTTTTTGTAACTGGTAACAGTGACATCTATGTGTCCGTTTGTACGGATAAAAAGTAGCGATAATCAAATTGAAAATAATTGATCTAATTCTAATGTATTTTACTAGTCTGAGGACCCGTAATCACATGTTTAACTTATTCTTCGTGTCGCTGGCAAGTGCGGCAAGCTAACATTGTTATGCTATGAAGTGTATTTTTCATTTAATTATAAATAATGAAGAAGTAAAAACGTTTTTACCTTTTAAACAGTGGTACCACTGTAAAAATTAATGCCTGTGTGCCTTTTCACACGTGCCGACCGTGTAGCCGGTGTCGAGTACCCGGCGGCGAAGTGTATAACCATGTACCTACGTTAGTTTTCACACGTACCTACCGGCGTAATTTACTTTTAATTTTTATCGCACAGTCAGCGCCGGCTACCCGGCAACCGGCACGTGTAAAATAATGAACAAGTAAAAAACACTGTAGAAATAAATGCCTTCGTGCCTTTTCACACGTGCCGGCTGGGTAGCCGGTGTCGGGTTTCCAGTGGCGAAGTGTGCCTATGCCCGGCACCGGCTACCCGGCAGCAGTTACCCGGCAACCGGGGCGTGTGAAAAGGCACGAACTCTAATCAAAAGATCCGTCCCCGAGTCCAACATTGACATTTAAATTATATGGACTGGACATGTTTGACTATAGAAAAAACAGTTACATAAATATGTGGCATATCGACGACAAAATCATAAAAATACTGCTATCTCTTTTTAACTTTCCTAATTTTGCATAAGTGAAAAAGGCTAGTAGTATTTTTGACAGTTATTATAATGGCAACCCTTCATTCCTATCGTCATTGAAATACCTATTCGCGGCCAGTTTGCCATTTTATCCTCTCGGTGTTTGGTACCAAAGTTGGGTACGTCAACTGTCAAATGCTCGTAAACAATGGACATATTTTGTGAATTTTGCTGTGTTATTGCGTTCGAACTCGGTTGTTTAGTGGAAGTCGTCAATAGCAAGATGCCCAATTGCAATATAATCGGATTTGGCATCAAAAGAAGCGGAAATCACCCGAACATAACTTTGCACCAGTTTACGTAATTTTAGCTGAAACATCTTTAGATTTTGTTATGAAACAAAAGATTCTGTATTCGTTGAAGAGTTTATGTAAAAAGGATTCATAACTTCCCGTTTGCATTTCTTTTTAACAGTTGTATTTCATGAAATCATTTTCTTGTTTTTGTAGGGATAGAGTAGTGCATGCATGACATTTTTGTTTATCGATAATGCTATATTATTATTTAAGGTTCTTTATTGGTTTTACGTTTTACTTTCAAGGTTGCCTGCTAATAAACGAAAAAAGAAAATTTTGCTGGTAAAAAAGATGTCAACAAAAACAATTCATATGTTCCCTTCACTTTGAAGAGAATCATGTTTCAACCGGACACTGAATAAAGCAACACTGCGTGACGATGCTTTACGTTCACGAACCATAATGGTAAGTAACATTGTTTGTTATAAAATGATTGCGTAGTGGGTGATAAATGATGGTGATGACTTTAAGTGCAACACTTGGCTAACGGGCACAAAGAATGTGTTTGAGTGTAGTCCTAAGATTAATTGCCAAAATAAGACAAACTTGTATATTTGGTTGCACTAAGTACATACGTACATACACCTTTTAAAGGAGTTTTTTAATGTCACCAGTAGTCTGCTTTTTGTGTCAATGTACTTTTAAATTATATTATGAGGACTTTTAAATATATTAGCAGAGTTATTCTGTAAAAATCTCCCTGTAAAACTTGGGTGAGGTACAAATACAAATACAAATAATTTATTTTCCATTCACAAAATAAGTACTACATCTAGTGTTTGAAGTGACCTTTTAGGCAAAAATTGCCTGTGTTAGGGCACTTCGCTCTTCCAAAACATAAACTTAAGCGATGTACCTACTAACAATGCAATTTAATTCTTAATAGTTTTAGTTTTATAAAAATCTTCAAGTTTTATATTTACAAAAAGAAAAGATTAATACCAAATTGAAAATGACAAAAATAAACCCAAACCAATAAAAATCTTGTATTATTATAGTTTTAAAAAGAACAGTACAAAATGGCGTCGTGTTTTGTGGTAAATGAAAGGGTATACCCCTTTCATTGCGTGAGGTGAACATTAAGTGAGCTTGTGTACGATTATTTAGCTCATTATCCACTCGAGAGCTACTGAACTAGTGGGCTATTGAGCGAGTGAGTGAGAACTGCACTCAACAACCGAACCAGAACTCATCTCAACCTACAAATTGCAAATTAAATGAGGCCATTTAAAATAATAAGTAACAATCCTAATAATAAAATTGAGAAACATCAAACATTAATAATTTTATTGCTTGTTTACAGCCTGCAATTCCATCAAATATGTCTGGCATTTTAATTGAAAGTGATCAAAATCAAGTCGAACTCTCAACATCTGGATATGGTACTCTGAATATAGTATTTAGTCACCAGCACGTCCGCTGCGCCAGGTTTAGCCGCTAACGTCTCCGCTGCACCAGATTTGGCTGTTAGCACCTCCACTGCACTAGGTTTAGCCGCTAGCACCTTTGCTGCGCCAGATTTATCGGTATGACTAGCTTCAGTTTTTCTTGTCATCATTATTTGCGAATTTGATCGCAATGGTAATATGTCATTGACTGAATTAAGACTGTGTGGAAGATATCTCTCGCTTGTCTTCAATATCTATTTAGGCTTACTTTTATTTTATTTGATTTCAGGTACACATTTAAAATGATTAAGAAATTAAAGGACAAATGTCAAAAACAGTCCAAGAAGAAAAGTCCATAAAGATACTTAATGAGAAAGTTAGAAAACAAACGAAAAAAAATCTCTTCAGTAATAATTTATTTACCAAATAATAATTAATTAATTTAATTTTTAAAGGGAAAGAAATTTATTAAATTCAAAACCCCAAGCTTTGTTTATTAATTAAAAGTGTAATAGAGGTATACATGAATTTAAGATACAAATATTGTGGGAAGTACTACTCTACTGAAAGAATATCACACAGAAATTACCTGAACAAAATTGTATTGTTCAGAAATGAATGAGATTGATTTGTTTCTTATAAAGACTTTTATTATAATTATTGTTGACTTTTAATTAAAACCCAAAAATCATCTACATGTTAGAAAACATATGTATTGGAGATGTCCGTGCCGGGAGCCCACTGCGGATTCAGCGTCATTTGTTTTCTTTGAACTTGTTGCCTCCGTCTCGAAGGTCTACTTAATGCAAGGCTCTAGAATAACACTAACACTTTTACTTTTACATTTCATTTTAATTGACACAAAATATTCGATGTACCTACTTACTGCATTTCGTTTCTTATAATAGCTAAAAGCATAAATTCCAAGACACTAAAAAAAAACTGACTTCAAATAAAAAAAAAAATATTATTTAAAAAAACCTGGCTGAAAAACAAGTTGGTGGGAGTCATTTTAGTTCAATTATTGATTTCATGCAACCAACTACATCAGACTGCTTGAAAAGTAATAATAATAATAATAATAATGTTTATTTATAGAAATTTAGACATTCATTACAAAATATTTTAGCAGGCTAAATTAGGTCAGATTAAGTGGTGTAGTCATCTGTAGCCGAACTAGGCAGAACCTGTATTTCGGCTATCAGCGCCAAACCCCTCGAGTATTATGCATTTATATAATAGCCATTTTTATTTTTACATTTGTAGATATCTTGTACGAAAAAAGTAAAACAAAAAGGAAAAAGTTTGTGCAGTGTTTGCATGAGGTCAAAGTGACTTGTTTGGAACTTTTCATTTGATTTATTAAGTCGGGTTTTTGAAAATGTTTTTTATTTTGGTTTTATACACTTCAGTGAGTTAGATTTTTGGAATCGCCTCCTCGAACCCTTTATTTTGATACCCCACGTAGTATAGTTAGTCGACTTTCATTTTTTTCTTTTTCACAATTTATGGCGTATGATGGTCGCCATATTTTATTTTGATTACTGTCATATCATTAGTAGCACTCGCAAGATTAAAATAAATCAATTTACTTAAGAATGATCAAAATCGGCCCACGCTTTCGGTCTCTAAAACACCTGAAAGGAACAAGTATACATACATTTAATCATAAATACATACATAGGCTGATAAACACTTTACCCTCCCTTGCGTCGCGCAGTCGGATAGAAAGGAAACTACGTATTGCGGGCAAAATCACGGCGCTTCTGACCTTCTGGTCGCGAGAAAAAGACACCTTAGAAGCGTTCTAGCGCTGCGTGTCTATACTGTTTTGTTAAGACGACTAATTATTGTTTCAGCGCGAACATAGTTTCTCTTGTCAAAATGTACCATTTCCTTTGCTTTTATGATAGCCTCTCTATTACGTAGTAACATATTACCTCAATGCCACTGGTAAAAATAGCTGTTGATATTGTACCGTAACAATATGAAAACATTCTCACAATCTTTTAACGATGTTTTTAATAAAGAGATATCGATATGGGCTACCCTATTATCCGCCATTTTATCCTCTCAGTGAAGTGTAGGTATGGCACGTTTCTTATAAGTATGACTCCATATGATTTATAAGTCAGTGGAGTCCACAGACTGAATTCCCGCGACAGTGTTTCTTTTATCCGATTACATTGCGTGCCAATAATTCAGCTCTACCGCGACAATTCAGAATGAGTTTTTTTGGCATACGTATTCCATACGTCATAGAGCTCAATTACACCTTCCGATTTCAAGGGACCCAATTTAGGAACAAACTAACTAGGAAATAGTAAGTGAGCGATTACACTATCCTAAATTGAACTCCTAAATCGGGCTCCTAAGTCGGCAGTGTTGCCAACTCTTACAAATTCGAGTCCCTAGACAGAATATCAAAAGTCGCTATAAAGTCTCTTAAAAATTGATTCTACCAGGAGCGGACTAAAATATAAAAAGAGCGGACTCAGATTTTTTTTCTGGGAAAGGAACTTTGGGAAATTTAATTTAATTTTAAACACATACAAAAATACTAATAGCCTATTTGTAGCGACAAAGTCGCTAAATTGGCAACACTTAGCTCTAAATCGGAGTGATGCGACTATCATAAATCGTACAATTTACGAAGTCAAATCGGGACCTCCCAATCTCACTAAATCGGACACTAACTGCTCTAACTGCTATTACACCTTCCTGTTTTCTAAATTGGGTCCCTTGAAATCGGAAGGTGTAATTGAGCCATTAGGGTGCGTTTCCGAGCTCCACCGTGTCCTCGTGGATGCGATAGGCGGCAGCGACCTCTCGCGCCCTGCCCTGGTTCAGGCCATGGTACGGAGCGAGAGGGAATGGGAAGCCGTCTCCTCCTTCTGCGAAGCAGTAATGCTCGCGAAGGCGGAGGCGGGACGCGTGAGGGAGACTCAACAGCGGAGTCGCCCTCACGCTCTCAGCAGCAGCCGCCTCAGGAGACGCCTGGAATTTCCGGCGCCGCGAGACGATCTCCGGCCACCGTAGACCCGGGACTGCGGACGGCGAGTAATGGGTAGCTCGCCGTCCGATCAGCACCAGGCCCGAGAGTCGACGGCGCTTAGTGTTCCACGCGCGCCTCAGGGAGTTGTCAGCAAAATAGACGGTGCCCGTCATGGCCGATGCCTGCCCGGGGGTTGAGGATAAATTCGAAACAGATTTACCTCGCCCCCGGGCACTAAGGGCAGGAAGGAACAGGGGTGGGTTTTAGTCAGTAAGAGTCTGACACGCCCTCCCCCTCCACCCAGAGCGGGAGAAGTCATTGGATGATTTCCCACCCACAAAAAAAAAAGAAAAAAGGGTGCGTTTCACTGAAGCGAAGCTGGGCGGAGCGGAGCGGAAACGTGCAAGAATCGTCCAAACACAGACGAGACGAGTGACGCGATGAGGATTTCAACCATTGTAATTGGTCGATTCCTGCACGTCTCGGCTCCGCTCCGCTCAGCTCGGTTTCATTATGCTTGTCTCTACATCATCAAACGGTTTGTCTGCTATGAGTTGGTTATGCGTTGAATCCATCGCGATCAAACAATCCCGATCACCGTCCTCACCTTCCTAAAACTTCATCTGACATAATTTCATTCTTAGATTCCTATGTGCTAAAACTATGATATGACAAGTGTTAGGCTGACTGTTCACTAGACCACTTTAGTGAACAGTCAGCCTAACCTAACCTCTTTGTTTTTTTTTTGTTGCCGGGGTGGAAAATCCTCATGGATGTCCTTAGCCTGGGGCAGGCGAAGGGGTCTGTCAGACTCTTACTGACTAAAAACCACCCCGGTGTTCCGTCCCACACTTGGACCGGGGATCGTGAGAGCTAATATGACTTCCATGATCCCCGGCTAGTGCCGGCCCGCCTGTGCAGGCCACCTCAGGCCCGCGGGGAGAGTGAGGTGTCCTCCCCCCGCGACGTCCATTCGTCGGTGCAATGATGGCACCGAGCGTCTGGCTCCCTGTTTATGCGACACAGGTACTTCCCGAAGCAGCCACGCCCCGAGAGCACCTGCGTCGCCCGAAACGACAGAGAGCCGTGCTTCCTCCCGAGTCATTCGTCGAGCACTGGTCGGACTAAAACTATAATATGACAAGAGTTAGGCTGACTGTTCACTAGACCACTTTAGTGAATAGTCAGCCTAACCTAACCTAACCTAATTCTCTCCACAGAAAAGAGGAGCGGAGCGGAACTGTGTCAATATTAACCATTGGAATTAAACCAAATCTCCGCTCCGCTTCAGTAGACAGGGATTTGCGAATTAGTTTGAAAATTCATACAAAACGAGGAACTCACGTGGGGAAGCGGAAAAACTAGCCGCGTCGCATGTAACTGTACTGATGTGTGAACTCGGCCTAGCTCCGCACAGTCCACAACTCCGCTCCGCATCCACACCTACCTCGCTCCACTGGACAGATACAGTCCGAAACTCCGCTCCGCATTACTTCCTCGCTCAGCTCCGCTGTTTTGCTCCGCGTCAATGGACAAGCAGCCTTATTTCCATAATATAGCCTTGCAAAAAACAAATGGTCTTGAGTTTAAGTGACCAGAGAACGTCTTGGGCTTAAGGTGCCGTGATCTGAAGGCCATAAGTTGCACCTAGGTTGCTAGGATGCCCTATACGCTATATCTTTCCACCAACACCTCGTAGAAGTATGCCAAATTCATTATATCCGGAGACGGGAAATAAGATTTTTGAGGAGATTACAGCGAAAAGTTTTCATTAATTTTCTGCAAAGAATAGAACTGGCCATCAACAAAAAGATTCAAATTCAAAATCGAACAAACCGTTCTGGTAGAATTCTACATTCTTCTGTTATATTACATTTTCCACGAACCAACAACCATCTTCCATGGAATAAAAAGTTGCTGATTCTTTCAATTTTATTTTTAAGTTTTTTTTAAAGTAACAAAATTAAAACGTTGGTCTACGGATCGTTATCAATATGGACAAGACCCAGGAACCACCAAAGAAATGCTTTTGTGCAAGATGCTTCCTTCCTGTCGACCCTGAGGACAGAGTTGACATCGAAGGTCAAAGCTTCCACAGGCAATGCAGCACGTGTTGTGAGTATCAACAATTTTTAAACACTTTATCCCCATTTTTTGGAGTTTACACTTCAAAATTGCCTTTCGATCTAAGCAAACACCATCAGTAAAAATATGAAAAGCATTTCTTGCGAGGATTGCAAGTGATACTTATTTCAATAAGCTATGGTATGATGCTTAGACCAATTTTGTCAGTCTGGTGAGGGATGGTATGCCTTAGTGGCGGGGAAACTATCAGGCAAAAGACCTACTGCATAGTGTAAATGGTGTAGATTTGACCCTATTCTGCACCCCTGCTCTTTTCTTTCTAGCAAAACCGGTAGTACCTACCTAACTTCTTTTTTTAATTTTTTTTTATAGTCTGGGCAATCACTCCCGTGACCCAGGCAAGTCTACGTCATTATTTAAACCGTTTTTTTTTCAGGTGTCTGCCGAACGATTCCTACATCCCTGAAGATGTTCTACGGGCATGTGTTCTGTGCCGAATGTTTCAAAACGCACGTCTTATCGAGGTTTAGGGGCGAGAGTCCCCGCATCCATTCCAACAACTGGTGGATGCAGTGGGCGTCTGGCGGCCAGCCACAAGGGGCGAATAACAAAGAGAGCAAAGGTTAAATATTAAAATATTACTTTTTTTTGTTATTTGCAAATTCAGTTTAGTTCTATAATCTTAATCGTTTGTTTCTGTCAACCAGAGCCGAAGTCAGAACCAGAGACTCCAGAGGCTCCGGAGCCACCCAAGAAATGTATCTGTGCGCGTTGCCTTCAGAGTGTTGACGATAACAAAGTAGACATCGGAGGCCAGAGCTTCCACCCGCAATGTGCCAAGTGCTGTAAGTTTTTCATCAACTGTGGACTTTATGGTCGGCTGAACCGAAAGCTCGAAAGCACCGCTTCTTAACAGGCCATCAGTTGTTACGGCCATGTCTATCTAACCTGATGGTAAGCGATGATGTGGTCGAAGATGGAGCACGCTTGCCTAGAAGTAACTAAGTGGAATTCCCTACCGGAGTCTGTTTCCTGATAGCTACAACCTGGGAGTCTTTAAGTCAAGAGTGAATAGGTTACTTCTAGGCAAGCGTGTTACATCTTCGACCACATCATCGCTTACCATCAGGTGAGATGGTGGTCAAACGCGTGCCTATAAATAATAATAAAAAAAAAATAATTACAAAAAAACAACCGACTTCCAAAAAAAAATACACTAAAAATTTAAAAATAACTAATTTCGGAAGTCGGTGTTTCTATTTTATTTCTACGATATTTGACACCGACTTCCGAAATAAGTTATTTTTAAATTTTTAGTGTATTTTTTTTTGGAAGTCGGTTGTTTTTTTTTTGTAAAAAAAGTTTTTTATTTTTTGCTTTTTAGTTGTTATACCCCAGAACTAAAAACCCCAATAACATGGAACGTGGAATTTAAACATTTGGAGAACACAAAAAGTCATCAAGATATGCGTATTTTTTGTTTTTGTTCAGTTTCTCAAAAAGCGCTAAAGCGACTTCGATAAAATTTATATGGGACCACCTCGGGAGTATATTCTTTCGGATAAAAAAAGAATTTTGAAAATCGGTCCACAACTGACGGAGAAATGCGCGGACATACATAAAAAAAAAAAAAAACACATACAGTCGAACATAGAACCTCCTTTTTCGAAAGTCGGTTAAAAAACGGTTTTAATCTAAGGCCCGTTTCTGAATGGTTTTATATGCTGAATTGCATTTTTGATATTTTAGTGGTGCGCCGGGGGGTGGTGGTATGTAACAGACTAGCGAGTCTGACCACCAAAAATGCAATTCAGCAAATCACATCACTAGGGTCGGCGTAGGGTAGTTAGAACCTGTCAAACCCTACTTAAATGTCTAAGTTTAACAAGTTTTCTAGACTGTAATAGAGTTTGACAATACTCGTAACTACTTCAAATAAGATTGAACGGTTGTTGCAAAACCGGGCCTGCGGACGGCTAGTAATGGGTAGCTTGCTGTCCGATCAGCACCAGGCCCGAGAGTCGACGGCGCGTAGTGTTCCACGCGCGCCTCAGAGTTGTCAGCAATAATGACGGGGCCCGTCATGGCCGATGCCTGCCCGGGGGTTGTGGATAAATTCGAAACAGTTACCACTGCCCTGGGCACTCAGGGCAGGGAAGGAACAGGGGTGGGTTTTAGTCAGTAAGTCTGACAACGCCCTCCCGCTCCACCCTAGAGCAGGAGATGTCATAGGATGATTTCCCACCCCCACAAAAAAAAAGGTAACATGTATCTCACATCACAGGAATGTTATGGATGAGATGGATGTTATCTTGAATTTGCTGCTTATAGGACAAGATACCAATTAAATTTAAAAACCCCCAACGCAAGAAAAGTGAATATTTAAAAAAGGGTTGAGGATGAATTCGAAACAGTTACCGCGCCCCTGGGCACTCAGTGCAGGGAAGGAACGGGGTGGGTTTTAGTCAGTAAGTCTGACACGCCCTCCCGCTCTACCCTAGAGTAGAGCGGGAGATGTCATAGGATGGTTTCTCAACCCACAAAAAAAAAACGGTTGCATTACTTTTGTACCTCTAGCTTCTGCCAGCGTTTTCGCTAGCGTGGAATAAACACTTCCCCCGTTATATATTACAGCCCGTGTGCTATTCCAGAATAAGAGAGAATGAGTGCTGGGTAAATTTCATCCAGATAGATCCGTTCAGCCGTTCTAACGTGATTAACTAAGGTCTCCATCAATTCATTCAAAATTTCGTATTTATAATATAAGTAGGAAGTACGATGTACCGGTTATACATTGATCATTATTTCGTTGCGATTAAATAGTGTTACGAACTGGATATGGGATAAATTATTTTACACCGATTAATTAACCAAATATCTTAACACTAATTCACTAATAATCACTATTCTCTTTGTAATCGCTTGTATTCGCATCCGTTCGCATCCGTAGTCGAAAACGGACTGACTCACTCGCTTTTTTTTTTTTTTTTTTTTTTTTGTGTGACGTCTTGCAGGTCAGCCTAGGAGGCTGTCGTCTGCTTAACCGAGCTTGCCTGTGAAGGCTCTAAATTATTAAAGCCTCCAGCCAGGACTTATTAATTCTTATAAACTAAGTGACTACGCTAAGGGCACTCCCTGCGGAGTACGGCCTCGGCTTAGGGCGTCACTGGGGGGGACAGCAAGGGAAGGCTGGATCATGTTTCCATTAATTGGGGAATCAGTTGGCTCAGCGGCGCGTGCTGGCAAGAGACTGGGAGGGCATTGACTGGGTCTTCGCGACGGACCTCGACGGCGAGGGCGGAACGACGGCGGTCTGCGTTTGCGTAGTGTGCTGGTTTCCCTACGGCTCTCCTGGAGCAGAGTGGTGGGGTCATCAGGTATGAGTAGGGTATGTCTGGGCCGGCGCACCTTGGAGATGCGGGAGGGTACGTATCGGGCGGCCGATACAATTAGGGGGTTTCGATGTTTCTCAGCAGTATCCATGAAACGCTTGGTGAGTCGTTTCAGGAACTGCTGGATAGTAGGGAGTCGGAAGTCAACATGCAGCTCTTCATTACGGACAAAGTAAGGAGCTCCCGCCGCGTTGCGGAGGAAGCGGTTTTGAAGAGTCTGCATTTTGTGTAAGAGGTAGGGCTTGGCGTGTGCGAAGACAGGGCCAGCGTACGTCATGATTGGTCGAATGACCGTGGTGAACGTACGCATTTTGCACTTGAATGACATAGTGCTATTTTTGTTTAAGATGCTATGAAGCCTACCTTGCGCAAAAGCGGCCCGCGAGCGGGCCTCTCTTATGTGCTGCGCGAAAGTTAGGTGTTGGTCGAGTACGACACCCAAGTACTTAGCCTTTTTCTCCCAAGGAATAGGTTTATCGTACATGGTGATCGGGGGGGGTGACTCACTCGCCGCCCGTCCGGCCTATTTATACAGTTCCACTTCCAGAACATTGTTGAACTATCCTATAGTGGAATATTCTAGAAACATCTATGAACTTCTACACAGTACCACAATGGAATGTTCTCGAACGTAGTGGAAACTTGTGGAAACTTCGACAACGTTCTCGAACGTTCCAGTGTAATACGGTCGACGTAACAATAGCATAGCTTCTCGGATCGATTACCGACTTTAAAGCCTGCACTACACTACTCGCGAAGTTACTTTACGAAGTACTTTTCGAAGTTGACCGAAGTATGCGAACCGAAGTGTATCGTATTCGCTCAACTTCGATCAACTTCGATCAACTTCGCGAGTAGTGTTAGTGCAGGTTTAACATTTCTTAAGCTCGGCCTCCTTGTATTAAATCTTCTATTTCTTCTGCTAATGTCAATGTTATCTGATAGAAGAGTTGTTTTTAAAGACTGATTAGTTTTTCACAACATTTTATAACAGTGAAAAACTAAATTCCAGACTTCTGCCACACAATTCCGACGGACCACGTGAAGATCTATTACGGACAAGTCTTCTGCGAAGAATGTTTCAAAAAGCACGTTCTGAATCGCAACAAGGATAACCCGTCAGATTTCTTCAAGAATTGCTTTGAACAGTGGCAGAATAATTCTCAGTTCGCTGAGAATATGAAGGAGTTCCTCGCTGGGAACAAGGAGACGGCGCCGTTTATATTTATGATGCAAGGACAGCAACCGCCTTTCTGTCGGTGTGGAAACTGCCCGCAGGATTGGTTTCAGAATAATGAGCCCAAGAAATGTAAGTTGCACTTGCTTTATTGCTGCAGCTGCTTTGCAACCAGCATACTGAGAAAAGGCTTGGGGTAGGTTATTAGGTATTTGCTTTATTGCTGCAGCTGCTTTGCAACCAGCATACTGAGAAAAGGCTTGGGGTAGGTTATTAGGTATTTTCCAGCAGTGGTCACCATCTTCATCATCATTATTATTTCATCCGAAAGACGTCCACTGCTGGACATAGCCTCCCCCAAGTGTTGTAACCACAACGACCAGTCCTGTGCGTCTCGCATCGCGACCCGCACTAGGTCATCGGTCCGCTTTGTGGGAGGCCTTCAAACTCTGCGTCTTCCGGTACGTGGCTTACAGAACTTTCCGGCCCCATCGACCATCTGTTCTGCGAGCAAATGTGCCTTGGCCCACCAGCCACAGCCAGCAGTGGCCCGCCAAACCAACTCTTCTTGCCAATCTTACAGGAATATGCATGAAAAAAATATTTGTAATCCGGTTTATCGATGAATACATTAAAGTAAAGTATGAACAGTGAAAGCAGAATCAAAATTGATTGAAAATTAAACGATATATAACCATTTTAAACAAATATATCGGTCCCTATATCGAAAACGCGGTTTTCTATGGCAGTTGAATGGGCGTCATATCCTTCGACGTCAAAGTACACGTCGGACTTCTCTTTCTAATTATCTACTTTAAAGCTTTATAACTTCGTTGCTGATGATGATATTTTGAAAATTCCTTCATATTTGTTCACTCGTCTTCAATTGAACAAAACATCATGCATATTCCCTTTTCTGTGGAACGTAGCCACCGAACGACGTCTTCAGTGACGTACATATCTTGATGGTTTATTTTAAACCAGCTTAGCTACTCATAGAACTCGAGTCAATTGTAGTTTCTGTTGTAGGTACAGTCCACCCATTTTGCAAGGACGAGCGGGAAAATGTAATGCAAAGTAGGTACACCAATGACCATCACACAATTTATAACATAAAACATCAAGTCTGTATTCCCGGAAAGTTTAAGCAGAGGCGGAACTTTTACACCCACATTTGGTCGGTCATTAAAAACTTCATTTTAAGGGACCCCGTAGATGAGGCATTCGTTGCGGGGCCCAGTCTCGAGTGACTGCCACCAGCTACACGTGTGCGGTGAAAATTCATATAAATTGCTTGTCGCCCGGTAAGCTGCCAACGGTAGCTCGTTTGCGCGGACCATGTAATTAGCTCGCCCTCTGATCTATCACAAATGACTCCGGGCTGCTACTTCGACGGAGAATTTTAAGATAGAAAAACGACCTGGAAATCTGAACTCGGGCCCGCATGTTCTCGTGCACTGGTGATCACTGACCACCGAGACAGTTTAAACCACCTCCATTCGTCTCATCTACTATGTAGTCCTAATGGGTTTATTATCAATTTATTATTGATAAGCTTGTTTGACCACTTTCTCACCTGATGGTAAGCGATGTGGTCGAAGGAGCACGCTTGCCTAGAGTACCTATATCTATTCATTCAATACTTGATTTTTTTTCTGATAGGTGTAGAATTAAGTAGTTGAAAAATGATAACCAATTATCTCCCTTTTAGGTGCGTAGAGTTGAATATGAAAAATTTTCACAGCTGCAACACCTGCCGTTTCAATCGAGGAGGATTCTGTGGGCAACTGGGACTTGTACAACGAGTTCCGGGAGGAAGCTGCCTCCGATATACCACCAGAAACGAGCAACCCCATCGACGAATCAGCAAACGTGGAAAATTGCAACCGTGTGTCTGCAGCAGAAAAAATCGTAAAGCTGACAAAATATCTACACGACAAATGTTTAAGCAAATATAAAAATCGCCAGAAAAAATGGAAAATCTTCAATGATAGTAAATTATTGACAGACTCGCATTCGAAGTCGTATCGAGGATGGGTTAATCTACAGAACTCGGCACTATGTAGAAAAACCTCAGTGGATTGTCCTAAGTGTTTGTGGCAGTGCGGTCCTATTTATGTAAGAAACAGTGGTTATTTGTGAAATGAAGTTTATTACGGAGAGATTTTTGAATAAAAATGTGGTGTTAATCTATAGTCTATTGTTTTACTTCTATGATGCTGCTACACACAAAGCGCTACACTTACAAGTGTGACACACAAAGCTCAACACGAAGCTCAACACTAAGCGCAACACGAAGCTCAACACTAAGCGCAACACGAAGCGCAACACGAAGCGCCACACGAAGCGCCACACGAAGCGCCACACGAAGCGCCACACGAAGCGCCACACGAAGCGCCACACGAAGCGCCACACGAAGCGCCACACGAAGCGCCACACGAAGCGCCACACGAAGCGCCACACGAAGCGCCACACGAAGCGCCACACGAAGCGCCACACGAAGCGCCACACGAAGCGCCACACAAAATCCAAAGCGCAATACACAAAGCACACAACATATTACTTTGAAACTCTGCTAACCCTCTGCAAATAAACAACTATAACAACTAAAATTCCGCTTAGACGAGGGTCCGGCCACAGTCTGTGACTCCCTCTAGAGAAAAGCATTTCACTCATCGTTAGTATAATATTTATTTATTTTAGTACGTGGAGGGCTTATAGCGAATAAAACAAACAAAAAAAACTTTTTACAAAAAAAATACAACCCACTTCAAAAAATTTGCAAAATAACTTTAATTTCGGAAGTCGGTGTATATATTTTGTTTGTTCGTTATTTGACACCGACTTCCGAAATTAGTTATTTTGAATACAACCCACAAACTTTTGTTTTTAATTTTTCACTTTTTAGTTGTTATAGGTAACCCAGCACTAAAACTAAACGAACGAACAAAAGGTGCTGAATAAATTTCGATAAAATTAAATGGGACCACCTCTGAAGTATAGCCTACCAAACAAAAAAAATAATCATCAAAATCAGAAATCGCGTAACATACATACAAAAAAGAAAGAAGGCAATAATATAAAAAGACTTGGTTTGCAATTCCCTACATGACTGAAATAATAGAGACACTGAATACAGAGGCGACGCTTCCAGCGTTGCGGCCACCACTAGAGTCCTAGTGAGTGTTCTCAGCCACCGTCTTAAGAGTGCTCTCAGCCACCGACTTGTGCAGATCGTCCCGAGGACACGGTGGAGCATACGGTAGAGGTCTGCCCCGCTTGGGCGGAGCCGCGGCAGTGACCACTCGCGCCCTGCCCTGGTTCAGGCTATGGTACGGAGCGAGAGGGAATGGGAAGCCGTCTCCTCCTACTGCGAAGCAGTAATGCTCGCGAAGGCGGAAGCGGGACGCGTGAGGGAGACTCAACAACGGAGTCGCCCTCACGCCTTCAGCAGCAGCCGCCTCAGGAGACGCCTGGGACTTCCGGCGCCGCTAGACGATCTCCGGCCACCGTAGACCCGGGCCTGCGGACGGCGAGTAATGGGTAGCTCGCCGTCCGATCAGCACCAGGCCCGAGAGTCGACGGCGCCTAGTGTTCCACGCGCGTGTCAGCAGGATGGAGGTAACTAAGAGTAGATATTTACTCGTATATCTACCTACCTATTAAGCTTTGATGTACTAGTTATTTACTGTACCTATAGGTATGTAAGTTCCTATCAATGTGGTGTGTCGGGAAAAGGTTGATTAATTAAAATGCAGAGAGACAAGACAAGGTATTTATTTCCAATAGGCTTGTCATGAATCGAAAATCTAATGGCCCGTTCGCAAAACTAGGTCTTCGTGGAGAAGAACGAACCAAGAAACTCCACGGTAGCTCTCTTGTGGTGTTATACCCACACATCATAAATAATAGTTTATCACAATAAATCCAATTCTATGATCGCTACATGTCTGCGTCTGGGTGCTCCTTGCGGAGCTCCACATCGCTGCCAATGTGGTGAAGCAGTCGACCATCTCGGACACCATGGCCTATCCTGCAGTAGGAGCGCGGGTCGTATGGCACGGCACGCCAGCATTAACGACATCATCCGTCGGGCTCTTGTCACCGCCGGTGTGTCAGCCGTTTTAGAACCTCATGGCCTGGCACGTGACGATGGAAAGAGGCCCGACGGGATGACAATAATGCCTTGGAAGATGGGTAGGCCTTTGGTGTGGGATGCAACATGTGTCGACACCCTTGCGCCATCTCATCTTCTTAGCACGGCGGGCTGTGCTGGGGCGGCTGCTACAGGTGCAGAAAACCTCAAACGGCGCAAATATAACAACCTTATTGGGAGTTATATGTTTGAGCCGTTTGGGGTTGAAACATTAGGGCCATGGGGTCCGAGTGCTCATCGAGTTTTCCATGACATCAGCAAACTTTTAGTCGACTCTTCACGTGACCAGAGGGCTGGCCTTTTTTTCGGCCAACGAATCAGCATTGCCATTCAACGTGGCAATGCTGCCAGCGTTCTGGGCACTTTTCCCATTGACAGCGAGGTGGACGAATTTTTTGATGCCCAATGAGCTTTACCACTACCGGATTTTTTATGCCTCTTGTACATATTTTATTTATTAAGTTATTTATTAGTTTAATTAGCTATTTTAATTAGATATTATAATAAATGTGTTACAATTCTATGATCTATCGCTTGTGCCAATTTACAACGTGAAATATCTTGCCATTTAGAAACAATAACAGTGACAAGGCAAAGAACATCAATAGGTATTCCATAATACCATTTAATATAATTAGAAACAAGGGCCTTAACATAGCACATACACAGAATCAACACAATCATTAGCAACAAACAAGATATAACATCAAATAACTTACGTGAGCCTTTGTAATCAATCTTTCACATCAAGTATATTAGCAGTTATTAGAACAGAGCTTCTCCTCCATGAGGTTGTATATATTACACTTTCAGCAACTTAATAATGAATCAGAGTAACTAGTAACACATCTTTTATAGTAAGTTGTGAGTAGATACTTTTCTTAAACGTCACATATAATATCCCGCCATTTTCTACCAATCACAGATTGTCATGAATAAACTAATAATAGATGTGATAATAATCAATTATTGTGTAGTCCAATTGTTTTAAAACATAATAAGATTGTATTAAGCAATTTAATAACACTGGATCTTTAATTCTTAGTTGACAGTATTGTCCCAATCGTTTCAAACAACTTATTACATTAAAGTAGCAATATAAAATACAAGATACAACACAACGATCATTAAAAAATGCGTAATAATTTATAGGAGTGTGATCAATTCAGCTTTTTAGAAGTTAAGCGCTTTTTATCTGTACACACAATAAGATTTACTTAGGTAGGTACGTCTACATTTGTTCCAAGGTTCATAAATGTGACCAATGTTTAAAATGCAACGACCAATATTCTTGGAAAATCAAAATATATAATGAAATGATATCACAATTCATTAAATCTAACACGCGCCTCAAAGAGTTGTCAGCAATAAAGACGGGGCCCGTCATGGCCGATGCCTGCCCGGGGGTTGAGGATAAATTCGAAACAGAGTTACCTCGCCCCCGGGCACTAAGGGCAGGAAGGAACAGGGGTGGGTTTTAGGCAGTAAGAGTCTGACACGCCCTCCCGCTCCACCCAGAGCGGGAGAAGTCATTGAATGACTTCCCACCACACAAAAAAAAAAAACCCACCGACTTGATACCTCTCCTTAACTAAGTGTCTTATTCGCAAAAAGTCCTAGTAGCAAAATGACACTATCGCAAAACTTCTAAACGTCTTAAGGTAAAAGCTCCACCCTAGCCCGCGAAATTTCAGTTAGAATTGATGCCAAATGTAAGTATTTCATTGAAATCATGACATTTGGTATCAATTCTAACTGAGAGATATGTATTGATGATTCTCATTATTATAATTCTATAAATACATGGTTGCTACGGCCGCGAATCGAATTTTGACCAAGATACAACCTGACACTGACCTCCAAATTGCAAAAAACTTAAGAAAATTGGAATTTCGCGGGCTACCCTGGAGCATCCACCTTAACCAGAACGTGTAACGGTAAGGCCCGGACTCTCCACCAAAGCGTGTGTCCGAATCGGAGACGAGATGAGATGAGACAAGATTTTTTTTTTTGTTTTAGTAATTTTGTACCGTGTCCCGTGAGTATGTCTGTGGCATCACAACGGGCCCTAACAGAATACCAGCGCTGCGTTATTTATTGCTTTATTGCATCATTTTCAGCATTACGCTGAGTTAGGAGCATTTTTGGCCTCGCACAGTTTTTTTATTTGTATGTAGAGTTAACGAGTTAACATGTTCTTGTTGTGTTTTTGTTCTTATTGTGTGTTTGTGATTGTTTCTTTCTTTCTTTCTAGATGATTTTCTGCTAGGGTGTATCCACCGAAGCTGTGTAGGGATGCGTACTGGCTGGACTGGATCGGAACTGTGTGCTGGCGGGTTGTGCAACGTATGAGGAACGCAGCGCCGCTCACATCTCTTCTCGTCTCCACTGTCACCAGCTTGCGAGGCACAGCTCATATCTCCGCTTAGATCGCGCCATATGATATCTCCGCTCAATGGTATTTACTAAAGCTGAGTGGAGACGAGATGTGTGAATAACGAAATCTTTGGTTGTTTAATCCGTCAGATCCCGCGCGTCTCCAATCGGAGAGGCGACAATAGGTTTTTAATTGTGTCTGCTATTCCGGGGCCTGACGGGCACATTTCTCTTCTCATCTCTGCTTTGGTGGAGTCCGGGCCCAAGTGAGGTCGCCCACGGCAACTTTTGCAGCAATTCAGTAGTGATACAAACGCGATACATACAGTTGCGATCGCTGTCACGGGTCTTATACCTTCGCCCTCGTAACCACGATTCTGTATTACTACTATCGCGATGGAGCAAAGATACCTGACACGATGCAGCTTTGATACAGTTGTGCGCTGTAGCTCTTTTTTTTTTGTGCGGTGGGAAATCATCCAATGACATCTACCGCTCTAGGGTGGAGCGGAAGGGCGTGTCAGACGACTAAAACCCACCCCTGTTCCTTCCCTGCCCTGAATGCCCAGGGGCGCGGTAACTCACTTTAGAATTTATCCACAACCCCTGGGCAGGCATCGGCCATGACGGGCCCCGTCATGTTTTGCTGACAACTCTTTGAGGCGCGCGTGGAACACTACGCGCCGTCGACTCTCGGGCCTGGTAGTGATCGGACAGCGAGTTACCCACTACTCGCCGTCCGCAGGCCCGGGTCTACGGTGGCCGGAGATCGTCTCGCGACGTCCTCCGCCCAGGGCGTCTCCTGCGGCGGCTGCTGCTGAGGGCGTGAGAGCGAGTCAGTTGATGATGCCTCTCCCTCATCCGTTCCGCCTCCTCCTTCGCGAGCATTACTGCTTCGCAGAAGGAGGAGACTGCTTCCCATTCCCTCTCGCTCCGTACCATGGCCTGGACCAGGGCCGGGCGCGAGAGGTCGCTGTCGCCGATCCCCTCCACTCCTACACGGCGGGGCTCCGCCCAAGCGGGGCAGATCTCCATCGTATGCTCCACCGTGTCCTCTGGGCGATCCTGACAGTGGGGACACCGGAGCGTTTCCCTCCGCTTTATCCTACACAGGCACCTCCCGAAACTTACGTGTCCGGTAAGGATCTGCGTCAGGCGGAAGGTGAGGACGCCGTGGCGCCTCTGTGAACGCATGTCGACGCTGTTGTTTGCATCAACGGAGTTACACGTTACAATGTGTAGTAGATGCAATAGCGCGTTCACGAAACGCGCTAAAAGTAGGTACAGTCATACAGGAAAATTGCTATTGGTACTTCGTGATATTGATGTGTGTGTGTTAGCTACCATGATGCTGCTAATTAACTTAAAATAAGCTTGTATATTAACATAGATCGTAGTCAACTTTAGTTTTCTCACAACCCGTAACCACGGGGTTTCATCTTCTGCCCGGGGGTGGAGGATAAATTCGAAAGAGTTACCTCGCCCCCGGGCACTCGAGGCAGGGAGGAACAGGGGTGGGTTTTAGTCAGTAAGAGTCTGACACACCCTTCCGCTCCACCCTAGAGCGGAAGAAGTCATAGGATGATTTCCCACCCCCCAAAAAAAAAAAAAAAAACGGGGTTTCATCTCGAGGTATGAAAATTTCAATAGATAGCGTGATATTTATCGACTTCTTAAAGAAGTTTATGTAATACTAGCACTTTGCCCGCGACTTCGTCCGCGTAGATTCCAAAAAAATAATATATAGCCTATGACATTCACAAATAACGTGGTCTTCTATTGGTAATAGAGATCCAGAGATTACCCCCCTACAACCTCACAAACTTTACCTCGTTGTAATATTAGTATAGATTAAGATTTTGAAAAATTAATAAATCTGGTAAGAACTGTATGCTCTTATTTAAGGCGTATATAGCCGCCAAGTGGCGCCCTCATTGAATAAAAAATCGTAGCAAAGCGTAGAAAATAAAGATTAAAAAATCCAATGTTGCGTTTGTTACAAGGCTATGGTATTTTTACGTTGTTAACAAACGCAACAGGATTCTTTAATCTTTATTTTCTATGTTATGATACAATTTTTTATTCAATGAGGGCGCCACTTACGGGGATGTAGGCCCTTTTAAACTCTGCACAATAGGGATGTTCACTGGGTATAAGAATAATAATTATATTTAGTCCCGTAAGTTAGATTCGGGAGCTTATGGGGCTTGTTACGTCACTAAACGGTTCAAATATATCGAGGTGTGACGTCACGCAAAACTTCAACGCACTATTTATATCGTCCTCATTTTTTGTTTACGTGACAAAAGACAAAATACATATCCAATATTTTTTGATAATCTAACTGACGAACAAATTACGATTTTTTTTAGTAAAATAGCCTTTTTTTATATATTTAGAAGATTATTAGATCGAATCCTATAACATCTATATTTTTTGTACCTATAGATCGCTTCTAACACCATCTAGCGAGCCGAAAGCGGACAAGAATAGTTTACCTGTTGCCTTCCGAAAATCGCTACTATGGACGGTCACGTTTCTTTGTATGAGATGGGGCATCTATAAGCTAGTTTAATATTTTCTGTTACGTGACTTATCCAGTCACTATAATTTAGAATTCGAAATCATTTGATTTCATCGCCACCAGCTAAAGTATTAACTTTAGTTTTGTGTATTTTAAGTTGATTATTAGGGTTCCGTACTCAAAGGGTCCAAACGGATCCCGGGCCTGCGGATGGCTAGTAGTGGGTAACTCGCTGTCCGATCAGCACCAGGCCCGAGAGTCGACGGTGCGTAGTGTCCCACGCGAGCCTCTGAGTTGTCAGCAAAACATGACGGAGCCCGTCATGGCCTATGCCTGCCCAGGGGTTGAGGATAAATTCGAAAGAGTTACCTCGCCCCTGTGCATTCAGGGCAGGGAAGGAACAGGGGTGGGTTTTAGTCAGTAAGAGTCTGACACGACCTCCCGCTCAACCCTAGAGTGGGAGATGTCATTGGATGATTTCCCACCCCACAAAAAATTAAAAGGGTCCAAACGGAGCGCTATAGCTGTCAATTAAATGCTTATAATTCATTCATTGTTACGAAATCCTTTTTTTTGTTTTTGGAGGTTGGGGAAATCATCCAATGACTTCTCCCGCTCTAGGTGGAGTAGGAGGGCGTGTCAGACTTTTACTGACTAAAACCCAAGCTTGTTCCTTCAGCTGCCTGTGCCAAGGGTAACTCTATTTCAAATTTATCCGCGACCTGGTACGGAACCGAAAAATGTGCGAAGACCTACACGCATTTAGCCGATTTTATTAAGAGTCTATGTTACCTCAAATGGCTTAGCATGATCCTCCGTTATGTCGATAATACTGCAGCATTAATTTTGAAATAAATATATGGCAAGGTTGAGGATCAATGTTAAGTATTATAAACCTCAAAAACACGATTTCATAAAATTTTCTCGATAGAAAAAAAATCCAAAGTTACCTCTAAACCGAAAACAATAAACCGCTAGCATTAAAAAAATGCTTAAAATTAGATCATGAAACTTTGCATACTAACTGAACTTACTATAAAGCAGGTCCTACAAGTTTTTTTATTTTTAAATTACCATTATTTTCACAGTAAAAATAAAATACCTAAACTATCACCTAAACTATGCCGTCTTGAAGCTTGTTCCCTGGCGCCCGACGCCCCCGTTCAGTCTCGCTTCGGCTTTCGAACGGGAGGGCTGTGTCGCTTGCGCTCAGAGCACACATTACGCAACAAGACTACGTAAAATACAAATCTTGTAGTACTTATACTTATAGTGTTGGTGCAATGGGAAATAACCGTAATAAAAATAAGAAGCGAAAGGGTTGGCGCAAAGAAACTGGAAAACATGATAAACGTAATGAAGTAAGTATATAGCTACCTATCTACTTACAGTATTAGTGATTACAAACATGTCACGTTTGGTGCAGTGGCAGGTGATTGGCTGCTGCGTTAGGAGTTGCAGGTGTTTCTGCATGTGAAGATTTGTGTTTGTAAACGCACCTTTCATGATTCAGGCGAAATCCAGGTGTCCACTTTTTTTTTTTATAAAAAATGTGAAAAATGGGTGTCCAGTTTTGTAAAAAGATAAAAAGTTCCCAAAATAGGTTTGTTGTTGTTTTGACAATATACAACAAATAGGTATCTATGTAGTACCTAATTGTTTTTTTTTATAATGTTGCCGACTCCAGGATTTCAACTGAATCGGAGACGGTGCGATTACAAACACAAATCTTCACATTCACAAACGCGCAGATCCGACACAACTATATTATTATGTAGGCCATAAAACACTGATCTGTTATTATTATTACTACACATGGCTATATAATTTTGACGGCACGGTTGGCGCAGTGGTTGAGCGTTCGGCTGCTGCGCTGCGTGTCGCGGGTTCGATCCCCGCACGGAACAAATATTTGTATGACCTGCAGATAGTTGTTCCGGGTCTGGGTGTCTTGTGTATGTGAATTTACATGTTTGTGAACGCACCCACGATACAGGAATATTCCTAGTGTGGGGCAACGTTTTTTTAAAAGACAAAAAAAAATAAAATAAAAAATTATCAAGCTATAATTTTCCAGTATAAGCTGATCTCACATTGTATAGGAATTCCGTACAATGAGAGGTCAGCTTGTACTGGAAAAGTATCCCTCCACCATCAAATACCAATTCACCAAATTTGTATTTCAATAAAAATGTTGGGTGGGTAATTGTTATTTGTTATTCATAGGGCAAGTCTGCTTCTATGGACGATTTAGTCTTCTTTTGTATATTTTTAGGGTTCCATAGCCAAATCATAAATAAAAATATGTGAGGTCTAGGTAGGTATTTATTTGTCCCGTGTGATTGTTACAGGACCGGACGGACGGAGGTATGACCTCCGAAAACTGTAGAAATAAATTCGGACGAAACAAATCTTCATGTGTTACAAAATATATAATTGTAAGTACCTATCTATCATACGTGTGTGATAATCACGAAATTTGCTGTTCCCCCATGGCACTACCGCTTGGTACTAACGCGTAACGGTACTATCACGAAATTGGCGAATTCATGATAAAATTTTCATAATGTTGGACTTTTTAGGGTTCTGTATTATTTTTTCATGTTGACAAAATTATGCTGCCGGGGTCGCGAGTATATTTGAAAGAGAGTTACCGCGGCTCTTGGCACAGGCAACTGAAGGAACAGGGGTGGGTTTTAGTTAGTAAAAGTCTGAGATGGCAGATAAAAAAACAATGTACAGCGATGGTAGCTGTAAAAGTTTAAAACTTTGGCGCAGCCACCAACGCCCATTACGCCAGTCATTGGATGATAACATAACATACCCCAAAAAAAAGTGTTTTATAATGAATGTTGTGTTTTCTTGCAGATCACTAGTACCACCTGAGAACATGAGCTGTTCACTATAATATACACAATCATTGAAATCAAGCGTCCCATTGCAGCATTCAAAACATCTTTGGACGAAGCTAAGATATAGATAAGATAGAAGTAAATTTTTGGAGAAAAACTCAAAACGGACTTGTCGTAAATAAAAAACATCGTTGGTATATACAAGTGCAAGGACAATTACATATCATCGGTACAAAAAAAAATGTATTTTCGGAATAAGGTCTGGATGCTACAAAAACATCAAAGTCGAAATTATAGAAAGATGACCAATATTTCTGAAATGGAACTAAAATTAGAACATTTTTATAAAACATGCATGTTACCTGAGCTATGCAATCCCAGACATGTTCTAACTATGTAAATTAGAGATTTAAGCGATTAAAAATAAATGTTATTTAATTTTGACTATTTTTAATTACTTTGAAAAAAACTTATGGTATTTATCATACCTACCTACGTACCTAGATACATACATACCTACTTACATACCTACCTGCATACTTACCTACTTATCCTACCTATACCTACCTACCTTATATTTATACAAACCTTGTCCTGAGAATCACGAACACAACAAAAAAGAATTATGCAATTTGGTGAAGTCCTTCGAAAAATATACGCATGTACCTACATTTCGGCGATTCATTCTTATATAATAACTAAGAAAGTGGTAATACAAGGCGAAAGCTACCTATTATAAGATTTTAAAATGGCACAGCGTAAACTTACTACCAAGCCAATGTACCTACAGAACCCTCAGTGCAATGGTGACTCGCACTTGACTAGTTTTTTGTAGCTCTACTGCTACTAAACCGACTCTAAACCACTGCATAAATTCTACAATTTATGTAGTGGTTTAGAATCGATTTTTCTAACATATAGGTATGTATATCTAGGTACTTGCATATACATACAACCTACATAATTACCTACATGCGCAAACGGCTGTCACATAACATACATACACGGCTAAAACTATAAAACGCAAACTTACTACAAAACTAATTGGCGGAACCCACAGCGCAAAGTTGGCTCGCATTTGACTAGTATTTTATAGAAGTAGGTAGGTAAAATAAAATAGTGTGCACGGCTTTTTTTTTTTTTTTTTTTTGTGGGGTGGGAAATCATCCTATGACTTCTCCCGCTCTGGGCGGAGCGGGAGGGCGTGTCAGACTCTTACTGACTAAAACCCACCCCTGTTCCTTCCTGCCTTTGAGTGCCCAGGGGCGAGGTAACTCTGTTTCGAATTTATCCTCAACCAGTGTGCATGGCTAGACATCACCTATGCCGTCCAGTATAAGCTGATCTCGCATTTTATAGGCTTTCCGCACACTGAGAGGTCAGCTTATACTGGAAACTTATCGTTTATAGATACATTGAAATTGTATTTTCGATATAATATATAATTTTATATTCATAAAATTACAAGTTAAAATTAAATTAGATTGATAATTTTATTCCTTAGTACTCGTCCGATAATAGTGTAGTTTACTCTAACGAAATCGCTTCGACCTCAAGGCCGCGCGTGTCGCGTCTCTGCGAGCAAAAGTGTGCGAGCGAGATAAAGAGTGCAGTGGCACGCGGGGAAGTGGGGGCGAAATTAGAATTTGAGCTGAGGTGGCATAGGCTCTTAAGTGATCATTTGTCCCTAAAAAATATGGCTTCAATGGAATTTGAGTTTTCAAAACAAGAATCAGATTCTCGACATCCCCTCTATGAACACGCCATAACCCCTGGTAGACTTAAGAGCTAGAAGAGCTTCCTTCGCTGCACATATGCCATCCAAGACCAGCCACCTACAATGAGAACCAAACTTTGGGAAGAACTTCACCATCCACCTCTTGACTTCTTGAAACCCCAGGAACACCTGCCACCCGGACGGAGTCTGCAGTGGCTTATATGGAAAGCACTCAATCGGCTGCGTACCGAGGTAGGCCGCTGCAAATACAACTTGGCAAAATGGGGTTTTATAGACTCGTCTGATACCCAGTGTGAGTGCGGTGCGGTCCAGAACATGACTCACACACTGGAATGCCCCAAGTGCCAATACTCTTGCACTATGGAGGACCTGATGAACGCTACAGACGCTGCAATTGATGTGGCCAATTTCTGGGCACAAAGAATTTGAAAGTTAGGGAACCATCGATTCCAAAGAAGAAGAATGGAATTTAAACTTTGTTCTGTATGACAGAGAGTTTGTTTTTTCAAAATGGTGGAGTGGAGAATCGTGGAGCAGTGGTGGCCCAGTGGAAACGGCCGCGACTTACAAGTTGTAGGTCGTGAGTTCAAACCCAGGCAGGTGCTTTACTTTGTGTAAATTATTTCATTACCACTGCTCTCAAAACGGTGAAGGAAAACATCGTGAGGAAACCGGCATGTCCTAGAACCAAAATTCGAAGACATGTGACATCCACCAACCCACATTGGGCATGCGTGGTGGATTACGGCTCACTCCCTCTCACAGAGAGGATGCCTGTACTCCAGCAGTGGGGACATTAAAAGGCTGATGATGATGAAAATGATCTAGTATTCTGAATTCAAATATAGAAATAAATTATCACTTCGCTACACCGTGTTTGATATTTTGCTCTCATCCACTACAATGTTCCTTCTCTAGATCTTCTAGTCAAAATTTTTTGGAATAGGTTAGGCCGAGGAAAACACACATGCACCAAAGTGCTGTATTCCCCGGTGCCTGGTAAGAATACGCCATTAAATTAAAAAATGTGAATGTGTATTCTTTCCCAACCTGCTCCAAATTTGTAAGAATGAACTGATACTGGTGATTCCACGAAACCACCTACTTAATTTCTCTGCGAAGTTCTCTCTCGTTCCATGATCGAACTACTAGACGTACGGCAATGCCCCACCAAACGAACCACAAAACGTTTTGGGAACACCATTGATGTTATATAAACTTATTTAAACTGTTCTTTATATTTCTATGGGGATCCAATCATTTTGGGACAGCTGAGGACTGGGTTTCCCTGCCAGACTCCGTGTTTCCTGATAGCTATAACCTGGAGGTCTTTAAGACAAGACTGAATAGGTTACTTATAGGCAAGCGTCCTCCATCGTCGGCCACATCATCGCTTACGAAATTTTGTACTCTTTGATCGCTTACCATCAGGTGAGATATATTGGAGCGTTCTCTATAAACGAATACAATGTTGTCACTTGTAAGACAATCTGTCAATGTCAAGCGTATGTCTTTTAGGCCCGAATTCCTCTGTCGCTGATGTCGGTCGCGCGTACGAATATACGTTGTGTTCTATGAAGCACCACACTGACGCTGACATCAGCGGCGCGCGAGTTGCTACGCGCCGCTGATGGCGCGCGCGCGCGTCGGTCTCGCTCGTCAGCGCCGCGTTCGTCGGTCGACTGACGCGCTATAGAACGCTATGAGCGTCCTCACTCTGTTCCCGACCGTCGGCACGCGCGCGTACAGTCGCCCGCCACCATGAACATTGATACCGAACGTGTGATTGCCGAGGTGCGCCTACGTCCTGCATTGTGGGATTTATCGAATGAACTTTACAAAGATCGCGATGCCAGAGCAAAATTTTGGTTACAAGTTTATGAAGCACTTTTCCCGAATTCAATAATGAGGGCGATGATAAAAAAACAATTTATAAACGGGTTCATAATAATATCCCAAATTCAAACTCCGCTTCACAAATCCACAACAAATCCACTTGGAGATGCCTGTACCGTGGAGCGGTCAGTATCGCACTACGGATGTTTTCATTGGCGCTGATGGTCAGCGCGCTACGCGACTGACGGTACGCGACCGACGTCAGCGACAGAGGAATCCGGGCCTTAGAGTTAGATTTCTGGAATGTTCTCTCTCTGCCAATGGCCGTCACCCCGTATTATTATTATACTCTTTGGCCGTCACCATGTAACAATGTATCTGCGCCCTCGGTGATTAAAAGCAACTTTAAATTCAGTATTGTGTTTATTTTTCGCCCTAAACCCATCAAGATAGTGGTCAAGCGGGAAACCTACCAAAGTTAAAAAAAAATCTTGTCGACTCTACATTTACACTAAGGCTGTGACGCTCCAAGGAAAAAAATGTGTTAGAGAAGATAAAAATAACCAGTCAAGAGCGGTCGGACTCGCGCACCGAGGGTTCCGTGCCATCTTAAATAAATATTTTGGATGTGTTACTTTACGTAGAGTCTTGGGTCAGCGCCATCTCTTGACCGATAGTAGACTAATGGAATTTATGATGACGATTTCTGAAAAAAGGTGCTATTAGAGACATCGTTTTATTTTACCTGTAATCTTTACATAATCTTCTATCACAATAATTTCAGATTTTTCTCTATGCAAACAAACTTCGGTGATAAGAGAAAGTCGAAAACTATGCGGCCTAAAAAAACAAAAAGGAAAAATGTTTAAGAATGTGCAAACAGCGTTCTTTCATATTGTTACGAGCTGGGTATGGGATAAATTATTTTACACCAATTAATTAACCAAATATCCTTTAATAAATCAACAACTTATTTACACAAACACTAAATCACTTATAATCAGTATTATCTTCGCAATCGCTTGTATTCGCTTCCGTTCGGATCCGTAGTCAAAAACAGACTGACCCACTCGCCCGCCGTCCGGCCTATTTATACGGTCATGGAAGTTTCCAGAACATTGTCGAACTATCCTATAGTGGAATATTCTAGAAACAACTATGAACTTCTACACAGTACCACAATGGAATGTTCTCGAACCTAGTGGAAACTTCTGGAAACTTCGACCATATTCTCGAACGTTCCAGAATACGGTCGACGTAACAATATGATACCCCACATGCCCTAGTAGCCCCATTTAGAATTTTTAAGACAGGGAGTCTGTCAGGGAGTCCTGTTGCAAAAAAATAAAAAAATAAAGTTACTTCTTTCTTATTTGCAAAATAGTTGGACAAACGTTATCTAAAACTATTCCAAAAAAGTTCATAGCGTTACTTTTAGAGAAATCCAGCTGTACTGTAACAGACGGACTGACAGACAGACAGACGGACTGAGTCACACCCTAGGGGTTCCTTTTCCCCATTTTTACCATTTTGGAACGGAACCCTAAAAATAGATTGATGCATAAATCATGGATCTTACATACATACACGAAACGGCGCTCGCTCTCTAAAAGGTGAAGGAAAAAGTGTGAGGAAGAGGTCCTAGAAGAACAATTGAAGATATGTGATTATGACCTCTACCAATCAGCACTTAGCTCGCGTGGTGGGTTGCAACTTGCATCAGCCCACTCTCTCTCACAGTAATAGGCTATGTTATAGTTATGTGTTTTTAGCTGTCTAGTTAGAAAGCGCGCCAGGTCCTGTGATCGATTCGCGGGTCGGGCAACCACTGCTAAAGGGTTTTCCCATTAGTAACTCGATAGGGAGCGTGCAGGAACTATAGATGGCGCCACATAAATGTCAATGTCTAGTATTTATACAATACAAGTTGCGGATTTCACTCACTAGATGGCAGTCTACGTTACGCGTGCTGCATGTGTGCATGATGCGTGTGTGTATACATAAGACACGGAAATGTCAATGACAAATTTCTAAAGGGTAAAAGTTTCGAATTTACTCCACTAGATGGCACAGGTTACGTCGTGCACGTTCCCTATAGCAGCCCGGACTTTGGAAGTTGGTGGTGTGACACCCTCTTCCGTCAGAAAACACTTTAAGCCGTTGGTCCTGCGACTGGTCTCTCCTCGGTCGTATCGGATTGCAATCCCATTAGACTATGAGAGTAAAGGAACAGAGAGTGCACCTGTGTCTGCGCACACGCTTGTGCACTATAATACCTCCTGCGTACTTGGCTAATCTCTGTTGAGATTCACCACCGTGATCGAAATTTAGTCGGGAGGATTATTAAATGTGTAGGTATGTCACCAGAATATTGCAAACTATCCTGATACGAGTATATCCTGATTAGATTATAAACTTTCATTTCTTCTAAAATTCAATAGTCCTGTTACGTCGACCGTATTACATTGGAACGTTCGAGAATGTGATCGAAGTTTCCAGAAGTTTCCACTACGTTCGAGAACATTTCATTGTGGTACTATGTAGAAGTTAATAGATGTTACTAGAATATTCCATTAAAAGATAGTTCGAAAATGTTCTAGAAACTTTGATGACTGCATAAATAGGCCGTGCGGGCAGCGAGTGGGTCACCCAGACATACCCTCCTCATTCCTGACGACCCTACCACCCTGCTCCAGGAGAGCCGTAGGGAAACGAGCACCACAGTTCGCAAACGCACACAGCCGTCCTTCCGCTCCCGCCGAAGAGGCCCGCGAAGACCTGATCAATGCCCTCCCCGTCTCTCGCCAGCACGTGCCGCTGAGCAAGCATATCCCCCAAATAATGAAAATCAGATCCAGCCTTCCCTTGCTGTCCCCCCAGTGACGCCCTAAGCCGAGGCCCGTACCCCGCAGGGGGTGCCCTTAGCGCAGTCACTTAGTATGTAAGAAAAATTATAAGTCCTGGCTGGAGGCTTTAATAAATTAGAGCCTTCACAGGCAAGTCCGGTTAAGCAGTCGACAACCAATAGGGTTGAACTGCGAGTAGTCAATCACAAAAAAAAAGCGAGTGGGTCAGTCTGTTTTCGACTACGGATGCGAACGGATGCGAATACAAGCGATTACGAAGAAAATAGTGATCATTAGAGAATGAGAGCGGTTGCGCACTACTTCCGATACTTATCCGTCAAAATACAGATGTATGGAAAACTCGGATCGGTAGTGCATAACCTACCATACAAATTGTTCTACAGCCACGCCGGACTGTCTTTTCACGGATAAGTATCGGACGTAGTGCGCAACCGCTCTTAGTGTTTGTGTAAAAAAAATGTTCAAGTTATTATAGGATCATTTTGGTGGAATGGCATTAATTGGTGTAAAATAATTTATCCCATACCCAGCTCGTAACAGTCCACATGAATCGTTTGTCTTGGTATGGGCATGTCATATAATATAGATGAAATGCATTATGAGTCATAATTTATGACTAAAAGTGTGTTGAATGTAGGCAGACAGAGAGAGGTAAGCCAAAGATAGCAACTGGATGAATTGATATAATATAAAACAAAAGGGAGTGATACCGTGAAGGGGAGGAAGAAGCGCCAACACCAAGGAACATGGGCACAAGGGTAGAAAGACTATGAAAATCAATAGGTAATCTTATAATAGGCTCCAAATTCTTGAGCCGAATTACACGAGAGCTCAACACGCCTAAAGAAGAAAGAAAAAGAAAGAAAAAAAATACGTTTATTTACGGTAAACATGACGCAAAAAACAGAGCAACACAAAAAAAAAGAAAAACTGGGGGAAAAAATGCGTCACATCCACGCAAAACGGCCATCGCTCAGCTTAAGTGCTATGACCATATACAAGACAGAGCCCCAGCGCTGGTTTTTAGCGACAGCCGGCGCCGACGTCATGACGTCGACCGGTGCAGAAAACAATGAGAAAAACTTCTAAATATTATACAGCGTAAAAAATATTAATATTTAAGTGGCAACATTCCGCTTCCTGCAACATGACGCGTGAAAACTTCTTTACGCGCGTTGGGCATTAGCTACATATTAGTAATCTGTGGTTGGGCATTTTTGTTCAAGTTTTCACTACTGTCGACACTCCCGGTGTGTCACTCTTTTTTTTTAAATTATTATTTATAGGCCAGCGTTTGATTATCATTTAATTCCACCAATCCCGTTCCTTCATCAGACCACCAGATTTACGGCGATACGCCACCGGTACATGGTGAACATCCCACTCACACGCCCAAACGTTTTGGGAACACATTAATTGTGCGTAAGGGGAGGAATTCCCTGCCAGAGTCTGTTTTTCCTGATAGCCACAACCTGGAGGTATTTATGTCAAGAGTGAGCTTCTGAGCAAGCGTGGAGCATGCTTGCTCAGAAACAATCTATTCACTCTATATCAGTGATAAAAAAAACTACAACTGTATGTAAAAATCAAACCCAATATCCGCATACGTAACTCATTTTAATTTAGGTACATAAAAAACAGTTCAAGGCACTTCATTTTATCCACTACTCACTTTGAACAAACTGTTTCTCATGATAATCTCCACAATAAATTATTTTGCAACTTCCATGGCGGCGGCATCTTCCTTAACTTCTTTTTTCTCTTCCTTGATTTCCTTTTTATATTCCTTCGTGTCTTTTTCCTTGTTATCTTTTTTTGTTATGTCTCCAGAATAGTCCGTATTGGGCGGCAAAAAAATGTACTTATAGAAGCAGTCTGTGCAGAAAACATGGCCGTAATAGTTTTTCGTATGGATAGGTGGCGTGCGGCATATACCTGCAAGGAATATAAAATTTTAAGGGCTTTGCTTTTCAGAAAAAGATACGGCGCTGAAAGGTGACAGACAAACGAAGTCGCAATACATTGGAGTCCGTACTTTTAGGGTTCCGTACCCGAAGGGTCCAAACAGAGCCCTATATTTTTTCACTTCGTCTGTCCGTCATCTTGTCCTGTCCTGCATTACCTTTTGGCAATGTAGGAAAATGATAGGTAAGAGGTGGGGCCTATCTCCCAAAATTATACTCTGGCTGTATAGCGCACTGGCTCTGGCTGTATTCGGCCCATGATCGCCTATGGTGCCGTGGTGTGGTGGCCCCGCACCAAGCTAGTCACAGCCGTCAACAAACTACAACACATGCAAAGGCTGGCCTGCATGGCAACCACAGGCTGCATGAGGACCACTCCAACGGCAGCGCTTGAAGCCATGCTTTGCCTCCCGCCGATTCATCTGTTTATTCAGCGGGAGGCGACGATGGCCGCGATACGCCTTAAAACACTGGATCTCTGGGGTAAGAGAGAAACTCAACACACCGCTCTGCTCATGGGACTAAACAACGATCTCCCAATAACTAGAGCAATCAACGACCGGATACCCAAGCAATTTGTCTTTGACAAAAAATACAAGATTCAATTGCATGAGGACCACCGCTGTGAGGGGCTGTGCCCCGCAGAACTGCGGATCTTCACTGATGGATCCAAAACAGGTACTGGCACGGGGGCGGGGATCTTCTTGGAGGACCTCAACATCCATATAGCCACACCACTGGGGGTCCATAACACAGTCTTCCAAGCAGAGTGCTTGGGAATTTCCCTGGCAGCCTCAGCCATCCTAGCTACGGATGTTAAGGACCACTCGGTACGTATACTCTCGGACAGCATGGCAGTCCTACAAGCGCTAAACAGCCAAACAGTTAACTCTGGGCTGATATACGAGTGTCACCAACGCCTAAATCAGGTAGGTAAACACAACAAAGTAACCATTCAATGGATTAAAGGACACAGCGATTCCCGTGGCAACGATGCAGCGGACGAACTCGCCAGGAGGGGGTCGAGTATGGCAGCGATAGGACCTGAACCCATTGTGCCTCTCCCCTTTGGATACTTACGCAATCTGGTAAGGAAACGCACCAGAGATCAACACAACAAGCTATGGGCTGAACATAGCGAGTGTAGGCAGGCCAAGGAGGCACTCCCCTCCATTAATGACCGCTTCACAAGGCAAGCCCTACGACTGACCAAACTTCAGTTGCGGAAAGTCACGGCCGTTGTAACTGGCCATGGGTCTTTTAATAAGCATCTCTCTGTCATAGGAGTCACAGACAGTCCACTCTGCAGAGCCTGCATGGAGGAGGACGAGACAGCGGCCCATCTGCTGCTAAGCTGCCCAGTAGTTGCTGCATACAGGGCAAAACACTTCGGACATCCAGGTAACCTAAGCGGGATGGTCAGTAACACCAGGGTGCTGCTGGCCTTCCTCGAGGAGCTGGGGTGGATCGAATGACAATGCAGTCCCACCTGTACGCAAAATACGCGCCTTGGGCGTGGAGTTGCGGAAACCAGCCCGACATACATACATACATACATACCGTCATCTTGTCACAAAATTTTGTATCGAAGATTTTTTTAACTTCCCATTGACCTTTGTACTTGGGTGTTAAGTGACATGTTTACTATTACAAGGTACTCGTATTTTATTAACAAATACCAAAATATTGATTTCCTTCATACGCACTTGGCCGGTGTTTTACCGTTTTGGTACTATAGTCACAATTTTATTATATTTATTTTATTGTTGATAGGCACGCGTTTGACCACTATCTCACCTGATGGTAAGCGACGATGTGGTCGAAGATGGAGCACGCTTGCCTAGAAGTAACCTATTCACTCTTGACATAAAGACTCCCAGGTTGTAGCTAACAGGAAACACAGATTCCGGTAGGGAATCCCACTCCCTTGCTGTACGCGCAATGAATGGTTTCTCAAAACGCTTTGTGCGTATGGATGGGATGTCCACCATGAACTGGTGGCACTTCGCCGTACATCTTGTGGTCCGTTGATGAAACGGGCTTGGCGGAATCAAATTATGCAATTCCGTCGCACACTCCCCAAAATGTAATCGATAGAAAACCGACAGGCTAGCAACTCGGCGTCTATGTTCAAGACTTTTGAGTTTCGACTCAACAAGCCTATCATTGCCGATAATCCTCTTGGCTCATTTCTCAATTGACTCAAGGGCATCAAGCTGGTATCTGGCAGATCCGTCCCAAAGATGAGAGCAGTACTCCATACACGATCGAACTTGCGCTTGATAGAGTTGGAGCAGCTGTTCCGGCGTGGAGTACCGTCTCACCTTTGCGAGGATCCCCAACTTTTTGGCAGCCACTTGAGCCTTTGCCTCTATGAAGGGACCAAAATTGAGGGTAGATGTTAAAGTAACACCAAGAAGATCAAGTTGGTCGGTTATCGGCACGGTTACACCTCGGAAAGATGGAGCCGGATGAAATTGGCTCCTTTTAGCAGAAAAAATACACGCCTGGGTCTTAGCAGCATTGAACCTGACCAGATTGGCATCGCCCCATCTGAGACAGCCTGTGAGGACAAGTTCAGGCGCCCAACCATAGCCTCTCGGAGAGACCGGACCTGAGACCCACTAACTCGTGCGTCAGGCACGTATCTCTCGGCAACAGTGCTGTCGTCTGCATACCCAAAGGTACCGGGTTTTAGCAGATCGTTAATATGCACAATGAATTAGTACACTTAAAAAACTGGCAAACTTTTAAATCGATCGATTACAATGATCAAAGAAAATCATTATTTATTTACAAATCACGATTTTTCAGTCCGAGCTTCAGTGAATAACGCTGGCAAACTATCAAAATTACTAACAGCATATTCCAGAATTTGTTCTAATGTTACTGTATGTAATCGTATCAACTTTTTCACTTTTGCTACTGGTGCGTATGTTCTGAGGAGACAGATCTTCCATTTTACTTCGAAAAGATTCAATTTAGCCAAAATGTGTCGCGAATTTTGATTGATTTTAATTTTGCTTTGACAAATGACATAATTTATCATTTCATCAGAAAAAAAAATAGCCACAAACATATAAGTAATTATAGCATACGTTACAAACACTATCGTGGTCTTGAAATCAATGCTATCTTTATAAATGCTTTTGTTTTATACTATCAAAATAAAATGACAAGACTTCTTGCTCGGACTTCTCTTTCTATCACTCGGGTTTTCCATAAACACTAGCGCCAGTTATTAAATGGTTCAAGCCTTATTCAAATATCATATTTCGTCGGATTTTATTCCAAATTGACAACGGAAAGTAGCAACAAACAATTTACAGGCGTGGCTTTTTGTAAGAAAACAGATATTTATGAATTAAATAATGACTAAAACAAGTTAAATGTGATCTTTACTGGTTTATTACATACCCGGGAGTGTTGTACCCGTTGTTAGCACAGTGAAACAAGTGACTGAATTCATTAACGACTAGGGCGTCAACTGCCGTTGAATTATTACGAAAAATAAACATGTACGGAAGAAAGACACCTTCAACTTATCGATCAACGCCTTCTGTGTACTCACATTACACCGGAAAGTAAGTAATATGAGTTACTTAGAAACTTCTTATTGGAAAAGTAATATCTAATAGTATTTCAGGAAAAAAGTTGTTACACATACCACAGATTATCGCATGTGTTATGAAAAAGTTTTTACGCCATGAATTTGTATTCAGTCAAATGCCTGTAAAGAGCGCGGTATGTATTTTCTTTTATATTATTGCTAGGGATATACAAACAAACATAGTTTATCAATGAGTATCATGGTATTTCATCGACGTTTAATGTTGGCTGCCTGACTAATAGTCAAATACCATAGACTTATACTCATGCTCATGCTTTCATGTCCCCGCCGTTGACTTATCATGTCTGTAAGGGTGGTATTCCACTTATCACTTACCACCTTATCACTTATCTTTGTCTAATAACGATGTACAATATTTGATCAAATCAAAATCAAAAAATCTTTTAGGGATGCCCATTCCACTTGTCCAATAACTTAGTTCAAGATTTTGTATAGTCTGAGAAAATGGAGAAACGTGGAGCGAATTTATGTGCTGCTATTATCATTAGATTATTATAAAAAAAACTAAAAAATGGATGGAAAGGCGAAGAGAAAAAAGCATTTAAGACAATTACAAGTCGAGGACAAATATTCATATAAGTATTTTTCATGTTTATTTGACTCAACATTCAATTACATTGTTCTGAAAGTATCACTGTATATGAATAGAAAGACAAAATCTTAGTTGCAGCCGTTTTGATTTAAAGCGTCAGGCCCCGCGTGTCAACATAACGATAGGTTTTTAATTGTGTCTGCTAATGAGGGACTTGACGCGTTAAATGTGATTAGTAATTGATTGAATATTGGTGGTCTGTTTTTTCTTTTTTAAATGGCAATTGAGCCAGTTTCGTCTATTCTGCCAGTGTCACGTTCGGACGGCAGCAGAGAGACTCAGGCCGGCGAACCTTTTACTTCGTGGTATTGGTGTTGATAGTAAATTTGATGAAGTCCTACTTATTTGATCAAATGTACATTGGACAAAGGTATTTGATACATGGAATACCAATTCCACTTATCAAATACCTTTGTCCAAGGTCCCTAACATACTATAATGTCTGCATAGGGAGGCACAGAACCAGGCAGTGTGGTAGCAAGGAAAAGATGCCTAGTAGGTCATTACAAGCTGTATTTCCAAAAGATCTAGGATAGAGTGTTACTGAAATATCTAATCTGCCTTTAATGGTCTAAATATATATATTAAATTACAAAGTTTACACAAGCTAATAAAAAATAATAAAATATGTACAAGCGTCATAAAAAGGGAAGGTGGAAAACTGTTTGGGTGTCCACATCATAAATAAATATGTAAATGGGAAAAGTGTCCAAAACCTCAGTTTACTCAAATCTCCATGTTATAATTTTCAGGTCATCAACAAACCTCCGCTCATCCAAGTCAGTAAGATCTCTAAGACTTCCGTGGTATCAGAAGCCGATACTCCATGATGCATACTTCTTGGACCTTCAGAGAGGGTCCTTGCTTACAGGATTCTTTACTCTAGTAAGTTTAATACATTTTATTGGCAAGGATTAACAAAGAATGGCTCTTGGAATATAATGAGATATTAGGGTAATTTTATGTGGAAATCCTCATGGATATCCTCCGTGCAGGTTGGATGCAGGAGTCTGTCAGACTCTTACCAACTAAAACCAAACAGTGTTGTGCACCTTTAGCGAAAAGTTATCCACAGCACAAACTCCTGTGACAAGGTCACGGCACTGTGCTGTGCAACAGCATGCTGCGCCGTGTCATCAGGCAGTTGCCACAATAGAGGCAACTGGGCATCAGGCTCCCAGCTTATACTGCATAATTATTTTCAGAAGCACCCAGGTACCCATGACAGTCCGGAAAGTAAGGGCGTCATGCCGTCTCTCCAGCAACTCCCTCACCGCCCGCCATCTCGCTCTTCGCAGGCCTTCTCTCTGTGGAAAGAGAAGCGAGAGGGGAAGCATGACTATTCCCTGGTATCTGGAAAGATATTATCAACTCGACACAAATCAAGCCCAATTCAAGTGATGCTCTGGAAAATTAATTCAACCAAACAGCAACTAGACACATTCGTTTTGTGATAATTATGGCTTCAGAAACTGTACTCCAGTCATCTAAAAAAGATTATATGTCACTAGCTTCGCCAGCGGCAATCTATGTCTGTGCCAAATTTCATCCAGATCTGTTCAGCCGTTCTGGCGTGATTTAGTAACAAACATCCATCCTTTCGCATTTATAATATTAAGTAATATAAAGACTTACAATTTTCAGTTCATGGCCCTGTTCACGTTTGCGGAGAGCATCTTCGAGCTGTACTGCCTGTATATGGCCACACCGGGCTTCACGCACACTGGCTACTACGTCATCAGCTATCAGTTTGTCTACGTTGGGAGTCCTCCAGGTGAATCAATATTACTAGTGATACCACATTATGCCTGTATGTCTCTAACAAAACCCACATCTTCGAGCTTTACTGCTTGTATAAGGCCACACCGTGTCACACCAGGCTTCACGCACCGCCTTCTGCGAAGCAGTAATGCTCGCGAAGGTGGAGGCGGGACGCGTGAGGGAATCTCAACGGAGTGGCCCTCACGGCCCCGGCCGCTACCACCGCAGGAGAGGTACTGGGCGTAGGACGTCGCGAGACGATCTCCGGCCACCGTAGACCCGAGCCTGCGGACGGCGAGCTGTGGGTAGCTCGCCGATCTCGTCGTCTCGCTCGTCGATCAGCACCAGGCCCGTGAGTCGACGGCGCGTAGTGTTCCACGCGCGCCTCAAAGAGATGATTGTCAGCCACCACTGATGGGGCCCATCGTGGCCGGTGCCTGCATGCCTAGGGGTAGCGGATAAATTCTGAAAATGAGTTACCGCACCCCTGGGCACTCAGGCAGGGAAGGAACAGGGGTGGGTTTTAGTCAGTAAGAGGCTTGACACGCCCTCCCGCTCCACCCAGAGCGGGAGAAGTCATTGGATGATTTCCCACCCCCCAAAAAAAAAAAACAAGGCTTCATGCACACCGGCTACTACATCATCAGCAGCACCAGCTCGTCTAGGTTGGGATTCCTCCAGGTGAATCAATATTATCAGTGACACCACATTCTGACTGTATGTGTAAAACAACTCACATCTTCGAGCTGTACTGCTTGTACAAGGCCACACTGGATTCACGCATACCGGCTACTTCGTCATCAGCTACCAGCTCGTCTAGGTTAGGATTCCTCCAGGTGAATCAATATTATCAGTGACACCAAATTCTAACTGTATGTGTAAAACAACCCACATCTTCGAGAGGACCTGGGAATGCATGCTACCATCTTATTTGAATGAATTACCCCCAGAAATCTGTAATGCAATAAATGCAAAGAACTGCTCAAGAGTGCTGAAGAGATACTTTCTAGATTGTTGATACCTACTGTTTTACTTAAAAGTATGTTTTGGTAACGAGTTGATGCGACTGACATACCGCTGTTAAACCCGCGATGGTTTGTGTTGGTGTGTTTATGATTAACAAATGGTTGTAAAAAATGTTCTTGGATAATAAACGGAAAAAAAAAGTTATACTGCTTGTACACGGCCACACTGGGCTTCACACACACCGGCTCCTTCGTCATCAGCTACCAGCTCGTCTAGATTGGGAGTCCTCCACGTGACCTTTTAAGGTGCCTAAAGGCAAGCGTGCTCCATCATCAACCAAATCATTGCTTACCATTAGGTAAGATTTTTTTTATTTTTTTGGGGGGTGGGAAATTATCCAATCACTTCGCTCTGGGTGGAGCGGGAGGGCGTGTCAGAGTTTTACTGACTATAACCCACCCCTGTTCCTTCCCTGCCTGAGTGCCCAGGGGTGCGGTAACTCTGTTTCGAATTTACCCACAACCCCCTAGGCATACCATCAGGTAAAACAGTGGTCAAGCGCGAGCTTGATTATAAATTAAAGTAGAAAAAATATTTTTAAAAACAAGCTTATATCTGGAACAATGAACTAAAAAGTAAAAATATTTGGCGTGTAGGTACCTACACGCTACACGCACATAGTACTGTGACAACCTTATGTTGGCAACCTTATGTTGCCGACTGGCAGGTTGGAAGTTTCTAGAAACTCTTGAAAAGCCATTTGAAATTAAATTAGAAGAAAGGTTAGGCTTGACGTTTGTGTCAGAGAGAGAGAGGGGATCCGCAAGCCCGAACGTGTGGCCTAAAATGGTGTTCTGAAATATTCTGATGAATATAGTTAATTGCAGTCGCCCTCAGCTCTATTAATCAAGCGCCCCGTAGATAGATCCCATCCACACAGTCCTCTCGCACCGTGCCAACGAGTTGGAGTGCTACGCGACGCCCCCGTTAACGTCGACGTGTTTCTGAGGAAAGAGCCCTACAGCCACAGGAGGGCTAGGGTTCTTACATGTGGTGGAGGCGCCGGGTAGCACTCCTACTATGCAATGAATACTACTAGTGTACTTCAATATTAGTGATTAAAGATAAATTGCCCACGATTCGTCACTGTCGGCAACACTCCGTCATTATTTTCTGCAAAACGCCAGCAGGTGTATTCGCTAACTCAGTTGATATCAATTTGATAGGCACTATGCAGTACATTGCTCGATGGACATCGATTATAATAGGCACTACGGTTTTCCTATACGTCAAAGCAGTAAAAAATTTATGACAACTGAGTTAGCGATTCGCCTGCTGCAGATTCACCCACTCAGCAAGTCGGGCTATAATAATAATAATAATTAAATTATTTATTCGAGCAACACAACTCATAGTATGAGTAACATTTTGACTTATATCTATGTTAGTAAACTAAATTATATACAATCAATGAAATTAACCTAACACAAATATGGCACATCGTTACTATGCTGCAAGTCCAGCAGAAATCTTGCAGCACCGGTTAACGATCGCGCAATCCAATCGGCCAGAGATCATTCTTAGGATGCTGTTGGTGCCACCCCGCACCCTGCGTACCAGGGATGCGCATCACTTACGCATTACTGTATAAAAGCAATCTACGCGGGATTCAGCAAACATCCCTGAAGCACTACAGTAACGCGGCAACCCCATCAGCACCCTAAACGCATTGCATTTGCTATGGATGATATTTTTTTTTTTGGTGGGGAATCATCAAATTACTTTCCACCTAGAGCGGATGTCAGACTCTTACTGACTGAAGCCCACCCGTGATCCTTCGGTTGCCTGTGCCAGGCCACAATGACTCAGGCCGGGCAGACATCTCCTGCCCACTCCCATTTAAGTTGGGCAGCCTTTTGATCAGCATCAACAATTTGCGTTACATTTATATTTTCTTTTTTCAGTTCGCAACGTCCTGATAATATTCGCGCTATTCTCGTGGCTGGGCTCCATGGCCGTGCTGGTGACAAGTATCATACTGATCAACGCGCTTCGAAAGGTATATTAATTGGTATTGCTTTAAATGATAGATAGATAATATACAGCATGTAACAAAAACCCAGTCCGATCCTGAAGGGTATTACTTGGTATCGTACTGCGTACACATATACGTAATCATTTAATGGACACGAGATAACTATTTTTCCCCAATGAAAATAATTAATTTAAAAAAAAAAGAAAACTTATCATAGGCAACACTGAGCGCTCGACAAAGTTCACCTACTGTTTCGTGTCAAACATGCCGCCTGAGCGAGACAGAGTGTCTACAGCGCGGCTAGTGCAGGGCGGTATTTTCTATTCTCTACCGGAGTCTGTGTTTCCTGTAAGCTACAACCTGGGAGTCTTTAAGTCAAGAGTGAATATGTTACTTCTAGGCAAGCGTGCTCCATCTTCGACCACATCATCGCTTACCATCAGGTGAGATAGTGGTCAAACGCGAGCCTATCAAACATAAAAAATAAAAAAAAATAGGTAAAATAAAAAGATTTCGCCGGGCGGTGGAGTGTTGTCAACTTATGAATATTTGCCATATTTAGTGGTAAATTCCGCATATTTTATAAAAATAAAAAATCTATGACTTTTGGTTTTTATGAGTTACATTTTTTACAACTTTTTCTAGTATGTATGTTAAACCAAGAATACGCCCATATTGGATCGGACAGATTTTTTGTTACATGCTGTATACTCTTTATTGAACACCATAACAAATTACAATAGGAGCTTAAGAATAAACAGTGTCACAGGACACACACAGAAAAGTGCCAATACAGTGTAACAGGGTGATAATTATCCTTATTTACCTAGCAAAATGCTACCTATATATATTTATAGAGCCATTTCCTGAATTGAGAATTTGGCGTAAAGAACGTGTAAAATCCTCTCCCATCTTGAGTGTCTGGTAATTTTTTGGAAAAATACAAGAAAAAAATTTTTTTTTCCTAAAATTATTATCGTGGTTGGGGGGCTCTTCAAAGTACGAATCACTTCTAATCTCTCCTCTGGACCAATTGATGAAATTCCTTATAATTATGGCTTCAATTCTCGTATAAATCTCATAAGTTTATACGACACTCGACGGGTTAAATTTTAACAGGTTTTTAGGCTCAACTGCTAAAGTAGAGTTTGATCAATATTCTAGTTCACAAATCGTCAGACTTCACAGATATTATTCCTCCCACGCCATTCTCTGAAACATAATACAGCATGTAACAAAAACCCTGTCCGATCCAATAAAGGCGTATTCCTGGTTAAACATACGTACTAGAAAAAACTGTTAAAAAAATGTAACTCATAAAAACAAAAAGTTATAAATTTATTATTTTTATAAAATATGCGAAATTTAACACTAAATATGGCAAATTTTCGTAAGTTGACAACACTCCACTGGCCGGCGAAATCTTTTCATTTTTTCCTATTTTTATTTCAAACGATACCGCCCTGCACTAGTCTAGCACTGTGGGCACTCTGTCTCGCTCAGGCGGCATGTTTGAAACGAAACAGTAGGTGAACTTTGTCGAGCGCTCAATGTTGCCTTTGATAAGTTTTTCTTTTTATTTTAAATTAATTATTTTCATTGGGGAAAAATAATAATCTCGTATCCATTAAATGATTAAGTATATGTGTACGCAGTACGATATCAAATTATTATTTGATATCGTACTGCGTTTGATATCGCCCTTCAGGATCGGACAGGGTTTTTGTTACATGCTGTATAATACAGTAGAGTCTCACTAATCGGCCAAGGTTGCGGAGGAGTTCAAAGGAGTCACCGCAGCCCCTGGCGTAACTGAAGGAACAGGGGTGGGTTTTAGTCAGTAATAGTCTGACACGCCTTCCTGCTTCTCTCAGAGCGGGAGAAGTTATTTAATGATTTCTTCCCACCCACTAAAAAAAGGGGGTTTGGATTACTGGATTGTATGGAAAAATAAATAATTTTAGAATGTCCTAATTTAATAAGAGACCATACAGGAAGGGGTGGGATAGGCCGGGGTGGGGAGTGCCGGACTAAAAAAAAAAAGTAAAAAAAAAACATTTATTTCAGGCATACGCCATAATGATCACATAATAATACAATTTAAAACACACAAACTTAATAATTATGGTGATGGTTGTGTTGACTTGCTAATGGGTGTGCCGAAGTACCTACTGAGGTGTCGGATTAGTGAGACTGTAACTGTACTTTTTTTTTTAATGTTGCAATCTCTCCAGTGTTCCGATTATCGCTTAGAGTGTTATTACACCAATTGATCGATCGTCGATCGATGATAGAATGAATTAGTCGACGTCGATCGATAGCTTCTACTACGTACACTAATCGATCGAGCGTCGATCGATGGTAGAATGGATTAGTAGACGTCGACCGGTCGATTGTTTATCAACCGTTATCCGTCGATCAGCCAAAGCCAGTCGATTGGATGGCATCGATCGACGATCGATCGATTGGTGTAATAACACCTTAAAGGTGGTTTTACACTGGCGAGGCGAGGCGTGGATGGGATGGGCGAGAATTGTTTGTATGGCAAAATTTCTCTCCACGTCCTGCCCATCTTTGGTGTAAAAGGTCTAGATGCGTCCAATATTGAACCTGAATAGTGTATTTATTTCGCATACAAATCTCGCACCGGCCATCGAGGACCGCTGGCCATCGCGAGACATCTTTCAGTGTAAAAGTAAGCGTGATTTCAATTCTCGCCCATCCCATCCATGCGTCCGTCGCCTCGCTGGTGTAAAACCACCTTTAGACATTTTGGTCTATCGATGGTCGAGAGAGAGAGAGAGAGCTTTTTCTATTTGCAAACTAATGAGTAAAGTAACTAGCATATTTTTACATTAATTATGTTCACTCACCCATACTAATTCACTCATTCGTTCACCATTCATGCTGACATCCTGTAGTTAGTAATGCAAGGAAAGAATAAGGTAAGATAGTTCACTTGCATTATGCACATGAGCTAATTTTATAAAAATATCACATATTATGTTTATAGCTGTGAGAGATTTTCTCATTTACTTGTGAACAAAAAAAAAATTACAATAAATTTAACCAAAGTTAAAAAGCAAAAATAAATAAAACTTTTTTCTTGAATATTGAGGAGGATTGAGAAGCTCGTGGCTAAAGTAATAACAGCCGCACGGGTCGATTCATCAGGTTAAGCTACGCTTGCCGTGGTTGGTCTATGGATGGGTGACCATCTTTACATACTAAGACTCCTCCGTGCAAGGAAAGCACGTTAAGCCGTTGGTCCCGGCTGTCAATCGTGGATCTTTGACAGTCGTTACGGGACGTCAGGAGCCCGAAAAGTCTGACAACCAGTCTTACCAAGGAGTATCGTATTACCCAGTAACTGGGTTGTGGAGGTCAGATAGGCAGTCGCTCCATGTAAAGTACTGGTATTCAGCTGCATCCGGTTAGACAGGAAGCCGACCCCAAGATAGTTGGGAAAAGGCTAGGCAGATTTTTGAGTATTGAGCTTATTAACATAAATGGGTAAATACGAGTCCAATATTTTTTTATAACCTAACTTACGGACTAAAAACAATTATTGTTTTTATGCCCAAAAATAATCCCTATTATCATAGGCATAGAGCTATAGAGCAATCAACTACTGGACATAGATAGGTCTACCCAATTCCCTCTAACAAAATCCTTAAAATACATTTTCTCTTCCAGGAATATGAAAAACGCATCGTCCCCTGGCTCTACAGCTTCGGCGTATTCATAGTGTTCCGTCTAATAGCGTTCGTGTTCGCATCCATAGTCAACGACATGATATTCGCGTACAACGTGCTCATGTGTCTATTCTGGGTCGTGTTCTGTGTCGCTGGCATGTACGGGTGGGTGCTGGTGTATAGTCTGTATCTGGAGCTAGCTGATCTGACCAAGTTGGAGGATTTGGCGCATTTGAGGGTAAGTTGTTCTTTTTAACTGACTTTCGAAAAAGGAGGAGGTTCTATGTTCGACTGTATGTATGTTATTATTTTTTTTATGTATGTCCGCAGATTTTTCCGTCAGTTGTGGACCGATTTTCAAAATTATTTTTTTATCCGAAAGAATATACCCCCGAGGTGGTCCCGTATAAATTTTATCGAAATTGCTTCAGCGCTTTTTGAGAAACTGAACAAAAACGAAAAATACGTATATGTAGATGACGTTTTTGTTTTCTCCAATTACGAGTATGTTTAAATTCCACGTTCCATGTTATTGGGGTTATTAGTTCTGGGGTATACTCGTAACAACTAAAAAGTGAAAAATAAAAAACTTTATTACAAAAAAAACCGAATTCCAAAAAAGAAAATAGGTACTTACACTAAAAATTAAAAAATAACTTTAATTTTGGAAGTCGGTGTTTGTATTTTATTTCTTCGTTATTTGACACCGACTGCCGAAATTAAAGTTATTTTTTCATTTTTAGTGTTTTTTTTTTTTTTGGAGGTCGGTTGTTTTTTTTTTTTTTATTGTTTAGTGTGTAGGATCGTTTCTCCACCCCCTCACAGCACTGTCTCAAATATGCCAGTCTCACAGATGGACGCCACCAACTGCCTCCCAAGTGCTACTGTTCTGCCCAGGGGTCGTGGATAAATTCGAAACAGAGTTACCACGCCTCTGGGCACTTAGGGCAGGGAAGGAATAGGGGTGGGTTTTAGTCAGTATGAGTCTGACAAGCCCTCCCACTCCACCCAGAGCGGGAGAAGTCATAGGATGATGTCCCACTCCAAAAAAAAAAAAAGTGTTACTGCTGAGCAGCCTGCGTTCGATTCCCGAGCCGGCAAAGCGTTATTAGGTTTTTCTGTCAAGAATTTCTCAGTAGTAGTCCAGAGTCTGGATTGATGTCTTGTTGATGGCAATAGTTGACGGCAAGGTTGGCGCAGTGGTTGAGCGATCGGCTGTCGCGCTGCGTGTCGCGGGTTCGATTCCCGCACGGAACAAAGATTTGTATGGCCTACAGATATTGGTTCCGGGTCTGGGTGTCTTGTGCATGTGAATTTGAATGTTTGTGAACGCACCCACGATACAGGAGTAATTCCTAGTGTGGAGCAACGTTTTGAAAAAAAATAAAAAAAATTGGTTGTCTGTAAAGTTGGTTTACGGACGATAGTTTAACGTGACAACGTCATAACAAAGCATTGATGAAATATAGTTGCGGCGCATGCGTACAATGAGCGTAACGGGACACTTTTTCGTGCATGCAGCCGGCGTTCATCGATTTATTAGACGTCGTCACGTCAATAAATAATGTTGCCTCTTATCACGTGGAAACTAGCGAAATTTGGGTGTATTAGATCCGTGCCTTTTCCCATAAGACATGATGTTCTATAATATAAAGACCGGGACTTTACACCACTGTTCCGCATACTCATAGAGGTGTTCGGCACAGGGTGTAAAGTCCCGCAAACCTCCATTGAAAAGGGAGGATCCTCCGACCAGACGGGTGTTGTGTCTGGTCCGGGCAACTGCCCAATGGTTGATTTCGGACTGTTGTAGATGTTAAAATTGCGTGAAGAACTCTGTTTGCGCGAGGCCGAATTTGTGTATTTAGTTCGTATGTGGCGACATTAGATGCCGCTACTTGGTTAATGTTTGCCAAAGCACTTCTAACCTTTATATCTTTTCGCCCCCAGATGGGCACAATGGCGTCCCTCAACGCGTCGCTGGCGGGCTCGCGGCCCACCACGCCGCACAGCACGGTGTCCACCATGCCCGCCTCGCAGATATGATACGCGGCCCCGGACCAGCCCGACGAGACTACGCCCCTCGCCGAAACTTCGCCCCCGGGCGAGGGGAGTCTCGAGACTCCTGTGTGAATATTAGACGATTTGGTAGGTTGTAAATTGCAGGAATTTTGTAGTTTAAGGTGGAAGCTTCAGGGTAGCCCGCGAAATTAAAATTTTCTTACGTTTTTTTCAATTTGCAGGTCAGTATCAGGTTGTATCTTGGTCAAAATATGATTGGCGGCCGTAGCAAGTACGTATTTATAGAACTGTAATCATTAAAATCATCAATACAACTCTCTCAGTTGAAATTGATGGCTACCCTGGCGCTTCCACCTTAAAGAGGTTTTCAAAACATTTTGGATGTCTTTGTAAAACTTTGGTGTCTTAATACCCGGACATATATCAGCGGAGCAAAATACCATTCTACAGGATGTTACGGAAATACACGGTCCTATTTTAGAAACTGCTACTGTCCATGGAAATGAACAATTTTCTCTATGAAGTCATAATATTCCAAAAACAGTAACAACTTTGTATGGAAAGTCCAATTTTTTTTTTGATAATTGTCTATAACTTCCTTGAAGAATGTTGTTCAATTCTATGGGCAGAAGCGGTATCTAATATTGACCACGCATATCTGTTGCATACCCTGCATATCAAACCTGGCGATAGAAAAATTTGCCTTAAGATATGTAACACTGATTTATTCGATAAAATTATGTCACTGGGGGTCACCTAAGGGAATATAAATGGTCCAAAAAATGGCAGCAAATGTAGTTTAATAATTATATCATTTTAGTGTTGCGAGAACTTCATTATAATAATAGGGTATTTTACTAAAAAAACTAATTAGTTCGTCAGTTAAATAACCAAAAAAAATTTGACACGTATTTTTTCTTTTGTCTCTACAAAAATTAGGGCGATATTGTGCGTTGAAATTTTGCGTAACGTCACGCTGCGCGAGACTTTTACCACCAAAGTGACGTAACGAGTTCCCACTCCTGAGCTATGGTGCGTTTTATCTTTGTAATTTTTATTGGTATGGTCACGGGGTCTCATCTCGACCAAAGAAAATTTAATTCAAACAAACAATAGATGTCGTAATATGCATCGATTTCTTGTTGAAGTTTATGTAACATTAATATTTTGGAAAAAAAATGGTAAAAACTGTATTTTCTTATTTAATAAACTACCCTAAGCATAAAATTGTGGAATAATTGGCTCCTAATTCAAATTTAGATGTTTATTGGAACGAATCTTAGGCATTTATAATTCTTGTACCAATAGATGGCGCTGTTTGAAGTTTTAGAGTTTATCCATTCGACTCTTTAAAATGTGTATAGTGAATCATTTTGTAGCAGTAAAACTGTTATGAAGTGGCAAAAATACTATGTAGTAATTCCTCAATGTGTGAGAAAATATTGGTAAGACTTTATGTAAATTCATTCAACTTGCAAGCCGTCGCTGCTAACACCATCTAGCGAGGTGTAGAGGACGGGCCTGAACGAAGAACAAAAGTCCCTTGTGCCAGTTGAAAACCCGTTGTTACGGCGGTACCGTTTCTTTCTATGGGATGAGGCATCTGTACGCTAGTATTATATTATCTGGGGCATGGTTAAGCAAAAAATACGTGTCCCATATTTTTTGGTTATTTAACTGACGAACTAATTAGATTTTGTAGTAAAATACCCTATTACTAAGTTTCAAAATATAAGCCCTTATATGTTATTAGAATTTCCGTCCTTAAATATTTTAATGATTAATTACTTTAATATAATTTTTAAGCAAAGTATTTTCTTGTTAAGAATCTCATAATTATGAATGTATATTATTTTTATATGATGTTATTTTTTAACATAATTATTATATGTGTATTATGCGAATTTTAATGATTAATTTATAATTTTAAGTGTAAGGTCGTGTGTACACTTACTCGTGTTCGGTTTGTATTCGGTTTTCGGGATTTAAGCGGATCCGAATACAGTAGTATCACTAATCCGGCTGTATTAAGAGTGAATAGGTTACTTCTAGGCAAGCGTGCTCCATCTTTGACCACATCATCGCTTACCATCAGGTGAGATAGTGGTCAAACGCGTGCCTATCAACAATAAAAAAAAACCAGGGGCTGCCGGATTCATGGGAGCGTTTATAAGAGTCACCTTGCCCTGGCACAAGAACTGAAGGAACAGGGGTGGGTTTTAGTCAGTAAGAGTCTGACACGCCCTCCCGCTCCTCCAGACCGGGAGTGAAATCTGGTGATTTCACACCCTAGAAAAAGGAGGGCCCGATTATTGGAATGTTCGGACAACTGGATTGTATAGAAAAATCAAGTTTAAAAATAAAGCATTTTAGAATGTCCTAATTTAATGAGAGATCATACAGGAAGGGTTAGGCAAAGGTGGAGGGTGCCGGAGTATTGAAGTGCCGCATTAGTGACTCTACTGTATATCTGTTCAGTCAAATAATCACGGATACGAATCCAATACGAGTGAGAACACTGAGTACACAAACGCCCTAAGAAATAATTTTGCAATGTTTTATGAATGTTTTAATTTTTTGTAAACCTACTTAATTTGTAATATACTAAGAGTCACTAAAAAATGCAGTTATTTAACGATTAGATATGACCGATTCAAATATTTTTAAAGCAACTAGACGTTGGAATTGTTTTAGATTTGTAAAGGAAGTGAATTATCGTACATAAAATATATTTATACAGATTAAAGTAAATTAGCACGGTGGGCTGTGCTGCGGCGGCTGCTGCAGGTGCAGAAAACCTCTTTGGGAGTTATTAGTTAGATTATCAAAAATCATTGCACACGTATTTTTTGCGCTTTGCCAAACCAATAAAAAAATACAAACTATGGTAAGAAGTGTACCAAGGCGCGTTGAAATTTGTGACGTTTGATCGTGTTTTTTTTTTGATGTTACGAAAGAAAAAATACGATTTCAATATTTTTTGGTAATCTAGCTGACTGATCAAGTAGATTTTTTAGGAATCCACCCTATTATGCAAATATAACAACCTTATATATTTGCCGTTTGGCGTTGATTCACTAGGGCTATAGGGTCCGAGTGCTTTTGAGTTTTTTGGGATATCAGCAAACAGCTAGTCGATTCCTCAATTGCCAAGAGGGCTGGGGCATTCTTTGACTTACGAATCAGCAATATTATTTAACGTGGCATTGCTGCCAGCGTTCTGGGGTTAGACAAAATACTTTTCTGTTAACGTTAACGCTAACGCTTCGTAAAAAATGTATGGCTACGACATTTTGCACGAAGCCTTAGACAGAGAACTGTCACGTGACTCACGCCCAGTAATGTCTTTGCAATACATTTTTCACGAAGCGTTAGCGTTAACGTTAACAAAAAAGTATTTTGTCTAAAGGCTCTGGGCACTTTTCCCGTTGACAGCAATGTGGATGAATTTTTAATCGACTTTAAAAAAGGAGATTCTGCATTCGACCCTTATGTTTGTATGTCCGCGATATTCTCAAAATCTACTGATCCGATTTGAATGGAGTTTTTTGATGCCCAATGAGTTCATATTATTATTATCAGTTTGATGAAAGTAAATTGGTTTGAATTAATTATAAATGTTGTTGAATGATGTGTTTTCTATGCATCTTAACGAATGTGTGCCCACCTAGTTTAGACGTGGAACAATAATGACGCCAAAATTTAGATAAAATTAGGCTTAATTTGGCACCAATCGAATAAAAACTATTGCTGTCTTTTTGTAGTAGATCAAAAATGAAATGGACTGAAGAAAATCCTCTTAGAAAACGTTGAATTTTAGCTGAAAAATAGTATTGCCACAGGTTTGGCACTACGGTTTGAGAATTCTAAAATCTCTTTCATCTCTTTCTCGCACTACATTTTCTTAAAGGACAGCAATACTTTTAATTTTGTCTTTACTAAACAGAATCGACCTTGTACCTAGTATTTTGCAATCACTTTTTTTTGGTAATTTTAATAATGCGTGAATTTTTAGAAAAAAGAAAATACATTTTTAATGAAGCACTTTTTGAAGCGAATTTTTCACGTAATTTTATAAAATGTCATTTACAGATGTATTTACGTTCAAACAATATATTATTATGCCATAAAAAGAAAAGTATTACAATCACTGTTTGTGCCTTTTTCATAGTGCCTTGAATATAATGCACAAAGTTTATGTTTTGTGGGGAAAAAAAACCTATTTGATACGACTGAGTGGCGGTTTTTAACAAAAATATTCCAACAATGGATCCATCCAAAGGTTGTCTGTAAAAAATCGCTTTTAGCGATAAGACCGCTTGTTACACCCTGTTCATTATTTAGGGCCTACCTCCGCATAAGTGGCGCCCTCATTGAATAAAATATTGTATCTTAGCATAGAAAATAAAGATTAAAGAATCCTATGTTGCGTTTGTTACAAAGAGGATAAGGTATTTTTACGTTGTTAAAAGAAGTAAGCAAAAGTACCAAAAACGGCCGTTTATGACAATTTTGTTTACTACTTTGGATACGAAACATTTTGAGTCCTGTTTTAACCACGTAAAAATACCTTATCCTCTTTGTAACAAACTCAATATAGGATTCTTTAATCTTTATTTTCTACGATTTTTTATTCAATGAGGGCGCCACTTGGCGGATATATACGCCATTGTAATTTGTTATAGTGTAACAAATAAAGATTATCTATCTATCCTGCCTTTCCCCAGCTAAATTGGGGTCGGCTTGGGTGGACATCCCACCCATACGCTCAAAACGTTTTGGCAACTGCCCCCCTAGCCAAATAACTTTTCTATTATCGTTTACGCTAACGCTTTATAAAAAAATGTATGGCAATCCCCGCGATAAGACACATCAATTCTCTACCCAGGTAATATCATACATTTTGTACTAAGCGTTAACGTAAACGGTAATAGAAAAGTTATTTGGCAAAGGTGGGCTGATTCACTGAGTGTACGCCGTACAGCTAAGTAGTGGATTTCCCTGCCGGAGTCTGTTTCTCCTGATAGCTACAACCTGGGGTCTTGAGGTCCAGAGTGAATAGGTTAATTCTAGGCAAGCGTGCTCCATCGTCGACCACATCATCGCTTACCATCAGGTGAGGCCACACGCGAGCCTTTTTTTTTTTTGTGGGGTGGGAAATCATCCAATGACAACTCTAGGGTGGAGCGGGAGGGCGTGTCAGACTCTTATTGACTAAAACCCACCTCTGTTCCTTCCCTGCCCTGAGTGCCCAGGGGCGAGGTAACTCTGAGGCCCGAGAGTCGACGGCGCTTAGTGTTGTTTTCAGCATTCATGACGGGATAAATGAGGATGAGGATAAATTCGAAACAGTGGTCACACGCGAGTCTCTATAAAGTAAAAAAAGCTTTGAATTTCTATATTTTTGTACTTATATTATACCCACTCAGTCGTCACTTAACTGACTACGCTTTGTAATGTACTGACTAATGTAGATTTTAGTATAGATGACTAAGCTCCGTCCAATGCGCATTTTTTTTACTTTATTACTGTACCTACATGTTGTGTGGAATAAACTTTAATTAAGAATATTATGATTTTTATTTAACAACTCTACAGGGTTTAACGGAAAGGTTTGGTCATATTTTAAGAACTGCGTCTGGCCATGACATGGTTATGAACAACTTTCTTAAATTTAAAAGAAAAATAATGGACGTTCAGTACAAAATTATCATCATCTGATTAAAATTTGTTCAATCAAAAGTTTTTCATTTCGATGGGCACAGTCGGTTCCTTAAATATACAGGGTGTAACGGAAAGGTGTGGTCATATTTTAAGAATTGTATCTGCCCATCGATATGAACAACTTTCATGAAGAAAATCCGAGGAAAATCTAAGAATTTTTTTTTAAGTCCCATACTAATATTGATCAGCTGATGATGACTTTGTATGGAAAGTGAAATTTTTTTTTTGAGAATTTTCTAGTTTTTCTTAGAGAAACTTGTTCATTTTCATGGGCAGAACCGGCTCTTAAAATATGACCACACCGTTCCGTTACAACCTGTATAAGGTGTTAAAAAATTAACCCTCAAAACTTTAAGGAGTGCTTTGGACCATCGAACTAAACAGAAATCAGCTGTTCCGTACATTTTGACGAGTTTTGCGAACATAAATGTAGGCAACAGCGGATTTTTTTTTTACGATTTCAAAGTTGGTCCTATAGTAAAAGTTATTCAGTTCGATAGTCGAAAACACTCCTTAAAGTTTCGAGGGTTAATTTTTTAACACCTTATGTACTCAAAACTGCTATTTAACAACCCACAATTTGATATCACGTGTCTCCAAATTAGGCCCAGTTCTGCCAAAAGGAACCAACCCACAATCACATGTTACATAGTGGTGTTGATTCTGTTGTGCACAAACTAAACTTAATTTAGGCTATTGCTATCTTTTTCTCTCTAATAAAACCAGAAAGAGACTGACGTAAATTAGAGCTGTCAAATTTAGTTTGAACTAATATTGCCATACAAATTAAGGGTACACGTAAAAACATGTCTAAAAACACGGCGAAGCGCAAGGCGTAAACTAGTTTGACATCTCTAACTTAGTGCATAGCTATAGCCGTCCTTTTCTCGCACTGCCTTTTAGTAAAATATAGCAATTCTCTAATTTTAGTTTAGTTATTGAACAAGAGAATCCGCACCATTGTCTCTAAATTGAGCTCTTTACTATCCACAGAGTACTTACTGTGTAGTACCGGTGAAAGTAAAGATACACTAGAAATTAATTACAAATTAGAGTCTTGTAAGTTTAAAGGTTGTTTTACACCGGCGAGGCGAGGCGTGTATGGGACGTGCGAGAATTGGAATCACGCTTACCCCTTTCCTTCTTTTTAGGGTTCTGTACCCAAAGCGTAAAACCCGGGGACGGACGGAGTCTTAGTAATAGGGTCCCCTATTACTAAGACTCCGCTGTCCGTCTGTCTGTCACCAGGCTGTATCTCATCAAATCTCATGAACCGTGATAGTTACAGTTGAAACCTTCACAGATTATGTATTATTTCTGTTGCCGCAGCGCTATAGGGAGCGTGCAGGAACTATAGAGGGCGCCACATAAATGTCAATGTCAAGTATTTTCTACTTAGTAGAAGTTGCGGATTTCACCGAATAGATGGCAGTCTACGTTACGCGTTCTGCTTGTGTGCATGATGCGTGTGTGTATACATATTATGACACGGAAATGTCAATGACAAGTTTTTATTGAGTAAAAGTTTCGAATTTATTCCACTAGATGGCACAGACTACGCCGTGCACGTTCCCTATAATAACAAATACTATGTAATATATGGTCGAAACAGTAGAGAAATCGGTCGAAGGTTCTTCTCTTTTTGGTGGTGTAGTCATTTTTTACTTGCGCGACGCGTGGTTTGCGATAATCGTAGCGCGTTATCTGTATGCGTCGAATTTCGAGCGTCGGACGTCGAGCGTCGGGTGTCGAGCGTCGGAGGTCACCACTGTAATATATGTGTGTTTCGTGTAAGGTTTAGTGTACGGGATAACACAAGTGAAACGCTCGAGAGTCAGTTACCAACTGTATTCGCAGTTCTACATTGCGCTTATGCAGCTATGTGTCCCCACAACTATACCTACTAAAAACAGAACAAAATAAATATTTAAGGGGGCTCCCATACAACAGACATGATTTTTTTTGCCGTTTTTATATATTTTAGGTCTTTTTTTTATGTCTCGCGATGGCCATCGCTACCTCGCGCCGCCCGGCCTGCCGTGTCTCGCGCGCCTACTACGTTTTGTGGAGAGCGAGCTAGTATTGTGCAATCAACGTTCGGCGGTTTGTCTTGTGCCATGTTTCGTCATTACTTATTAAATTTGTTAATAGGGAAGAAGAAAACATGTACTTAAGTAGTACTGGGAGCTGGAGAGTATAGTATGCAGCGATGTCTAGCGATGGTCGGATCGAGCAGGCGCGTGCCAGCGCGAGACAGCTAATAGCGCTTGACGGAGAGAGACCGAGCGGGTCCTCGATGGCCGGTGCGAGATTTATGCGTTTTACAAAGTAAGTAAATACTCTATTCTTATTCAATATTGTGCTAACAAATATTTCAATTCTCAGCTTGCACATCCTCACGCAACAAGACATTTTACACCAAAGATAGGCAGAGCGTGGATAGAAATTTTGCCATACATACTCTCACATAATTTCTTGAACCTCTTGTCATCAAAATCAAAAGTCATTTATTTAAACTAGGCTTATTTTTTTTTCGGTGTGGTGGAAAATCATCCCAATGACTTCTCCCGCTCTGGGTGAAGCGGGAGGGAGTCACAGACTCTTACTGACTAAAACCCACCCCTGTTCCTTCCCTGCCTGAGTGCCCAGGGGTGCGGTAACTCATGTTGAGAATTTATCCGCTACCCAGGCTGAGTCAGCAGTTTTTGAACGTCAAAGTTCTACAACAGACCTCTAAAACGCTAACGCACCAAATGCGCGCGTCACGATTAGGATTCAAAATAAAACTAAAGAATAATGAAATATAATATGATTTTATTACAACATTTTACATAAATTCACATTCAGAAATATAGATCTTTTTACAATAAGGACACGATTCATCGCCTGAGTAATTTTTCAATCCCATGTGATCGATTTATAGAACAATTCAACATTATTTAATAGGCTAATCTCCCAGAGCCGCCAGGCATGACTTATTTTAAGACTAACACATGTGTGGCATTGCATAGTGCGTACGCATACCTGCTAGCTTGAGCTGACGGCATATTTACCGGTAAAAAAAAAACTCCAAAGTTACATAAGAATCGAAAAATCATGACCGTAGGAAGGAACGGAGCGAGGAGTTTGCCCAGCAGAGGGACAGCGGGCTAGTAATAAAAAATAATAATCAATATCTAGGTAGTCATAGTCGTCTCGCTAGGTCATATAATTTGACTCTGTAGATCTATGATCATTATTGACTGAGCTAACATCGATCACATGATTTTTCCAAATAACAAGAGGTGTTTACAATAGAGATACATACAACATACATACTTGGGAAACAATTATGTATATTTTGAACTAAACAGTATATTTTCTTTTGGTATTTCAACATTCAAACAGTTTTAGAATAGTATCTATTCAACAGAGAAATAACATAATATCACGCTGTATTCTCCGAAGGGGCACGCCGAGGTGAATAGTTGACACTTTCGCTGCCTAATTCAAATAACATATTTTTACTCGTATGCCTTAAATTGTTTGGCAAATAACAACCCGACATTCGAGTTCAGAGTCACGGGAACCCTATGCCCAAGCACCTGGATCAGAGTTCACTTTATGACACGCTAGCCGAGCTCAGAGCTTTCCAAAACAATTAAAACATGTAGCTAACATGAATTTTTGAAGTTATACTTCTTTAGGCGCGTTATGAAAAAATGATGAGAGTGAAATTTTAAGATGCGCACGCATCACTGTCACACAGACTTCACAGGTTGAAGTTAGCTAGAACCGACACCCTGAAGTTAGTTATGGTCTGTGGTTCATGAAGAATGATTGTTTTCCTTTTGTAAACTTTGTGACAGTTTGGTTTTTTATCTTGTTACGCCAAAGAAGTATAACTTCTTACGTGCGTACATAAGTACACACACTTTTTTATTCTAATACTTTTTAATCAGATATAATTAACTGCTTTGCATATTTACTTATTTAAATTTTACTTTGATTTGGACTCGGCAAGTCGGGGGCATGAACACAAGGCTACAAGCTACGTATAATGACGACTCGCGACTCGGAGGCGGGTTGTGAACACACAAACAAATTATTGTACGAGTCATATGCTGTGGGTCCTTGGCCCCGAAAGTGTTAACCCACATTTTCAGCGTGTCTTCTTCCACACATCTCTATAAGCCATATCCTTCCCTACTTTCTAGTCATTCCATAATTCCCCAAGTCGTTAATATGACACATTAAGCTCTAAAAAGAGACTGTCTCACACGTGAGTGACAGAGACCACGCTTTAGCTTTTTCTTTAAACTCATGTGTCATTGTAACAGTTAGAGGGCGTCCATTAATTATATGAGGTTATTCTGGCGATTTTTGAATCCCTCTCCCCTCTAGTGAGATGTCGTGAGATTTGGCTCGGCCCCCTAATCTCACGTGAGATTGTTAAACATGCATATTTTTTGTGTCATATGGTTACATCTATGGTTCACTGCGTTGGATTTAAAAAAAAAAATGTTTAGTTATTATTATTTAGGACTAGTTAAGTTTTACTCTATTACTTGCCGAGACCTCCCTCTCCCCTACATGAGATAGGGTGAGATTCGGCTCGATCCCCTCCCCCCCTAAACGCCTCACATAATTAATGAACGCCCCTTTACCAACTTAACCTTAATTTGACTTAAGGTACGCCCTCTTATAAATGTATAAATGCTAAACATTTGGAATTGGCGACATAAAGTTATATAAATACTACGTAGCAAAATGTATGAAAAGTCTAAAATATTAGTAACTTTGAACGAAAAGTTTGAAATTAAAACCCCTGTATATAATTTTTATTTATACTTTAACCTGTATTTATATGTTTCTAGACTACTCTAGCGTAAATTAGCAATAAATATGTTATGTACAGGATGTAACGGACAGGTGTGGTCATATTTAAAATTATGACTAAATCAGTATCTTTTTTTTATCATCATCAGCCTTAATGTCCCCACTGCTGGGGCACAGGCCTCCTCTCTGTGAGAGTGTGGGCTGTAATCCACCACGCGGGCCCAATGCTGGTTGGTGGACGTCACATGTCTTCGAATTTTTGGTTCTAGGACATGCCGGTTTCCTCACGATGTTTTTCTTCACCGTTTTGAGAGCAGTGTTGATGAAATAATTTACACAAAGTAAAGCGCGTGTCTGCGTTTGAACTCACGACCTACAACTTGTAAGTAGCAGCCAATACCACTGGGCCACCACTATGTCAATTAAATACATTTGTACCTGCTGTACCTGCCCACGGAAATGAACTACTTTCTTCAAGGCAGCTGGCACTCATCGACAATTCCCAAAAAAATATTGCACCTTCCATACTAATTTTGATCTGTTGATAACTGTACAGAAAGTACAATTTTATTTTGGAAATTGTCTATGACTTCTTTAGAGAAACTTGTTCACATTCCAAATTTTAAAATATGACCATACCTTTCCGTTATACCCAGTATAAACTGAAATACAAATTTCACTGTTTATATTGGTGTTTATGCTGTTTACAAAATAATTCTCTAACAACTTCATATTACTTAAAATTCTGAAAATATGTACAAAATAAAACAAAATAGAACCTTAAAAATACTGGTTTAAATGGGGTCACGGATGACCCCAACAAAAATCATAAATTAATGATCTAATATATTTTTACATAGCTCTGTAATATGTATATTTTATAACAAGATTATACTATTTCAATGTTCATTATTATATCACTGGGGTATAATAATGCCCCATACCTGTAGTACTCTAGACAACGATACTTCGAAAATCCTACAATATTATTACAAAAACTACTTTGTGTGGGGTACCAAAAAGACAGTACCCCAAAGTGTACTACAGACCCACTTTGAATAATTAAGTTTATAACAATCTCTCATTTGTTCCAAACTTGTTAATCGATTTTAAAATTACTCTTCTCTACATAGTGTAAAACAAACGTCGCTTTCCGCGTCTGTCTATTTCTCCGCTAACTCTTTAACCTCTTTAATACATTTTCACTAGTATTAAAGAGCGATAAATGAGGAGGGTTTTTGTATATAATTTGCACCCGTGTGGAGTCGGGGCGGGTCAATTATAACAGAGTATGTAGTTTTAAAATTTTGTTTTCATTCGGAACATGTAAAAACTTTATGGGTTGGTACACTTTGGCATAAAATAATCTCTGGTATGGAAGAATATAAATATGTTTTTTATTTTTAATACATGCTTTGAAAATTAATATCAAGGTATTTTTCAAGCAGAGATTCAAATGACAGCCTAATTAAAAATAACGTTAATTTTAGATAAAAATATAAAAAAATTAAATATGGATAAGTAGAATTGAATCCCGCAAATTTTTAAAATCTTTTTTCTTGACAACATTTTTCTCCAGGCACTTTTGAATAGTTGAGGAGTTGGTCGATCCCCAGTTTTCTCCATAGCTTTCTACGGAGAAGAACGGGCAAGAAACTCCAAGGACACTCTTAAATTAAAAAATGCAGTTAAAAATATTGGTTACATAATTCAAGTAATATCCCTAGTGGTTCTAACAAAAGAATTTGCTTAAAGAAATAACAACAAAAATGATGCCGTATTCTTATGAGAATAATACATACAGTCCAAAAACCTAAAAAAACAAGATCAACTTTTATACTACTCTTTTCGTTCATAGATGGCGCTTGCGATGTGGGAAAAACTAGGCTGATTTAATTTTTTTTGCTAATTTTGTAATTGAGTATGTGAGTTTACATGTTTGTGAATGCACCCACGATACAGGAGTAATTCCTAGTGTGGGGCAACGTTTAAAAAAAAAAAATTACAAAATATTACATTGCCCAGAGGGTTTTTTTTTTTTGGGGGTGGGAAATCATCCTATGACTTCTTCCGCTCTAGGGTGGAGCGGAAGGGCGTGTCAGACTCTTACTGACTAAAACCCACCCCTGTTCCTCCCTGCCTCGAGTGCCCGGGGGCGAGGTAACTCTTTCGAATTTATCCTCCACCCCCGGGCATTGCCCGGAGGGTTAGGTCACCGATCGATAGCCAAGGATGATCAAGGGTCGTAAGTGGAAATGGATTGGCCACAACGCTCCGGAGGGATTCCGAGCACATTCCTAAACAGGCCATGGATTGGAATCCTCAAGAGAAAACGAAGCGTGGCCATCCTCGTCAAACCTGGCGACGCACCGCTGCTTGTTAGAAACGATGAGCATCGAATGACGTGGAGCGAGGTGAAGCATGAAGCTCAAGACCGTTCGCGTTGGAGGACTACCGTGGACGCCCTCTGTCCCAGCTAGGGGACATAGGAGCTTAAGTCTTAAGAGGTGTGCGGAACAGGGTGTAAAGTCCCGCAAACCTCCAATGAAAAGGTAGGATCCTGCGACCAGGCGGGTGTTTTGTCTGGTCCGGGTAACTGTCCGGTAGTTAATTTTGGACTATTGTATATGTTCAAATCGCGCGGAGAGCTCTGCTTGCGCAATGCAGAATTTGTGGGTTTAGTTCGTATGTGGCGTCATAGATGTCGCTACAAGTCAAGTAAGTCAGGGAGTTAGGCAGAGCTGTACCAACATTTCCCCAGTCATATTTAAGTCCCATCTAATAGGAAGCGAGCTTCATGCCATCAAATAGGCACAAATGCAGATTCTGCTACTGAGAAATTCTAGATAGATTTCTTGAGACCTAGTTATTCAGATTAATTATTTAACAGCCAACATTATGACATTGATTAAAATAACTGGCGCCATCAGTACATGGTGGTGATCCCACCCGCACGCACAAAACGTTTTGGGAACACATTCATTGTGCGTACAGCTAAGGAGTGGAATTCCCTGTCAGAGTCTGTGTTTCCTGATAGCTACAACCTGAGGGTCTTTAAGTCAAGAGTGAATACGTTACTTCTAAGTGAGCGTGCTCCATCATCAACCAATATCTATAAAAAAGCAACGACCCAATTTCAAAATCTTCCCAACAGATGGCGTTGTCCTAAACATCGCAAGCGCATTCTACCAACCTTCACAAACTTATAATTTAAAACGCAGTGCTACCAACTTAACTATCAAGTCCAAGGCGCTTGCGCTTGATCCTCGCATAGGGTCCGATTTCTGGGTCCATTACAAAATCGTATAGAACCTTGGTCCAACTGTCGTGATGCGGGAGATTGTCGTAGAATTCTGGAGCGATGCGGCGTACCTGTTAAATGAAATATAGTCCGTTAAATATTGGGTTCTGGAGGTCAGATAGTCAATAGGGTGTGTTTATTTTTGTACAATATTTCCTAAGAAACAGCAAATAACACTCAAAATATTTTCTTTGCTGAAAACAGCATTTGGTTATTAAATGAAGCAGCACTACGGAATATGCATGAAAAAAATATTCGTTATCTAACCAGTTTATCGATGAATATATTAAAATAGTGTACGAACAGTGAAAGCAGAATCAAAATTGTTCGAAAATTAAACGAGATATAACAATTTTGAACAAATATATCTGTCCCTCTCTCGAAAACGCTGTTTTCTATGGCAGTTGCTTGCGTGTCATGTCCTTTGACGTCAAAGAACACGTCGGACTTCTCTTTCTAATTATCAACTTTAAAGCTTTATATCTTCGTCGCTGATGATGATATTTTGAAAATTCTTTCATATTTGTTCACTACACTGTTCCCTCTCTCTCACTCCTTCGATCAGTCCAGCATCCTGGCCGTGATAGCTTACCTCAGGTAGTTTACTGCCAGGTACTGCCGGGAAATCGTGGTGCTCGTTGTGGTAGCCCACGTTGAACGTGATCCAGTTCAGAGGTCCGTAGTACGAGTAGGTCTCGTAGCCTTTCTTGAACATATAGTGTTCGGCTATGAAGTGGCCTGGAGTGGACAAAAAAAACGTCGATGGATCATAAAAACATTCAACATTGATAAACAAAAATAAGTTTTATTTTTCTTAGCGTGTCGATGGAAAGTTTTTAGGGTTCCGCATCCGAAGGGTCCAAAAGGAGCCCTATTGCTGTCACTCATGTGTCCGTCTGTCTGTCGTCTGTCACACAGGTTTTACAGCCAAAAGGTTGGAGCTACAGTCTTAAAATTTTCACAGTATAAGCATCTTGTTGACCCAAAGCTATACAAATTGTCAAAACATTTGGTACGGAACCCTAAATGTGCGAAGTCCGACACGTACTTGGCCGGTTATTTTAGAAATTAAGCAAGAATTTATAAAACTTTCTCTTTGCATCTCTCAACTGAAATGAATGAAACAGCATTTAATTATTGTTAAATGCTTAGACTATGAAAGGTTATAGACTGTCAAAAGCAAGCAATCTGAAGTACCAGAATGAGAAGCCGGCTTGTATCTGTACACGCGAAATAAGCTCACACAGACAAAATGAGAAGCCGAAACGTCATCGTTATGTTCGTCGAGGTCACTCACACATGTTAACAATCCTGCTTCATTTAATGCCCAATGATGTTGCGTCTATAACCTTTCATAGTCTAAGGTTAAATGTAACTAACCTGCAACTGGATGCACTCCCATCGCCATAACAGCTCCATAGATCAGGTAACCAAGCGCTTTCCATCCTGAAATACACGAAAACAAATTTGTAATATAAGCTGATAAGGACAATACTGCATTCAATTCAACTTTATCAACGTAATAAAAACTTATATGACTCTATTACTCGATTCATTTTTGTAACAAAACACTGCCAACATTTATTGGTAAGTACCCTTTTTTTAGGGTTCCAACGGCTGTCACTGATGTGTCCATCTGTCTGTCTGTCATCTGTCACAAACACTGTTCTGAAGGATGTTTTAGCTTTAGCCCATTGACCTATGAACATGCAATTTGGTGATAATGTTTATTATTACGTATACTTTATTAACAAATACCAATATATATTGATAAATCAGATTTTTTCTTTGATAATTCCCTCATTTGGTACGGAACCCTAAATATGCGAAGTCCGACACGCACTTGGCGGGTTTTATATAGTATTTTCGGAGCAAACTTGGCCAGAAATCACTAAAGACAAAGAGGTTTGGAGGGAGAAGGGGGAGGCCTCTGCCCAGCAGTGGGATACCTTATACGCTAGCAATATACTACAAAATGCTTTTACTCGGTCACAGAATATATAGAATAAAAATGTATTGTAAGTTTGTATGTAATTAATAAATTAATAATGCGTGCGCGAGTCCTATTACTGCGTGGACGTTCGACGCGTTACGTGAGCTCAGCACAGAACACGCAAGCTAGCCACTCAAGGTCATTGGCAGTGAATAGCGACTTAAATAAAAGCATGTAAAAAAAACACTCACCCCATAGCTTAATAATAACAGCATCAAAGAAAAGCTGTATCACCAAGTTGATCAGTTCCATCGGCGTGGGCGGCTTGGGCCTGACCACCAGCGGCCGGAAGCTGTAGAAGAATGGCTGGAGGACCACCCAGAGGAACTTGCCGCCGGTCGTGCAGAACAGCTTCGCTTCTATGAGTGTTGGTAAGTCTGTGTCTATAACTTCGTCGCCTTGGTACTGGAAACGAGATAAATTATGGATTAATAAATGTAATCACAACCAAGGTTACCAAATAACCCGAAGAATCCTCAATTGGCAGTGGGCAGGGCACACAAAACAGATGGTCGTTGGGGCCGGGTGGCAACCGCGTATAAGAAGGTGCAACGTTGGAAGGCCTCCCAACAAGGTGGACCGATGATGCTGGTCCTGCTCCACAACCACGTGGATCCACTAGTTAGTTCTTTTGGAAGAGATGCTCACCCATCTATTTTTCTAGAGTTGGTTTTATTTTTGGAGTTAATGATTATTATTCCTTTTTTAAGCAACTAAAAAAAGGAGGAGGTTATCAATTCGGATGTTTGTATTTTTTTATTATGTATGTTCGGGCATAACTCCGTCATATACAATCGCAATTGATTTACAAAATTATTTTTTATTCGAAAGGGCTTTATTCCGAAATGGTCCCATTTAAATTTCATATAGATCTGATGATGAGTGTCGGAGAAATACAACGGAACTCTTCAAAAAATGACAGCAAATCAACTGCGATTGCTGCGATCGTAGTCAATGTAGTGTTAACACAATTTAATGGGGAACAACTCAAAAGTCAAAAATAAAGTACTAAACAACAGACTGCCGAAATTAAAGTTATTTTGCACTTTTTTTGGAAGTCGGTTCTATTTTTTGTAAAAAAGTTTTGTATAATTTCGAAGCATTTTCAATTTTTTTTTAATGTGAGTACCACTTTTTTTTTGTGGGTTTGGGAAATCGTCCAATGAACTTCCCCCGCTTTAAGTGGAGCGGGAGGGCGTGTCAGACTTTTACTAACTAAAACCCACCCCTGTTCCTGCCCTGACCTGAGTGCCCAGGGGAGCGGTAACTCTGTTTCGAATTTATCCACAACCCCTGGGCAGGCATCAGCCATGACGGCCCCCGTCATGTTTTGCTGACAACTCTTTGAGGCGCGCGTGGAACACTACGCGCCGTCGACTCTCGGGCCTGGTGCTGATCGGGCGGCGCTGATGATGATGATGATGAAACCTTATAAAAGATGGATGATTAATTCTACTTACCCTATGATGTTCTAAATGATATTTCTTAAAGCTGATAGACACAGGCAGCCCTATGGGCAAATTCGCGAAGAAGCCAAACAGTCTATTGGCGAGCGGCCGGTTGTGTCCGAAGGCTAGGTTGTGCGCGATCTCGTGAATTGCTGAAACAAAGAGAAAGTTTCATTATAACGTTGGGTAATTAGAAATGAGTACGTAACGAATGTATAGTAAGGAAAACAACATGTAGAACAAAAATAATTATTATTGAAAAAAACTTTTTTACAAAAAATGGAACCGACTTCCAAAAAAAGTGCAAATAACTTTAATTTCGGAAGTCGGTGTTTCTGGTTTTGTGTCTTCGTTTTTTGACACCGACTTCCGAAATTAAAGTTATTTGCACTTTTTGGAAGTCGGTTCCATTTTTTGTAAAAAAGTTTTTATTTTTCGCTTTTAGTTGTTGTACCCCAGAAGTAAAACTAAATATTAGTTAAGTTATGCCCGAATGGATAACCCCAATAACATGGAATTTGACCATTTGGAGACAACCAAAATGTCATCTGTGTATACAATTTTTTTTGTTTATGTTGATTTTTCCAAAAATTTATATGGGACCACCTGGGAAGTATACCCTTTCAAACAAAAAAAAAAAACAAAATCAAAATCGGTCCAGCCATCTTCGAGTAATCGGGGAACATACATAAAAAAAAATAAAAACAAAAAAAAGGTTCCGACGAATTGAGAACCTCCTCCTTTTTTAAGGTCGGTTAAAAAAATAATTAGCATATCTTTGGGAGACCGCTCGTATTTTTTGATTTAGAATGACGTCACATAGCTAAGCATGCATTGTCATCAGTCCTTGACAAGTGTGCGAAGTTTCAATTTCGTTTTGAAGTAGGTGAAAATCACGTTCAAAGATTTCCAACCTAATAAAAACGTGTTAATAAAAGGCGCCCTCTTGGGAATAAAGCCATCCTTGTGGTCACTTGGGAATAAAGCCATCCTTGTGGTCACTTGGGCATAAAGCCATCCTTGTGGTCAATTGTAAGAGGACTAGGGCCTCTTACAATATCAATACGGAACCTCCTCTATACAACGACTTACGGACTCCTAGCCTCGCTGAGCTACTGCCGTACTGCGACTTCACGATTGACCAAGTAAATAGTAACACAGGCGCTATTAGCTGCTAACGACCTTGAGTGGTTAGCTTGCGTGTTCTGCGCTGAGCTCACGTAATGCGTCGTCCCAGTAATAGGATTCGCCCATCAAGGAGCGCTGTCCGAAATTAGACGCATTATTAATTTATAACACATAAAACAACAAGTATTAAACTAAAACACTGAGACTAAATTATAAATAATTAAATGATCTTTAAAATGGTGAAGGTTTCATAAAAAAACGCTTAATAGTTTTTGCGTGATTCTCAATTTTTTTTTCCGCGTTGGACATAACTTTACAAATTAATTACACTATGTTATAAAAATATTATTTCAAATATTCTCAGATCAAATTATGACGGAAATTGTCTAGAGTAACATATATTTTTCTCAAAGAAATAAGACTAGTCGTTTAGAAGTGATGTTCAATAACTGCGCCTTAAGAATTTGTGGTGACAATTACGTCACCCCTTCAGACCAATCAGCGTTGTATTGCCTATTTGCCTACGGCCACCAAGTCACGTTTCCTCTTCTCTTACTGTTACTGTCCACAAAAAAATGAATAAATATCAAAATGCAAACGACTTTCGATCAATCAGTCTCAGATGTTATGCCATCTGACATCTGCATCAGACTTTTTTTACCTTTTCGTATTTATATTCCCTACACAATGGTGTGTATATACACCATATTTAGTGAGTTACTAACAATTAATTAACAGTTAGAAAAAATACTGTTATTTTTATTATTTAGTATATAATCCTTAAAGCCTAATGGAGTACATAAAGGGTTTAAATACAAATAAAAAACCGGTCAAGTTCGTAACGCATCCACCCGGGCCTGCGGACGGCGAGTAGTGGGTAACTCGCCGTCCGATCAGCACCAGGCCCGAGAGTCGACGGTGCGTAGTGTTCCACGCGCGCCTCAAAGAGTTGTCAGCAATAGGGCCGGGGCCCGTCATGGCCGATGCCTGCCCGGGGGTTGAGGATAAATTCGAAAGATTTACCTCGCCCCTGGGCATTCAGGGCAGGGAGGAACAGGGGTGGGTTTTAGTCAGTAAGAGTCTGACACATTTCCCAACCCTCCAAAAAAAAAAAAGTGCGTAACGGACTTCGCACATTTTGGGTTCCGTACCAAATGAGGTAATTATCAAAGAAAAATCTGATTCATATATTGGTATTTGTTAGTAAAATATACGTTAATAATAAACGTTATCACCGAATTTCAAGGTCACTGGAAGTTCAAAAATTTTTCAGAACAATTTTTTTTATTTATTATTGTTGATAGGCACGCGTTTGACCACTATATCACCTGATGGTAAGCGACAATTAATTTGTGATAGTAATTTTGGCGATGGGCAGAGAGACGGACACGTAAGTGACAGCAATAGGGCTCCGTTTGGACCCTTCGGGTACGGAACCCTAAAAAAACAAGTAGGTGTTCCAAAGAAATAGACAAAGGTCAAGGACATACACTCGAAAAACATTACCCTTTTTCTATAGGAGTCGGGTAATGAGCTCTTATTATCTAGCCCAGATGTTTAATGTGACATTGCAATTTTTTTGCTAGTACTCGAATGTGTGAGCCATATTTTTGGGCACTGTACCTACTCGTACTTGCAAAATTTTCCACTTCGAGACATCTTGCTAAATTAGTACATTTTCGTCTACCGTAATAGTAGCACTCAAGGTCAAAACGTTGTTCATTAGTAAGACGACATAATAATTTTATCTCTTAAGAGGTTTATTGTTTTAAGCATGTAAAGGATAAACTAATATGCAAAGATTTTATATAGATAGGCGACATAGTCTGCAAAAAAAAACGCATTCCTCATATTTCATGTTTTTAAAAAAAGTTGAAATTGCCATTTATTTGAATTACTAGCGACCCGCCCCAGCTTCGCTCGGGTACAAATTATACATATAAACCTTCCTCTTCAATCACTCTATCTATTAAAAAAAACCGCATCAAAATCCGTTGCGTAGTTTTAAAGATTTAAGCACACATAGGGATATAGGGTCAGAGAAAGCGACTTTGTTTTATACTATGTAGTGATGATGTATGTGAAAATAAGGAAATTTCAAAATAAAACCCGGTCAAGTGGGTATCGGATTTCGCACATTTAAGGTTCCGTACCAAATATTGGTATTTGTTAGTAAAATATAAGTAATAATAAACATTCTCACCAAATTTCAAGTTTATATGTCAATGGGATGTTAAAAAATTCATTGGAACAAAATTTTGTGACAGACGACGGATAGACTGACTGACGGACATGTGAGTGACAGCAATAGGGATCCGTTTGGACCCTTCGGATACGGAAACCTAAAACTATATGTATACAGACTCGATGTTTTTAGTCATCTAACCTATTGGACTTTCTAAGCCTTTGCAAATGTACAAAGCTGACCGTCTTTTTTTTTTGGGTGGTGGGAGCGGGAGGGCGTGTCAGACTCTTCCTTACTAAAACCCACCCCTGTTCCTTCCCTGCCCTGAGTGCCCAGGAGCGCGGTAACTCTGTTTCGAATTTATCCACAACCCCTGGGCAGGCATCGGTCATGACGGGCCCCGTCATGTATTGCTGACAACTCTTTGAGGCACGCGTGGAACACTACGCGCCGTTCACTCTCCGAGCCTGGTGCTGATCGGACGGCGAGCTACCCACTACTCGCCGGCCCCGTCTGACATTTCAATTTCTCACAACCTTACCTAGACCAACCCCAAAAGGTTCAAAGTTCAAGGTATAACCGTGATAGCAACACATTTATGTCATGAAAATTCTACTAACGGTTAAACTACTCGACAATGACTCAGGCCTTGAGAACCGATGGATGGCTGTTACATAAATAATTCAGTTTCAAACCACATTTGTATAGAAAAGTGAGTATTTATGATACAAACTAGCTGCACCCCGCGGTTTTACCCTTGTAGACTGGGATACAAAGTGCCTAGCCTATGTAACGGAAAGGTGTGGTCATATTTTAAGAAATGCATCTGCCCATCGATATGAACAACATTTTTTTGGGAATTTTCTTAGTTTTCCTAGAGAAAGTTGTTCATTTCCATGGGCAGAACCGGTTCTTAAAATACGACCACACCTTTCCGTTACACCCTGTATAATTCCTAATCAAAAAAAAAAAAGTTATACGCTCTATACAGGGCGTAACGGAAAGGTGTGGTCATATTTTAAGAGCCGGTTCTGCCCATGGAAATGAACAACTTTCTCAAAGAAAAAATAGAAAAATACCAAAAAAAAAATTGGACTTTCCATACAAAGTTATCATCAGCTGATCAATATTTGTATGGGAGGTAAAATTTTTTTTTTTAGAATTTCCTCGGATTTTCTTGAAGAAAGTTGTTCATATCGATCGGCAGATGCAGTTCCTAAAATATGACCACACATTTCCGTTACATCCTGTATAGAGGGTATATCTCTATCTACATACAAAATTTCATCCAAATGGGTCCAGCCGTTCGAGCGTGAAAAAGTAACAAACACTCACAAACTTTTAATATATTTGTTTACAAATTCCCAGATTTGTTCTACAATAGTTTTAAGTCTACTACTAAATCCTACGATTTTTATTTTGCGAAATACCAGTGTGGTCCCTCAGTTCACACGCACATTAAATATTGAGTACAAATCATTCGGCAAAATTAAAGCATACAAGCTTAGTTTTAAAATGTCACAAAATTAAAATCGTTGTCTTTCAAGTAACTTACAAAATACATTCACAAGATGCCCTAAATTCGCTAGTTTGCGCCAACACTACTTATTTTTACCCGCAGGTATAAAATTATTGGCTTTTTTAGATTTTTAAGCAGTTGTTGTTGTTTTTTAAAGTGAAAAAGATAACATCTCTACTGGAAACATACGATTTAATGGATTAAAATATGTATTACTAACAGAATCCGCTCAAGTTATTTCCTTGCTCGAAGCAGGACAAAATCAAAGTGAAGTTGCCCGACAGCTAAAGAGCCGCAACTCTGTTCAACGTGTATATACCAGAGGTTCCAGGAGACCGGTGGTTACATTCGGCGACCAGGATCATGCCGGCGACGCACAACATCAGAGCGAACGTGATGACCGCTTTCTTGTGACAAGATCTTTGAGAAATCGGCAGGTGAACGCGGTTGAACTGTGACAAGACAACAGCTTCAAGAAGTTCCTGCCAGGGTCGCGGGTCTGTTTGAAAGTCAGCACGGCCCTGGCACAGGCAACTGATGGAAAACGGGTGGGTTTTAGTCAGTAAGAGTCTGACACGAACTTCCGCTCAAGTAATTTGATGATTTCCCACACAAAAAAAAAACTTGAAGAATTTCGCAATGTCGGTGAACAGTTAGAAGAAGATTGGCTAAAGCAGGACTGACTGCACAGCGCCCAGCATATGGTCCAAAATTGACCACAGCTCAAAGACAAGCCCGGTTACAATTTGCCAGGGAACATTTAAATTGAACGTATGAACACAGTAGCGGGCTGTTGTCATCTGATGAGTGCAGAATGACTACATGGTCATGATGGACGCTCTAGGGTCTACAGAAGACCATCAGAGCGATTTGCGCAATGCTACTTAAGCGAACATGTTACTTATGGAGGTGGATCGTATGTTTTGGGTAGGCATAATGTCGAACTACAACCGACATTGTATTCGTCACTGGGGCGAACATCGGTCCGAGATCGAGGGTTTTTTTTTTTTGGGGGGGTGGGAAATCATCTCATGACTTCTGCCGCTCTAGGGTGGAGCGGAAGGGCGTGTCAGACTTTTACTGACTAAAACCCACCCCTGTTCCTCCCTGCCTCGAGTGCCCAGGGGCGAGGTAACTCTTTCGAATTTATCCTCCACCTCCGGGCAGGCATCGGCCGTGGCAGGCCCCGTCCTTTTGCTGACAACTCTTTGAGGCGCGCGTGGAACACTACGCGCCGTCGACTCTCGGGCCTGGTGCTGATCGGACGGCGAGTTACCCACTACTCGCCGTCCGCAGGCCCGGGTAGATCGAGAGTGTCGACGGCTGCACGATACGTCGAAGAAGCTTGCGTGGCTTAGGGGAGAAGATTTTCTCTTTATGCACGACAACGCCAGACGCATGTCGCTAGAACAATTCGCGACTACATGGAAGACGTTGGAATCATCGCGATGGAGAGGCCAGATGAGCTTAAAATAAGAGTTTGGGCATATATTACAAGAAGCTCTGCTCCGACGCAGCTTCAAACGCTTCAACTTGCTATTAAAGAGGAGTGGAACGCTATACCTCAAGATTTCATGGTAAAATTTAATACGGTCCATGAAAAACTGATTAAGAGCTGTAATTAAGGCTAGGGGATGAATACTCCTTATTAATAAACAATTTGATCAATAATTTTAGGTTTGATTTTCATTCTCTCAAGCGCAATTAGTAATTTTATGTGTAACAGGGTTTGTACCCTTACACTGTCTATGATATTATTAGAAAGGTTACTGAACCTTCATTAAGTTTAAATGTTTTTTCAATATTTATTCATATGCTCGTGGCTAAAGTAATAACAACCGCACGGGTCGATCCATCAGGTTAAGCTACACTTGCCGGGGTTGATCCAAGGATGTGTTGGTTGGTGATTACTGGGGCATCTCAATCAAACTTTTAAGTGATATAATAGGCATCGTAGCGCCTTATGTTGCTGTAACTTTTAATAAATGCGTGGACTCAGGAACTTTTCCTGATCTCATGAAGTGTAGTAAAGTCATACCTCTATTTAAATCAGGCAATAAAAATGATATAGGCAACTTCAGGCCTATTTGCATCCTGCCTGCATTTAGCAAAATTTTTGAAAAGTTAATACTGAAGCAGTTGCTAACATATTTTAATGTAAATAGCCTCCTTCATAATGATCAATATGGCTTTACAAAAGGTCGATCGACTACAGATGCGGGTGTTGCTCTCCTAAAACACATATTCAACGCATGGGAGAACTCGCAAAATGCTATCGGAGTTTTCTGTGACCTCTCCAAAGCTTTTGATTGCGTACACCATGACACGCTTTTGCGTAAGCTGCGTCATTATGGTCTCCAAAACGAAGCTCTAAATGTAATTGATTCATATTTATGTAATAGGTTCCAATGTGTAGATATCAATGGTGTTAAGTCTTCCGGGCTACAAATTCATTTAGGTGCGCCTCAAGGCTCGATATTGGGACCATTCTTGTTTTTGGTGTATTTTAATGATTTACCATATTTTTAAAGGGTATCTGTGACGTAGTACTGTTTGCAGATGATACCTCTCTTATCTTTAAAGTAGATAGGAATAGAAATGATTTTGATAACGTAGATAGCGCTCTCTCAATGGTTACGGATTGGTTTACGACAAATAACTTAGTTCTTAATGCTAAGAAAACTAAATGTATAAAGTTTGCCTTACCTAATGTTATAAATCTAGGACCTAATGTCATCTTAAATAAAGAAGTGCTTGAAACTGTGGACTCGGCAGTTTTTTTGGGTATAACTGTTGATTCCAAACTTCAATGGGGTTCACATATATCAGGCCTATCAGGAAGGCTCAGCTCTGCCGCCTACGCCGTCAGAAAAGTTAGACAATATACTGACGTTGACACAGCACGGTTAGTCTATTTTAGTTATTTCCATAGTGTTATGTCTTATGGTATTCTTTTGTGGGGTAAAGCTGCGGACATACAAAATATATTTGTTTTACAAAAACGTGCTGTACGAGCAATATACAGGTTAGGGTCAAGAGTTTCTTTACGAGAAATTTTCAAAGAGATTGGAATTCTCACGGTGGCATCTCAATTCATTTTTGCAAACATATTATACATTAGACAAAATATACATTTATCCAAAAAGACCAGTGATATCCACAATTTTAACACCAGAAATAAGTATAAACTTCATGTTCCTGCCCACCGTGTTCGTAGGGTTCATGGTTCGTTTGAGGGTCTCGGTATCGAATTTTACAATAAGCTACCCCGTTCTTTTCTTGACTTGCCTTTTAATGCATTTAAAACTAAAGTTAAATCTAGTCTCTGGTCGAAGGCATACTATTCCATCAACGACTACTTAGAAGATAATAATAGTTGGTCGCTGTGTTGAACGCAAGACAATGTTACACTTGATGTTCTTTCTCCATATTTAGCTTATGGTTATGACAGATTATATGAGTTCATATAATAATTGTCTACCAATTTTAGTGTGATGGCCCTAGTTGGCTTGGACTTGTGGCTTCGAATCACAGCCCTTTGATAGTTTCTATCTTTGTTCTTGTAAGCAGGCACACCAGTTATGTATGGAGGCTTCTTTAATTTGGTTTAGTGTTTATGCTAGAGTTTGTTTTTAATGGCATGATTGAGTGTGCTAGCTGGCAAGTGGCGGATTATTTAATTTTATGATTATATTTTAGACGACATATATTTATTTTTCTGTTTTACATAATGTTAAGATTGTTGCATAAAATTATATAGATTCAAGTTCTTAAAACTTAACAGACAGATGTGTTGCTGGTGAGTTTGTTGGCCACTTCTTCTTCACAGCTAAAACACTAGGAAGTGGTGACGGGCGGGCGTTTTTTGGGGGACTGTCTTTATGTAGAACTTTGACGTTCAAAAAGTGCTGGTTCTCAGCCTAGTTTGAATAAATGACTTTTGATTTTGATTTTGATGGGTGGCCATCTTTACATACCGAGACTCCTCCGTGCCTCGGAAAGCACGTTAAGCCGTTGGTCCAGGCTGTCAATCGTGGATCTTTGACAGTCGTTACGGATCGTCAGAAGTCCGAAAGTCTGACAACCATCCTTATTACCAAGGGGTATCGTATTACCCAGTAACTGGGTTGTGGATGTCAGATAGGCAGTCGCTCCATGTAAAATACTGGTATTCAGCTGCATCCGGTTAGACTGGAAGCTGACCTCAAGATAGTTTGGAAAAGGCTAGGCAGATTGATTCATGAAAAAAACTGCCTTAACTGAAAAAAAGTCGAGCGGTGCGATTTTATTGCTCTCAAGTGTATAAATAACGACTAGAAACAATACATTTTATTACTCAATATGTTTGGAAACCGTGGTGATTATCCACTTCAGGTGTTTGTAAAGATAACCTATCGTATCAGTAGCGTATAGTAGAAACGCAAAGGTACCTATTAAGGTCACAATGAGTCATGATAACAAGACATATGACTCAATATGCCTAGCCTTTTTCACACCCAAGTTGGAGTCTGTAGTTGAATACCAATATTTTACAAGGACCAACTATCTGTATAGCCTTTTTCTATATATATTGGAGGTTGCAACTGCCTACCTGCAGGTGTATTCGCTAACTCTGTTGACATCAATTTGATAGGCACTAAGCAGTACATTGCTGCTTTGACGTATAAGAAAACAAAAATGTACTACGTAGTGCTATTATAATCGATGTCTACCGAGCAATGTACTGCAAAGTGCCTATCAAATTGATGTCCACTGAGTTAGCGAATACACCTGCTGACCTCCACAAACCATGAGTTATTGAGAAACAAACACGATACAACTTATATGCCTTGGATGTCCTCCAGGGTGGTTGAAAGGCTCTGGCAGACTCTAGAAACCAGATGGTGTTCATTAACTACTTTTGGCCGACGTGCTTGTAGACTTGCGAAGTGCGGCGCGCATTCCCGGTCAAGTATTGGCTCGTATGGGTTCTATATTGACCCCGTCGCCTTTGCGGCTATACATATATCACAGGTCCACTTGGCGCGTGCGGAACACGACACCGTCTTAGGTCTGCGTCGGTTCAGGCGACAGAACTGAGCCTTTAGACAAAATACTCTTCTGTTAACGTTAACGCTTCTGGGGAAAATCTGGTGAGACTGTAGCCTGAACAGACGGCCGGAGACCGTCCTGCGACCTCCGTTGCGTCTGCTGCAGATAAAGAGCTCCCTTTCCGCCGCCTCCTTATAATAATAAAAAGCATAATCAACTTTTTAATGTCCCCACTGCTTCAACACAAGCCTCCTCGCTGAGAGGCGTGGGTCATAATCCACCACGCGGGCCCAATGCGGGTTGATGGATCAGCCACCACCTCCTTGGAGACCGACAATTCCTCGCGAGGCGGCGGCGTCACTTTCGCCAAGAACAACCAAGAACTCTACCAGCTACCACTACCGAAAACGAAAGATAATCCGCAGTAACACGATAGTACTTGATTAGACTGGTTGGCAGTTTTCGTGTGTCTGGCTTACCAAGAACTGGGTCGCCTGCTTATTTATCACGTAGTAGGTACCATAAAAAAGATGGCCGTCACGGGACGCCCGGAAGGCGCAGTTATAAATACGACTTTTAATGGTTTTTAATTGAACATCACGTCTAAACGACTAGTCTTATTTCTTTGAAAAAAAATATATGTTACTCTAGACAATTTCCGTCGTAATTTGATCTGGGAATATTAGAAATTATATTTTTATAACATAGTGTAATTAATTTGTAAAGTTATGTCTAACGCGGATAAAAAAATGAGAATCACGAAAAACTATTAAGCCTATTTTTATGAAACCTTTACCATTTTAAAGATCATTTAATTATTTACAATTTAGTCTCAGTGTTTTATTTTAATACCTGTTGCTTTTCGGACAGCGCTCCTTGATGGGCGAGTCCTATTACTGGGTGGACGTACGATGCGTTACGTGAGCTCGGCACTGAACACGCAAGCTAACCACTCAAGGTCATTGGCAGTTAATAGCGCCTTATTCAAAATATATACTAGAATTCAAAATAAAATTGTTGTTAGTTGTCGTTGTGTTACTTTTTTTCGCAAAAATGTTTCTAGGGAGAAGGGAGTCGAGAGCGACGATGTAGTGGGGGCATCGTGGCACGACAGCAGCGTCATGCCGATTTCCGTCACGGCATTCGTCACGATTTCACTGCCAAGCCGCGCCAATAGATATTTCACATCAAAAACCTATTGCTGGCACCTGTGATGACTGGGAAGTTGTTCTAATCTGATAAAAGTTGTTGTAGCTTATCTGTTTGTAAACACAATTATTCACTTGAAATGGCTGTTTGTTATCTATTTACTATGAAGTAGAGCTCCTACGTGACCAACATTTGCTTGAGTTCTTACCCGACTGACCCGGAATGGCGGTAATGTTTTTCGAGAGTATGTTTGTGTGTCTATTTCTTTGGCATGCTGTGTAGCCTAAACGGCTGGATGGATTTCAACAAATGAGGTGTTATTTTATTGGGTTTGACTGCCGAAGTGACATTAGCTATATGTATTATTATTAATTTTTTTTAATGGCTACCTCCTTTATGTTAGTGCGGTCGTATTTTTTTGTGGTATGATCATGTGGGGTATCAAAATAAACTGCTCGAGGCGGAGATTACAAAAATATCAATAGGTATACGGGGAATAACGAAAAGGTGTGGTCATATTTTAAGAACCGGTTCTGCCTCTGGATATGAACAACTTTTTCTAAGAAAAAAAAAAAAAATTCTCACAAAATACATTGGCCTTTCCATACAAAGTTTTCATCAGATGATCAATATTTTTATGGAAGGTAAATTTTTTTTGAGAATTTCCTCAGGTTTGTTGAAGAAAGTTGTTCATATCGATGGGCAGATGCAGTTCTTAAACTATGACCACACCTTTCCGTTACACCCTGTAGAAAAAAAAACAAACACATATATTTTCAAAAAACCCGACTGCCAAACCAGTCAATTGTCTGGAACTTTTTATTTCTTTTTTTGCAGTCGAGTTTTTTTGTATGACAGAAAATCCGTCATCAATAGATAGACACCCACATTTCGTCCTGACATAGGGGGCGAGCCTATTGCCATAAACCAAGAAAATTTAATGGTTTATGACTGCTTTGCTCGTTGCGCTACTGCTGAGCTTGTTGGGGGTTTGTGTTATTGGGGTTTGTCTATCACGTATTTCTCAGTTTCTCAGAGCCTGGATTTGTGATCGGTGTGGCAATTGGCTGTCTTAAAAACTACTAGCAAAATGCGAATGTCTTGAATACACAATTAATTGTGGAGTTCAGGTATGATGTAACAATATGGAAAAACCAGGATACCACTTTATCAGACCCAGGAACCGAATGGGCAGCAGTTACGCTGGCGACCACTAGACCAACTCACAGTGGAAACTAGAACAAACCGTGCGTTCAAGCGTTTTTACCATACCTATTATTGGAATCAAAATGTAACAGCTCACAATTTTGGGGCCATTAATATTAGTGTTTTAATCCGTGGTGTATGGCTACTGGGCTTACCCCAGTTGTAAATATCTCTTTGTGTCTATTGTCCCAGCCTCGTTCTGTCTCCTGCTTGATAAGGACTCCTCCGCTATTTTCGCTGATTAAGAGGGAACAGGGGCTGCGATTCTCCATACAAATGTATTCCCCTTTTTTCTTCCTGAATAATGCCTCTAGAGCAATCATTTTTTTTTTTCATAAAGTCAAGGTCTGCTGTTGACACGTCCCTGTCATTTCCTTTTTTTTCAGCAACTAAGTAAAGAAAATACGAGTATGACCCTCCAAAAATTACAAAAAATTACCCTATTTTTACCGCCGTTCTTAGAGGACTACCAGACAAAGTCGAAAAGTTTTAACATAAAACATTTAATAGGGACCAAGATATACTCTTTCTTAAAAATTTGGTGCCAAAAATAATTGAATCGGCTCAGTTTTCGAGGCGAAAAACGGGGAATACGAAACGTCGATCTCGTTAAAAATTTTGTTATAAAATCGGTCTGAGTTGCAGCTGTCTCTATCGCACTCTACGGGGGCAGGCTTGAGGGAGTACGATGGCAATAGTTTCTTTAAATACCTATTTTGTAAATTCCTCGCAGGCCCTGTTCCCTCTTAATTTCGTTGCTAGACCCTAAACAGTTTAATTGTTTCTCCGGGACTCGTCGAACTTCATTGCCTCGGCCTTTCTCTGGTGGTCGCCATTGTTGATGCTGGTTTTCTGGTGTTGCAGTGCTTGGGAATAGTGTGTCGGGCTTGTCCCAAATGTAGACCAACTCAAACAGGTGATCTCCTTATCATTTCAAGAGCCAACTGTTATTTCCTCTCCAAGCAGTCTGATAAGATACGGTCGTTAATGACACATATTTCAAGTGCCGTGATTACCAGAATTACTTTGATAACGTTTTATCAGTATAAACAGACTAAACAGTTATGTGTTTCTAAGTAGACGTATCTCTGAGTGGTTCTTAAGGAGTGGATGGAAGTTCGAGAGTCGTTATTGAAGCGCTATTAACTGCCAATGACCTTGAGTGGTTAGCTTGCGTGTTCTGTGCTGAGCTCACGTAACGCGTCGTACGTCCACCCAGTAATAGGACTCGCCCATCAAGGAGCGCTGTCCGAAATTAGACGCATTATTAATTTATTACACATAAAACAACACGTATTAAGCTAAAACACAGACTAAATTATAAATAATTAAATGATCTTTAAAATGGTGAAGGTTTCATAAAACTACGCTTTATAGTTTTTGCGTGATTCTCAACTTTTTATCCGCGTTAGACATAACTTTACGAATTAATTGCACTATGTTCTAAAAATATAATTTCAAATATTTACAGATCAAATTACGACGGGAATTGTGTAGGGTAACATATATTTTTTTCAAAGAATTGTTTCTTTCTACTAGTCGTTTAGACGTGATTTTCAATTAAAAACCATTAAAAGTCGTATAACTGCGCCCTTAGGTATTTTCGTCTTTATAGTATGGCACTTATGACCTCATAAGGGACGATTAATTAGGATAAAAGCAGGACTATGATGACGGGCAATTAGGAGTAGTACACTCAAGTAGATGAGATATGTTCTTGGTATAGGCAGAGTCAATTACGCCCTAATATTGGCAAACTATGTTAGCACTTTGTAGAGGAATACTTTTAGTAAGTAATCGATTTAATTTGATTAAATGGCTTTCCAATTCTCCATAAGCTGGAGCGACGAAAAGTTAAGATCGCGATTTCTCGAGAATTTCTTGCATGAGAAAACCGCAAGACTGTTGTGGCGACGCTCTAGATAGGCCTGCCTGCCTAGCCAACATTTTTTTAGGGTGGCAAATCTTCAAATAACTTATACCGCTCTGGGTGGAGCGGGAGGGCGTGTCAGACTCTTACTGACTAAAACCCACCCCTGTTCCTTCAGTTGACTTGACGCGACTTTCAAACACTACCGAGACTCTGGCAGGGTTTCGACTTTCATTGTAATAACCATAAATACACGTAAATATTCATACAAAATCAATCTGTCTAGCCTTTTCCCAACTATCTTGGGGTCGGCTTCCAGTCTAATCGGATGCAGCTGAATACGAGTATTTTACATGGAGCGACTGCCTATCTGACTTCCACAACCCATTAACTGGGTAATACGATAGCCCTTGGGTAAGACTGGATGTCAGACTTTCGGGCTTCTGACGACCCGTAACGACTGTCAAAGATCCACGATTGACAGCCGGGACCAACAACTTAACGTGCTTTCCGAGGCACGGAGGAGTCTCGGTATGTAAAGATGGTCACCCATCCATGGACCAACACTGGCAAGCGTAGCTTTACCTGATGGATCGACCCGTGCGGCTGTTATTACTTTAGCCACGAGTTCTCTCTCTAGGCAGGCATATGTACTGCTAATTCCCTGCTTGGGCAGTGCAGCACCGCGTGATCTTGTGATGCACCCGCGGCGTTCGGTTCTGTGGATATCCGTTTGTGCTTGTTTCCAGTTGTCTGATTGTACAATATGTTTGAAAAAATGAATTGGGATGCCGCATGATCCGATATGTTTCAGCCATCGTGTAGCTCAACGCCCCGTTAAACATTACCAAATTTAAAAAAAACATATAGGTAGTATTAGGTATTCAAACACAAAGGCACTTACCTAACATAAGAGAATGGTTTATGACTCCACCAAAGCAGTAGGCCACCACCAGCATCAGCGGCCAGCTGAGCTGCGTCACAAACGGTAAGGAGATGATCTGCACCAGCACCATGGCGGTCACCACCCATTTGAAGTTCGGGTCGTAACCGAAGAGTTTCTTTATTTGTGGGTATTTCTCTGTGGACAAAAGATAATAAGGGTTAGTTATAATAAGCTCAAGATTGGTGCCCTTTTTTAGGATTCCGTAAACGAGTGGTCTAAATGCAATAGGGCTCTATTGCTGTCACTGACGTGTCCATCTGTCTGTCCGTCGGTGTCGTCTGTCACAAAATTTTGTTCCGAAGAATTTTTTTACTTCCCATTGACCTATGAACCTTAAATTTGGTGATGTTTATTATTATGTACTCGTAAATTTTACTAACAAATAGCAGTATTATCATGGTAAATTTAATTCATTCTTTGATAATTCCCTCATTTGGTACGGAACCCTAAATGTGCAAAGTCCGACACGCACTTGACTGGTTTTTTTTTTTTGAGGATGGCACACCACCTACTTCCGAAGGATGCTTTTTTTTTTTTCTTGGTTTGCAAATCATCCAATGACTTCTCCCGCTCTGGGTGGAGCGGGAGGGCGTTTCAGACTCTTACTGACTAAAACCCACCCCTGTTCCTTCCCTGCCTGAGTGCCCAGGGGTGCGGTAACTCATTGTTGAGAATTTATCCGCTACCCCTAGGCATGCAGAGACCGACCACGATGGCAACCGTCAGTGGTGACTGACAACATCTCTTTGAGGCGTGCGTGGAACACTACGCGCCGTCGACTCACGGGCCTGGTGCTGATCGGACGGCGAGCTACCCACTGCTCGCCATCCGCCCGCAGGCCCGGGTGAACTCGGGATGCTATGGATACATTTGTAATGGAAAAACCCTATACCACTGCCTGAGGAATCATACCCTGGACCCCGCGCTTAGCAGTCGAACTTCAGTTCGAGAAATGGTAGCGAAGAAACGGTAAAGGTTTGAAGTTTTTGGTGCAGTCTGTGTTTATTATTATCACGCTTTTATTAACCTGTAACTATGTGTATACTTCCGGGTTTCCGATTGAGCTGAATATTTTGCATACGTGTGTATTTGAATAACAATGCATAGTTAGCTAAGTGACGTCATTCTAAATTCAATATGGCGGACTCCCTGCAAAGATGGCGTACTAGTTACTTTTTTAATGCATTCCCATCAGCAAACCCTTTAATTTGATACCCTTATGTATGGGTATCGTTGGCTGAGAAAAATACAAAAAAGCGTGTTTTTTGTACAATAATATTATTTATATACATAATATTATTATTATGATATTATTTACAGCACTGCAAACAAGCGGACAGCCCGCTACGGGAAGCGGTCACCGCCGCCAATGGAAATCTGCGTCATTTTCCTCTTTACATGAAATCAATAATTGAACTAAAATAACTGCCACCAACTGCATCAGACTGCTTGAAAAGTGACTTGTTTGGAACTTTTTAGTTGTTTTTTACAGTCGGGTTTTTTGAAAATATTCTTTTTTTTTTTTCATTTTCCTGAACCTCGTGACTGTAGCTAAATAAATATAATTTTCTTTATTTTCTAGTATTTCGTCAAATTCAGTTGTTATTGGCAGCAAGATCAATCAAAACCGAATGCGTGTTTTACGATCTACAATTCCACATCATAATGCGAAAAACCGAGTGTAATGGACGTGTTTTACGATCAACAATCCTACATCATATTTATGTACTGATAAAGAGAAAATACCATAGATTTTAAAGTATTTTTCGTTTGCGTTATAAACTAGCGTTAGGGCCAGGGGCCAGGGGCACGCGGGCTTGCGAACGGCGAGTGATGTGTAGCTCACCGTCCGACATGGACCAGGCTCGAGTCGAATTGAGCACACTACAATTGCGGCGGTAAGGCCCCGCTTTTAGGAGTGGTTCGAGAGGCGCCACGGCGTCCTCACCTGCCGCCTGACGCAGGTCCTCACCGGACACGGATGTTTCGGGAGGTTCCTGTTCAGGATTAGGCGGGAGCAAACGCCCGGGTGTCACCACTGTGTGGATCGCCCAGAGGACACGGTGAAGGTCTGCCCCGCTTGGGCGGAGCACCGTCGTGTCCTCGTGCGCGGCAGCAACCTCTCGCGCCCGGCCCTGGTCCAGGCCATGGTACGGAGCGAGAGGGAATGGGAAGAAGTCACCTCCTTTTGCGAAGCAGTAATGCTCGCGAAGGAGGAGGGGGACCCCTGAGGGAGACTCAACGGAGACGCCCGGGGCCCGCCAGGGCCAATGCCTGCCAGGGTCGGGGAGAGTTCGAAAGAGGCACCGCGGCCCTGGAACACAAACCAATACACAATACCTGTTGTTTTATGTATAATAAATTATTAAAGCGTCTAATTTCGGACAGCGCTCCTTGATGGGCGAGTCCTATTACTGGGTGGACGTACGACGCGTTACGTGAGCTCAGCACAGAACACGCAAGCTAACCACTCAAGGTCATTGGGAGTTAATAGCGCTTAGGCGCTAGTAACTAATGAAGTGGCTAGTAAAACAATTAGTGTTGTTAGGTTGATATACAGGGCGGTGTAAAGGAACATACACACAACACACCATCAAGTGCTTTTACATTCCAATATGCATGTACTTGTCTTTCAATTGGAATGCCCTGGTTCTATTAAACATTCGATTGAAGTACCTACATTAACTATCATTAAGTACTTGATGGTCATAACAAAATGGTGGATGTAACAAAAATCTAAACGCGTCATCGGTGAAACAGGAGCCGTTATATTTATTAAACTTATGCACCAAAATTATACAAAGGCGGACTTAAAGCGCATTTATACGACTTCTGATGGGTTTAATTGAACATTACGTCTAAACGAATAGTCTAATTTCTTTGAAAAAAAAAAAAAAAATTAGTCTACACAATTTCCGTCATAATTTGTGTGTAGTATGTGAATATTTGAAATTATATTTTTATGACATAGTGTAATTAATTTGTAAAGTTATGTCTTAAGCGGGTAAAAAATTGAGAATCACGCAAAACTATAAGGCGTATTTTTATGAAACCTTCACCACTTTAATTATTTATATCTTATTATACGTGTTTTAGTATAATACCTGTTGTTTTATGTATAATAAATTAATAATGCATCTAATTTCGGACAGCGCTCCTTGATGGGCGAGTCCTATTACTGGGTGGACATACGACGCGTTGCGTGAGCTCACCATGGAACACGCAAGCTACCCACTCAAGGCCGTTGGCATATAACTGCGGCTTAAGGAGTCAATATTAATTATTTATACGAGACATTGGTGTGGATTATCTTGTTCAATAACTAAACGAAAATTAGAGAATGGCTATCTTTTACTAAAAGGCAGTGCGAGAAAAGGACGGCTATAACTATGAACTAAGTTAGAGATGTCAAACTACACTGGACAGCAAATAAACCGAGCCACCAGCTACCTAGGCACTCTAATTCGATTTTCTCAAAAACTAAAAAACCTACAATTATCAAAGTTGTACCTACAGAAAGTGCGTTTCATGGTGATTAAAATGAAAGGAAACTCATTGGGTTTAATCAATATTTCAGTCTTTATTAAGGATTTTACAAAGAAGAGTCGTTTTCCAGTCGTGACAATCGTTAGTAATGATAAAGTGAAAAAAAAATTAAAGCCAAAAACAAAGATAAAATCAAAAAAAAGTTTTTGATCAATATTCTGTATTCCCTCCCCTTGCTCGGATAACTGCCAGCATCCTTGTATTCATCGACCTTACGAGCCTGACGATAAAATCTTGAGGAATTGTATTCCACTCCTCTTCAATTGCGATTCGCAGCTCTGGAAGCCTTGTTGGAGCAGGTACCCGGGCTCGAACCCGACGATTCAGCTCATCCCATAAGTGTTCTATCGGATTCAAGTCCGGGCTTCGAGCCGGCCAGTCCATCGTACGAATGCTGACGTCGCGTAGATACTGGGTCACCACATGAGCAACATGAGGCCGTGCATTATCATGCATCAATTGCATATCCTGTCCGATATATCCTGCGTAAGGTACCACATGGTCTGCGAGGATTTCAGTAATGTAGCGATGAGAAGTCAGTCCACGTGTACGGCCCGTCGGTTCGATGAAAACTAACGCTGTATGTGCTGTTAACGAGATGCCGCCCCAGACCATTACAGATCCTCCTCCATAAGCAACAGTTTCCTCGATGCAACACTGAGAATAACGTTCTCCAGGGCGACGATATACTCTCTGACGTCGATCACTTCCATGTAGACTCACCCTGGTCTCATCAGTGAAGAGTACATTACTCCACTGCTCTAATGTCCAATCCCTATGCTCTCGAGCAAATTCAAGTCGTGCTCGACGGTGTGCTACCGTTAATGCTGGGCCTGTTGCAGCTCTTTTTGGGGTCAGGTTCCGTTCAGCAAGTCTCCTTCTGACGGTATCTGAACTTATGACCACTTGGCGTTCGTCACGCAGACTTTGTTGGACTTGAACTGCGTTGAGGTGGCGATTTCGCAGAACAGTAAGGTGGATATAACGATCATCTGCTGCTGATGTAGCCCTAGGTCTGCCCGTACCTGGACGGCGATCGAATGCTCCAGTCTCTAGGTATCGTCTGTAAACTCGTTGCACCGAAGATCTGATTCGAAGCCTTCGAGCGACTTCACGTTGCGCAATGCCTGCTTGAAGTAATGCTACAGCTTGAGCTGCTTCCTGAGGTGTTGTATCCATTATTAATCGAAAAAAGTAGCAAAAACACACGCATCTGAGCAAACGATGGACAAAAACTAAAGAAATGATAAGAAATATCCGACTACCCTCATTGTAGAGAAAAAGAACGCTAATTTCAAACTCTGGTGAAAACAGAGCAAATCGTTAGCATTGTGTTTGTAGCTTGATTACAATGTGAGTTGACGGTACTTTCGAATTAATTTGTAGTCATTTTAATTACCATGAAACGCACTTTTTGTAGGTATAACTTTGATAGTTGTAAGTTTTATACTTTTTGAGAAAATCGAATCAGAGTTCCTAGGTAGCGGGTGGCTCGGTTTATTTGCTGACCAGTGTAGTTTACGCCTTGCGCTTCGCTGTGTTTTAGACGACATGTTTTTACGTGTACCCTTAATTTGTATGGAAATATTAGTTCAAACTAAATTTGACAGCTCCATTTTACGTCCGTCTCTTTCTTGTTTTATTAGAGAGAAAAAGATAGCAATACCATTGTCGATGGTTAGGTATAGGTATAAACTCGTACATAATACTCAAAGGTCTAGAATCTATTGTTTTTGTCACGTATACCGCATAAGATAAGATAAGGCATATACGAACCATAGCATTTAGCGACTATTAACATTTTTTTTAAATCCCCTTACGTGTCGATTTCTGTGTCTGAACGATTAGCAGTAATCTGCTTTTATCACACAACTGGCTATGAATCAGCCAGTCTATCGGGCTATCGGTGATCGCTGATCGGTCAAGAATGGTGAAACATCATAAAAGTCATGATAAAATAATCTTTGCTGATCTGATGTACTTTTGTGCTGGGGGAAAGTACAGAACGATTTTCATACTCATACTTATATTAAGAGCTCTTTGTGTGGGTTTTCCTTTCCTCCTCTTTCCTTCTGTAGTAAGCTTGATTTTTTAACCGACTTTCGAAAAAGGAGGAGGTTCTATGTTCGACTGTATGTGTTTTTTTTTATGTATGTCCGCCGATTTCTCCGTCAGTTGTGGACCGATTTTCAAAATTCTTTTTTTATCCGAAAGACCATATACTCCCGAGGTGGTTCCATATAAATTTATCGAAATTGCTTCAGCGCTTTTTGAGAAACTGAACAAAAACGAAAAATACGTATACCTCGATGACGATTTGGTGTTCTCCAAATGTTTAAATTCCACGTTCCATGCTATTGGGGTTTTTAGTTCCGGAGTACAACAACTAAAAAGAAAAAAATAAATTACAAAAAAAACAACCGACTTAAAAAAAAAATACACTAAAAATTAAGAAATAACTTTAATTTCGGAAGTCGGTGTCAAATAACGAAGAAGTAAAATACAAACACCGACTTATGAAATTAAAGTTATTTTTAAATTTTAATGTGTTTTTGTTTTAAGTCGGTTGTTTTTTTTTAGCGATATGTTAGATTTTCTTTAACTATGGTCAAAGATTAAGAACGATTACGAACAAACGACGAAGAAAAAAAAAATTAACTACTCCTCAGGTACCGGCGATGCACTGGTGCATCGCGAAGAGATTATATATTGTGTCTGTTGTCAGAGGAGATCAACTAAGAAGGACACTGAGTCGGACGTAAAGAATAGTACCATCCCATCACTTTCCGTGGGTGTAGGAGGTGAATAAGGGCTCACCAGAGAATGGGCTGCAGCATTCTCAGTGCATTGTAACAACCACACTGCGATCGCCAACCCGCCTGCCAAGTGTTGCGATTATGCCAAACCCATAATCAGCACAACGAAGAAATGGGCCTTTTTTTTTTTTTTTGGGGGGGGTGGGAAATCGTCTTATGACTTCTTCCGCTCTAGGGTGGAGCGGAAGGGCGTGTCAGACTCTTACTGACTAAAACCCACCCCTGTTCCTCCCTGCCCTACATGCCCAGGGGCGAGGTAACTCTTTCGGATTTATCCTCAACCCCCGGGCAGGCATTGGCCGTGGCAGGCCCCGTCCTTTGCTGACAACTCTTTGAGGCGCGCGTGGAACACTACGCGCCGTCGACTCTCGGGCCTGATGCTGATCGGGCGGCGAGTTACCCACTACTCGCCCCGTCCGCAGGCCCGGAAAATGGCCCCTAGTGCCCGGCAGCCTGTCAACCGGATGAAATTCAGATACGCATAGAAAATAAATATTAAAGAATCCAAATATTAAAAAAAAACAGGGTCTCAGAATGTTTGGTATCCAAAGTAGTGGGCAAAAGTGTCAGAAACGGCCGTTTTTGGTACTTTTGCCTACTACTTTGGATACGAAACATTCTGAGACCTGTTTTAACAACGTAAAAATACTTTATCCTCTTTGTAACAAATGTGACGTTGGATTCTTTAATATTTATTTCCATGCTATGCTACGATTTTTCATTAAATGAGGGCGCCACTTGGCCAGTAGTAGGGCCTTAACAAAAACCGACGACTGGACCTGGCAACGTATAACACGCGTACACTCCGGACTGACGCACGAGATCACCGAACTCGAGAAAGTAGGGGAAATATGGACCTAAGAACATTGAACATTGGTCTAGAATTCTATATGTCTACGTGTGTTACTAAAAATCGTACAGGAAAACAATGACAATTTACTAAAAACAAACTGTTTTTGTTATTCGTGCACGTGTGAATGAATGATTCGCTGTTTCTTTTTATAAAAAAAAACACTTATAAACAATAAAAAATCGACCGAAGTTGATAAGCCTATCAAAATATCCGATTAGGATGACACTTAATCATTATCATTTTCATCAATTTATTATATCGGTCATTTTTATTATACACTAGCTTCCGCCAGCGGCTTCGGTAAAAAGTAGCCTATGTTTTAATCCAAGTTATATCTGTCTGTGTGCAAAATTTCATTCAAATCCCTTGAGCCGTTTTTGCGTGATTGAAACACAAACATACTTTTGCATTTATAATACTAGTAGGATATTATACATTGTCAAGTCCTTATTGAATTCTCACTAGGAGTCGGGCGTGGGTCAGAGGACACGGTAGAGCACACGGTGGAGATCTGCCCCGCTTGGGCGGAGCCCCGCGGTATCCTCGTGGAGGCAATCGGCGGCAGCGACCTCTCGCGCCCGGCCCTGGTCCAGACCATGGTACGGAGCGAGAGGGAATGGGAAGCAGTCTCCTCCTTTTGCGAAGCAGTAATGCTCGCGAAGGAGGAGGCGAAACGGGTGAGGGAGGCTCAACAACAGAGTCACCCTCACGCCGTCAGCAGCAGCCGCCGCAGGAGATGCCAGGAGTTTCCAGCGCCGCGAGACGATCTCCGGCCACCGTAGACCCGGACCTGCGGTAGCTCGCCGTCCGATCAGCACCAGGCCCGAGAGTCGACAGCGCGTAGTGTTCCACGCGCGCCTCAAACGAGTTGTCAGCATTCATGACCGATGCCTGCCCAGGGGTTGAGGATAAATTCGAAACAGAGGTACCTCACCCCTGGGCACTCAGGCAGGGAAGGAACAGGGGTAGGTTTTAGTCAGTAAGAGTCTGAGACGCCCTTCCGCTCCATCCTAGAGCGAGAGATGTCATTGGATGATTACAAACCACACAAAAAAAAAAAAGAAGTCCGGCGTGGGTAGCTGCGCGACACTTTAACTTTTGCAGCTATCATCGTTTTTTATCTGCCTGTATTTTTTTTATTCCTAATAAACAATTTTCATACTGACAGAGCCTCCAATTTCAAGCTAAATTAACAACGCCTTAGTGAAAGAGAGCCTTAGGACATCATAAATTAATATGACGATATTATCATAAATTAATATGCCGACCGATATTATCACTGATCGAGGTAATTGAATGTCTATTGATAAGGATAAATATTAAGAATTGACATACACGTGAAAATGGGGTTTTATTGTACCTAAAATATTAGGAAATTAAAAAGCAATTATCCTGTAGATTACTCTAGAAGTTTACAGATTATTTATCGATAGACAATAAGAGGTATTGAATAATTAATTAATTACAATAATATCTGGGGAAAATTCCATGACATGTTACTTTAGCTTTATGCTATGCTAATAAGCTTATGAGGTTGAAAACCTACTTAATTACCCGACTGCCCCAAAAAGAGGGTAATGTGTTTCGAGAGTATGTATTTATTTCTTTAGCACGCCCTGTAGCAACGGCGCGCGGCGTTTAACAAAATGAGGTCTCATAAGATTGGTCTTGACCGCCAAAGTGACAGGCAGGCCCCAGAAATCTAAATAAAAAACTTTTTTTACAAAAAATACAACAGACTTCTAAAAATTTCAAAATAACTATAATTTCGGCAGTCGGTGTTTGTATTTTGTTTGTCTTTGTTATTTGACAGCGACTGCCGAAATTAAAGTTATTTTGCAATTTATAGAAGTCGGTTGTATTTATTGTTTTTTTTTCACTTGTTGTTATACCCCAGAACTAAAAACCCCAATAAAATAGAACGTGCCATTTAAACATACTCGTAATTAGAGGAAACCAAAACGTCATCTATGTACCTACATACATATTTTTCGTTTAAATTGAGTTTTTCAAAAAGCGCTGAAGCAATTTCGATAAAATTTATATGGGACCACCTGGGAAGTATACCCTTTCAAACAAAAAAAAAAATTCAAATTGGTCCAGCCATCTTCGAGTAATCGGGGAACATTTCCGACGAATTAAGAACCTTCTCCTTTTTGAAGTCTGTTAAAATAAGGGTTCCATTGCGCCTGTATGTCAAACATCCAGTGACGTCACCTGACATGACACCGCCGTATCCGGCGTTATCAGTCAAAATATAGGTGAACAGCTCACTCATTCATTGAGGATACAAGGGCTATGTGATAGAATTCAAGATAAATATGATAACACGAATATTTTTATAGTAATCTGCACACGTGCGTGATAAGGACTATGAATGGGAACGAAGTAGAAGGAAGCATAGTCAATCTATAATGTTTCAATGTTCCCACTGCTGGGATTAAGGATTTCTCTCTGTGAGAGAGAGCGCCGATATGCGGCAAGAGAGATTTGCAACTGCAAGTCTTTGTTATGGACCGATTTTCAAAATTCTTTTTTTATCCGAAAGAATATACTCCCGAGGTGGTCCCTTATAAATTTTATCAAAATTGCTTCAGTGCTTTTTGAAAAACTGAACTAAAACGAAAAATATGTAATTATGTTTACATAGATGACGTTTTGGTTTCCTCCAATTACGAGTATGTTTAAATTCCACGTTCCATGTTTTTCGGGTTTTGAGTTCTGGGGTATAACAACTAAAAACTGAAAAATAAAAAACCTTTTTTACAAAAAAAAAAAAAACAACCGACTTCCAAAAAAGAAAATACACAAAAAATTTTAAAATAACTTTAATTTCGGCAGTCGGTGTCAAATAACGAAGAAATAAAATACAAACACCGACTTCCGAAATTAAAGTTATTTTGCACTTTTATTGGAAGTCGGTTCTATTTTTTGTAAAAAAGTTTTTTTTATTGAAATATTGTTTCGGGCGATAACGTCTTCACCCCCATAAACCTTTACGAAATGAGACAATTATGTTCTCATTAGATATTTAATAATCAGATTGTTGTTTGGCGCCGACTCAAAATTAGTTTATATAAAATTTGATATTTTATGTAGGTAAATAAGCTCAAGACATAAAAGGTTTATTTATTTTTGCTTTTTAATTCTTTTTCGTCGGTTGAATTTTTTATTATAAACATCTTTTAATACTCTAGGCTAATTTCTAATCCTTCATCATTCCTCTTGGCACTGAGCTGATGATGTAACCATCCTTCCATGAGGTTCCCAGGATATTGACCAGTTGAGGTTACCTCCAATATTCTAAAGATGTCTTTTCTTCAAAGCATATTAAGTGGTATCTGTCACTAAAACCAGTTTTTTTATATCTAACTTCTATTGTTTAGGAAAAGTATGGTTTCCATCATCAGCTCAGTTTCAGGATGTGATGATTCCTAAATGCAAATACCTGATTAAGTTATGAAAAGTAAACAGAAACAATATTCGTGCCCAATTTTCGAGGTTTTCTCTCAATTTCATCAGGATTCCATGATCAGATCCTGATGTCCTTGACATGGGACCACCCCTGAGAGAAAAAGAATCATCACAATCGGTTCATAAACAACGGAGTGAGGGCCGAACATACGTACAGAAACGCTAAACGTGCCCACAATTTTCGAGGTTTTCTCTCAATTTTATCAGGATTCCATTATCAGATCCTGATTTCCTTGACATGGGACCACCCTTGAGGTATACCCTATCTAACAAAAAAATTATCATCAAGATCGGTTCATAAATGACGGAGTGAGGGCTGAACATACACAAAAAAATATATATATATACGGTCGAATTGAGAACCTCCTTTTTAACCGACGAAAAAAAAAGGAGGAGGTTATCAATTCGACCGTATATATATTTTTTTTCGTCGATTAACAATTATGATACTATGGAGCTGATCTGATAATGCCGCTGGGATGTAGTTACTCAAACCGGATGGCAAATGGTAGGACAGTTGAATTTGGGTTATTATGTTTTGTTTTCATGGGTAATTTTCATTACACATGACGAGGGTCTAGTACGGGTATGGAACCGCCGATTTTTTGAAGTTGTTAATTTTATTCTTACTTAATTTTACAGACAGAAGCTGTATTATATGAGCTCGCATTTCCGATGCATCTGGAGTTTCGTTATCTTGTCACTCATACCTAGGGTTGCCAACCGTACTCTAAAAAAATAGAGTATTGTACTCTATTTCATGTAGGTGTACTCTAGAATCTGTAATACTAACAGAGTACGCTAAAATACTCTTTTTTTTACAATGTTTACTATACTAATACCAGTCATGTATACCCATTATCATAACCCAAAAATGTAACGTTTACTGTTAATATGTTCATTAAAATTAATAAAAAATAAGCTAAAAAAATAGATTAATAATTTTTGGAGTCATACAATTCTTTTAAAAATGATGAAAAACTGTAATGTGCCGCAAAAGGCACAAAAGATTGCTTTTCAAAAATAAAATGTACTCTTTTTTTTTAAGGTGGCGCTCTATAATTACCGTCTGAAAACAGAAATACTCTATTTCTTTTAAAAAAAAGTTAGCTCGCATTTCCGTTACATCTGGAGAGTGTATCTTCTGTCACTCATACCCGTACGATAGTCCGTCTAAAACCCGATGTATCATAATTATTAACGCCCGGGTAGAACATTACTCCTAGACGTTAGCAAGCAGGTACTAATTAGGTTGGTACCTGTTATGGGTTTATAAGAGACTATTAGACGCAGTTAGCGGATGACGGTGAATGTACAAGTTTTGTGGGAAGCTGCAGTAAGATTGGCAGCGGGCATATCTTAAGGGCCTACCTCCGCTTTAGTGGCGCACTCATTGAATAAAAAATCGTATCATAGCATAGAAAATAAAGATTAAAGAATCCCATGTTGCGTTTACTTTGTTACAAATAGGATAAGGTATTTTTACGTTGTTAAAACAGGACTCAAAATGTTTCGTATCCAAAGTAATAAGCAAAAGTGTCAAAAAACGGTAAATATACCTCTTTTTAACAAACGCAACATAGGATTCTTTAATCTTTATTTTCTATGCTTTGCTACGATTTTTTATTCAATGAGGGCGCTACTTGGCGGCTATATGGGCCTTAAATTACGAGATCACTACATAATATTATAAAACCATGTCCCGCGCCGCGTCCGTCTGTCTATTCGCGACAAACTTAAAAACTACTGAACGGATTTTCATGACGTTTTCACTAATAGAAAGAGCGATAAACGAGGAAGGTTTGTGTATACACCCGAGCAAAGCCGGGGCAGGTCGCTAGTAATTATTATAAAGAGGTAAACTCTTTAATGCTCTATTAAGAGGCCGTACACGAAATTTTGGTCGATTTCACTGATTTACGTGATTTTACAGTTAAAATAATGCATTTCTCTAAGTTTTAATGCACAACATGAAAGATTATTTCAATTATGATCTAATGAATGAGCTAGATTCGAAGCTTGCGTTGCGTATTTTAAGTCGTGATTTGGGTTGTTTTAAAAGATTTTATATTGCCAAATTTTTGTGATTTTTATAAAAAAATTCTCAAGAAATGGACTGATGGTGAACTGAAGTTTAATTTTTTGCTGTTTTAATTTTATGAACGAGAGTTCTAAATAGACAAAATCAAAAGCAATTCTTTGCCCATTTTCTCTAAAATTTGACTAACTTAAATATTTTTTTACTAAATTTTTTATATAAAAGTGGTAAAAAGTGATTACATTATACCAACGACTTTTGCAACAATACATTCTAATTTTTGCATACCGTTTCGACGTCAAAACGATTCGTATTACGTGATATTCTAAACCCCTTACAGCAAAAATTCACAAAACCGTCGTGGGTTTGTGGTCGATTAATCGTAATTATAATAAAAAAAAAAACTAAGTCATACATTAGATCATAATTGAAATGATCTTTCATGTTGTGCATTAAAACTTTTAGAAATACAAAATTTTACTGTAAAATCACGTAAATCAGCGAAATCAGCAAAATTTCGATTTATTACACAAAACAACAGGTATTATACTAAAACACGTATAATAAAATACAAATAATTAAATTATCTTTAAAATGCTGAGCGTTTCATAAAAATAGGCTTTATAGTTTTTGCGTGATTCTCAATTTTTTATCCGCGTTTGACATAATTTTACAAATTAATTACACTATGTTATAAAAATATAATTTCAAATATTCACATATCAAATTACGACGGAATTGTTAAGAGTAACATATATGTATATATTTTTAAAGAAATGGGACTAGTCGTTTAGAGGTGATGTTCAATTAAAAACCATTAGAAGCCGTATAATTGCGCCTTAAAACGGAGGTACACTCTAATATAGTACTGTGATAATATCATGTGTCTAAGGAGGTAGCATGATGAACCATGCCAACAGACAGGTTGGTCGGTCAAATATACATATTTTTAAAGGGTTATGCAATTAATTTAAAACAGGAAAAGAGCTCCACTACTCGAACGAATAGTGACTCATACTGTCACAATAACGCCAGCAGTATGGCCTAGCCCCATTCTATCAACAGTCACTACTTCAGACGTATCATGAAAGGTAAACAAGACATTGCTTGTGAGTCAAAACAATGCGATTTCTATGAATTTTACAACACACACAAACTAAATTGTAAGGAAAGATTGCCGGTGTTATTTTACAAGGACATGAATTTTACACGTTGGTCGCTATGTCCGGTGCCTTACAGGCCGGCCACTTTTTCATTGGATTTGCGCATACTAAGTGACCCGCGCGGCCTTGTAGCACAGTATAATACTGAGCCTGTAGAGTAGGTATTATAAATAATGTGTCACCCAACACAACTTTTTTGCATATTTGGAATGCTAGAGAAGAAAAAAAATTTAAAAAATTAAAAAAAAAAAATACACAAAAAATTAAAAAATAACTTTATTTTCGGAAGTTTTTTGGAAGTCGGTTGTTCTTTTTTGTAAAAAAGTTTTTTATTTTTCACTTTTTAGTTGTTATAGGTACTTCAGAACTAAAAACCCCAATAACATGGAATGTGGAATTTAAACATGTTCGTAATTGGAGAAAACAAAAACGTTATCTGTGTATACGTGTTTATCGTTTTTGTTCAGTTTCTCAAAAAGCGCTGAAGCAATTTCGATAAAATTTATATGGGTCTTTGGTTCGGTCTTGGGTTCTTTCGGATAAAAAAAGAATTTTGAAAATCGGTCCACAACTAGCTGAGAAATCGGCGGACAAACATATTTAAAAAAACATACAGTCGAACATAGAACCTCCCCCTTTTTCGAAGTCGGTCAAAATTAAAAATATTTGCAGAATAAAACACAACTTATCTAAGTAATCATTTGTTTATTTGAATAAGGGCTGATTTTTCAATAGTCAGATAACTTTTAACTGAGGAATAAAAATTGCGGTTTGACATAATTTCTAAAAGCTGTCAAAATGCCATTTTTATTCCTCAGTTAAAAGTTATCTGACTTTTGAAAAATCAGCCCTAAGAGATCAATTTTCAATGGTTTTTTTTTGTAATGGGTATTAACACAAAAAATAATTATAAATTGAAAAAAGACCTAACGATGTTGAACATTATAATAATAATAATAATAAATGTATTTATTTATAAACAAGGATTGTAGTACAATAGTTCACTTAACAATTTATAATGATGTGGTTTCGTACAATTGTCTCCAATCAGGTGGGTGATGCACTGTCCCCCTAACTAGGTTATAAAATAACCTGTAGTAAGGAGTAACAGTCCCAAACCCCTTTGAATATGGTTACTAAAATATTGAACACAGTACATTGTGCTTTTATTGTGCTTGTTGAAGTTGTAAGTGCTAAATTTTTACAAAATGTTCAAACTTAACCTAAAGAGTAAATAATTTACAATCAACTATTTGTGTGTGTGTGTATGTGTGATGGTGTGTGTGTGTGAAAGAGAGAAAGTGTGTGTGTATGTATGTGTGTGCAAGTCAGTGGATGTATATATGCTTGGACAGTGTTGTTATAGAAGTGAATGTGAGGACTTATCACCACTTAGGTTAGATAGTTTTCTGTTTCGTCATAGGATTTGTTTTGCAAGTATGAACGAAGGGTATTTTTGCAGTTGTAGTAAGATAAGCCGTATATTGGACAGTTTTTACTTATTTTGTTGTAAAGACACGGACCAAGGAAATAAAAGAATCTTTTAGTAAAGGATTTGTAGGTTCTTGGAACGGTACAGATTATGTCTCTACGACGTTTATTTAATTGTTTGTAGTGTGTTTTCTGGTGTTGTAGTAGAACGGTTTGTACTATAAAATGCTGCCGTACGGTCAAAACGTTACACTCTTTATATAATTGATCAGTAGAGAACAATATTGGTCGGAAGGTAGCTACTTTCAATATGGCTCTATGTGCAACTTCGAGCGGCTTTAAAATGGTTTTCGCCGCACCACCCCAGCAGGAAACACAGTACGTTATAATAGATAGACATAGGGCAAAATAGACATTACGTATAATAGTTTGGTTTGCAATACTGCGTAAGGTTTTAAATATATATATTAGTTTTCGGACTCTGCCAGTGAGGAGATTAATGTGTTGTTTGTAGTTAAGATTCTTATCTAAGACTATGCCTAAGTATTTTATATGGTCAACAGAGGTTATGGGTGGACATTGGCAAGAAACGAGAGATTGTGTATGACAAAAGTGGGCTTTAAGAGACATAGGAGAATTAGGTTGACAGGCCGAGCTTATGAAGTAAGTGAGAAAATTAGTTTTTGAGGTGTTAAGAGTAAGCGTGTGAGAGTAAAGCCACTTTAAAGTCAAATTAAAACCTAGCTGAGCCTTGTTATTAAGATCAGACCATGTGTCAGCGACGAAAGTTATCGCAGTGTCATCCGCAAATGAAATAATCTTGGCGTTTTGAATATTAAGATTGCATAGGTCATTGATAAAGACTAGGAATAAGGTGGGACCTAGTACGCTCCCTTGTGGTACGCCGTAATGGATGGGGAGCTCCTCGCTATTGTAACTATCAATCCTAACAATCTGGGAGCGATTTGTGAGGTAATTCTTAAAGAGATCCAGTTGTAAACCTCTGACACCCACCCCCTCCAGTTTGAGTAAAAGAGTGGGAACGGGAACGGTGTCGAAAGCTTTCGCGAGGTCTAGAAATATGGTAAGTACCTTTTTGCTTTGATTTAAGTTTTCCACGACATGGTTAGTCAAATCATGAACTGCATCACAGGTAGATTTGGTTTTGCGAAAGCCGTATTGTTGCAACGATATTAAGTTATAATGTTCAAGGTAGTAAGTAAGTCTCTTATTAATCAAACGTTCGAGTATCTTAGATAAAGCACTCAAGACGGCTATGGGACGATAATTGTTCGGCAAGTTCCCGTCCCCTCCCTTGAAGACAGGATGAATAATGGCCTTTTTAAAAGATGTGGGAAAGACGCCAGTCTCGAAACAAAGATTGAAGATATGGCATAAGATGGGTGCCAGCATAGTTGAGTATTTCTTAAGGAAGGAGGGCGAAATGCCATCCCAACCTGGAGCAGCAGAAGACCGTAATGATTGGATAACTGTAATAATCTCGTTCGGGTCTGTAGGTTCTAGCACAAAAGATGAAGCTGATGTAGTTTGAGGAAATGTAGGTGTTTTAAGGGTTCGACTGTTGATTATGTCATTTGCAAGCTTTTCACCAATATTTGCAAAATAGGTATTTACAGTGGTACACGACTGAGTAGGTAATGGTGACAAAGTTAATAATTGTGTAGATGTTTTTTTTGATTTGGAGGTATTCGTTACTCGTTTTATAGTATCCCATAGGTTTTTGGGGTGTTTGCTGGCCTTATTTAGTTCTTCTGTGTCATAAGCTCTTTTCGCTTTTTTCAGTATACGAATACAAAAGTTTCTGTATCGTTTGTATGTGATTTTTAACACTTCATTTGCTGGACAATTTTTGACCTTTTTGTGCAGGGCGTCCCTATTCCTCATGCACCGTAAGAGACCTGGAGTAATCCACGGTTTGATAATTTTCTTTTTTGATGGAATTTTTTTAATTGTAGTGTTTTCAGAAATGGCTGCAGTCACTAATTGTATAAATTTATCGGTCACAATATTAGCATCTTTTATAGAAAACAAAGGGATAAAGTCTAGTTGCAACATTGACAAATCAAGCCCCTCGCTGTCTATCTTAGTGATGGTTGAACCAGCGACCGTTCGTAATCGTTGGTTGTGAATACAATGTAAAGAGGAACAGTGATCAGTCATTGTGGAACTATATATAAGTGTGAGGGTGGGGTATTTGGTTCTTAGGATCGTGTGATCTAAGCAATTTCCAATCCTTGTTGGGAGAGTGTGGGCAGGAAGAAAACCATGAGTGGCAAGACAATTCAAATAGTCGTGCGAACGAGTGTCAAGCGTAGTGGGTTTTATATCAAGGTTTATGTCACCCGTTATGACTACAGATTTGAACCTTTGCAGCGATGATAGAATGTTGTTGAGAGCTAAAAGAAAACAACTGATGTTGACTATTGAAGGCGAGCGGTAGATGCAAAGTACCGCTACATCGGAATTAATTTTTAATAAGAGCCCTGAAGCTGACTGGTATAAGTCTGGTTCTTCACATGTAGCCAAAAGGTCTGATTTTAGGTATACCACAACACCATCATTCTGGTTTAAATGTTTGGTGGTCTTGTATACGGTGTAGTTATCACCCAAAATCGGGATATTAGTGTTGCTAGAGCATTGTAACCAACATTCGGTCAGGACGACCAAATCACAGTCAACAGATATACGATGCATGAGAGTTTGCAGGCCTAAAAAGTTACGATTAATTGAACGTATGTTTTGTGATAAAATTTTTATGAAGGTATTTGGATGTTTTACAAATGTAAGTGTTTCTTCTGGCGCGCACGAATGTGTTGTGGATACAGATAGCTGGTCAATATCATCGTTTAAGTAATTAGCGTTATTAGTCATTTTATAGTAAAGTTGGGGTAGAAGTATAAAAGCGACGAGGAAGATAAATAGGGCTTAAGTTATAGCCGTGAGCGGAGAGAATTAATAGGTCTGATAACTTTTGAAAGTGAGTTAATATTAGGCTAGATGTGCAAATTAATGAGATCTGTGGACGAGCGTTTGGTGTTTGTTGTAGGCGAATAATGATTAAAAGTGTGAGTTGTGTCTGTGTAATAGGTGTAGAGTAGTATTTTGTATTATTTATGTGATAGTAGTGATAGCATTGTATGTTAGTTGAGAGTATGTACAATAAATTATGTATATTAAAAAAACAATTTAGAGATACTGTATTTAAAATAGATATAGAATCGGTAAGAAAATAGACGAGATACTTATAGATAGGTAGTCATGGATTGATGGACGAAGACAGCTGTTTTAATTGTTCTTCATTTTTAACTATGATGGTGTGGCTATTAGAATCCTTTTTTAACATGACTCTTCCGTTTGACGTCCAGCAGTAGTTGTAGTGGTGGGACTTGGCGTAGGTTCTGGTTATGTAAAACAGTCTTTTTGTGTTTGAAGTCAACTGCTCAGCTATATATACTGGTGTTTCCCTTGCAGCATTAATATTCAGATGAGTCGAATTCACCTTATTTTTGGGGTTCAGTTTATTGTATTCTTTTACAGCAGACAGAAATTTCGTTTTCGAGAGTGTATTTGAGAACTCAACTGTTATGCTAGAAGTTAATTCTTCCCTTTTAGACAGTTGTCTTGTAATATCACGAATACTGGTAGGTTCCGTATCAGTATTCAAGTGTTTTGACAGGTGTATCACAGTATCGAACAGCATGGTTTTGGTCTCATTTACTATTTTGGGTACATTTCGAAATTCTATGGAGGTTTTGATGAGATTACGGTCGAATGACTCTATCTTTTCTTCCAGCGTAGATAACTTAATGGTCAAGGAGCTGCGCTCTTTTTCTAGTCCCGAAATTTTATCCTCTAGCGATTGTAATTGATCGGAGACACTTGTCATAGCTTTTTCAAGTTCATTATTGGTGGCCTTGATTTCGGTGTAATGGTTTTTAATCTCCAAGATATGGTTTTCTAATTTGTCTAGTCTGGAATTTTGGGAGGACATTGAAACACTCCGACAGAGTGACCCGCGTGGCGCAATTGAAATAATTATTCCGTTCTGCCCTCTTAGTCAAAATACATTTCTGTAAACGTTAACGCTTCGTGCAAAATGTATGGCGACGACGTTTTGCACGAAGCGTTAGACAGAGAACTGTCACGTGACTCACGCCCAGTAATGTCTTTGCCATACATTTTGCACGAAGCGTTAGCGTTAACGTTTACAGAAATTTATTTTGACTAAGGGCTCCACGTCGGACTAATGTGTCCGTCAGTAGTATATGTATAAGCATTATATACAAGCTATCACTATGTAATAACACCATAATGCTTCTATTACACATTAACTCAAAGTAATATTTAAAAAAAATGTTACATTTTTCAAAAGTCTCTTTGGTAACTAACGTGTTAACCGACCGACGTCACAAAAATAATGGCAGATAATAATCCTCCCGACCGAACTTCGATCACGGTGGTCAATCTTAAGGCGCAGTTATACGACTTTTAACAGTTTTTAATTGAACACCACGTCTAAACGACTATACTATGAATTTTAATTCGATTCCAGATTTGACATTAGCTACTGTCATTTTGTGAAATAATGATACCACATAATAGTGTAGTGATGAACACAAAAATCGATAAACAATCAGTGTGTGTGCCATCAGTGTGCCAATTAAAGACTAAATTATTGATTTTTATTTAAATAAATACATAATTATTCATAATAATTATTTATTAATTAGTAATCGCTGCTCTATTTTATAAAAAGTTAATATTTTTGTTTTTATATTAAAAACAAAACTTATAATAAAAGAGCCTAGATAGTTTTCAGTATTGGCAACCCGTGCGCGCTCGTGCAGCTATCGCCATTTTGTTTATCGTGTCATTCGGCTTCATTCTCCCAGTCTGACTGCACGAATATCTTATTTCATTGCGAATCGATATTTTGTTATTTTGTTGGGTTTTTGTTAAAGTGTTGTTACGTTGTGTTTGTTGTTACGTTTATAGTTTTTTGTGAACTTTGAGTGAATCTATTTGTTTTGGTTTTCCATCAAAATGGATCCTCAGCCAAAACCTTCAAATTTAGACGTGAGAAATTTATTTCAGGAAGGCATTCAAAAAATTACGGCTACCGAATGGTCTAAATGCGTATCCCATGTAGTCAAAGAAGAGGAAAAAATGAGTAGGCTAGATATGTTAATTGACAATATCACAGACACATTTATAATAAATGTTACAGAAAGTGACAGCGATAGCGATAGCGATGACGGCGACAATTTATAAAATAAATTATTACCATAATACATCTATCTGTTTTATTTGTCATGTTCCTTCATGATCACATTTTTTTATTTATTTCACACACAATTATAAAAGAAAAGTCTCAGATCGTTAATTAATCGTCAAAACTAAATTATCGGTTCAGAAATATTTAATTTCCTGATATACTTAGTTTACGAGAGTAAAATTATAAACGAGAAGAATCGATCTGGAAATATTCCATTTCCATATCGAATAATTTCGCAACGTCACTATTTAGTACCTACTTGTCATAACGTTGCAACACTGAAATTATCAAATCTGGAATCGAATTAAAATTCATAGTATAGTCTTATTTCTTAGAAAAAAATATGTTACTCTAGACAATTTCCGTCGTAATTTGATCTGAGAATATTTGAAATTATATTTTTATAACATAGTGTAATTAATTTGTAAAGTTATGTCTAACGCGGATAAAAAATTGAGAATCAGGCAAAAACTATAAAGTGTATTTTTATGAAACCTTAACCATTTTAAAGATAATTTAATTATTTATAATTCAGTCTAAGTGTTTTAGTTGAATACCTGTTGTTTTATGTGTAATAAATTAATAATGCGTCTAAATTCGGACAGCGCTCCTTGATGGGCGAGTCTTATTTCTGGGTGGACGTACGACGCGTTACGTGAGCTCAGCACAGAACACGCAAGCTAACCACTCAAAGTCGTTGGCAGTTAATAGCGTCTTAAGCTACATGGCGTGTCAAAGAAATATACATACAAAAGTATATTGTAAAATAGACTCTCTTGAAAAAAATAGTCGATGGTCCTAGCCTTGTATGTTTGCCATCTATTAAAAAGTATTGTTTAAAATTATGCAATTTGTTATGTATGATGTAACATAATTTGCTTTAATATCTCTCTGAAATTCCGCCCATTATAGCAATCAGACCAGTTTATATAAATAGTTTGATGATTACCGGTTTTATGACTTGACGATAGGCGATAAGCATTTGGTTTGCGAAACTGACTCACTGATCCAATGGTTAACATGCACGATTGCTAAGCAAGGTGTGATCAGTTCGATCCCTGAACCGGGTCAATGTTTTGTATTTTCCATTAGGAAAAATAGAAAAAATCCGGCCAAGTACGAGTCGAGCTTGCACACAAAGGGTTCCGTACCTGAAACCGAAAAAAAATACGTTTCTTGTATGACCCCTTTAATTTATAATAAAAAAATTATTATTTGTTGATTTATAAACAATAGAAATACGCATTCTGTGAAATATTCAACTGTCTACCTGTAACGGCTCATGAGATAGAAGCCCGCTGACAGACAGACAGAAAGACGCACGTACGGCCGGACGGACAGCGGAGGCTTAGTAATTGGGTTCCTTCGGGTAAGGAACCCTGACAACTAGATTTCCTCTGTGGTATTTCAGAGTCTGGACACCTTCCTTTCGCTGCAAAATACAGGCGTGATGTTTTTTTCGATAAGCTGAACTGTCAATAATAGTGATTAAGAATTCTGATAAAAGCATAATAAATAGCTAACACCTAATTTCAGGAGGAAATGACTCGAAAATCAACAAGTCTGTGATACATAATTCTGAAAAATGGCTAATAAATTGTTATTTTTAGCATGAATTAATACTTATTACGTATGATAAAAATTTCACACAGCTTGTATTTCTATAGTCGCTGTAACAACAAATAATAAAAAAACTGTGTAGCTATTACAGATCTTGAGATACAGCCCGCTGACAGACAGACGGACAGCGGAGCCTTAGTAATAGGGTCCCACTGCTTACCCTTTGGGTACGGAACCCTAAAAAGTAAAAAAAAAATATATCTTAAAGACCCTTTCGATATTTCAATTATTTAAGAGTTTTTTAACCAACTTCGAAAAAGGAAGAGGTTCTATGTTCGACTGTATGTATGTTTTTTTTTATGTATGTCCGCCCATTTCTCTGTCAATTGAAGACCGATTTTCAAAATTCTTTTTTTATCCGATAGAATATACTCCCGAGGTGGTCCCATATAAATTTTATCTAAATTGCTTGAGCGCTTTTTGAAAAACTGAACAAAAACGAAAAATACAAATGCCTAGATGACGTTTTGGTGTTCTCCAATTACGACTACATATGTTTAAATTACACGTTCCATGTTATTGGGGTTTTTAGTTCTGGGGTATAACAACTAAAAAGTGAAAAATAAAAAACTTTTTTACAAAAAAAAAACAACCGACTTCCAAAAATAAAAATACTTCCAAAATGCAAACACTGACCTCCGAAATTAAAGTTATTTTTTAATTTTTAGTGTATTTTTTTAAGAAGTTTGTTGTTTTTTTTAAGCTCATTCAATTATCTGCACGATTACTTAGGCCTAAAAATCAGTTTTTAAAATATTTGTCTGTCTGTCTGTTTATTCCGGCTAATCTTTGAAACAGCTGGACCGATTCTGATAAGATTTTACTGGCAGGTGGCTGACTATACTTAGGAGTAACTTAGGCTAATAAAATTCTATGCAGGCGAAGGCGCTGGCGAAAGCTAGTAATACAATATATTTATATCATTATACTACTGCCCCCTTTACATAGGCAGCATTTATGTTGTTTTTACAATCTTACAAATGAGTTGTAGCCACCCACTATGAAGTAGTATGTAAAACACAGAACTGATAGAGCTAACATGTTCATGTAAATTGTTGTACTTAGCATACAATAACTTTGGCACGGGACTGCAGTTATAATTAGAATGTCATATCACTTTGCGAGACCCGTCGCGCCTAATTAACTTTGATATTCTTCATTATTTAAAGTCAAAGATTTATTTGCAGATAAATATGGTTACAAAAGTTCTTACAGTGGTTGTATATTAGTAGTTTTTAACATATTTAATCATAACATAGTGTCATGCAAATTTTTGGTACACAATTAGATCATTTTTTCATCTGTGTCTGGGTGTAATTTATCTATAATATGTATGTATTTAGAAATATATAAGTATGTTTATCAGTTGTCTAGTACCCATAACACAAGCTCTGCTTAGCTTGGGACTAGATGGCGTTGTGTGATAGTTGTGGAATATTATTATTATTATTATTTAATTTTAAACTGAAGGATTTTTTTTATAGTATAGAAGGAATTCTCAATTAACCACTTGGGTACCGCAAAGTGCTGGTATTAATGTTGTGTCCAGTTAGATTGGAAGCCAAATAGTAGAGAAAGCTATATTAAATGATGTTCAAGCAAGCATTAAAAACTGGCCAAGTGCAGGCCAAACTCGCATGCAAAGGGTTGGGAACTAATATATATTTTTTAAATAATATAGACTTTGTGTAGGTTTTCCTGTAATCTATAAGTACGGTTTTCCTGTAAATATTTTTTTAAATTTTAGAGTCTAGTTTCAGAGATATAGGGAGGGGCGGAGAATGGTAGTTTTTTTTTATTTTCATAAATTTAAAACTATTTTAAAATCATGACATATTTAACATGCATTAGTACTCAGATAGGTTTTTGTCCAAGTTTTTTACACAGTTACTGGGTTGTGGAGAGCAGAATAGGTATATGCTCCATGTAAAATACTAGCACTCAGTAACATCCAGTAAGACTGAAAGCCGACCCTGACATAGTTGTGAGAAGGCTAGTCAAACCATCACTTGGCTAGCCTAATCACATGGACTTTTTTAAGGCGAACAAATTGGAAGTTTGTTTATTATTTACTAGTGACCCGCCCCAGCTTCGCATGGATAAAAACTGTACACCTAAATCTTCCTCATGAATTTATTATTTATTTATTTATTTATGTTAATCTGCAATCAGCATTAGCTATAAGCAGATGGGTTGGTAGGTATGGCAGTTTGAGTGTGTCCTCCAGTGAGGGCATCTCCTCATCAGTACATATTTATAAATGAGTAATTTGTTATCTACCAATAGCTTGCTGTTTCGACCCAGTAACCAACATAGATGGTTGTATTGAATTTTCAGTTGTTGTTGATTTTGATATGGTGTTTCCACGGCAAGCGTCGGTCCAGGTGTATCCCAAGATATCGTACTGTGTCTTCGTGAGGCAGTGTAGAGTTTTCCAGGTACACAGGAGGACAGTTTGCCTGCCGTAGCGTTTGTGAAAACTGCATAAAAACGTAGTGTTCAGTAGTATACCGCGTAAAGACACGGCGGGGGACTATTTTATAATATGTAGTGATTTGTAAGAACACCAACTTTTTTTTTTGGCACAGAAAATCATCAAATAAGTTCTCGGATCTCAGAAGCAGGAGGATGTTTCAGACTATTACTGACTAAAACCCACCAGTGTTCTTTCAGCTGCCTGTGCCAGGGCCTCTGTCAAACACTTCCGTGACCCTGGCAGGAGCAACTTATTAACAAATCAATATGGCAACTAGTAACAGTAACACATTTACAAAAGGTTCCTGTGTAAATAAGTCACTTACTTTACTTGTATACTCTTGTACATCATTTTACAAGATAGAAAAGAAATCTAAATTTAAAATGAACATTAATATATCAAGACAAAATGGATAAGATGAAATTGTTTAAATTAATTTCCTGTGTAGTTGAAAGAGTGCAGTAAAATCAACTTTATACTTGTTGCCTTAAACTTGTTGCATACACAGCATACAGGCTTAGTTAAACTCTTTGCAGCACACTTTTTGTCTATGCAGTCTATGGATACCTATATTATACAGGGTGTAAGGTACATGAACGCACATACGTGATATACGTTTTTTTTTTCAAAAATTAGGAAAAAGCCGACGAAAAATTCCAACGCTAAAAAAAATAAAACGGGGTCCAGAATCATGTACTGAATCACTAGTACACGTATGTGCGTTCATGTACCTTACACCCTGTATATATTTTTTTTTTATTCCTGTACAAAGTTGTAAATAGCTCATTTATCCAAATAAACTAAAAATAATATGGTGGTTCGAAAAAAGGTGGTCATTATGAAGCAAAGAGTTTATTTTGGTAAACAAAAATATGAAATCAATCTGCCTAGCCTTTTCCCAACTATCTTGGGGTTGGCTTCCAGTCTAACCAGATGCAGCTGAATACCAGAATTTTACATGGCGCCTGCCTATTTGACGTCCACAACCCAGTTACTGAGTAATACCCCTTGGTAAGACTAGTTTTCAGACGACCTGTAACAACTGTCAAAGAGCCACGATTGACAGCCGGGACCAACAGCTTAACGTGCTTTCCGAGGCATGGAGGAGTCTCGGTATGTAAAGATGGTCACCCATCCATGGACCAACCGCGGCAAGCGTAGCTTAACCTGATAGATCGACCCGTGCGGCTGTTATTACTCGGTCTTCATTCGTTCAGTGTCAGGGTTTTACGTTTTTAACATAAGTTCAGGGTCAACTGTACATAAAAAATTCTTTTTACATAATTAACCCGTCAAGCCCCTCATTAGCAGACACAATTAAAAACCTATTGTCGCGTCTCCTCGCGAGGGGTAAAGTTTTTTTACGTAAAATGTACGATTTTCGCCATCTAATAGCACACATATGTCGCAAATATAGTAAGTAGTTCTCATTGTATAAGTAATAACAGTTCTGAGCAAAATTAGTTTGTTCTTTGCTACCTATTTTTCTCTTTTAAAACAAACAACGAATCTTACTTATTTTCGTTGTTGATACAAATAAGTATTTGTGAATACTGTTGTCAACCGGGCAGAGAGAAGACCGTGACCTTTTTTTTAAACTATACCCAAAAAACTAATTCGCTTCAACCAAAATCTAGTCAGCCGTTTAATATTACATGTACATACGGTCAATTGGTTTCTATATATGATACGTGACGTAATAACGTACCTAGGATTATTTTCCGGCGACTTGCATGAGGCTCCTCCGTGTAAACCCACTCAAAATCAGTTCTGGATACCTTAGCACCCATGTTTGAAACACTTAAACAACTGCTGTTTGTAAAACACTAGCTGAACTTCACACCTTAGACCGCTATAAAGCGTCACTAAAAAGATATAGAGATGACGCGTAACTACGAAATTATCGGTTTTTTTGTAAAATAAATTAAAACGCGACACAACTTCACAGAACCGCGGTTGACTGATTACTGAACGAATGAAACTGGTCACCGTCAAACTGCTGGATTAAATTCATTTTCATTCAATGTCGAATGCATGCATGAGTCATGATGTGATGACTGACGTGAACGATTGAGTGAATGACAAAATGACAATGAGTTACTGCTTGTTATTGGTTATTATTATCTTACCTCCATGGTTATTATGTTATTATGACATAGGTAGGGCGCCTAGGATCATAGACTACTATACACAGGGTGTAACGGAAAGGTGTGGTCATATTTTAGGAGCCGGTTCTGCCCATGGAAATGAACCATTTTCTCTAAGAAAAAATAGAAAATTCCCAAAAAAAAGTTGGGCTTTCCATACAAAGTTATCATCAGCTGATCAATATTTGTATGGGAGGTAAAAATATTTTTTCTATGTTCCTCGGCTTTTCTTGAAGAAAGTTGTTCATATCGATGGGCAGATGCAGTTCCTAAAATATGACCACACCTTTCCGTTACACTCTGTATATCCTAGGCCTAGGACGTCGATGCGTGCGGCGTGGAGGAAGACACTGAAGACAGAGACACTTTCATTTAATATTTATGGACTTGAAGAATTATATGAACATAATTACAAAATATGATTACAAGCCTAAATTTATAAAAATAAAAAGGCTAAAACAAGGCTGCAATATTGCTTGATGACCGTGTAGGTACCGGAAGACCCTGCAACTGAAGGCACACGGGTAGGTTTTTGTGTGAAACGCCCTCCCGCTCTACCGAGCTGGATAAGTTATTTGATGATTTCCCACCTTATAAAAGAAAACGCACCGGTCGACGCAGCATTGGAGCGCATCCCCCAAGGTGGACAGATGCCTCGGAGACTGGAGAGGGTCACGGTTCTCGGCTGGAAGTGAGAAGCACAGGACCAGTGCCTATGGCGACGCTTGGGGGAGGCCTGTGTCCAGTGGTTGCTATCTTACGGCTGAAATGTTGATGTGGTATCAAGAAGAACATACCACGATCATTTGATTTGGTCCTTGATCATTGTTTTTGTTCTATGCTGATCACTATCATACTCGGTCTTGCAATTGAGGGCACAGGGTCTGTCAACGTCCTTGAAAAGAAGAAGAGAAATAAGTCTACTTAGAGGTTTTACTGAGACTTGGGTAGAGATCTCGCAAGACATAGAGGTTTCGAAAGAGAATGGTCTTTGCCCAGCTGTGGGACACAAACTAGGCTAAGTAATACCACAGTGGCGTAGTAATACTGTATGCTACAGCAAAAGAGACGCACGTAAATATTTTGCGAATCAAATATACAACATTTCCTTTTCGCTTGAAGGTAACCAACCAAAGCTTCATACAACTGCGATGTGACCTACGCCTAATTTTATTCTGTGCCTTTTTTTTTAACGCCCTTTCAGACAGACACAACGAATTCCTGATTTTGTCTGCCAGTCTGCCACTGATCAAGTACAAGTATAGTGTGTAGAGTGCTAGAGTAATGATCAGTTTTTTAAAGCGTGTTATAAAAGAACTTGATCGTGGTTACACCATTCCATACAAGATTTCATAGTACATGAAGAAATTCTATTAAAAATACGTCGGCACGCCTACTGTATTTCCCATGTTAAATAAAATCAGAGGATAAATAGCGTTTAATTTTCAGTAGGCGCTTAGCATTTTTACTTAGTGGTATGTTTTTTAAAAGTATTTTCTACTCGGGATGACCCTCGGTGGGTTTTCCTTGCTTTCGCCCTAAGACCCTCGCGGAAAAGGAGGTTTGGATCCCCGGCTAACTTGTAACAAATACTGTGTCCCTTTGAACTTTGTTCAAAATGGTAACGGTATGAATGGCTGCTTGTTTTTGTATTATGTGCATGTTTGTGCCAGAGTCTAATTTTCACAATATCTATGAATGAATTTTGCTAATATTCCTGTGGCTCCTATTATAACCGCTGTTACTTCTGTAGATGTGTTCCACAATCGGGTTATATTTACTTAGTTTTTCTATCTCTTTGGGCCCTATGTTATAGTCTGATGGTACTGTAAATGTAATGTCTATTAAATGTCTTTTTATTAAATTTTATTTATGTATATTATATCTGGTTATGAACAGAGATCGGAATTAGTTAGAGTTATTTATGTACCTGCATCGAAATGTTGATATTAATATGGATCTGCCCGGGATTTCTAATGGACAATCCCGTGTGGCCAACAATATTACAAATAAATTCTAATAAAAACTGTGTGAGCATTGGAATTTTGCAACTTCGGACATCCGATGTCGTTGATGTAAATTTGGCAACGTCACGCGTGCAGTGGTTTAAATTGTGTAAAAGTAAATAGCTTTTTTATTTAATAAATCACGGGTTTTTTCTGCTCTTTAATAATTAATCTCAGGATTTGAGGCATATCCACTTTATACTTTCGCTGTATGAAATCAGTGTAAGTACATAAATAACTCTACATAATTCCCTCCTCCTAGACCTCTGATTATGAGTAATTGTTACATCTCTCTGGACTGGAGTCTCCCACATTAACTTTGCTGTCTTATTTTCTTTTATCTGTGGCTGAGTTAGTGCCCTTAGGGCTTCCTGCCAGCTGTACACGCTCATCTTGTCGCACTCGCGTGTCTCTCATTGAGTCTCGTCGCGTCGAGGCTGGGCACGAGAGCACATCATCTACGTACTTGTCGTAACAATTCATTTTCATCGCAAGACTCCGAGACCCTTTGAATCGAGCGCAAAAACCGACACGCAGAAGAGAGCGAACGATAGCCGCGAGACGCGACGCGACGAGGGCACCACTACACACTCGTACTCGGTCTGTCTTGTCAAGTCTTGTGGTGTCTCGACGAGTGTGTCTTGCTAGTGTCCAGAACATGTATTGTACGATATTGTTGTGCCGTTTGGTGTAGTAAGTGTCAGCCACCCATAGATGATAATATGTTGATTGGTATCATCTTACGTCGGACATAACCGACACTTATCATCGGCCGGAGTTTTTGGCGGGATTTTCTCGAGTGCAGTTCAGTGGCTGTTTTAATTATTCGTTTATTGATTCCTAGTGGATATTGTGATGTAAAAATGGTGTAGTTTGGTGTTTCAAGTGTCTACGCAACTGGAAAATATGTGGAATCATTGAAACAGGTGCGATCTCGGTAAAACGGAGCTGAGAATTTTATTGTAGTATTGACTACCTCAGCGAAGTTTGCCGAGCAGGCTGACTTGACACATTTGTTGCCAGATACTACAAAAAACATTAGAATGTGTTACATCTGCATTCTAATGGAAATAAAAGTAAAAATACACTACTAAAGACGAGGCGGTATGGTTTATGACCTTAGCCTGCCCGAGAAAGGGCGAGGAAAAAAAAATTATCATCGGCCGGCGTTAGGTGTTTTTTAAAATATCTCTTTTGATCTGTCTAGTCATAATAGCCGGCTGGTCAATTCTGTTAACAGCTCACCGTGAAAACTAAGGTGGAGTGAGCGTGAAGTGAGCTGTCATTCCACCTTGATTGTATGGATGTCAATCCATACAATCAAGGTGGACTTCACGTTCAACTTCACGTTCACTTCACCTAAGTTTTCACGGTGAAATTTTACAGAATAACACTACAGATCTTGTATTGCAAGAATTGAAGTGATGATTCAATTGAATTGAATGCTAGAAATGTAGATGATACTGGTTATTTTTTGAGCCACTTGAAAGATTATTTTCTATCTATATTTTCTTTTTTCTAATATTGTTTACAAAACTGCCCATGAAGTGACTTGGCCCTCCACTTCTCTATCGCTTTTTGAGTAGTTTCTGTTTTTATTTCTTTATCTGTGTAATTATTACTTTGTGCAAGTTCTATTTAGTTCTAGATTCTTTTCACGCCACCTGCTCGACAATGTCCAATTACACATCATGCATTCTCATCATAAAGTAAAGCATTACCTCCCGAGAGAGTTAAAGAAACTCCCTAGGGAGTAAAGTGATTTGAATTTGAAACGTCAAATTCGTGGAAAACTCTAAGTAAAAAAATGCCTATATGGCATTGTAAAGAGGGGCGTTAATCGCCCACCAGTGAACGTTAGGGGGTAGGTCTTCCAGGAAATAAATCCCAACCCACCCTGCTATGAAATGAAGCGCGAACGTCCTCTAACACTCTATTGGTTAATCGCTTCTGTTGACATTCATCTGGTCTAGATAGCGTAAACCGGGATCATACACAGGTTCAGCAATAAAAGCACTTACTCAATGTATAACATCAGGGCGCCGATGACTGCGAATGCTGCGAATTGATCAATTTTGCATGGTCGCTTAAATCCCTCATTACTTTACCGTAATGAGGACCCCAAATCGCTCGCCGATTTTGAATTTTATTTTGAACAACTTTTAATTATACAAAATTTACTAAATAGGTTACCAGGGCTTATCATCTAGGGCTAGGATGGATTGGGAACCAACATACCCCTAACGGTGGGGTAGTACCCCAGCTACACTGTCGGGTCACAACTAACCCCTCACCCCTAATATTTAAGGGGTGTCTTGTGTAACCCGATTATCCATCACCGAAGCCAGATCTAACAGATTACGTCATGGACACATCCGCCCCCTTATCAAACCCCGCTTCTGAAGAGTCCTCTGCCGATTCTTCTTCCTCCGAGGATGACTTCATTCAAATCGGAGGCAAGAGGAAGAAGGGGAAGACCACTAGGTCCTCCAAGGCCACCAAGGCTAAAAAGGCCACGGTGCCCTCTGTCATTTTCGACGAAGCCATGAAGTCGAGGCAATATAACCTGATTTTAGCCCATAGGATTTGGACTGAATTTGAAGGTTTTTCCAAGCCTTAGATGACCTAAATTGTGTACCCAGTAATGGATAAACACGCAAAACCAAGCAGCTTCAAACCCAGATCCTATTTTTTTTTGTGGGGTGGGAAATCATCCAATGACATCTCCCGCTCTAGGGTAGAGCGGGAGGTCGTGTCAGACTCTTACTGACTAAAACCCACCTCTGTTCCTTTCCTGCCCCGAATGACCAGGGGCGAGGTAACTCTTTCGAATTTATCCTCAACCCCTCGGAATAAACCCAGATCCCTTAGGATTGGATTTTTAAATTCTAACGGCATTTCTGGCCAACGTGATGAGATCGCTAAATTCCTACGCAACCATCACTTAGATATTTTCTTGATACAGGAGACCTTTCTGAAGCCTCACCGTAGCAACCCTAGAATTGCCAACTATCGAATAGTTCGCAATGATAGGAACAAAGGAGGAACACTGATTTACTGCAGGATGGCATTGTATACCTCTGGACCCTCCCGCGCCCCTTTCTCATCTTGAGTACTCTGCCTGTCGACTGGGCATGACTGGTCATCAACCGATCACCGTCATTACCGCTTACTTCCCACCGACCTCGTCACCGTCGCTACCTGACGATCCCATCGCTCTCATCAGTGACTTCACCAACCTCTTCAGCCTGAGTGACTTCGTTATTCTAGCAGAATATCTCAACGCCAAACATCCAGCGTGGAATAGCAGCTTGACCAATCCCAGAGGCAGGTTCATGTATAACCTGAGCTCAACCTTAAATTTCGACATCATCGCTCCGATGTGTCCAACCCACTTCCCCCAGGATCCCAATCACACGCCCGATAATCTCGATGTGGCGCTACTAAAGAATGTAAACCTCCGTTTACACTCGATAGAAGCAATACACGAACTTAACTCAGATCATCGCACTGTGATCATGCATCTGGGCTCCACCCGACCCCAGCCAGCCCTTTTTTTTTTTTTTTTTGTTGCCGGGTTGGAAAATCCTCATGGATGTCCTTCGCCCGGGGCAGGCGAAGGGGTCTGTCACACTCTTACTGACTAAAAACCACCCCGGTGTTCCGTCCCACACTTGGACCGGGGATCGTGAGAGCTAATACGACTTCCATGATCCCCGGCTAGTGCCGGCCCGCCTATGCGGGTAACCTCTAGCTCGCGGGGAGAGTGAGGTGTCTTCTCCCCGCGACATCTAATAGGGGCGCGTGTGGAACACTACGCGCCGCCGCCTCGGGACCTGCTGGATGAGGGGCGGCGGATGACCCCGAGTCCGCCGTCCCTCCGGACCTGTTTAGGGGGGCTGGAAGAGGGCGTTGTCCGCCCTCCGCCGACGCCCGGTACGTCTGCTGCGGATCGGGAGAGTGGCCACGGCTTCCCTCTCCCTCTCCACAGCCTCCTTCTGTGAAATTACGGCTTCACAGAAGGAGATCACCGCATCCCACGACTCGGCGCTTCCGACCATCGAACGAGCGACGGCCGGCAGCGACAGGTCTGGTTCCACTTCGGATACGAGGGCACGACGCGGCTCCTCCCATGCGGCACACTCTGCCAGTGTGTGCTGCGCCGTGTCCTATCTATTATCGGTAGGACGCGAAAGCCTATCCCGCCATTCCACCACCATGACCTCGCGGAGCTGTGACCGACGCAACTCGATCTCGCGCTGCATCGGTTCACCGCCCCGCGTCCGCACCTCCTCGCACCACCGGTACAGTTAGGCGAGGAGCCTCGCCTCCAAGTCCCAGGGCGGAGAACCGCCCAGTGCACAACCCGCCTCGTAGGAGATCGTGCGAGACCTCAGCCAGCCTCCCCCAACCCAAGTAACTACCAACTGGAAGAAAGTAAGCGATAGTCTGCTTCACCTGGACTCCATCCCTGATCATATAGACTCAGTCGCTGACACGACGGCAGAGATCGACTCGCTTACGAATCACGTACAATCCGTCTTGAACGATTGTTCAAGGGTAGTTCCAGTGACGGAAGACCGGCGCTGGAAATACGGAATCTGTTAACCGAGAAAAACGCAGCCATCCGTACGTACAGTGCTTTTCCTTGCGACGCAAAAAAATTAAGGCTCACATGCGCAACTTACAGCGTGCTGTTAAGGAACGCATTGCTGAGCATCGTTCTGCGAGTTGGAATAAGATGCTGAGCGAACTAGAGCCCACCCAACAGGCCTTCTGTAATCTTCAGAAGTAGCTGCGTTCCAAGTAGGCTTCCATGCCTCCTCTCATTCGCCCAGATAAGAGTGTCGCTTTTGACAACTCTGAAAAAGCGAAATGCCTAGCTGACAGTCTAGAGTCCCTCTCAACCAGTAGACCACCTTGACATGGTGGATGCTGAAGTCGAAAGGAGAGCTTACCTACCACCCGTCGAAGATCCTGATGATCCTCTACCCCACGTCACCCCAGACGAGGTGGAGGACATCATCAAAAAGCTCCAGCCCAGAAAAGCCCCAGGCTCTGACATCACCAACAGAGTAATCCAACTCTTCCCCGCCCTAATTATAAATAATAATAATAATATTCCACAACTATCACACAACGCCATCTAGTCCCAAGCTAAGCAGAGCTTGTGTTATGGGTACTAGACAACTGATAAACATACTTATATATTTCTAAATACATAAACATTATAGATAAATTACACCCAGACACAGAACAAATGATCGTGCTCATTACACAAACATTTGTCCTGGGTGGGAATCGAACCCACGACCTCCGGCATAGCAGTCAGGGTCACTAACCACTAGACCAACAGGCCTGCCTGAATTATTATGCTCATGACCGCCATCTTTAATAGCGCCTTAAACAATAATATTTTCCCCTAAGCATGGAAACAGGCCACTGTCATTGGGATTCCCAAACCAGGCAAGCCCTCGTCTAACCCTTCCAGCTACCGACCCATCAGACTACTCAATGTTCTCGGTAAAATCTACGAAAAGCTTATAATTTACAAGTTGCTCAAAGATTATGCACCTGCCATGTTATCTCTCCACCACCCTTGGTTGACTGGTAGTGAATGCCTAAGGCATTAAGTCCGCCTTTGTACATTTGTGTTGCTTGAAGTTTTAATAAATAAATAAATAAATAAGCCAATAATCTCATTTCCAACGAGCAGTTCGGCTTCCGTTCCGAACACTCGTGCGTCTAACAAGTACACCGCATCGTAGAGCATATGAGCGCTGGGTTCCAGCGTAGTATGACAACCGGTGTCTTGTACTTCGACATTGTGATAGCATTCGACAAAGTCTGGCACAATGGCTTAATTTATAAGCTGTATCAGCTAGGAGTGCCAGACCGTCACGTACTGATCTTACGAGACTTTCTGTCGAATCGCACTTTTCGTTATCGTCTTGAGGGAGCACTCTCCTCCCCTCACCCCATCAGAACAGGAGTCCCTCACGGCTCCGTGGTATCCCCCTTAATTTTACACTCTTTAGCAGCGATATCCCAAAAAATAAAAAGGCACAGTTAGCATTATTCGCTGACGACACGGCCATCTACTATACTGGCCGTGAACCCAATCAGATAGCTCGCAATCTCCAATCCTCCGCGAACATTTTGGGCAAATGGTTCCGGAAACGGAGAATCGAGATAAACCCAGACAAGAGTCAGGCGGTTCTCTACTCGAGACCTCGGCAAAAAAATCCCTGCACCCTGTCCGATCGCCATGTATGACAAGCCTATTCCTTATATTCCTTATAAAAGACACGCCTGGGTCTTAGCAGCATTGAACTTGACCAGATTGGCATCGCCCCATTCTGAGACAGCCCGTAAGGACAAGTTCAAGCGCCCAACCATAGCCTCTCGGAGAAACCGAACCTCAGACCTACTAGCTCGTGCGTTGGGCACGTATCTCTCGGCAACAGTTCTGTCGTCTGCATACCCAAAGGTTCCGGGTTTTAGCAGATCGTTAATATGCAGCAAAAATAATGTTGCCGAGAGCACCGACCCCTGAGAAACTCCGGCATTAATAGCCAGCAGTCCGGACGAGCAGCCATCTATGACTACTCGAATAGACCGATCCCTCGGGAAATCTGCAATCCAATCACACAAACCAGCGGGCAGACCGAAGGAAGGAAGCTTACCAATTAGGCTGTTGTGCCAGACCCTGTCGAAGGCTCTCGAGATGTCAAGGGAAACCGCAAGGGCTTCCCCTTGTTTCTCGATGGCCTCACTCCAGATGTGAATGGCATACGCTAGAAGATCCCCCGTTGACCGATTTCGGCGGAAGCCGTATTGTCGGTCACTGAGGATATCGTTAGCTTCTAGGTATGCCAGGAGCTTGCCATTCAGTATACGTTCCATACTCTTACAGAGTACGGAAGTTACCGAGATGGGCCTATAATTAGCTGGGTCAGCTCGACTACCCTTCTTGGGCATGGGTTGCACGTTAGCTTGCTTCCAAGCCATCGGCACTTTTCCAGTCTCAAATGAAAGGCGAATTGGCGTGTCAAGATCGGAGACAACTTAACTCAGGCGCACAAGTCCTCAGTACAATTGCCGGTATCCCGTCGGGGCCACTGGGCTTGTTCACGTCCAGGTTACGCAGTACCCTTCGGACATCCTTCTGGTGAATGCGAATATCTGACATAATACCAGGGGGCCTCACGCCACCAGGATCTAGACGCTAGATTTCGCAAACAGAGAGGCAAACAAGTTTGCTTTCTCCTCAGCGGAGTGGACCAGCCACCCGTTGGGTTTCAGCAGTGGAGGTAGTGAGGGGCGGCAGAAGTTCGATTCAACCGACTTAGCCAGGGACCAAAACGCCTTACTACCAGCTGGGTAAGAAGCGAGTTTGTTCTCGATTCGGCTAATGTGGTCAAACCGAGCCCTCCGCAACACCTTCTTGCAGGACTTGGCAGCCCTGTTGAAGGCTCTCTTCTTCTGACTCACGTCATTTGCTTTGCGCGTCCGAGCGTCGACCCACGTCAGGTTGGCCGCGTGTTTAAGCGCATCAGCGCGATTGCACTCGGCACCAAACCATGGTTGAGCTTCGCCAGACATTGTTACGTCAGAGAATGGAATGTAGTACTCCATTCCCTGCCGCAACACATCCGTCACGGCGTCCGCGCACGACGAAACATCAGTCGCAGAAAAGCAAGTGGGCTGCCAAGGATAACATGCGAAAAAAGATCGCATGCCATCCCAATCTGCTGATCTGTATCGCCAAACCCGCTTGGTGCCTCTAAGGCTAGGATCGGGCGGGGAGTAGACGGATACAGACTTCATCAGACTGTGGTCGGATGTACCTAATGGTGAACAAAACGAAACCGAGTAACGGTCTGGATCTGTTGTCAGCAGAAGGTCCTCGCACACGGCCACCCTAGTTGCCCCCTGGACCAGCTGGGTGAGATTTAACGCTAGCGCTAGCTTACGCGTCTCTTGTTCAGCATGGTCTGTGCACTGGTATGGGAAGAGCCACTCCTGATGGTGGGCGTTGAAGTCCCCCAGTAACACCAATTGGGCAGAGGGGTACCGCTTCTGAGCCGCATCCGCCGCCACACTGACGTGTTGTGTGAGCCTTTTTGTCTCCAAATCACCGCTGTGCGAACGGTAGACACAGGCGTAGACAATTTTATCTAGGCCTGTGTCCATTAGGACCCAAAGAGTTGAGAACCCGGAGTTCTAAAGGTTGCGGAGACGCCGATAGCAGATGTCGTCCCGGGCGTACATGCATATACTAGCGTGTGGTTTAAAGTTGTGCTCCAGGGTAAACCCTGGATAATGTAGCCTACATTATGTAGGTACACCACGTCTGACGGACATCCGATCTGCGTCTCCGAAAGGAACAAGAGAGCTGGTTTCTCAGTATCTAGGTGGTGGTGGACTGCGGCGAGATTTGAGTGCAGACCTCGTATGTTGTTGAGGTGCACTTTGTGGGAGAGGGAGTGCTGCCGCTGTTCAGATTTTTTCATTTTTGTTCCTTTTTGCATAATTATTATGAGTGAAGGAGGGAGAGGAGAAGGAAGTGAAATGAGGTTCAACGCCGCTAACCTTCAGGCGCGCACTGAATACGGTATCATTGTGGGATTAGTCTGTAGACTGCGGGGACGCTTGAGCCCACCGGGAATGTCCATCGGGCCCTCTCGTCTGGTCGCCAACCAACACGATGGTGCATTCCGGGATTTTTCGACAGTTGGCGGGGCAGCCTTTCATATGTGGCTAGCACACTACTTGGGGCCCGAACTACCTGCGGTTGGCCAGCGGCGTACCGTGCCTCGGATCCCGCTACCCTCCGCGACTAGTCTCCCGATACACCCATATCAGCGCGAGCCCGGTTATTCTGCCTGCAACGGAACAACTATTTCAACCCAACTCCTTTGGATTGGCTACACTGAGCATCGTACCGGATCACCGCCAGGCCGCTTGGCGGTACGTCTTTGCCCAGTGGGTGGTCGCATAGTACGGCGGGCTTGTCCCAAAAATAAATCTCACCGCGTATCGTGCTAGGATGCTGTCTCTTTTTCAGGACCTAGAACAAAAATTAACAATTTTACGGACAGAGAGCTGCGTCGAAGATAGATTTTTCAACAGTGAAACCGAATTGAGGTTTCGCAGCGAGGTTAGTTCCCTACTCTGTAGACCCGTAATATGACGCGCATGACGTTTTCATTCATGGACTGAGTCCATCTCATGCGCTGCACACAACCAATGGCAGCTGGGACCCGGCTCGGGGCCGGTTGGCCCCTAAGTCACTATCTCCTCGGTGGTCGGCCTCTTCCCTGCGCGCATACAGGTGTTGGCGACGTCGGTGGGGAGAAATACTCGTCGTTGGAGCTCGACGCGGCTGCAGCCCGGTGACACTGGTGATTGTATTTCTTATTAATAAAATGAAATAATCTTTAACCATTTACTTTATTAAATACCATACCACACCATATTGCGCTGTTACCGTACGACCGATGGTTGCCAGACGCACAGGACCGGTCGTTGTGGTGACACTTGGGGGAGGCCTATGTCCAGCAGTGGTCTTTCGGCTGAAATGATAATAATTATGACACACACTTACATACTTATTTAAAAAAAAAAAAACGTTGCCCACACTAGGAATTACTCCTGTATCGTGGGAGCGTTCACAAACATTTAAACTCACATACATAAGACACCCAGACCCGGAACAACTATCTGTGGGCCATACAAATATTTGTTCTGTGCGGGGATCGAACCCGCGACACGCAGCGCAGCAGCCGAACGCTCAACCAATACGCCAACCGTGCCGTCAAAACACAAAAGAAATAATCACAATAGAAAGGCGAAAGTTTGTGAGTGTGAGTTCGTATGTTTGTTATTTCTTCACGCTCAAACGGTTTGCCCGATTTGGATGAAATTTGATATGTAGATAGCTTATACCCTGGATTAACACATAAACTTATCCCGGTCTACGCGGGTGAAACCGCAGGCCGTATTTGGGTATCGTACGGTCCATGGCGCTCTATGGAGCGCCTGTGTGGGCGGACAACCTGACCGCCCGTAACATTGCAATACTGAGAAGACCACAGAGAGCAATGGCGGTCTGGGTGATAAGAGGATACCGCATGGTATCCTTCGAGGTGGCGAGCCTCTTGGCCGTATCACCACCCTGGGATCGTGACGGCAAAATCCTAGGTGGCGCCGGGATGGACTAGAACGGGGCGAGCACCTGATGCCTCGTCATGTCGATGTGTACAGGGCCGAGCTCCGCCAGACCCTAGTGGTGGAGTGGGAGCAGCTACTTGCGCAACCCAGCGCAGGGCACGCGACTCCACTATAGCGACGGTAAGACCCGTTTTGAAGGAGTGGCTGGAGAGACAGCATGGCGATGTAAACGCAGCAGGAGCCTGCGTTTAATTCAATTGAAAGCTAAAGTGCGTGCGTAGAGTCCTGCTGCGTATACATACAGACATGGCACGGCACCCTTACTTTCCGACTGACACAAGTACTATTCGGACATGGGTACTTTGGAAAGTACTTGTGCCGTATAGGCCGGGAGCCAACGCCCGTTTGCCACCATGGTGGCAACTGCCTCGACGACACGGCGCAGCACACTGTTGCGAAATGCCCTGCTTGGGCAGAGCAGTGCCCACGTGACCTCGTTGCGTCGGTCGGTTCTGCGGATATCCTCTTGCTTCCGGACATGGTCCTATCCATGGTGCGAAGCCAGAGTGTGTGGGACGCCGTCACCACATTTGTGAGGAAGTGATGGTCACGAAGGAGGCAGCGGAAAGGGAGAGGGAGAATACAACCTCTCTCTTTAAAATCATTATTGCTCTATAACGGGCATATTTATTATATTTTGTTTTTCACTGCTACTGCAAACTACTTTTCAGACTCGACTATCTGCGTGTAGTTCTCTAGAATAAACTGAATAATCGACTATAACTTTATGCCACTCTATGTTGTCGTTGGACATTACAACTCAACTCGCATCCCTAAACAAAATAAATCCTCCGTCTTTTTCAAGATAGCCATTGAACATGGCGGTCGGTAAAAATAAAGGCCTGTCGAAAGGCGGTAAAAAGGGTGTTAAGAAGAAGATGTAAGTCTCCAATAAACCTCAAATTTATCAAGTGGTGCAGTAACCTTTCGGTTAAACTTAAGATCAAAGTTGTGATATATGTGATTGCGCGAATATTTTCGGATAGAAGTTCCATGTCTCGTGTCATTATGTTTTCTCAATACAACTAAGTTTTACCAGTGATTTGCTTGTTCATATGTGTTTCTATTGTTAATTCTCGAAGAAAATGGCATGCAGTGACCTAATATAATTAACTCACTCGACTCGTGGTGAGTTTTTTGGTTATAGTTTTGAGGTTAATTTAACTTTTCATACATTTTTCAGTGTGGATCCGTTCACACGCAAAGATTGGTATGACGTCAAAGCACCGTCTATGTTCACGAAGCGACAGGTGGGAACAACCCTAGTGAACCGTACTCAGGTATGTGTAATTCTTCTAACCTCCGACCTAGTCTGTAAAAGTTCATGTCTTGGCCTGACCGCTACCGGCAAGTGTCGAATCCCACTCGCAGACTGTTAAATTCACATACGTAGATATTTAGTTTATTAAATACCACATGGGGCATGTCCCATGGTGTAAACCATGGAACTCTTGCAAGTATTTTGAGCCCTTCCTTAACATGAACTTAACCTAAACGATAGGCATTAGGTATATTTTTCTTCTGTCTTCCTGAAAGCAAAGAATCCAATCATGTTGATCCAATGCCCGAAAATCGATACCTAGCCACTCCTTTTTCTTTGTACAAAGTGGGTAAAATTCTTTTGTTATTGTTTCTAATAACAAATGTGAGTATTATATAATATACTAAGTCGATTATACTCCTCTAATGCTCAATTTGACCAATACTTAGTTCATTTTAAGTTAGAAAACAAAGACATAACCATAAGAGCCAGAACATGAACTTTTAAGTTATACATGCAATGCAAACTTTTGTGATATGAAATCTCTTGACTTGAATAAACACCCTGTAATTCAATTTTCAAACAATAATAACTTTTGTAGTAGTACCCGTATTGACGACCCACTGATTTTAGTATAGCAAAAAGATTGCACTGTATCTATGGTATTATTTTATCTAAAATGATGATCCACCTAGCTCGCAATGATAAACATCTGATGAAAACTTATGTTCCCTTTTGATTTACTTCTGAAATTTCATAACATACGTATCGTTGCAATATAATTTAGTTGATTTTATACTGAAAATGTGTTGAATTTGTTTTAGGGCACCAAAATCGCCTCTGAAGGTTTGAAGGGCCGTGTGTTTGAAGTGTCGCTGGCCGATCTTCAAGCCGATACTGATGCTGAAAGGTAGATACTTCATTTTTATATGGAATAGACTCTTCTCCTATATCTGAATGCCTATAAACATTTCTGTCAAGCTGCTGTGATTGATTTGATCAAACCCCACATTCTGCTATCCATAATTTCACTATATGCTGCTATCCTTGTTATAATCACTAGTTACTGATCAATGGAAGACAAAGGATTCTTCTGATACAGATAAGCCACATTCGTTTCACCCCTGGCACGTGCTTGCCCAAGGTAGGTTGGCAATTTTGAATTTAGGTTTCCCCACAATTTTCTCCTTCACCAATGGCAGTGGTATCTTAAGATAAACTTGGAAGTATTGTAAAAGGTATATTGTATTTGCCCAGATCCCTAAAGCTAAATGGCAGCAAGCAATCTCTCAGTATCGGCTTCAGAAATTGGGTGAAAGTGTGTTATTGCAGTCCAGCTATATGAAGAAATACCATGTGGTCTTCATATCGTTTTTGTCTGCAGAAAGTATATGCTACCGCTCTAAAATGCCTTTGTATTTCATATACTTCGGTACCTTGTGTCGTTGCTACAAATATTTTATGAATATTCAGTGTATATTTATTTTTTGCCAAATAAAAGTATGCAATGTTAAAGCATGGTTAAGGGTTCGATTCCCAGCTACAATTTTTTTTTTTTTGTTTATTCACCATTGTTGGCCCACATGCCTTGATCAGGACTTTCATTGTCTTAAGGGTGGTATTCCACATGTCATATATGTATACTATGTCCAAGATTTTACAGAGAGATTTTAAAATGTCCACACTTAGTAAATCTGTTATGACAACACTACCATGATGAAAGTTTTTTATCAGGTTGCCAATGTGTGATGAGCAATGGCAATAAACAAGAATCTCTCCATAACAATTACTAATATAAAACTTATTCATCAGGTCTTTCCGCAAGTTCCGTCTGATTGCTGAAGATGTTCAGGGTCGCAATGTGCTCTGCAACTTCCATGGTATGGACCTCACGACTGACAAGCTCAGGTTTGTACTATATAATATTAATTTACATCGATTTATCTATTTGCCAGATTTCAGAAACTGTCTAAACATTAAATCACAAAGTTCTTTTTTTTTTTCAATATTTGTTAGGACTATATTTTATGAAATAATGTGCAAGATAATAGAGAAATAATAGGCAAACAGACAGTTTAAAACTGTCTGTTTTGAGGCATAAGAATCAATTTAAAAACAAAAAATTGCATTAAATAACAAAGTACACTGCAGTCCAGCTATATGAAGGAACACCATATGGTCTTCATATCGTTTTTGTCTGCAGAAAGCATATGCTACCGCACTGAAATGCCTCTGTATTTCCTATACTCTGGTACCTTGTGTCGTTGCTACAAACAAATTTATCCTAGCATTTTTGGGTAGCATTTGTATTAAACACTAGAATTACCTCATTGATCTCAATCTCTAAGAAAACCCGAGCTTGTGATCATTAAGATCACAAGCGACAGAGATTTCTCAGATGGCAGTCAGGTGAGGGTATTGTGTTTATTTTATGGCAGGATGGAGATCCTGTATAAATATAATGGAATCAGTACATGGGCTATCTGGGGTCTTTTAAATTAGTTTGTAGAACTTCACAGATATATGGACTTCAAATAGAGAAAAAATATCCAATATTATGACTACTGTCACATGACACTGGTAGAATAGTCAACATAGGCTCAGTTGCCAAGAAAAATCTACCACTAAATCATCATAGGGTAAGCCAATACCCAGCGAAAATCTGTGATGCTTCACAATCTATTTTAAAAACAGACTGTCATCATCTGCCTAGCCTTTTTCCAACTGCGTTGGAGTCTGCCTCCAGTGTAATCTGAATACAGATATTATATTTCAGTAACTTGATCACAATATCCTAATTAAACCCTATCTCCTTACAGATGGATGGTCAAGAAGTGGCAAACTCTAATCGAAGCTAACATAGATGTGAAAACCACAGACGGATACTTGCTCCGTGTGTTTTGTATAGGATTTACCAACAAGGACTCCCTGAGCCAGCGCAAGACATGCTACGCTCAGCACACTCAGGTAGGCAAACATTTTAGGCGCATTGGGCATTTTTCAGATAGGCCAAACAATTGAACTCGCGCGGCACCGACACCGCTACGCAATTCGCTACGAGAGCAGTCTCGATTGTGAGGTTTGTTTGTTCAAGGTTTCACTCCGGCACTCCCAGAATGCCACTAATTTTTTTTATCTTGACATGCTTAAGGCGCCAGGGTAGCCCGCGAAATTCAAATTTTCTTACGTTTTTTGCAATTTGAAGGTCAGTGTCAGGTTGTATGTTGGTCAAAATATGATTCGCGGCCGTAGCAAGTACGTACTTACAGAACTGTAATCGTTAATTAAAATCATCAATACAACTCTCTCAGTTAGAATTGATGCCAAATGTCGTGATTTCAATTCTAACTGAAATAGTTTTATTGGTGATTTAACCTGTGAAGCCCCGAAACTCACCGGTGAGTCGGACCAAAAAAAAAAAATTAAAAAAAAAAAAAAAAAATCGGCTGTCAACCCGGGTTGTCCTCGGGGTTTAATTTGACAACCCGGATTTTGCCATGGGGCTTCACAGGTGATTATAATTCTATAAATACATACTTACTACGGCCGCGAATCATATTTTGACCAAGATACAAACAACCTGACACGCAATTTCATCGCAGTCTTTATTTTTTGTTGACTAGCAAATGAAGAAATACTACGTGTATAATAATTTTTGGTAATCGAACTCTTGAACCAAATATTTTTTTTAGGTAACTGACCTATCGCAGACACGCACTATAGAGAGCCTAGGTATAATTCTCGCTCTTTGTAGCTGCGCCTCCTTACACTGCGTACATTAAACCCCCCCCGCCATCACCATGAACGCGGCTCTCGGGCTCCCGTTGGCTTTTCGTGGTCTTGGTACATTCTCTCTACTAATAAGTTCTTTTTTATGTTTTGCTTTTGTTCTATTTTCTCTAAGGCCTCCCCACAGACGCGATGCGGCAATGTGACACCGATGCTACGATTATTTTACTTACAAATTCCCAATGTACTACGGAAGTTGACTAAATAAATCTATTTGGTCCCCGTCTATTAGAAACATTATCACCAATTATTTGGTTCATAGGTCAAAGGAAGTTTAAAAATTCTTCAGAACAAAAATTTTGTCACAGACGATGGACAGACAGACAGATGGACATCTGTGTGACAGCAGTAAGGTTCGGTTTGGACCCTCGGGTACGGAACCCTTTTTTTTGTGGGCTGTAAAATCATCCAATGATTTCTGACTTTTACTGACTAAAATCCACCCCTGTTCCTTCAGTTGCCTGAGTGCCAAGGTCCGCGGGAACTCCTTTTCGAATTTATCCGCAACCCCAGGCAAGCTTCAGTTCTGACGGGCCCCGTCAGGTATTGCTGACAACTCTGGGTATGGAATCCTAAAAACTATAGTGCGTTGAACTTTTGTATGACGTCACCCATGGTACACTTTTACCACTAAGTGACTTACTCTCCTCTGAACTTGATCTGTTTTATTTTTGTAATTTTTTATTGGTTTGGTAAACCAAAGAATACTTGTCAAATATTTTTTGATAATCTAATTGATGGACATAGAATTATTATGCCTATTTATCGGGTGTCGCATTGTCGTGACGCCTCTGTCAGAGGCTGAGGGAGACTTCAGTTATCAAGTTAACCTTTAGTCAGGAAAAGTGTTGGTTTGTGGATGGCCAGCCAATTTTATGTTAAATACATTCTCTTAACTAATCGAACCCACCCCCACAGGTCCGTGCCATCCGCAAGAAGATGTGCGAGATCATCACCCGTGACGTGACAAACTCTGAACTGCGCGAGGTGGTCAATAAGCTGATTCCCGATTCCATTGCGAAGGACATCGAGAAGGCTTGCCATGGAGTCTACCCGCTCCGTGATGTTTGTATTAGGAAGGTACGTAGTGATGACGTTTGATGGAGTTTTTGAGGGTGAAAGATACAGGGGTGAATTGAGACAGATTTTTGTAAGTATACATGTTGAGTTAATGTTGTTGCTTGCCAAGCATTGCATAGCTGTATTTAAATATTCACAATTTTTTACACAAATATGCTGCTATGCTATTGCGTAAGTTAGTACTAAAATATCTACAGTAAGTCAATGTTAAAATGGTTTGTCTCAAATCAGCCTTGTTTTACTATTCACCTCGTTTTACGGCATTGTGGTAGAGTTTAAAAGTCTTTGTAAATCAGAAAATTGAAACGAGTATTTTTTCTTTTATAAAGCGTTTTCGCTACTAAATTCGTGTAAAGCTTTTTCTAACAAAGTTACCAATCATTATAAAATGTACAAACAATAACATATCTCATGTCAAGTAATGCTTGACATGAGATATGTTATTGTTTGTACATTTTATTGTACACTTAAATTACACAGCTCTATTTATTAACTAAAATCTATGGGTACAATGGCGGCTATATCTAGCGGACATGCTAGAGATATCAATTCTCATACTTCGTTTTCCGCACAAACAAGACTTTCAAGCTCAACCAACATATTTACAATGATGATCCACCTAGCTCGCAATGATACACACCTGATGAAAACTCTTGTTCCCTTTTGATTTTTATCTGAAAACAATCCTTCCAACCAACCAGAAATTCCTACCATATAACAAAATTAACCAAAGACCTTGTCCCGCCAGGTCAAAGTTCTCAAACGGCCACGGTTTGAGATCTCGAAGCTTATGGAGCTGCATGGTGAAGGTGGCGGTGGCAAGAGGGGCGAGGCCGGCGACAAGTCGGAACGCCCCGAAGGCTACGAACCTCCCGTTCAAGAGAGTGTCTAAGTTAATACACGTTAAAACTGATTTTTGTGTTTTATTTATTGTCTGTGACAACCTCATGACAAACTGATGGGAATCTGAGTAAAAGGTTGTCCAAGAGCGAGCGAAGCGAGAGCTCTGGAACTTATGACACCCCGATATGGACTTCAATAGAAGTTTCAGATTTCCGTGCCACCTGCGCTATAACTTCATTTTAACCTTTAGCTACTGAGGTGTATTTAATTTCACGTAAACGTCAGTGTTTACGTGGGGCATTGTATGTATATGTGCTTATATTTAAAAATCTTTAGGTTTTTTAGGGTTGAGATTTTAATAATTAGCTTTAGTGGATATATTTAAATAAATAAAAATATTTTTGTATAATTTATTTGTTCCTAATTAACTATTATTTCTAAGTATAATTAAAATTTAACAAAATTAAAATTATTTAAAAAAATCAACTAATTAACGATCTTAATTTTAAATAGTTTTTCTAGCAAATGGCACATCAGTAATTATAATAATAATGGGAATAAAAAATTACAGATACTTGCTTTGCACATTGAATTGAATGTGTTTTTGCATGCATAACATGGTGTGCAGATTTCCTTTGAGGCTTTAAAAGACATGTGCTAATTAACTATTATTTTCTAAGTATAATTAAAATTATTTAAAAAAATCAACTAATTAACATAAGATCTTAATTTTAAATAGTTTTTCTACCAAATGGCACATCAGTAATTATAATAATGGGAATAAAAAATTACAGATCAATTATTGTGCATTACACAGTTTGGGCAAACTTGCTTTGCACATTGAATTGAATGTGTTTTTGCATGCATAACGTGGTGTGCAGATTTCCTTTGAGGTTTTAAAAGACATGTGTGGTACACCTGTTTTTTTAGATTCTTCTTCAATTTCCTGACGGTCAGGTACAGGCATAATATCCTTTCCCAGCAGACGTGCCAAACTGAAACGAAGCTCACGTGGCAGCTTTTCGTTCTTTCGTTTCGGTGTACGTACGCGCAGCGGAATGTTGTTGAATTTAAAGATTTTAATTATGCAGATATTTAGTGTATGACGTCGTATAATTGTGTATGGTAAAAAAAAATTTGTGCACGCAACCATTGTGGAGAAATTCACCAAAAACTGATTCCGCTGGGCGAACGTTGTCCTGGCGGAACTTTTTTTAATCCATAGACTTTAGAAGAAAAGAGATGTGTCCAAAAATTAGTGTGTATTTGTGTGTAATTGTGTATGTATGAATAAAACTAGTGCATGCATAAACTTCGGAGAAATTCAAGTTTCCGCTACGCGAACGTTTGGCCATTAGCTAGTTTTCATATAAAGCGCTTACATAGAGAACTGTAGATTTTTATATACGTTGTTTTGAATTTGTTTATATTTGTTTAAAAAACAGATTTAGAAAAAATCGTAGGGCTTAAAAGATAAAAATATAAACGTAAAATACGCTTATTAGGTCTTAGTTCTTAAAGTATGCACTTTGGGGTCTAGATTTTCACGTTAATACAAACCTTATAAGTGTCTGCAACATGTTGCCAAGTATCAATGATGTTCCGTTAGTAACTAAAGAGTTATAGGACAAATTTACCATGAACAGATCACTGTTTACAAAGCAGTCAAATATCACGAAGTTCTGAAGGAATTGCATGGTAATATGTATGTCAATAATTAGTGTATTCATTCAACTATTCTTATGCAAAATTTCATGTCATTAAATTCAGTAATTAAAGAAAAACAATTATAATACTGACGAAGCATCGAAAACCTACATAACCCGACCAAGTTCGGATGGCTACCAAAAAGCGGCCGTGCCATATATCTAAGAAACGTTCTTAACCTTCCAATATAGTATTCATTAATATGGTACAGTTGCGTACACAAGCGTTAGGAAAAAGTAAAACAATTGCATTTCTTGAATGAAAAATATTTTTTTAATAATAACCATAAGACATTATTATATCGACGCCATGCGTCAAGTTAATGTGACCGAGTTGTACTAACACACACAAAATTTCAATTCAAAAACCGATTAGGTACACAAATTAAAGTCTATATCAATAGACCTAAGGTCTAATTTACAACAAAATTGCAACTAAATGAGCAAGTTCCTGTTACTCGGTTTATCTTTACCCAGGAAGGTGGTGATCTTGTTCTGGAAGTTGTTCCAGGTTGCCGAGGAGTTGACGATCTGTGAGAGGCCCACATACGTATATCATTACATGTAGGTAATAAACATAAGGTGATTATTTAATAACAATATTTCTTTTCAACATTTCGTTATAATCTGGTCGGTCGTTTAGTAGTTTAGATCTATTCAGTAGTTTGTCTTTAACCAGGAAAAACATCTACTTTGTTACGATTATATTATAATATATGTCTTGTATAATTTATTATTATAAATTTAAGTAAATAGATATAGAATAAGATCAATCAGTAGATATTAACTTGGGTTTATGGTGTCTGTCCAATGTTAACATAACACAATTATTATAATTTATCTGCCTAATAAATTACCTACGTAAATGAATAAGTCTATAGCTATTAATTTATTATAAAATCTTACCCTATATCTGTTATCAGCTTCTCACTATCATTCACTCAATATTCCTACTACATAATTATGTTATGCTTCACTGTTACACTATAACATTAATAACACACTTTGTCAATATTATTATTACAGAGAATTGGCGATGCATAGCAAAACAACAGCGCATACGCACATTGTCCTTGACTGCACATTTATTTGTTTGTGACTGGGGATGAAACAAAATCAGGTTCAAGTTCAACAGCAAACGAATACGCGCGAAAACATATTGCCCTCTCTTTTCTTCAAGGATGACAGTACCGTTTCAAGCGGGAAGCCGCCTATCGCTCGTTGCGCGCAGCGCGTTGTCTATTTTTTCACACAAGAATATTTTTGATCAATTCATAACTACAATACTTAGACTATTTAACTAAAGGATTAAGCGTACCGAACTTCGAACAAAATAATTGTGCATATTTTGGTGGGGTGCGGGGGAACACGCTCACATACATAAGAAAAAAAAAACGATTCAAGAAGTAGTTTTTTTTAAGTTATTAGATTGTTTGATCCACTAAAGTTGCAAAGGGGAACGCTCGTGCATGCCTAGTCTATTGGTTAAATAGTGTAATAAGCTACAATATGATAAATATTTACCTAAACAGTAGTACATACTTACATGTGGTAAATATTTAATTTCCCTAAGGGGTCTATAGTTAGAATCCTGATCCGTGAAATTTTCAATAGAAATTAACTGTATGAATTTATTTATTTAACACTTCACGCACATACAAGTACAGAGGCGGACTTAATGCCTCAGGAATGAATTTAAGGATGAATTTTATTTGTCTTAAATAATATATTTAGATTATATCTCAAGTCTCAAGCGCATACTTAAATAAAGTACCTACGTAAATAGTACCTACTTAGTTTCTGTCATAGTCAAATACATTTAAAAAAGTAGGTGTACAAAAATAAATGACCTATAAATTATATCGAAACAACAATTGTGTTATCACCTATACCAATTAAATACCGGTATTATACTGTAAATTTTGGGATGTTACCTAAATATATTGCACGGCCGCTTTTTTGTAGCCATCCGAACTTGGTCGGGTTATGTAGGTTTTCGATGCTTCGTCAGTATTATAATTGTTTTTCTTTAATTACTGAATTTAATGACATGAAATTTTGCATAAGAATAGTTGAATGAATACACTAATTATTGACATACATATTACCATGCAATTCCTTCAGAACGTCGTGATATTTGACTGCTTTGTAAACAGTGATCTGTTCATGGTAAATTTGTCCTATAACTCTTTAGTTACTAACGGAACATCATTGATACTTGGCAACATGTTGCAGACACTTATAAGGTTTGTATTAACGTGAAAATCTAGACCCCAAAGTGCATACTTTAAGAACTAAGACCTAATAAGCGTATTTTACGTTTATATTTTTATATTTTAAGCCCTACGATTTTTTCTAAATCTGTTTTTTAAACAAATATAAACAAATTCAAAACAACGTATGTAAAAATCTACAGTTCCCTATGTAAGCGCTTTATATGAAAACTAGCTAATGGCCAAACGTTCGCGTAGCGGAAACTTGAATTTCTCCGAAGTTTATGCATGCACTAGTTTTATTCATACATACACAATTACACACAAATACACACTAATTTTTGGACACATCTCTTTTCTTCTAAAGTCTATGGATTAAAAAAAGTTCCGCCAGGACAACGTTCGCCCAGCGGAATCAGTTTTTGGTGAATTTCTCCACAATGGTTGCGTGCACAAATTTTTTTTTACCATACACAATTATACGACGTCATACACTAAATATCTGCATAATTAAAATCTTTAAATTCAACAACATTCCGCTGCGCGTACGTACACGTTCGCTGGCACTACGGTTCTTCTATTTTTCGCTACATGTTGGTTATTATTATTGAGAGACCGTTTTCTCCCGGACGACGTACTGGGTGCCATATTGTAGAAGTTTTCAAACTACTGCAGAAAAAAGACGATAACTAAATCGAAACTATTTACAAAAAAAGTTACGTAAATACTGAGGTGGGGTCTGAGAGGCCCATGAGGTCCCGAGTAGGATATTATTGGGCATTCTACCCCACCTTCCGTTCCATCGGCTCACTCCGTTCGCCTCGTCACTCTCGGTGGAGTAGAATGCCCAATAATATAAATGAAAATACTGGTTCGGCGCCTATTCCACCATTTCAGTTCTAAAATTCAATGGAGTAGAATGCTCAATAATATATATATGAAAATACTGGTTCGGCGCCTATTCCACCATTTCTGTTCTAAAATTCAATGGAGTAGAATGCCCAATAATATATATGAAAATACTGGTTCGGCGCCTATTCCACCATTTCAGTTCTAAAATTCAATGGAGTAGAATGCTCGTTTCATAGAATCAACTTTCAGAGGGTTCACATAAGTTATAACGATGTATAAATGTCGATGTAATTGTTTAATAGATTTATTATTGATATAACCGTTTCAATGAGTCATCATGAAATTTGTAAAACAACCACAATCGTTACATGTAAACAAACTCTGCGTTCAGTCTCAGGAAACTGGTTTTCGTCATGGAGAATTATTACCTAAATCCATACGATGCATCATTTGCGGGCCGTCAAATTGTGGAAAAACCAATTTATTAGTTGGACTACTTATACATGAGAATGGATTAAGATTTCAAAACGTTTATGTTTACTCGAAAACCTTGCAACAACCCAAGTACGTTTTTTTAGAAAAAGTCTTGCAACGAGTACCAGACATTTCATTTCAGAAATATCATGAAAATGAGCAAGTACTGAGTGTTCAGACCGCAAAACCGAATTCTGTAATTGTGTTTGATGATGTTGCTTGTGAAAATCAAAGTAATATGCGTGATTATTTTGCTATGGGGAGACACAAATTCATCGATTGCTTTTATCTAAATCAGACGTATAGTAAAATCCCTAAGCAATTGGTAAGAGACAACGCAAACCTAATCGTACTTTTTAAACAAGATGAAAGAAATATGAGACATGTTTATGAAGAACACGTGAACACTGACATGACTTGGATTGAATTTCGTGAAATGTGTTCAAAAATATGGAATGTACCTTACAATTATGTTGTAATTAATAAAGATTGTTCCAAAAACAAAGGATGTTATAGAAGTAAATTTGACACATTTGTAGTCTTTGACTAGTATCACGAATACATATATAAGATTATTACCTGCCTGACATTATTATTCACCTTACAACGCTAAATCAATTACGACCTATTTTACCAATATGGAAAAATCATTGAAACGACAAATTGTTGATGCGGCAGAAGCTGTGAAGATAAAAGTACGAAAAATGAGAGATGCTGAGATTAACAATAAACAAGTACTGGAATCTGTTTTCAAACCTGTAACAGAACCTCTCAACCTAATTGCTAATGCTAGTAAGCAAACTCCTCTCCTGCGTGTTAGTGATGAAATTGCTGATGGTTCGTTTATTAACGAAACTGGTACCGAAGGAAGTAATAATAATGACGATGTAGACAAATATGAATCCGATATCAACAGTGACTCTTCTTATGAATCAGTAGTTGAAAGGAATCAAGAGGGTGATACATCATCCTGGTCAGTATCTTCAGAAGCGTTGGTAGATATTCCGTTTGGGGTTAGAGCAGACCGCGGGAAACTGATGTTAGGTTCTGCTTGCATAACGATCAACGATCAATACATCACTGTGGTTGGACGTAAATACCGAAATACACCTGGCTTAAAACAGTTATTGCTTAAGAAAGATGTAGACCTAAGCTTGGTTACAGATAGTGATATGCAAAATTATAAGTCGATGCTACTTGATACAAATGCACATCGTCGAGACTATGAACCAAGTAAGCCAATAAAAAGTAACAAAGGACAAAAATATTTGCAAGTTATTAAACCTCTTTTTAAACTGAAGAATGCAGTTCAGGGAAAAGGTCTACCGTTATTAAAAAAGTGGAGAAAAAACGTAGATTTAGTGTACTGGGATGATCCTAATGAATTAGTGGAAAGGTTGAAATTATTGATTGCATCTAGAGACGCTGGCAACACAGGATTAGATAATGAAATTATATCCATCATTGAAGAATTACGTGAAAGTAAAGTTATAAATAAATAAGTATTTAAAAATGTGTTTATTTTACTATCAACCTCTCGAAACAATACACCTTAAACATGAACGTAGACAAATTCGGACACTACATTCACAAAAGAATGCGTTTATCGGAGTTATTTGAGTTTAATGAGAATGCATTGTTAAAATCAGAAAACGGAGATTTTGACTTAAAAACATCAAGACTGAGAGGAATTAGAGCTCCAGTAGAGGCAGACGATGCTGTGAACAAGGATTATGTAGATCAATTGAATGCTAAAACGTTAAAAGAATTAAATAATCTGGGTGTAAACAAGGTTTATGTAGATCGATTGAATGCAAATATGTTGAAAGACTGTAATACTCTGATTGGTAAATTGCGTTCTCAAATAATAAAAGATGCAAAGGATACAGTGCAAACTACTTTAAAAGCAAAGATACCTGAGGTTTTAACTCATTTCCAAGATAAGTTTTATACTAAAGCAGAGGTAGATAAATTACTACAAAAAACTCTGTAATGACAAAACAGCAAATTGTAAATGAAATACACAAAGCGGCACGAAGAAATTTCCTTCGACGTTCTGTTATTCTGAAAGGAATCCACGACTTATGGCAAGCAGACTTGATGGACATGCAAAACCTTAAAAAGTATAACAAAGGTTACAATTTCATCTTAGTGGTGATTGACTGCTTCTCAAAGTATGTCTGGGCTGAACCGTTAAAATCGAAAAGTAAATTTGAGGTTACTCGTGCATTCGAACATATACTGCATAGTAGTCGTAATAATCCTGTTAACTTACAAACTGATATGGGGACAGAATTTTATAACATCACATTTCAAACGCTTATGAAAAAGCACAACATTAACCATTACTCATCGTTTTCTACTAAAAAAGCATCAATTGTAGAGAGACTGATTAGAACTGTAAAAAATAAATTATACAAATATTTTAGTCTCAATGGAAACTATAAATGGTTAGGTCTACCATTGGAAAATATATTGAAGAGATATAACAACACAAAACATCGCACTATTCAATTTAAACCAGTTAATGTAAATAAAAGTAATGAACAAGTAATCAAAGAAAATATAAAAAAAAATAACAAACATGAATTACTTCAGCGGAAGCCTAAATTCAAAGTTGGTGATTGTGTTCGTATAAGTAAATACAAACATAATTTTGAGAAAAGTTACACTCCTAATTGGTCGACTGAATTATTTATTATAAAAAAGGTAAATAAAACCTTACCAGTGACATATCACATAGAAGATCGACGAAAGCAAAACATATTAGGAGCTTTTTACGAACAAGAACTGCAAAGATCTAATCATCCCGATGTTTATTTAATTGAAAAGGTTTTGAAAAACAAAGGAAATAAATTGTATGTCAAATGGTTAGGTCTAAACAGTGCAGAAAACAGTTGGATTGAAAAAGCTGCAATAATGGACTAAGATATTATATAACCATTTTTCATTTGAAATCTGAACATTATAATTTGAATAATGCAAGGAGGTGGACTTGTTAATAGCATAATTAATCATCTACCATTCGAAGTTCATTTGCCAGGATACAACTATTGCGGACCGGGAACCAAACTTCACAAACGCCTAGCGCGAGGTGACCGAGGTGTAAATAAGCTTGACGAAGCTTGCATGCAACACGATATTGCGTATACAAACCATACAGACTTATCAAATCGTCACAAAGCCGATTTACATCTACTTAACATGGCTAAACAAAGACTTAAATCAAAAGATGCAGGGAAAGGTGAAAAACTAAGCTCTTGGCTAGTGAGCAAAGTTATGAAAGCGAAACTAAAGTCTGGATCCGGCATTAAATCATTTAAAAACTTAGTTTCAACAATAAAATCAAAAATTAAGAAACTCAAACGCAAAGATAGTAAGACTTTGATAAAAGCAGCTTACTTAGCCGCAAAAAAGTTATTACCAAACATTCATCATCAAATTCGAGTACCTCGAGTAATACCCATACCAAAGACTGGAGGAGTTCTACCTTTAATTCCAATTTTCGCTGGTTTATCAGCTTTAGGAAGTTTAGCTGGTGGTGCAGCTGGCATTGCAAAAACCGTCAATGATTACAAAGCAAGCAAACAAAATTTGCAAGAAACAGAACGACATACTAAAGCTATGGAGGCTTTAGTGTTGGGTAAGGGCTTATACATTAAGCCATATAAAAGTGGTAAAGGATTGTTTATAAGATCTTCAAAAAACTGAAAAATATGCTACCCAATCGCTCTCTAACTAATGTAGACATCCTAAAGTTTTCAAGAGACATCCCATATTTTCGTGGGGTCTACATGAAGGACCAACTACCTCGGAAGCCGAAACACATTGAATGTGGTATCGTTAACTTAGACGATTCTAAGAACGAAGGAACGCATTGGGTAGCTTATGTTAAAGTAAACGATCACTGTGAATACTTTGATAGCTATGGAAATTTAAAACCTCCAATGGAACTGATGCTGTATTTCAAAAATTGTAATGTTTTTTATAACTACACAAGATATCAAAAATTTAACGCAGTCAATTGTGGACATTTATGTTTAAATTATTTGTGGACTTTTTGGAATAAAAATGTATTATAAAATATATGCATTTCTTTTATTTCTATCATTTGCAAGATGTCGCTCACTTTGTCGATAACTGGAGACTCGTCAGTGTTAACTACATACTTTCCTAATACGTTGCAACTAGATGGAGAGTATGAGTGTGCTTTATTGCACTTTTCAACATTTAATTCTATTCCAAACATTGATAAAAGTAATAATAAGTTCTATTATGCCTCAAACAAAGTTATTGAAATGCCAGAAGGCACTTATGAGTTGCAAGATATCAGCGATTATTTAAAATCCGAAATAAAAGATGCAGCGATCAAACTACGATGCAATAATAATACTTTAAAAACTACAATATTCTGTACAAAAGACATTAATTTTACTAAAGAAGACTCTTTTAGAAGACTATTAGGATTTAACAAACAAATCTTGAAAGCAAATAAATGGCATGTGTCACAGTCTCCAGTCAACATTCTACCTACGACCGTAATAAGGATTGAATGTGATATTGTAAGCGGTTCATATGTAAACGGTGAACCAAGTCATATTATTCACGAATTTGCACTCAACGTGCCACCTGGATACAGGATCATAGAAATCCCGAAGAACGCAATATACTTTCCAATCAATCAAAACAACATAAGCTGCATACATATCAGGCTGTTAGATATAAATAAACGAATAATCAATTTACGTGGTGAAGAAGTGCAGGTGTATCTGCATCTTAGAAGAAAAAAATGATTAACTACAATAAAAATGTGTCTCAACAAGTAAAGAATATCAGTTCTGCTCGAGCTACCTATCAAATAAGACCTCTCTCTAAGAAGAAAATAAAATTAACCAAAGACAATAAAGCATTCCTTAGAGCGATTGGATTGTTAAAATGAATATTTTAGACGTTTTAGCCGCTCCAACTTACGATAATACTATAGAAGGAATAGAATTTCATTCCTACAAGCCTTATGTAACTAGTTTCAACAGGAACGATGAAATCCGCATACCTATCAACCAACAGGACTTGTACATATTACCATCAGCTAGCACCCTATATTTGGAAGGAACTGTTATCGTAACCAAAAAAGATACGCAGGTTAAAGCTACTAGTGTCAATTTCACGAACAATGCTTTACTCTACTTGTTCCAAGATATTAGGTATGAGCTAAATGGAGTGGAGATTGATAAAATAAAAAATGCAGGTATAACAACAACCATGAAATCATTAATTTCGATGAATGAAAGTGAATCAAAAATGTCTCATGCCTGGGGCTGGAATATTGATGGTATAAAAAATATCGACGGAGGAAAATTTTCTGCTTCTATACCACTACGTAACCTCCTCGGATTTGCTGAAGATTTTAAAAAAGTCGTGATAAATAGTAGACATGAACTGATATTGTTACGAAGTAACACTAATTTGAACGCTGTAAAACTTAATACAGGCGAAGTAGTGGATGATGTTCAGATCAACAAAATCATATGGCGCGTGCCGCATGTTAAAGTATCAGACAAAGAAAAAATTGGTTTGTTAAAAGTATTAGAAAAAGATCGTCCACTTCAAATGATATACAGAAATTGGGATCTGTACGAATATCCAGCTTTGCCTAAAACTACAAAACATACCTGGTCTATCAAAACTTCATCTCAAATAGAAAAACCAAGATACGTCATTATTGGTCTACAGACAAATAGAAAAAACAATGCAAGTTCTGACATGTCTCAATTCGATCACTGTCATATTCGAGACGTAAGAGTGTATCTCAATTCAACCTATTTTCCATATGAAAACTTAAATGTAAGTTTTGCTAATAACAGAATCGCTTTATTATACGAGCAATACATCAGATTTCAACAGTCATATTACGGACGTCGCTCGGAGCCCATACTAAGCGAGAAACAATTTAGAGATTTAGCACCGCTGTTTGTAATCGATTGCTCTAGACAAGCAGATAATCTAAAGACAGGTCCGGTTGTAGATGTGAGAGTAGAAATTGAGAGTGATTCAGAGATACCAGATCAAACTGCAGCATACTGTCTCATTCTAAACGATTGCATTGTTGAATACAAACCATTAAGTAACATTGTCAAGAAGTTATCATGAAGAACCTTATAGTTGAACTTCAAGGATTTAAAGATTCTACAAATAATTTTATTGTCAAAGAATTGACCATTGCAAGTTAGGATCATACACAGACGTTCTTAGTAAAACCGCCATATCCATTCCATTACCTAACACAAGAAGAAAAAAGACGAGTGAGGTGGATAGAAAGAAATCGAGGAATTTACTGGAGTGAGGGGTACATAGACTACAAAGAGTTTAAACGCGTTATTTTACCATATTTAGAAAATAAAAAAAATATGACAAAGGGTTTGGAAAAAATAAAGTGGATTAAAGAGTTATGTGCAAACTGTGAAGTGATCGACATAGGTGAGAAGGGATGCCCTAATTTTGCGACATTAAAAAAAAGGTTCTGCAAAAATAAAACTGATTTTAACTGTGTGAACCATAAAATGACTTGTGCATTAAATAATGCGGTGTGTATTAGAAAATGGTATGATGATAATAATATGTGTGTATTTAATTTATTTTAATTACTAGCTGTGCCCGCGACTTCGTTCGCGTGGTTGTCGAGAACAAAACAACGTCGTTTAGATAAGAGTATATCACCTTTTTGATGATTTAGATAAGAGTCCTGACTTTGGTATAGTTGATTACGTTAATGCTTCTCTATATACTATGTTAGCGGTGGAATTACCCGGAGCATATACAAAAAGGTTGTTTGGGTTGCTAACACGTGATAGAGAAACATAGAGTTGGCCGTGTGAAAAACAATCAAAAGTAAGGTCTACACCCGCAACGGATAACGTCTGGCCTTGGGCTTTATTAATAGTCATAGCGTAACAGAGGCTTACAGGAAATTGCACACGTTTGAAAGTAAACGGAAAATTATTGGGGATAATGGGTATCCTGGGAATGAAAACAACATCACCGGAGCCGCAACCTGTTAAGATTTCGGCTTCGATGACATTTCGTTGGAGATTTGTTACTCTCAACCGAGTTCCATTGCATAGTTTTGGTGGGCTTAAATTTCTGAGTAGAATGATTGGTACTCCGACTTTTAAATAAATTTTGTGTGCTGGAAGACCTGGTGTATTTAGAGAGTCTAAAAACTCTACTGGATAGTGGGTGGCATCTCCTTCTTCTAAAACCGTGTTAATAGATAAATATTCCCTACTTTCTCCAGAAACATGTACCAATATTTGAGAATTTATTGCTGCTGCTTGGTCGTTGCGAGGTGCCAAAATAGCTCGTTGGCATAGCCAAGCAGCGTCATGGTTCGAGATCTCTGATGGATCTCCGTATACAGAGGAAATGAGTTCCTGCTGTGAGGCAACAGAAGAACACAGGCTTTCGACTAAAGTTACTTTACCTCCTTCTTGAGTCGGGTATGTGCCGTTACCAATTTGAAGTAGTAAATTTGAGAAAACCTGCGCGTTTGCGTCACCTCCCAAATATGCTCGCATATTAAAGCTCAAATTAGTTAATATGACACTACGCCATAAAATAGAGCTCTTTAAACAGGCACCTATTTCATCGGCCCTCGTTCCTCTGGGTATTATAGGGAGTGTCTGCCTGAAGTCTCCACAGAATAGCACCGTTAAGCCTCCCATCGGTCGGTCATTTTGTCTTATATCTCGCAACGTTCTATCTACAGCTTCCACAGCTTTACGATTTGCCATCGTACACTCGTCCCAAACGATAAGGGCGCAATCGCGTAAAACCCTTGCTTTATCACTATTGCGAGACACGTTGCAAACAGGGTTTTCTGTGCGGTCCAAGTCGATTGGTATTTTAAATGTTGTATGTGCAGTTTTTCCTCCTGGTAATAAAGTGGCAGCTATTCCTGAGGAAGCGACGGCAAGGGCAATTTTGTTTTGGCTCCTTATTTGAGCCAAGATAACTTTAGTGAGGAAAGTTTTACCTGTTCCACCAGGTGCATCTAAAAACAGCATTTCTCCTAATGAATGTTCTACACTACAGCATACTCTATCAAAGATTTGACGTTGTTCTGTCGTCAAATTTGAACAGCCATTTCGCAATATTTCTGCTAACTCTTCGGGGTTGTAATTTATTTCAGATGTATACTCCCTATTAATTCGTTCCCCACCAACTGTCGGTGTCGGCAAGCCGTATTGACTGAGGGGGTTCCCTCCTATACTTGTAACTATATCTTGTATAGCCAGCAAAGCCCTATTATGGCAGCTTTCACGTACTTGGTCAGAAGTTTCACTATTTATATTTTGCTGTCTCAAAAAATCTTCGGCAAACGCGTCTTTATATTTTTGCCACAACTGCCCAGCGTCCGATAGGCCACAAAATGTCAACAAAATGGCAAATAAATGGCGCAAACGATGTGGACTATCACTGACGCATGCTTCGGCTAAAGCATCATCCCAATGCTGATCGCCATCTAATAAATGCCGTGCGCGGCAAGCAGCTTGAAATGTGGGATATTCTATATCGTCCACTTTGCGGAGCTCAGTAAAAGAAGTAGGTCCTCGCACTGTGTGAAGAAGAAGGCGTAAATAATAACACTCTGCATTATTTGGGTGCACCGTGTATACTCTTCCAATCACGTGTTCTTTAAAAATGCCGGACTCGCCTTCTACAGCAGTTCCACGTCTCCTGCGATTAAAAACACCTTGCTGCTTGTTATAAGTATAATAATGTGGCACTTCATTGTACAACAGAGACTTAGCGAAATTGTCTCTTTCGCAAAGGCGAAAGAATGCGAGCAAGGTGGTTTGTCTTGGGTTGTTCATTCTTTCTGCCACATTTTCTGGCTGAAAGTAAACTCGCTGCCCGCCTTCCAGGTGCACGTCAAGATGGATGACTGGCGGATACCTTTCATGAATAGGGAAACTCAAAATGCGCCAAACTGCCTCCGAAGAGCTTATGTATCGGCCAGATTGATACCTTGTCACTTCATCAAATTGGTTGTTATTTCTTAGTGCTATCATGGCTTGATCACTACCTTTATTAACATATTTACATATATATTTTATAGATTCGACGCTATTACAAATTTCAACATTAATGTGTGCTTGAAAAGCGTTTGACAAAACTGGAGAATACGGTACCACCCAACTATTATTTAGAATTATTTCTTGTCCACGGAATCTGACAGTAGCTGTGAAACCACCTTGTGACGGTGATCTTCGCCGGTATTGCGGATACCCATTTTCCCCAGCCATAGTTAGTTCTTTCAGTGCTCTGGGGTATTTTTTTGAGCATTGACCATCTTTCATGCACGGTGATTCCCTGTTTAAGAGGCCACATGGCCCGTGAACCATATGTGTTTTTACTATGTCATGCAAAATCGGATCTGCATTATAGTCCGGAAATTCTGCACTTATGACACTGTCTATAGCATCGGGACGAATTTTTTCTTCCAGCCACAGAAGAATGTGCGCGTGGGGTAAACCACGCTTTTGCCACTCGACGCTATACATAAAACAAAGAGTTGAACCGAAAACTTTCTCCTTTGTAAGTAGATTAATCAAGACTTTGAGTTTTAAATGAAAAATCCTAGCAATAATGTCATGTCTGTCGTATGACGCCTGTCCTGTGAGAAGTGCCTGGCAAATCTCCGTCCACTTTGGATTTGTTGTAAATGTTATAAAAAGGTCCGGCCGGCCGTATTTACGGACGTAACAAAAAGCATCTTGCGTTCGTTCGTGCATATACCGCGGACCGCCTGTGAAACTGGATGGCAAAATAACCAATCGACCCAAGTTTTCGACGTTATTATCTGATTGCATGGCGTCCCGCAAGTGCACGTATTCTTCAGCGCGTAACCGTCGCTGGTTAGTGCGAATATACACTAAACGTTCAGTTTCTATTTTTGCGTACATGTCCACAATAAATTGGCTGAACAAACCACGAAATCGTTGCAAATATACGAAACTGTTTTGCCTTATTTGTAAAAGGTAGGAATAGTATTGTTGAGCAGATATTTTTTTTTGATAATTAGTGACTCTCGTAGTAGGGTTCACTTGGTACAGCCCAAAATTGTACCCATCTTCACCATGACAATAAATTAGTGGATATTGCAGGGCGTCGTAAGCTCGGTGGGTTTCCAAAATGCGTTGAAGGCGATCGTCGCGTGTACGCAACACGATATCACGTCTCTCACACTCCTGGTCGACTAAAACAACTGCAACTTCATCTGCGACGGGTGCATTGTGTCTTCCACGGTGTTCACCCACAGGACGTCTATCGGCACTTATAACAATTTTGAAATCATTGCTGCCTTGTGGAATTGACTCCAATGCAGCTTTGAATTCACGAACGTACTGGTTAACGTGATGCAGCAATTCTTGAAGTTGACCCAAAAGCTCAGCATTGAGCTGGGGAAAATTGTGATTTCTAACATTGAGCTGTTGCGTGTAATCGGATACAAAATAAATTTGGAGAAATTTGGGTTCATTTTCTGGCAGCAAAGATCCAATAAGGTGATAAACTTGACCTTGTACTTTGAAGGTTGGCATGAACGGTCCTTCCGTTATTTGTTTTGCCCCAAAGGAAGTCATTTGGAAAGCACTGTTATATAAACGAATATTATCCAAAAAACGGTTCGACTGGGGATGATCGCCATTCAGGAGACTTTTAAGTAAGTGTGGTGGATCTTGGAAATTTGGAAGAACAATTTTTCCATTTGAGCAGCACATTCCATCTGTCTCTTTCCTCCATTTCAAAGCATGACAAAAATTACAAATTTCTCTCATGTCACCCACGAAAGTAAAGCCAGCATAATTAATTCTAGACGAATATGTGAACCCTGATTTTTCCCTATTGTCCCAAGGTAATAAAATATTTGCATCGTCATTTTCCATGGACTCATCAGCTCCGCTATTTGTTTCTCTATTCATATGGTATCGAGCTCGTTCTATTTCTAGGCGAGATTGACGTTGTTCTGCTGTTTCTGCTCGTCTTAGTTCATCTATTCTTTCCCTTTCAGATGCAAGATAACTTTCATTGTTTCTTTGTACACCTACATAGTTATGTCTAGCTATTTGTAATCGTTCTTCTCTTTGGGAGAGAGATTCAGACTCGCGCGAGAGAGCGTGTCGCTCTCGGTCAGATGACAGACGTGCTTGGCGTTCCTCGATACTCTCTTGAGAACGCAAAGTCGCGGTCCGAGTTCTTTGCGAACTTAAGCGCGACTCCCTTTCTGTGAAAGTCTCTGACTCGCGTGAGAGAGACTGGCGCTCCCGATCAGCAGACAGCCGAACTTCGCGTTCCTGGATATTCTCTTGAGAACGCAAAGTCGCGGTCCGAGTTCTTTGCGAACTTAAGCGCGACTCCCTTTCTGTGAAAGTCTCTGACTCGCGTGAGAGAGACTGGCGCTCCCGATCAGCAGACAGCCGAACTTCGCGTTCCTGGATATTCTCTTGAGAACGCAAAGTCGCGGTCCGAGTTCTTTGCGAACTTAAGCGCGACTCCCTTTCTGTGAATGTCTCTGACTCACGTGAGAGAGAGTGGCGCTCCCGATCAGCAGACAGCCGGTCTTCGCGTTCCTGGATACTCTCTTGAGACCGCAAAGTCGCGGTCCGTGTTCTTTGTGAACTTAAACGTGACTCCCTTTCGGTGAACGTTTCCGATTCACGTGAAAGAGCGATGTGCTCTCGGTTAGCAGATAACCGTGCTTCACGATCTTCTTCCGATTCCTGAGACCTACAAAGTCTCATCCTTTTCGCATTTCGGCTACGCAGCGAAAGGTTAGTTTTTTTTCTTTGAGGCATTTTCAAGGAAAATTAAAGCAATAAACAAAACTAACAACACTTATGACTGAATAGCCTACAAACTTAAAAGATCGGTGCGTCGAACAGTCTAGTGTGACAACGTATCGTCTGTTCGTGGTCGTGACTCAACGAATTGGCAACACTAACTTACTGTATAACGATTGGCACTATTGGATTCAAACTACGAAGTAAATCAAATACAATCTTTACTTCGTACTTCAAACCAATGACCAAAGTTGACCAAACGAAACCAATAAGATAAGCAAATACTTTTTTTTCGACCAATTTAGAAAATCGATAAACCAAGCAACCAAAGAACTTTTACGACACACGCAAGAACTTTTAAGACACCTAACGAAACCCAATTTGCCTAGTAAACACGGTGGACGTCATCCTCGCGCGGAAAATCTTAACACCGCGATTCAGAAAATGACGTCATTTGCACAACGCCATCTATCGGATTTAGATTTCAACTATCAACATTAGTTCTATTTTTAGTCTTAAGATGTCGTTGCAAGTACTATACTTAATTGCGTAACGTAATATTTTACTTCTTGAACTCACTAAATTAATCATATCTTTTGATAGAGTGAACCGATTTCGATGAAACAAAAACTAAGTTAATCCTCAAGTTGCGTATAATTTTTGTATATAAACATTGTCAGCATTGAATTCGTAGATTTTACGTGATGTGCGCACAAACAAACAGACAAACAGACAAACAGACAAAAATTTCAAAAATGATGGAAATGGGTTCTGTTACTTATCTTTTCACACGCTGGCTATTTTTTGTTTCAATTTCTTCAATGTACAAAAATGACTTTTCTACAGATTTATTATATGTATAGATTATTGTGATGAACAGTTATTAAAAATATTTAACTACTAAAGATTGTTTTATGTATTATACTCAGGGTTACCTACATAGAATTCGAGGATAAATAAGTAACACAAAACAAAACAAAATATAATTTAAATTATAAAGAAATTTTTTATTTACCTTTTTACATTATTTACAATTATTACAAACTAAATAAAACTACCTATCAAATAATAATAAAACTGTCCCTACACAGTTTATTTAATGTTTTCTATACGTGTCTATATACTTTACTTACAAACTTATGATGTATGAACATTAACCCAACTAGATTAAAAACAAGGAATTTATATTATTTTATGCTATTTCATTTAACTTTATTATAATAAACCTTATACATTCAAAACTTACACATCATATAAACCTAATATGTGTAATACATACTTAATAATAATATCCTAAAACTTTACACAATAACTTGTAAAGTATATAATAATAATAATACCATAATAACTTTGTAGTTACCTAATATTGTTATTACATAATAACTTTTAAAACATGTTCTTACAAAATAATGATACCAGTTAATAATAACTACTGTCTCCACAAAGTTTTTTGGATATTTTATTAATTAACGATTGCGTCTCCTCCATAACATGGTCCATCGATTCAGTCACTACATACTGCGCACTTAACATTACCAACTCCTGATTATCGCTAACAGGTTCTTGTTGTTCACTGATATCCAACACTTGTACCTGGATTAGTCGTAAACCTTTTTTCTTCTCATTGTTTATTACGAATGATTGACATGTAGGCAGAGACTGTTTTAGACACTCCCGTCTTATTCTAGGCTTCTTGCTGGCAGGTCCGCAGTCTTGTCTTCCTCTAGACTCCTTGTTGACAGGTCTTTGTTGTTCTGGGATATGCCAGCTTAAACTCGGAGTCGGAAAACCTTGAGCGTATTGTGAGAAGTCGATAATATCTGGAGAATCACACATTATCAATGATCTGAAACAAACGAAATAATTATTAATTAGAATTACTTAAATCAACATAACGGATTACCGTTAAAAGTATATTAGTACTTGTACAATACTTACAATTCGTGTCGTTTTTATTCGATGTGATATGACCGCTCCGATAGACAGCTTAGTGATAAATGTTCTACACAATAATATTACTGTAGAACGTGGCTAAATGTAATTAGACTCCTTATGCTATGATTCAATTTCATGTTTCAACATGATCGAGCTCGAGCGCGAACACCTGTTCGACGTAGAATTCTACACCGCGGCGCGTGCGAACTTCGAGCTTTGTCATCATAAACGATCATGTCATGTTTTATCACGTTGGAGCCTGTACCGTCGTGAGCGACGTGGTTCGAGCCCTATGTACTTTGTCATCAATCAGGAAGGAATGAAAATGAAACAGATACAATTATGATCATAAAATAGTATTTATTTACTACAAATAGGTACTTAAAAGAAAACTTAGGTATCACGTTTATGCGGCACAACATTTCATTTTAAAGTCCGAAGTTTTGAAAATGAATAATATGATTTAATAATATGATGTAAAAGTTAGTAGAGAATATTTTACTATTTTTTACGAAATGCTGTGTCGCGTAAACAGTCTTAAAACTAATTAAGTACTAAATAAGATTTTATGATATTTGTTACAAGTAAAAAGATAATAATATCTATTTGGGACACCAAGAAAATATATGATTCACAATTACATTACACATTACTTGTGTCTTTAGATACTTTACATTTAGAACGTCATTTATATTACATAGTACAAAATAATGGTAATGCATTACTTAAATATAGTTGCATTACCCCAGGCTAAAGTAGATACCTTATCAGGCGACAGCAACCGTTTATCATCGTTGCTAGAAAGTGCAATTTTATTTACGTCCTGAGTGAATATTTCATGTTTTATTGACTTAAACAAGACATTTTTTTTGCGAATTACATTACAATTATTGTACAAAACATTTTTATAATCTAACATATTAAAATTTCTGGTTATACATTTTTTTGTACCTTTTGCCTTTTTAATAGTTTTGTTTAACGTTTTAATACAATAAAGCTTTGAGCGCAGTCCTACGAATTCTTTGATAATGTTACCCCCCATTTCATCCTTAAACAGTCCTGGAACCTTCTTATTAATAATTGGTAAGTTATAGTCATTGTTACAGTCATAATTACTGGTATCAAAATATTTTAGAAAATGGAGCTTGAAGTCTTTATAAACATCATTGCTCTGTACATCATATACTAGACTATCTGTGTCAGTATAGCACAATTCAATTCGGTTGCCATAAAAAGGTTTTATGATAGAGTAGTGAAAGTCGTACATATGAGTCTTAGATAATTCTAATACTGCAAACCCTATGTATATTGGTTTATTAAGTATAATACGCTCAGGTTTCATTTGGATTGCCACTAGATCATCAGAAAATACAGAGGCGCTATGAAAATATGGACTGGCTATCAATTTTTCAGCACAAGTAGTCTTTTTTGTTTTATTGTTCGAGTCACACCATTTGTTTACTAACTTAACGTTTATTCGATGTTCATTATTTTCCAACGTCTTTCCGAAAATACTATTGTTCAATAATTTGAAAAAGTCTTGTTCAAACGTTGACTCTGCTTTTTGGCGTAACTGAGTGTTAATATCAATATATTGCTTTAAAAAACAACTTTGCTTAAAGATAATAGCGCGATGGATCCTTCTCAATACTAAACCGTGCTGTAAACATTTTTTTAAATGTACGTAATGAATAACATAGTGATATTTATCGTACAGATTTGGTATTAGCTTTTTATTCTTACCACCAGGTGGCAAGCATTTTTCTGGACAAAAGGGAAAGTCATTGTGATCCTTGTGCAAATTCTCCGGATATATTAAATCAACTTCAAGAATGTAACCGTTTTCTGCAGTATCACTGATGTCTATTAAGTTCAATTGTAAAACATCAATTTCTTGTCTATTCATAAATCTAAAATCGGCATAGGGTAGGGATTGACACATGCTATAACCGTACAAATTGTTACAATCTAAATAAATGATAAATGAATTTGAACGGGTTGGATCGTAAGTATCTAAATATTTATGATTAGCTTTGACATGTCTTTTGGAACACATACAAACACCTCCTCGAATACCTTTTTGTATCATTCTAAAAATTTCAACATCACTAATCAATTCTAATTGAACTCCTGTCTTTAAAAGCATTGCATCAAAAGATAGACTTGGTGCTGTAAGATAGAACGCGGGATCGAGATTGTAATGTAGTTTACAAGTTTTTCGAAAATTTTCAAAAACATCCGTTAGCAACAGAACATCTGTTTTGAGATATAAATCTGTGTACATACCCATGTTTTGAATATTAAATACTGACCAAACAGACCGAGCGTGTTCATAGTCTTCGTCGGTAATTGTCTCATTAGATAAGGAGTTAAAAAAATATTTTTTAGAGGGTAAACACGTATCTTCATAACGTTCTCTTTGAGACATATAGTCATATGGATACACTCCTTTACGAGTGAGTAGGTTAAATTGTTTTATATTAGGAAAATAAGATTTTAATTGTTTAAAGTCTTGGTTTTTCATTGTACTAACCAACTTTTCTAAACTAGTTCCTAAAAACTTGAAAGAGTCTACAAACCGAACCTGGATGCTTTCCCCGGTAGAAATCGGAATAAACTTAGTGAACGAAATATAGTTTTCTTTAGTTTTAGGTATCACTTTAATGGATCCAGGAGCTTCACCTAATTCTTTTATGAAAAGGTGGCAATCGTATCCGGACAAATTATGAAAAAATACTGGCAAAAATTTTGGTAGTTTGTATTGTATGTTACAATAACTATGAGCTGCGCCACGATAGTTACCAGTCAAGTGACAATGATCGCGAACCCTATCGTTGAACAAGAAGTGCTCACAAATGTGACATGTCATCGCGTTTTCAAAGTCGTGAGCATTATCATTTGAGTAAATCATAGGAACATTATTTTGTAAAATATCGTAAATTTTTTGTGCGTCTTTATAGATAGACTTCACAAAATTTGATACACAATCCGAACCGCGATAAGAAACGTAACGATTGTGGCTTTCATCTAGCGTACACGTAATATGATAAGCGTAAGCTATAGGCACATGTCGCTGTCGCGTTACAGTACTTGCCTTAGTGGGGTCAGGGTCACAAGATTCATACCGTTCTAGCATTGTTTCAAAATCTGCGTATATAACAAATGGTACAATTTGCTTTCTATTATAATTTTCAAACTGTATGAAAGAACCCTTTGGAGGTAGTTCAGTGGCAACACCTCCACAACTATGCGAACTAAGATCATCATATGAATTAAAAAACATTAAACAAACGTCACAAAAGCACAGTTTACTGTGGTGTTTTGTTATTTGATTCTTAACAAGTCGCGACAAGTCTTTAATGAAACAGTAATGTGACAAATCATCTCTTTCTAAATAAAGTAAATGAATCACCTTTCCCTTCAAGGCTTTTGGTTTGTAAAGCGGCCCTATGACGGTATTATTTTTTAAACCATAAATGTAAATGCAAATTTCGGGGTTATTCACTTCGAACCGCGCAATATCTGAGAAATTCATTGGAAATGATATATCCTTTACATTTAACACGTTACGAAAATCAGGGTAAGAAGATACTCTTTCAGGATGAGTCTTAGCTGGAAATAGAGCAGCTACAACAGACCATAAAAAACAATAGTCGTCATTATTGCGGATATTAACACATGCTTTTTTCGATTTTATTGCAGAAGGCAATTCGATAAAGCCTGAACCGCGCAAAGGTTGATATTTGTTAACATTGACTTCCAAATGAGAACTGCTCAAGAACGTCCATCCACTGTCTCGGTCCTGAAACTCTTCTATCTTTTTTTTAAAAATGTTTTTGACTTGAGACAATAATGAATCAAATTCATAATTCTGATGTAGAGTGATGTTTTTTGTGGCAAATGATTTCATTTCCTGAGAATCATTTTTAAACATTAAAAACAAAGCAAAATATTCGAAATTAACTTTTATACAAGTATGTTCTTTAAGAGACATGTCAATTAACGTTTTAATTTTGTCCCAAATATTATTAAGAAATGGTTCTAGAGAACAATTCTCAGACGGATCGACAATTCTGTAAGAAGCTATACGATTACGAAATGCAGAATGTATTATTTCAACACCTTCACAAAAATGCGAAATAGATTTGTTTTTATGATTAGTACTACGTAGGTGAGCTGTCCAGTGACTACGCTTAATTGATATATTACAAACAGTACAGAAAGGCATTTTAGATTAAAATAGTTTTAGATTTACTATTAAATGTTGTAATATAATAATTATGTAGTTGGTGCCCCAACAACTTAAATATTTATTTTATATTTAAATTATCACTATAAAAGACGGGCTCAGAATTATCAAATAATTCATGAGTCCGTCTCATAAAAACTTGTAGCCCGTCCCACTGCGGGCTGTTGCGGTTTAACTGTACTTTTAGGGCCACCAAGGCTTTCTTCCACCGATCCTCTCTAAGGATGGAGGCAACTTCGGCCTTGTTGTAGACCTTTACCTCCACATAGAAGTCCCCAGTTACGTCCACCGTTCGCCGCACTTTACCGTTGGCGACACGGCTGATGAGGCTTGACCCGAAGTCTCCAATTGAGGTTGACGACGGAATGTAGTCCTCCAAACCAAAGAGGTCCGAGCGTGGGCTGCGTTTTTTACTGTAAACAATTTAACATTTTATTAAAATAATTTACACTACACATTACATTACATTCATTTTTAATTGCTGAATTGAAGGTGTATTATACTCCTCTGACGAACCTTATGGAGATAGAAAGCATGATGCTTTGTAATAATATTTTAAAAACAATAAATCACACAGACACACAAAACAACATAACACAATTTTCTTTCTTTCATTCTTTCTTTCAATACTGTAAACATTCCTGCAAGAAATAAAATCTTCGTTATAGTTCTAAATCCACTAACCAACGTATATCTGCGTATAACATTTACATTGACATAACATACACAACAAACACTTGATGGTATAAGCCATAACACAAAATTACCTTGATTTCGATCCTGATGGCTCGGGCGTGGTGCTCTCGGAAGCTTGCGCTTTGCGCTTCGACACCTTCTTTGGTTGCCCCTTCGCAACCTCGGCTACAGCTGAGGACCGTGTCTGGAATTCTGAGTCGGAGTCAGACCTAAAATGGAACACATAAAGATTAATTTTATAACTAACAACTGCGACTTAATTAAGACTACCGATACACCAGCCGGCAGGCAGAAGCCAGGTCCGTAGCTGGGTAGCGATTAAATTCAGTAAACTTTATAATACTTACTTACATTTTATAAAGTAGAAGGTTGTATAACGTAATTATATGACGAAGGTAACTGGTGTTTATCACTGGAAGATACTGAAGCGAATGTAATATTGTGATCAAAATTATTTGATTTTATTCATAAAAAATACCATTTCAGCAATATTTATCCCATTACAAAATTAAACCTTAACTACATGTCCTCACAGGTGTATGGCTAATTTACGTTACTTATGTCTAATTAAATTATAGTGATTGAAAATCGTTTCTGTCGAATCGCAATTTTATCGTGAGAAATGAAATATAAACCAGCTTTTTACCCTCGCCGACAAAGGTGAAGCCGATACATGTTACTTATGATTAATACATTATGTAATATAATAAAGTATGTATGTTTGTTTAATAAACCTTGATAGAAAACTCCATATGACATCACACTTATGAAATAAAACATATTATTATTTTTTAAAGATGCGAGTTAAGACGAGCTCAAAGAAAAATATTATAAAAAACATTTTTTTTTGTGCAGAATAATCCATGTAAACGAACTCACGTTAAAAAGTTAGTTCACTTATATGCTGCAGTAAAACTTGAAATTAGTATACTTAAGTAATATCATCTAACGACTAAAACGAACTTTTTATAATCATTTCATACAAAGGTTCAGTGGGTACTGATATTAAGATTCATCTTTTAAACAATTTCTAGATTGATTGAACTAACAATTTATTATGAAATATTATAAAATAAATCAAATCAATTCGTTTATTTGGAATACATGGGTTACACAGGTGATTATATCATAATTATATACTTATCAAAGTTATCAAAAATGTTAAACATTCTCTATTTAAATTAATTGCTTTGGCTAAGAAATCATATAAAAGACCAATTTTAATCAGACACTGCAACATGTACGGCGATCATCTTACAATGTAATTGTTGAATACATGGGAATTACTCATACATACACCTCGTGTAACAAAGTTCGAACACTGCAAATATACGTAATGCAATTTTGCAATCTTTGAGATTCTAAAGAACCACTTACACCTATACTGTAAAAGCTTATCACGATCGTTTCCGGCGCTGTCGTCAGGCGGTTTACAAAAAGTATGGGTACAATAGTTGACCACGGGACGGCGCATACACCGTTTCGAAGGCGATTGTATGAGTGTAAAAGCATCTTTAATGACGCGCAACGCAGAACAGCAGAGCACTGAGCAAGTGAACAACTGCAGTAGTTAAACAACTAGTGAACGTGTAAGGTAGTGTTAGCTGTACGAATTAATTAAATTAATATTTGGATGTCCTTGGTGCCCAATCTGGGTCACAGAAATGGAATATGCGTGTGCCTACAGGTGTATGCTGTTTTCTTGCTCTGTGAAGAGACATGAGACAATCTGTCCCAAATTTTAGTTTAATGTATACGGTATCCTAAAGTTCAGATGTTCTTGGTGCCCAATCTGGGGTCATAGAAATAGAATGTACATGTATCTGTAGATGCATGTTATTTCTTGCTCTGTGAAGAGACATGAGACAATCTGTCCTGAATTTTAGGGTAGCGATTCAAGCAGCGAGCGCCCTTATTTGTTAACAGTAAGCTAGTAGTGCTACCTGTATGAGTTAATTAAATTAAAATTTGGATGTCCTTAGTACCCAATCTGGGGTCACAGAAATAGAATGTGCATGTACCTGAGGTGTATGCTGTTTCTTGCTCTGTGAAGAGACATGAGACAATCTGTCCCAAATTTTAGTTTAATGTTTACGGTATCCTAAAGTTCAGATGTCCTTGGTGCCCAATCTGGGGTCATAGAAATAGAATGTACGTGAGCCTGTTGGTGCATGTTATTTCTTGTTCTGTGAAGAGACATGAGACAATCTGGCCTGAATTTTAGGCTAGTGATTCAAACAGCGAGCGCCTTATTAATTTAACATGTAAGCTAGTAGTGTCGGCTGTATGAGTTAATTAAATTATAATTTGAATGTGCTTGGTAAGTATCCAACCTGATGGTGAGTTTATAACTTACACAAAGTGTGCTCTAAAAAATTAGATTTCGAACGAATAAATGTTCGTCGATTAACTCAAAGTTTAATAATTGGAGGTTCTGTATCAGAGTTTTAGAACTGAAATGGTGGAATAAGCGCCGAACCAGTATTTTCATTTATATTATTGAGCATTCTACTCCATTGAGTTTTAGAACTGAAATGGTGGAATAGGCGCCGAACCAGTATTTTCATATATATTATTGGGCATTTTACTCCATTGAGTTTTAGAACTGAAATGGTGGAATAGGCACTGAACCAGTATTTGTCTATAAATTATTGAGCATTCTACTCCATTGAGTTTTAGAACTGAAATGGTGGAATAGGCGCCGAACCAGTATTTTCATTTATATTATTGGGCATTCTACTCCACCGAGAGTGACGAGGCGAACGGAGTGAGCCGATGGAACGGAAGGTGGGGTAGAATGCCCAATAATATCCTACTGTCCCGTATTATTATTATACTCTTTGCCCATGAGAAATTTCTAAATGAATTTTCTTACCGAAATTGCGCGCGCAAACACGTGCATAGCCGTTGATTGACAGCCTCGGCGCAAATAAGCAAGTAAATATTTATAAAGTGTATCATCTATGCAAGTAAACTCGAAGGTACTGGAAGGTACACGTGTGTCGTGCTCAAAGCAATGGAGTAATTCAACAGTTTGACTTTCATAAGGCCTGAAAGGCCCCCCACCTCAGTAGTTAAAGGTTAACTATCATAGAAAAATAATTAATTTACTTTATTTATTGTACCCACTGCTGCAAATTTTTTTCTTGCTGTGGCACACGTTCTTCAGGCCTCTGAGAAGGTAAATTCATTGCCGCCATTTTTCTTTGACAACTTTCGTTTTTTTTTTTTTTTCTTCGCCCTTTCTCGGGCAGGCTAAGGTCATAAACCATACCGCCTCGTCTTTAGTAGTGTATTTTTACTTTTTTTCCATTAGAATGCAGATGTAACACATTCTAATGTTTTTTGCAGTAATTGGCAACAAATGTGTCGAGTCAGCCTTCTCGGCAAACTTCACTGAGGTAGTCAATACTACAATAAAATTCTCAGCTCTATTTTACCGAGATCGCGCCTGTTTCAATGATTCCACATATTGTCCAGTCGCGTAGACACTTGAGACACAAAACTACACCAATTTTACATCACAATATCCACTAGGAATCAATAAACGAATAATTAAAACAGCCACTGAACTGCACTCGAGAAAATCCCGCCAAAAACTCTGACAACTTTCGTTGGTCAGACTAGTTTTTTTTTTAAATCAATATCCGCATAACTAAACATTTTGTTTTTATATAAATTTTGTCTGTGGTGCGAGCTGTCACGTAGGTAGCTCTAGAAACAAAGAGTATAATAATAATACGGGACAATCTAGAAAATAAGAAGAGAATGAAACCGTGCGAAGCCAAAATTAAAAAAAGAACGTTTTCATTTTTAGGCGTTAGGTTGAACGAGCGCGCGAAAGTAATCATCGTTGATTTCTCGGTACTTAAATACAAATGTTTCAGTTTTGATTTTCTTACGAAATGAATTAAATGAAAGGGTACTAATTATTTGTATACCTAGAATAACTTACTATAGCATGCCCCCTTTTTCGGCGCTCATGGTGGTCTTGCTGAACAGAGCGTGACTACTGCCGGGACCACCTTCAAAGTCGATTTTCTCGAAAACTACTAAGGTACTAATTCTGTAGTTACTGAGTACTAATTAGTACCAATTGAGTACTAATTATTTACCAAATATGGAAGCGATTGGCATTGGTGGTCCGGCGGTAGTCATGGACATTAATTATGTTTAAACACTAGTAGTGACCCGCCGTATTTGTATTCGTGCCCAAAGACTATGGTCGTGCCCTATCTTGCCAGCTGTGAGTACACCTATGTATCGAGTCATCACTTCATCAGCCAAGCTTTCAATCGAAGTTGGAACAAATGCCAAAATGGATTGTAATGATGAGTTACAATAATCCTGTCAACGCCTATCCCAAGTTGTATTTTTCTATCGTAACGTAACACTTTTTTTTTTCAAGTTTCATCTGGTCACACTGTACCCCAGTTGTCATTTATTAATTGTTATTGGCATTGACATATAAATTATATGGACTGGGCATACCTACAAGAAAAACGTGCCATACCTACACTTCACTGAGAGGATAAAATGGCGGATAATAGAGTTCAAACATCGATAACAGATTGTGAAAATGTTTTCATATTGTTACGGTACAATATCAACGGCTATTTATACCAGTGGCATTGAGGTAATATGTTACTACGTAATAGAGAGGCTATCATAAAAGCAAAGGAAATGCTACATTTTGACAAGAGTAACTAATGTTCGCGCTGAAACAATAATTAGTAGTCTTAACAAAACACACGCAGTGCTAGAACGCTTCTAAGGCGTAGTTTTCTCGCGACCAGAAGGTCAAAAACCCGACTTAAAAAATCAAATGAAAAGTTCCAAACAAGTCACTTTTCAAGCAGTCTGATGTAGTTGGTTGCATGAAATCAATAATTGAACTAAAATAACTCCCACCAACTTGTTTTTCAGCCAGGTTTATTTTTATTTTATTTTATTTATTAGGGAAAACCAACAGTGACACATTGCAAATTACAAAAAACAATAAAATAAAATGTGATCTAATGTGTAACCAACAACATTTTCCACAGAATACTAATTTAGAATCTTTGCATTGTATGCGATTTAAACTTACATAAAACTAACAAACTACAACAGTTCAGAATTTCAAACACATTGTTTTAAGCTGCTTTTAGATTGAGTACAAAAACATTAGTGTAACATTAGAAAAATAGGAAAAACACGTGAAAATAATATACATATGATTATTACAATTTTACAATTTAAGTGATTCTAGAACATTGTTTTTGAATTTACGAGCAGAGAGAGCAAATATATCAATATGATTGAAATTATCATTAAAATTACGGGTAAGTCGCCTCAGAGGTGCCCGCTCGCCTGCATTATTGTGACAGGAGGACACTGCAAACAGGGGACGTGCGCGCACCTTTCGACGAACCGTAGTCCTTGGAACTATGTAACTTATTTTGTTGCGAATATCAATGCAGTCATATACATTGCTACACAAATCAAACAAGAATCCAGTCTCTAGGAGAGTGCGTCTTGATTTTAAATCAAGTAGTTTATACTTTTTAAGTAATTCATCGTATGATAAATAAGAATGGAAGCAACGGTAATGCATGGCTTTCATGAATTTCCTCTGAACCTTTTCAATTTGTTCCGAATATTTATTGTATAAGGGATTCCACACTGGCACTGCGTACTCAAGTTGTGATCTGATCAACGACTTGTAAAGATATAAATAGGTAGAAGGGCGCACAAATTCCTCTGCAGATCTCATCACAAAACCATACATCCGATAGGCGTTGTTCACAATCTTATTAATGTGGTCATCCAAGTGAAGTCCGTCGTCGAGGAGGACTCCAAGATCACGAATGAGGGACACCCTTGACAGTGCGGCATTATCTAAAAAATAAGTATGCTTGAAAACATTCTTATTCTTCGTAAAACTGATACAACAAAATTTAGGTAGACTCAGTTGTAATTTATTAAACATACAATATTCACTAAAACGATCCAGATCTTCCTGCAATAAACTGCAATCATGCAAATTTTTGATGGGCCTGTATATTTTGAGATCATCAGCATAGAGTAAAACTTTAGAATTTCGAAAACAACTGTTAATATCGTTAATAAATAAGATGAATAAAAGAGGTCCCAAAATTGAGCCCTGAGGCACACCTGAAGTCACACATATGCTTGTGGCAGATTTAAAACCATTAACTACGACTCTCTGTGTTCTGTTCGTAATATATGAAGAGAACCATCGGAGTAAATCACCACGAATACCATTAAATGAAATCTTTTTCAGAAGCAACTCATGATCAACCTTGTCGAACGCTTTTCGAAAGTCGGTATAAATGGCGTCTATTTGAACACGAGAGTCCATGTTATTGAATAAATAATCCATGAAGGCTACCAAGTTTGTTGTAGTTGACCTCTTCTTCACAAAACCGTGTTGTTGCTGTATAATAGTGTGATGAAAAACAGGATACACTTTATCATGGACTAATCTCTCAAAGAGCTTCGGCAAGGCTGACATAATGGATATAGGGCGATAGTTCTGAACATCCTGCTTAGAGCCCGATTTATAAATTGGAGTTACATTTACGCTCTTCCATACTTCGGGAAAAATTCCTTGTGCCAGTGATTTATTAAAAATAATATGTAAAGGAATGCAAATGTTCTTTGCAGTAGCCTTAAGAAAAGCGACTGGGATTCCGTCGGGACCTGGACCCTTTGTTGTATCTAAAGAATTAAGAGCCCTCAATACCTCGCTCACGCTTAACTCTATCTTGCAAATGAGGGAATCATGCTCAGAAAAATCCCCACCCGTCGGTACACCTCTCCCTGATGATTTTTCATAGACTGAGTTAAAAAATTTCAAAAAAAAGTTACAAATTTCTTCGGGGTCATCGCTGCTCTTATCTTTGTATGTCATATTAGAAGGTATGCCAGTAGAAGATTTCCGATTTGCTATGTAGGTCCAAAAGCATTTTACATTACTGCGAATACCGTCTTCTACCGATTCCATATATTTCGTGTAACAAGACTTACATTCAGTATGAAATCTGGATCTATACAGTGAGAATTGTTCATAATCGGAGATATTTTGATACATCTTCCATTTAACCCAAGCCTTAGCCTTATTTTTATATATATGTATCAGCGAGGGTGAAAACCAAATTGGAAATCGGGATGACTTCGAAGTAACGAGTGGAACGTTAGATTTAATTATGCTAAAAATTTTATCATAAAATTTAGTCACTGCGACATCTATGGAATGCTCCGAACCAATCAGCTCATCCCAATTAACTACGCATAATTCTTCGTTTATCTTCTCGTAATTCGCTTTATAATAATTTAACCGTTTTAACGACTTTCGAATCATATTTTGATGGTGTTTATATGGCCCTAACACACAGAACGGAGGGTGGTAGATGTCGAGTTTTAGTAAATAGTCGGTGGGAGGGAAAGCGGAACATTCATAGTTACTTATAGCTAGGTCTAATATATTTCCACTCGGATTCTTGACAGTATTGTATTGATAAGCATTAAGGAAAGACATAAATAAACCAAGATGTCCGGAAACCGAAGAATCGCCGCTAGGAACTAATCCCGGTGACGATACATTGTTATCACACGGAATCCAGTCAATATCAGGCAGGTTAAAATCACCCAAGAGATAAAAGTGCTCCACGTGTGTGTCGTCAAGTATAGGTTGGAGTAGATCTAAGTATTGATCATAAACGGATTCAGGTGTTCTAGGAGCAAAATAGGCCGCCCCGACAATTTGGTTCTTTCCTCTAGTTGAGCTAGGAAATCTGAGGAGAACGTGCTCCAAGTTGGCCTCTAAAGAGAATCTAGAGGCCACTCTTACTGAGCGCAACTCCCTTAATACCGCTACAAGGACGCCACCTCCGTCTTTTTTATCCGAAGCTCTGCGGTCTCGATCGCACCTATGTACCACGTAACGAGAATCAATGAACTCGCTATCAAATATTTCAGGCGTCAACCAGGTTTCAGTGAGCACTATTATATCGTAACAACTTGACAAAATATTCATGTATAAAATGTGCAGTTTAGTGCGAATCCCTCGACAATTTTAATAGTAGATAACCAAATTATCCGCCATTGAAAAGTTTGTTCTTGTAATCAGATATTAGGCCAGCATTAGACGTTCCAATAATAAATAACAAACGGACAAAATATTTTAATTTGATTGAGTGTAGCGACATGTTATGATAATTTATAAACACACCTCTCTCCAAGAAATACCCATTTACTAACAAAAATCTACATTTCAAGAACAAATCAGCCAATAACAACAATATATAACACCAAGCATTGAGTGTAAGAACAAAAAAGTATAAAAGCTCAAAATAGTAACATTTTTCGATATTAACAGCACCTAGAGAACGGGGATTCATTGACAAAGTAATGCATATTAACGTAAAATTGAAGTAACAATAAAGCAACAGTTGATTAAAATTAGGTTTGACAATACAAACAAACATTCTTGTTATAAAATCTGACATGAAGATGTCAACGAAAAAGATTGAGTAATTTAGATACCTGGTAATTGCATACATAAAAAGGCCAACAGCGCTAAAAAACGAATATGAACCTCCGGTAACTTCATTTTGCGATCCCAGAAATGGATGCAGTCTGGCCGGGCTTGATCTTAGCAATGTCTTCTGGAGATCTGATTGCAAATGATCTAGCTCCCTCTTTCTCACGAACGAGGATAGTTCCGTGTTTGACCCATAGAAATCGGTAATTATTTGCTTTAGCCGCATCACGGCACTCACGAAACAATATTTTATTTTTCAAAGTAAGATGTTCGTGCATATAAATAGAAAATGGCGTTCCCGATAAGCCCAGTTTTCCGGTATTGAGTCCCTTATTTAATCGAAAAGCGCTTAGAATATTATCGCGTAAGATGCGTGAGTTCAGCTTAACAATTATATTCTTGGGTTTATAATTATCTCGGTGGGCATGTGGAACTCGGTGTATTGAAGTAATGTCACTCTGCTTCAAATTACAATTGATGGAGGAACCAATGTTGATCATAAGTGCAACCAGGTCTTCATCACGCCTTTCAGGAATATTGCAGACTTCGATGTTGCAGCTTCGTGCGCTCTGCTCAAGGGAGTTAATTTTAGCAACAAGTTCTGATATCGTCTGTTTAGAGTCAGTGTAATCTTGACTTTGTTTACTAATCTGACTGACTTTCTTCAAAATATCAGACTGTTCATCTCCTGCAAAACGTAACGAGTCCTTCAGACGGTCAATTTCCTGCGAGACATCATTATATTTGGTCTCCAGTTCAGTGACACTTTGCTTAATGACAATTTGCTCAGAACGTAGAGACTGAATGTCATTTTTAATGTCCGTTGTGGTTTGAGTAATTGTTGAGAGTTCGACCTTTATAGAAGTTACATTGTCGCATATTTTATTAATGCTACTCTCCAAACCACGCCGCAATTCATTAAGTGTATTCTTAAAATCCGTTGCTAATGTATGAATTGCTTCGGACCATTCAGAGTCAGGTTGTTTGCGTTTACGGCCCGATATAGTATCATCACTTGTTCCAGAAGCTCCGTGAATGTGTAGGTCAGTATCGGACTTGCTGTTAGGTGAACGGAACATTTTAAAACTTGAACTGTGTTAATTAATTCAACAGAAGAGTACCTAATAATCAAACAACAAATCCTCACAAACTTCCTAAAACTTCGCAGATCGCAGGGATCGAACCCGGGCCGCGCCGTGTACAGCTTGTTTGACAAAAAGACTCGCCTGACACCACTCGACCGACCGTGCTCAAAGCAACTTGTTGAAATTTTTGATCTGTACTTAAAAGCTCATATTTCTTTGAAATTAATGAGTCTTCGAAAATGAGTTCCTTTGATTACTGGCTCGAAATCGAATCCAAAAAAAAAAAGTACCCACACACGTTCACTTATCAGTCAGTTATATTTCACTGTTTTTGATCGAAATTTGGATGAAATATCGTTTATTCCATGAACACTTTATTGATCTACGCAGCACTAAAGTAAGTCAATATAATACACCACAAATCTTGCCTTATTAAGAGCGTTTTGATAACTTTTTAAATTAATTTGTTGAGGAGTTAGTCACGCACTGTACTTAGAGCAAAGTTAGAACGACGAATGGTTTTTTTAAATAATATTTTTTTTTTATTTGTAGTCAGTTTTTTTTTAGTGTCTTGGAATTTATGCTTTTAGCTATTACAAGAAACGAAATGCAGTAAGTAGGTACATCGAATATTTTGTGTCAATTAAAATGAAATGTAAAAGTAACAGTGTTAGTGTTATTCTAGAGCCTTGCGTTAAGTAGACCTTCGAGACGGAGGCAACAAATTCAAAGAAAACAAATGACGCTGAATCCGCAGTGGGCTCCCGGCACGGACATCTCCAATACATATGTTTTCTAACATGTAGATGATTTTTGGGTTTTATTAATTAAAAGTCAACAATAATTATAATAAAGTCTTTCTAAGAAACAAATCAATCTCATTCATTTCTGAACAATACAATTTTGTTCAGGTAATTTCTGTGTGATATTCTTTCAGTAGAGTAGTAGTAGTACTTCCCATAATATTTGTATCTCAAATTCATGTATACCTCTATTCCACTTTTAATTAATAAACAAAGCTTGGGGTTTTGAATTTAATAAATTTCTTTTCTAATTTAAGTAATTATTACTGAAGAGATTTTTTTTTCGTTTGTTTTCTAACTTTCTCATTAAGTCTCTTTTTGGACTTTTCTTCTTGGACTGTTTTTACATTTGTCCTTTAATTTCTTAATCATTTTATATGTGTACCTGAAATCAAATAAAATAAAAGTAAGCTTTAATAGATATTGAAGACAAGCGAGAGATATCTCCCATACAGTCTTAATTCAGTCGATGACATATTAACATTGAGATCAAATTCGCAAATAATGATGACAAGAAAAACTGAAGCTAGTCATACTGCCACTTTCAATTAAAATGCCAGACATATTTGATGGAATTGCAGGCTGTAAACAAGCAATAAAATTATTAATATTTTTGATGTTTCTCAATTTTAATATTAGGATTGTTACTTATTATTTTAAATGGCCTCATTTAATTTGCAATTTGTAGGTTGAGAAGAGTTCTCGTTCGGTCGTTGAGTGCACTTCTCACTCACTCGCTCAATAGCTCACTAGTTCAGTAGCTCTCGAGTGGATAATGAGCTAAATAATCATACATAAGCTCACTTAATGTTCACCTCACCCTAGTTTTCACAGGGAGATTTTTACAGAATAACACTGCTAATATACTTAAAACTCCTCACAATATAATTTAAAAGTCCATTGACACAAAAAGCAGACTACTGGTGACTTTAAAAGGAGTATGTAGGTACTTATGTACTTAGTGCAACCAAATAAACAAGTTTGTTTTATTTTGGCAATTAATCTTAGGACTACACTCAAACACACTCTTTGTGCCCGCTAGGCAAGTGTTGCACTTGAAGTCACCACTATCATTTATCACTCACTACGCAATCATTTTATAACAAACAATGTTACTTACCATTATGGTTCGTGAACGTAAAGCATCGTCACGCAGTGTTACTTTGTTCAGTGTCCGGTTGAAACATGATTCTCTTCAAAGTGAAGGGAACAGAATATGAATTGTTTTTGTTGACATCTTTTGACGTGACAACGTCTTATAAATTGGTTTGCCGGGTGACACTTTAAGAAACTGCGTTACGCTCCGCTCACGTTATGCGCTCACAATGAGAGCGAGTGAGAGGCACGCGTCCCTTCCACTCGGGCATGGTTAGCCCGCCTAAGAGCGAGAGAGACAGACATAAAAAGTGAAAGGCACGCGTCCCTTCCACTCGAGCACAGTTAGCCCGCCTAAGAGCGAGAGAGACAGAGCGAGAGAGAGAGAGTGAGAGAGATAGGCATACACACCGGTTCATGTCTTGCGCTTCTATTTCGCTTAGGCGCCTGCATACAAGTTTACACGTTGCCAGCTATTATTTCATCCTTCTTCCTACTATACGAATGAATATTCACATTAAAATTATTTTACCACTCAAAGTCGTTGTCACGTAAAACTTTCGCCCGTATACCGACTTTACAGGCAACCAATTTTTTTTTACAACACTGATTGTTTCCAGCAAAATTTTCTTTTTTCGTTTATTAGCAGCCTTGAAAGTAAAACGTAAAACCAATAAAGAACCATAATAAAATAGCATTATCGATAAACAAAAATGTCATGCATGCACTACTCTATCCCTACAAAAACAAGGAAATGATTTCATGTTATAAAACTGTTAAAAAGAAAGGCAAATGGGAAATTATGAATGCTTTTTACATAAACTCTTCAACGAATACAGAATCTTTTGTTTAATAACTAAATCTAAAGATATTTCGGCTAAAATTAAGTATACGTACTGGTGTAAAGTTATGTTCGCGTGATTTCCGCTTCTTTTGATGCCAAATCCGATTATAATGCAATTGGGCATCTTGCTATTGACGACTTCCACTAAACAACCGAGTTCAAACGCACTATCACAGCAAAATTACTCCAAAATTCACAAAATATATCCATTGTTTACGAGCATTTGACAGTAGACGTACCCAACTTTGGTACCAAACATCGAGAGGATAAAATGGCGAACTGGCCGCAAATAGGTATTTCAATGACGATAGGAATGAAGGGTTGACATTATAGTAACTGTCAAAAATACTACTAGCCTTTTTCCCTTATGCAAAATTAAGAAAGTTAAAAAGAGATAGCAGTATTTTTATGATTTTGGCGTCGATATGCCACATAGTTGTATAACTGTTTTTTCTATAGTCAAACATGTCCAGTCCATATAATTTATATGTCAATGGTTATTGGAGAGTTTTTGGCGGGATTTTGTCGAGTGAAGTTCAATGGCTGTTTTAATTATTTCGTTTATTGATTCCTAGTGGATATTGTGATGTAAAATTGGTGTAGTTTTGTGTCTCAAGTGTCAACGCAAATGGACAATATGTGGAATCATTGAAACAGGCGCGATCTCGGTAAAATGGAGCTGAGAATTTTATTGTAGTATTGACTACCTTAGCAAAGTTTGCCGAGAAGGCTGACTCGACACATTTGTTGCCAAATACTGCAAAAAACATTAGAATGTGTTACATCTGCATTCTAATGGAAAAAAAAGTAAAAATATACTACGTAAGACTAGGCAATATGGTCAAAAGACTTTAGCCTTCCCTTCGGGGTAAATAAAAAATAAATAAATATTTGTTATTGATTTTTGTATTAAAGTTTTGAAACAGACATTAAAAACCGATTCGTAACAAAGAAAAGTAATAAATAACTAACACAACAGGGTAATAACAGACTTTAACGGGGCGAGGTTGGCTTCGGCCCGTCGTACGCCTTCAAAACGTTCAGGATTTCAGACTTCCGAGAAATCTAAAGATACTAAATAATATTATTGTACAAACGCATTTCTATACAAGTTTTTTAATTCTATTGAATCTTTATAATGAAATGAAATGAACTTGTGATTCAGTGATATTTTTTGTATTTCGTGTAAAAAATGGAAAAGCTGCAAATGTGTAGGATATGTTTACTTGAGGATGTTCGCATGTATGTTGTTTTTAACAAGAACCTGCACGAACTCTATGAGAAGCTGACTGATAATCCAGTAAGTACCTAGTTTCCATAAAAATAAGTCTTATGTGGATACATTCTTAGGTGGGAGTCCAAGCAAAACGGGTCCAGTATCCAGTTCTCGGCATTTAATTAATTTTCGATCCGAGATTTATTATGCTCAGTTTTATAAATAAGTGACAAAATGCATTTGGGATCTATTAATTTTATTGTGGTTAAGCTTTAGGTCCTGTCCGCACCGCGACATTTCACCGCGCGATTTTTTTCCCGCAATTCTGTAACACATTGAATAGCTGCACTGGCTGTTAAAAATTCGCGCGGATAAAAAATCTGTGATTTGATGAAAATTTAACGCGGTGCGGTGCGGATTTATTTCCGCACGAATATTTTGTACAGTATAAAGTAGTATGGCTATGTCCGCCCTGCGAAATAAAATTCGGGCGTTTTGCTCTCAGTCGTGCACCAGCGCTATTAGCTAGCTACTATTAGAGCGGTAGCGGACTACGTCCGATACTTATCCGTGAAAATACGAGCCGGTCGGCGTGGTCGTAGAACAATTTGTATGGTTACGCACTACCGATCCGAGTTTGGTCCGATTTTTGTATAGATCTGTATTTTGATGGATAAGTATCGGACGTAGTGGTGCGCAACTGCTCTTATAGTTATCTGTGGGCGCTATTGACAGGATGTCGTGCGCTTGGGGTCCCGATCGGCTTTATGATTTATTTAACTCCGTCAGATACTAAATATACACTGGAATGTTACAGTAGTCAAATGGGGGCAGGCAGCATAGATTAATTAAGTGTACATGAAAATTTAACAAAAGTAACAAAATCGTAGAAAAACTATTTTTCTTTTTGTTCCGTTTGGAACAGGCTAAGGTCAGAGACCATGCTGCCTAGTCATCAGTAGTGTATTTTTTTTTTCCATTAGAATGCAGATGTAACACATTCTAATGTTTTTTGCAGTATTAGGCAACAAATGTGTCGAGTTAGCCTTTCCGGCAAACTTCCATAGGCGTATATACATATAGTTGTGCCGTGCCCACCCCAGTATGGTCTAGTGCCAACCCCAGGATGTTGGCTTACCGGTTCGAAATTCAAGGATGGACATTTAAGAGAAATGTAGAAATTCATGTGGCAGTTCACAGTTCATTGTTCAAACATGTAAAACACCCTAAGAGTGGCGGTATGTAGGCTGAATGCCAAGAATACCTCCCCAAAATCCGACGGCTTACCTGAAAAAGTCTTGGCCTTGGAGTCTCGACTAAGAGGGTTCCTAAGCGCATGCTTTGAGAGGGGCCAGTATCCACTTCGTTGGAAGACAGGGAAACTGGTCCTCATTAGGATGCGGGGTGGCCTGCGGACTTTCCATCCGCTTATCAGCCCATCGTGCCGCTCGACGAGGTGGGCAAGCTTTTTGGAATTCATTGCAGAACGCCTCGTCGAGCGGCTGGTGCGGCTGGGGCCGGATCTAGCGGAGAGGCAGTTTGGTTTCCGGAGGGGGCGCTTGACGGTCAAAATCAAAATCAAAAGTCATTTATTCAAACTAGGCTGAGAACCAGCACTTTTGAACGTCAAAGTTCTACATAAAGACAGTCCCCCAAAAAACGCCCGCCCGTCACCACTTCCTAGTGTTTTAGCTGTGAAGAAGAAGTGGCCAACAAACTCCCCAGCAACACATCTGTCTGTTAAGTTTTAAGAACTTGAATCTATATAATTCTAAGCAACAATCTTAACATTATGTAAAACAGAAAAATAAATATACTCGTATGTCGTCAAAAATATAATCATAAAATTAAATAATCCGCCACTTGCCAGCTAGCACACTCAATCATGCCATTAAAAACAAACTCAAGCATAAACACTAAACCAAATTAAAGAAGCCTCCATACATAACTGGTGTGCCTGCTTACAAGAACAAAGATAGAAACTATCAAAGGGTTGTGATTCGAAGCCACAAGTGATGAACTAGGGCCATCACACTAAATTTGGTAGACAATTATTATATGAACTCATATAATCTGTCATAACCATAAGCTAAATATGGAGAAAGAACATCAAGTGTCTTGCGTTCAACACAGCGACCAACTATTATTATCTTCTAAGTAGTAGTTGATGGAATAGTATGCCTTCGAACAGAGACTAGATTTAACTTTAGTTTTAAATGCATTAAAAGGCAAGTCAAGAAAAGAACGGGGTAGCTTATTGTAAAATTCGATACCGAGACCCTCAAACGAACCATGAACCCTACGAACACGGTGGGAAGGAACATGAAGTTTATGCTTATTTCTGGTGTTAAAATTGTGGATATCACTGGTCTTTTTGTATAAATGTATATTTTGTCTAATGTATAATATGTTTGCAAAAATGAATTGAGATACCACCGTGAGAATTCCAATCTCTTTGAAAATTTCTCGTAAAGAAACTCTTGACCCTAACCTATAGATTGCTCGTACAGCACGTTTTTGTAAAACAAATATTGGGGGCCGTGCGCCCCATTGAAGTTTGGAATCAACAGTTATACCCAAAAAAACTGCCGAGTCCACAGTTTCAAGCACTTCTTTATTTAAGATGACATTAGGTCCTAGATTTATAACATTAGGTAAGGCAAACTTTATACATTCAGTTTTCTTAGCATTAAGAACTAACTTATTTGTCGTAAACCAATCCGTAACCATTGAGAGAGCGCTATCTACGTTATCAAAATCATTTCTATTCCTATCTACTTTAAAGATAAGAGAGGTATCATCTGCAAACAGTACTACGTCACAGATACCCTTTAAAAAATATGGTAAATCATTAATATACACCAAAAACAAGAATGGTCCCAATATCGAGCCTTGAGGCACACCTAAATGAACTTAACACCATTGATATCTACACATTGGAACCGGTGAATGCCATCATGCGCGTGCGAGCCCTCACGACAGGGTATGCATTGGCACGAGGTGGGGTCGTCTTGGCGGTGTCTATCGACATCGCAAATGCCTTCAATCCCTTATCCTGGAGTTGCATCAGGGAGGCACTCCAGTATCACCAGTTGCCGACATACCTTTGTCGCGTGGTCGACGCTTATCTGATGGATAGGGCCGTCATCTACCCCACCACCGGGGAGAGTGGAGCCGGTGAGAGATGTCGTGTGGCATCCCACAGGAATCGGTTCTGGGGCTGCTTCTGTAGGACATCGGGTACGACTGGGAGCTGCGCGTCGACATCCCATAGCAGCGTCACCGTGGTATGCTACGCTGACGACACGAAGGTCCTGGCGCAGGGGGGGTCGCACCTGCTGGCAATTGTATGTAACACGAGGTGCCCCTGCATAAGTCCGAGGTCATGTGTTTTCATGGTCCTCGGAACGCGCGCGCCACTGTCCGGTTCCCAAATAACGGTAGGAAGGGTTCACATCGGCGTCGGGTCGACGTTGTAGTACCTGGGATTCGTCCTCGATTGGAGCAGGCCGGGGCTGCCTTCAAGCGGCTCCTGCCCGATCTCCCCTAGATTCATCCTAATCGGAAAGTCGTGCGGTCCATGGCCCATTACGGGGTACTGGTGCGTGTCCTTGAGGCGGTGACCAGCCCGCCGCTGAACTGCGTCCGAAAGGGTCATGGCCATCTGGCTGACCCGAGGATACCGCACGGTCTTCGGTAAGGCGGCGAGCCTTGCCGGATTGCCGCCATGGGATCTAGAAGCAAAAGTCCTCGCGCACATTTGGGAGTGGCGCGAGGAGGCGGAGGTGAACTCCGCTGAAATCGCGGCACGGTAGACAGAGCGGCGGGATCTCATGGCGGCATGGAGTGAGCGACTGCCGCAACTCAGCGCTGGGCACGCCACGATTGCGGCGATAAGTCCCCACTTTGAGAAGTGGCTGGAGAGGTGCCATGGCGGCTTCACCTTCCGCCTGACGCAGGTCCTCACCGGACACGGTTGTTCCGGATTAGGCGGGAGGGATACGCCCGGGTGTCACCATTGTGTGGATCGCGCGGAGGACATAACTGAGCATATGGTGGAGGTCTGCTCCGCTTGGGCGGAGCACCGGTTTGTCCTCGTGGAGGCGATCGCGGTGGCGATCTATCGCGTCCCGCCCTGGTCCAGGCCATAGTACTGAGTGAGAGGGCATGGGAAGCTGTAACCTCCTAGTAGAAGTGTCATGCTATTTATGAATTATGACGCTAATCGTGTTCACTGAGTACAGTAGGGTGTCGACTCAGCATCGCATGTCAGGGGCCGGCCCTCCCCTGGAAAATAACCTACTAAATAACCTAACCTAGATACGCCAATGCAAACTTCGCTGGGGTAGTCAATACTACAATAAAATTCTCAGCTGCATTTTACCGAGATTGCGCCTGTTTCAATGATTCCACATATTGTCCAGTTGCGTAGACACTTGAGACACAAAACTACACCAATTTTACATCACAATATCCAGTAGGAATCAATAAGCGAATAATTAAAACAGCCACTGAACTTCACTCGAGAAAATCCCGCCAAAAACCTCCCGTAGAAAAACAATATTTTGGCACTTTTGACATTTTGCCTCGTCATTCATTGAACGTTTCGTTCTACGTAAGTTCAATGCACCTATATGTTTTACTCCTTATTAGAAATAAATTATGTTTAGCTAGTGATATAGTTTTTATGCATATTTCATTAAATTACATAATTAAATTTCGCTGATTTAAAAAAGTGCTATTAAATTAGCACCTATAATAATTTACCGACTATTACGATACATTTTACAAGACAAGTGTTGTCTCACATTAACAGTGTTGCCAACTCAGTGGATTTTCCACTAGATCTGGTGGTTTAGACTTTCCTTATAGAAAAAAAAAATAGTCTGGATCAGAAAATGTACTAAGTACTTACAAAGAAAGATTAAAAAAAAGGGGAACTTCCTCAACTTTTTATTCATGCCCCATGAAGATAAAGTTGCGGAAGTGTTCGAAAGGGTTCTACACCTTCCCCCCTCCCCCTTCGTCCTTTTAAATCGACAAAAAATTACGTAAACATTATGAGAAACTTTCGTGATTAATTAACTGTTTAATAAAACAAGAGATCTACTCGAAATATAATTTATAATAGGACGGTTTCCGCGCCTTTTCCTTCATATGGGCAATACTGGTGATGACCCCCCCACGCCTTCTCCTTCATAGGCGCCCCCCCCCGCCCCCCCCCCTTATCAACGAAAAGCCAATATGGCTTCAATCAATCTGCCTAGCCTTTTCCCAACTATCTTGGGGTCGGCTGTCAGTCTAACCGGATGCAGCTGAATACCAGTATTTTACATGGAGCGACTGCCTATCTGACCTCCACAACCCAGTAACTGAGTAATACGATATCCCTTGGTAAGACTGGTTGTCAGACTATTGTTTATTTAACAACACCAATATTACTTGTTTTCTTTTAAAAAAATATTTTTTATGCTTTTTCTCAAACCAAGCTTTTTCAGAGTACTTCAAATGCCTCATGAAAAAAAAAAAACTGCCAGTTTTTGAATATTTTTTAATCCTTTTTATCAATTGACTAATCTAGATACAGAATCTAATCTTAACTCAATACCCAGAGCCGTATTTCCACCTAGGCCTACAAGACCCCGGCCTAGGGGCCCAGCCAGCCTAGGGATGTTTAAAAACCAGTAATATAAAATAAATACTTGTGCGCTTTCATATAGTCAATTTAGCGATATAAAACGAAGAATTTCAAAATATAAGTATTAAAATATCAAAATATTTGATTTGAGATTCAAAAAGTTAAAACATAAGTATTTGAAAAAAAACTTTTTTACAAAAAAATAGAACCGACTTCCAAAAAAAGTGCAAAATAACTTTAATTTCGGCAGTCGGTGTTCCTGTTTTGTGTCTTTGTTTTTTGACACCGACTGCCGAAATTAAAGTTATTTTGCACTTTTTTGGGAGTCGGTTCTATTTTTTTGTAAAAAAGTTTTTTATTTTTCACTTTTTAGTGTTGGTACCCCATTAAACTGTGTTAACAATTCATAGACATACGATAGCAGCAATCGCGGTTGATTTGCTGTCAATTTTTGAAGAGTTCCGTTGTCTGTCTCCGAAACCCATCATCAGATCTTTTTGAAATTTAAATGGGACCATTTCGGAATAAACCCCTTTCGAACAAAAAAATAATTTTGCAAATCCGTCAATATATGACGGAGTTATGCCCGAATATACATAAAAAAAAAAAAAAAACAAAAAAAAAAAAAAAAAACATCCGAATTGCGAACCTCCTCCTTTTTCGAAGTCGGTTAAAAAAGAAAAAAAAATTGTCAATTAATATTTTTAGGATCCCGTATCCGAAGGGTCCAAACGGAACCCTATTGCTGTCACTCACGTGTCCGTCTGTCCGTTCGTGGCATCTGTCTGTCTGTCACAAAATTTTGTTCTGAAGAATTTATTAACTGCCCACTGATCTAGGAACTTGGGTGACAATAAATGATAAATAAATGATAAATGATGTTTATTCAGTAAATAGGTTACAAGGAACACTTTTACACGTCAATGTTTTTTGTCAGTTTAAGCTAGATGAGGCCGGTGTTTCCTAGCTGACTACCCTGAGAAGAAACACCGAAACAAACTCAGAGGTCAAAGTCTCTTTTAGTGTTCAAATCCATACAATGTGGACTGGTTAGATCATATGAGAACCATGTACGTTTATGTCTGGGATGAGCTTTATGAAGAAAGCAACACACGAATTCGAGTGGACCTGTCCAGACAGTGCAAGCATTTGTCAGTCATCGCGAAGCTCAACTCAGAACTCTGAGGTGCTCAACGAACCGACGAAAAATACCAAAGTAAGGACATTTGAGTAAGCCGCAAAAAATACTCAAACTGCCAGACAATCATAAAATCTACATGAATATAACGACATACATAGTTCTCGCATTCACATTATTCTATATGAGGACCATGCAGCTTAGTGTCTGTAGTGGTCTTTTGAAGAAAGAACCAAACATATTTGAGTGGACCTGTCCAGTCAGTGCAAGCATTTGTCAATAGTCGAATAGCTCAACTTAAAAACCACTAAGGAGCTCAATGACATGACGAACAATACCAAAGAAAAGACATTTGGGTAGGCCGCAAAAGTACTCAAACTGTCAGACAACGTTGAAAATTACTGTAAAAAGGAGGAGAAAATAATAATAATAACCCACATAGTCCTCACATTTACAATAATTAATTAATCAAAAAAAAATAAAAATATAATACTTTACAAAGTAAATATTTGTGTCAAACAAAATAGTAATCATAATATGTCAATCAAAAAATAAAAATAAATATAATACTTAACAAAGTATTCAAGTCAAAAAAAAAAAAAAAAAAAATAATAATAAAATGTCAATAAAAAAATAAAATAAAAAATATAATACAATACTATACAAGTATTCATGTCAAAAACGAATATTAAAAAAAAAAAAAAAATATATATATATAAAAAAATTTTTCATCAGTAAGTAGTACATATGAAAACAATGGCTCATGTATATCATTGAAGCAGCTCAATCCCACGCCTTTTTGTCCTCAAGAAAGTCATTAATTGTGTAAAAAGCTTTCTGGCATAGCTTACGTTTAATAAATGATTTAAATTTATTTATGCTTAGTTCTTGAATTTGGCTAGGAAGTTTATTATAGAAACGTATACATTGACATCTAAACGAACCACCTATTTTTTTCTTGAGCCTGGTTTTTGGTACAATAAATTTGTGTTTGTTCCTAGTATTTATGCTATGGATATCACTGTATCTTTTAAACAGATTAATATTTTTATGTGCATACATGAGATTCTCATAAATATATTGAGAGGGAACAGTCATAATATTAATCTCTTTAAATTTGTCTCTGAGGGAGTGTCTGGGACTTAATTTATAAATTGCACGAATAGCCCTTTTCTGTAAAACAAAAATTGTCTGAATATCGGCGGCATTTCCCCACAACAGAATGCCGTACGACATCACACTATGAAAATAACTAAAGTATACTAAACGAGCTGTCTCTAAATCAGTTAAACCACGAATTTTCCTTACGGCGTATGCTGCAGAGCTAAGTTTTTTGGACAGTTTATCTATATGGGGGCTCCACTGAAGCTGCGCATCCAAAGTTAAACCTAAGAACACTGTGGAATCCTCGGGTTTCAACTCTTCACCCTTTATTGACACACTAGTGTTCACTTGTATTACATTGGGTAATGTGAACTTTATGCATTTTGTTTTTTTCTCGTTAAGGAGAAGATTATTGACATTAAACCAGTTAACTACAGTTGAAAGAGCATTATTTACATTATCAACAACCACCTGCTGACGTTTGAGTTTAAATAAAAGTGAAGTGTCATCTGCAAACAGCACTATATCATGTTTATCCTTTATGAGGTAAGGCAAGTCGTTGATATAGATTAGAAACAAAAAAGGACCCAGAATTGAGCCTTGAGGAACCCCCATTCTGACTACAGACCCGGAAGACCTTTTGCCGTTCACATCAACTCTCTGAATCCTATTACTCAAGTATGAAGTAAGAAGATCCAGAGAGGCGCCCCGGACTCCGTAGTAGTGCAGCTTCCTGATCAATGTATCATGGAGAACGCAATCGAAAGCCTTAGACAAATCGCAAAAAAATGCCCAACGCATCGCATTTATCTTCCCATGCATTATAAATGTGTCCCAAAAGTTCAACACCAGCATCAGTTGTTGAACGACCCTTTGTGAAACCAAACTGTTTGTTGTGTAATAATTTCTGTTTATTAAAATATCTTTGAATTTGATCTAAAATAATTTTCTCAAAAATTTTACTAAAAGTAGGTAGCACTGATATAGGTCTATAATTAGTAGGGTCTGATGTACTACCCGATTTAAACAATGGTATAATTTTACTATATTTCATTAGATCAGGAAACTCACCACAATCTATACAATTATTAAAAATTACTGCTAAAGTAGGTGCTACAATGTCTATAATAGACCTAGCAACGTCAACAGAATTACCCCATAGATCTGCAGTCTTTTTAACATTTAAAGTATTAAAAGTTTTGATTACATCATTACAAGTGACATATTGGAAATAAAATTGGGATTCACAAACTGGAACGTTTTCTTTAAGTAAAATTTCTGCAGCAGTTGGTGATGAATTTAGAGATTTTGTAGTCGATACGGGAATCTCTGCAAAGAAATTTTCAAATGCCGCGGCGACTTGCGAATCTGATTTAATGATACTGTCATCAATAGCAAGGCTGTAATCACTACTTCGGTTGCAAGACCTTCCCGTTTCGCTAATAATAATATCCCAAGTCATTTTAATTACATTACTACTATTTTTAATTTTTGAACTTAAGTAGCGAGATTTCGCCAAATAACATACTTTTTTAAATAATTTAGAATAATTCTTAACATATAAATTAAATTCTACAGTGTTAATATAAGTCCGTTCTTCATACAGCTCATACAGCCGTTTTCTACTTTTATTAATACCAATGGTGGCCCAGTCACTGAAGGAAGTATTGCTATTTACCGAAATCGTCTTAGGAATAAAAGTAGTATCAAATTGCGTGAAAAAATCATTATAATGTTGATTAGGGTCATCATTAGTTGACAAAAGTGGGATTTTATTTGAGAGTTTAGTTTTAAATGTTTCCAAGCGACCTTTAGATTTTGGGTTAACAGTGATATCTTTTTTTCGTTTATATTTGTTTATATTTGGTATAGTGATCAATAGTCCACTATGATCAGAGTCTAATAAATTAATAATTTTTTTGTGGGTAGGTAAAATGTCTGCATAAATATTATCTAGGTAAGATGCAGTAGTGGGGGTTATTCTAGTAGGCTCCATAAATAGATTTACAAGATTGTATGACTGAAACAAACTTATAATTTTAGTGCTTAGGCTAGAAGTTTCTAACAAATTAACGTTGAAGTCGCCACAAACGATGACAGACTTACTAGAGTTACAAATTTTTTGCAACACTTCATCCATTACTTTTTCAAAACAATCATACAATCCTTTAGGTGGTCTGTACACACTTAATATAACAAACTGCTCCAATTCAATACAGGCAATTTCAACTGTCTGTTCAACAGAGAGGCTCACAATATCCTTGCGGTCTTTAAACTTAAGTATATTATTTATGAAAATTAATGAGCCACCATGTATAGCGTTTACTCTGCTGAACGAACTACCAACCTGGTGATTACTATAATTAAACATAATCTGATGGCTTTTAAGCCAATGTTCAGTTATACAAAGAATATCTACATTGTTAAATTTAAGGAATAATTCTATTTCTAAATCCTTGCCCATACAACCATAAATATTTTGGTGCACCAGGTTGATACTATTTGTTGATTTTAAAACATTGTTTTCACCATTCCTTAAATAATTGCTAGAGATTGTCTCTGTTGACTTAATTTCTAATTTAAATTATTAATAATGTCAAAATTTGATGCCAAGACATTGGCAGAATTATGAAAAATGTCATTGCATTGCTCAATAGAAGCAATTTGTTTAGCCAAATTCTTGGCTGTTATACAAAATAAATATGATAGCGACACAGCTATCTGTCTCCTACAATAATTTGAAAGATAGTATCTATCTATATGATTCCTATCTTTTGTCAAATAAAAACGATTACCAATATAATTGTTAAGGTCAATTAGATGGAATAAGTTATTAGTAAATAACAAATTGTGCAATTTTATATTTAATGACCTATGAACTTGGGTAATACGCATATTTTACTAAAAATAACAATATATTAATTTGGTACGGAACCCTAAATTTGCGAAGTCCGACACGCGCTTGGCTGGTTTTTAACCGACTTAAAAAAAAACTTTTTACAAAAAAAAATACAACCGACTTCCATAAATAATACTAAAAAATGCAAAATAACTTTAATTTCGGAAGTCGGTGTTTCTAGTTTGGTTTCTTCGTTATTTGACACCAACTTCCGAAATTAAAGTTATTTTGCATTATTTCGTATTATTTATGGAAGTCGGTTGTATTTTTTTTTGTAAAAAGTTTTTTATTTTTCACTTTTTAGTTGTTGTACCCCATTCTAAAACTAAATTAATAGTAAAGTTATGCCCGAATTGATAGCCCCAAAAATAGTGAATTTGAACATAGTTGGTGAAATTAGGGTGTATCAGGGTGAACTGTACAAATCTGTATACCCCTTCAGTGCGTATCAGCGTGATGTAATGTTGTGAAGTGGTGAAAACAATATACAGACATGCGATTGCAGCAATTCTGGAAGGTTTGCTATCATTTATTGAAGAGTTCCATTGTGTATCTCCGAAGTTCTTCATCAGATCTTCACCAAATTAAAATGGGACCACATGTACAGCAACAGCTTTCAAATAAAACAAAAAACCTTAAAAATCGGTTCACGCAGTAAAAAGTTATGAGGTAACACACGTACTACGTGAACCGATTTTGAAGATTTTTTTTTATTTGAAAGGTGTTGCTTCACATGTGGTCCCATTTTAATTCGGCGATGATCTGATAAAGAATTTCGGAGATACACAATGGAACTCTTTAATAACTGATAGCAAACCTTCCAGAATTGCTGCAATCGCATGTCTGTATATTGTTTTCACCACTTCATAACATTACATCACGCTAGTACGCTCTTAAGGGGTATACAGATTTGTACAGTTCACCCTGATACACCCTAATTTCACCAACTATGTTCAAATTCCCTATTTTTGGGGCTATCAATTCGGGCATAACTTTACTACTAATTTAGTTTTAGAATGGGGTACAACAACTAAAAAGTGAAAAATAAAAAACTTTTTACAAAAAAAATACAACCGACTTCCATAAATAATACTAAAAAATGCAAAATAACTTTAATTTCGGCAGTCGGTGTCAAATAACCAAGATACCAAACTAGAAACACCGACTTCCGAAATTAAAGTTATTTTGCATTTTTTAGTATTATTTATGGAAGTCGGTTGTATTTTTTTTGTAAAAAGTTTTTTATTTAATTCACTCTCTGTAATGTACAAAGAGTCAGAAATAATGCAGTGACTATGATGACGTCATTCGTTCTTTTGCTCGGAAGAAAGCCCGCCGTATGATTCTATAAAATAGATTAAAGTTTATTGAAATGATTTGTTCTGTAGTGCATTTAATTTGCTAAACCAAAATGGAATGATTTCGAGATGGGGAGGGGGTCCCAAATGCCAAGTGCCTAGGGGCTCTGGCCCTCTGAGTCCGGGCTTGTCAATACCCCACTACTGGATCCTTTTTGCTTGGACGCCCACTTATGAAGTTCAGATTAGTTCCACTTAAAACTTATTTTTTTATTTTAATTTTATTTTGAGCAGTGGTGGCCTAGTGGTATCGGCCGCGACTTACAAGTTGTAGGTCGTGAGTTCAAACCCAGGCAGGCGCTTTACTTTGTGTAAGTTATTTCATCACCACTGCTCTCAAAACGGTGAAGGAAATAATCGTGAGGAAACCGGCATGTACTAGAACCAAAAATTCGAAGACATTGTGACATCCACCAATCCGCATTGGGCCCGCGTGGTGGATTATGCCCCACACCCTCTCACAGAGAGGAGGCCTGTGCCCCAGCAGTGAGGACAATAAAAGGCTGATGATGTTATTTTATTTTATATCCATTTTATTATTTTATTTTTTAGAGTCAAGCTCAAGAGCAAACCCATTTAGGTTTTGTTCTTGACTCTAGTCTAGATCAGAGATAACAGAGACAAAGTCAACGATGGAGCGAGCTTACCCAGAAGAAGCCTGTTCACTCTAACTTTGAAGAGATTAGGGTTGCATGCATTAGGAAACACAGACGCAGGTAGAGAGTTCTACTCCTTTGCTGTGCGCAATATTAAAGACGTTAGGAAACGCATAGTGCGAATTATAGAAATATTTTTTTTCGACTCGATTAGTTTTTGGAATTTTAAAATGGCTATGTGTATTACTGCTCAGCCCAAGTAGAAATAACTGCAGAATAACAATAGGGCAATTACGGGCCTTTGCATCCTAAAGGCTCAATTACACCTTCCGATTTCAAGGGACCCAATTTAGGAACAAACTAACTAGGAAGTAGGAAGCGAGCGATTACACTATCCTAAATTGGACTCCTAGATCGGGCTCCTAAGTCGTCAGTGTTGCCAACTCTTACAAATTCGAGTCCCTAGACAGAATATCAAAAGTCTCTTAAAAACTGATTCTACAAGGAGCGGACCAAAAAAAAAAAGAGCGGACTCAGATTTTTTTTCTGGGAAAGGGACCTTGGGAAATTAAATAATAAGTCGCTAAATTGGCAACAATTAGCTCTAAATCGTGGTGATGCGATTCCACTATCCTAAATCGTACACAATTTAGGAAGTCAAATCGGGACCTTTCAATCTCACTAAATCTAACTGCTATTAGACCTTCCTGTTTCCTAAATTGGGTCCCTTGAAATCGGAAGGTGTAATTGAGCTTTAAACAAACATCTTTTCAACATAGATAATTATGCACCATGGACAGCTTACAGTGAAGAGGCTGCTTTGACGCTGAGGGATCAGCCACCCACATCATCCTGGAATGCGAGGCTGTGGCTACTCAACGTGCACAAATCCTCAAAATAGTGAGGCCAATCCATGAACACTGTGAAGCTCTCAGAAGGCTTCTGTGTTTCAGGGTGGAGTTAGGCTGGCTACGTCAGCCAGGAACCTTACACACGACGACCAAATGGGAGACTAAGTGCGGACAACAGAGTCGCTATACTACTACTCTGTGAATATAAGTCTATGGCACTCAGCTATAGCATACATGGCTTGCTATCAACGAGGAGTATGTGAGTGTGTCCGTGGCATCACCATCAGAACACCAGCACTTTTGATTTTTAGTATTTTTTTAAATATTGTAGATTTAAGCTGAGATAGGAGCCTTTTTGGCCTTGCATAGGTCTTTTCCATATTGTTATTTATTATGTTTTTTTAAGTGCTTCTTTAGGCGCATTTTTGCTTAAAGTTTTCCAACATCGTGTGCACGGTGAAGTGAGCCGTCGAACTTTTCACTTTGTGGTAGATCTACACACACTGTTAGTTGCTGTGAGGACAAGAATTTTTTTTGTGTAAAGTGAAAACTTCTTTAGGCGCGTTGGGCAGTTTTGAGATGAGAAAAAAGAATTGAACTCGCGGGCCACCGACACCGCTACGCGATTCACTACGAGAGTGCTACGCCGCTACGCGTCTCGTAGTGAACACGTACCAGATCGCGAGGCGCGTTGGGCATTTTTGTCCAAAAGTTGTTTATTTTTAACCGACTTTCGAAAAAGGAGGAGGTTCTATGTTCGACTGTATGTTTTTTTTATGTTTGTCCGCGCATTTCTCCGTCAGTTGTGGACCGATTTTCAAAATTCTTTTTATATCTGAAAGAACATACTCCCGAGGTGGACCCATATAAATTTTATCGAAATTGCTTTAGCGCTTTTTGAGAAACTGAACAAAAACGAAAAATACGCATATCTCGATGACGTTTTGGTGTTCTCCAAATATTTAAATTCCACGTTCCATGTTATTTGGGTTTTTAGTTCTTGGGTATAACAACTAAAAAGCGAAAAATAAAAAACTTTTTACAAAAAAAACAACCGACTTCCAAAAAAAAATACACTAAAAATCTAAATATACTTTAATTTCGGCAGTCGGTGTCAAATATCGAAGAAATAAAATACAAACACCGACTTCCCAAATTAAAGTTATTTTTAAATTTTTAGTGTATTTTTTTTTTGGAAGTCGGTTGTTTTTTTTTTGTAAAACAGTTTTTCACTTATGACGGTACTCCCGGAGTGCCAGTTTTTTATTTTTATTATTACTTAGCTGTCATGCATTAAACTTTATTTTGTGTTTTTCTGTGATACATAAACTTTACTAACTTCTATTTTAGTGAAAGATTTTTATAATCGAAAAGTTTTTTAGAGATTACCTTATACTTTATTAGATTAGTTTAGAAAACATAAAAGTGTAAGGCAAATTTTGTTGCAGTTTGTAACTAAAGACAGAAGACCAATGCTGGCATGTTTCTTCTGCTGTGTTAAGCTGAAGCAATGCTGCCAATTCCAGAGAAAATGTTTAGAAGCTGAAGAGCTATATGCTCAAATGTTAAAGGAGTATTATGAGGTGAGGTATTCTTCAACAGATATTCTTTTTAAATCTAATTTGGTGACGACACGGTGGGAGCAGTGGTTGAGCGTTCGGCTGCTGCGCTGCATGGCGCGGGTTCGATTCCCGCACGAAATATTTGTATGGCCTACAGATAGTTGTTCTGAGGTTGAGTGTCTTGTCTATGCGAGTTTACATGTTTGTGAACGCACCCATGATATAGAAGAGAATAGGGATGATTGCAGGGTAAACAATAATAATTCCATTTAGTACGTAAATTAGATTATCAAAAAATGTTAGACACGTCTTTATTGCAATCAATAAAATCAATAAAAAAATACAAAGATTAAAAAATGCATCAAAGTTCAGAAGTGGGGGCTTGTTACGTCACTTTTGAGTAAAAAGTGGTACATTTTTAAATCAGGTGTGACATCATGCGAAATTTCAACGCACTGTATTGTCTTCATTTTTTGTTTACGTAAAAAAAAAATAGGTGTCTAATATTTTTTTAGTCATCCACTCAATTCCTAGTGTGGGGCATAAATAGTTTCGAAAGTGAACACTTATTAAATATCATGCTATGGCAACTAAGAGTAAAACAAAAATTCAATTTTTATTTATTGAAAACAGCGCCATCTATCAACCAGTTAAGGGAGAAAATAAAGTTTTTTTTTCTCCTCGAAAACTGAGCCGATTCAATTATTTTTGGCACGAAATTTTTAAGAAAGAGTATATCTGGGTCCCTATTTAATGTTTTATGTTAAAACATTTCTAATTTGTCTGGTAGTCTTCTAAGAACGGCGGTAAAAATAGGGCCATGTTTTGTCATTTTTGAAGGGTCATATTTTCTTTACTTATTAGTTGCTGAAAAAAAGGAAATGACAGGGACGTGTCAACAGCAGACCGTGATTTTATGAAAAAAAAAAAATCTCTAGAGGCATTATTCAGGAAGAAAAAAGGGGAATACATTAGTATGGAGAATCGCAGCCCCTGTTCCCTCTTAAGCTTCCATTCCTCCGTGTTACTGTGCCGCGGGCCGCGTTACAAAACTTATAATTCGCTCACGCTCATTTTGTGTTGTTTCATCATCCAGAACGTGTGAAAGTAACTATAGTGGACTCTAAGCATAGGCACTCAGAGTTTGGACCTGTTAGTGCAAATAGTGAACAGTGAACTTATAAAAGTCCAATGACAGGAAAGGCTAATCGACACGTTCTCAATCATAAAGGGAGAATAAGGAGAACACAAAATCATGTATAGATTGTGTAATTAATTTTTTTAATAAATACAATTAAATATACAATTATATAGTTGTTTATTTCCAATCAGAATTCCTTTAAAATCCTTTACGCCACTTGATATATATGTACATACATACATAGAGTACAGCAGATATACTATACTATAGCGATTGGCCTACCGGATGTAAAAAAAAAAAAAAAAAAAAACCGGTCTATACATATTTATTATTTAAAAAATAGATGGCGCTGCGTTCATCCACTTCGTTATATTAAAAAAAAATGTAGAGTTGCCTGTCTATACCCAGTAAACTATTGTAGTCTTTGTTGGATATTCGTGGAGATGCTGCTGAATATCGGTATTCAGCTGCATCTAGTTATTAGAGACTAGTCTAGGTGCTTTATTTAAGAAAAAAGACCATGTAATTATTTTAAACACTGAAAATGAAAATGAAAAATGTTTTATTCAATTACAAACAAAGTTCGTTCAACACTAATTAGCAAGAAGAATTTGAATTTAGATTCTGCTAATTATTTATTGAAACTAAGCATTATAGCGAAGACATAGCCCGGAGAATCAACAAACTGAAAAAAAAAGTGGCAGTGGGCAGGCACATTGCTCCCAGAACAGATGGTCGATGGGGCCGAAAAGTTCTGGAGTGGCGACCGCGTACTGGAAGACGCAGTGTTGAAAGGCCTTCCACAAAGTGGATCGAGGACCGGTCATTGTGGTGATACTTAGGGTAGGCCTTTTTTTGTGGGTTTGGCAATCATCCAATGACTTCTCCCGCTCTGGGTGGAGCGGGCGGTAGATTTTTACTGACTAAAAACCACCCCTGTTCCTTCAGTTGCCTCTGTGCAAAGGGCCGTTGTAGCTCTATTTCGAATTTATCCGCGACTCCAGGCAGGCATCAGGTACTGCTGAAATTTCTTTGAAGCGCGCATCGAACACTACGCGCTTTCGACTCTCAGGCCTGGCCCTGTAGACAAAGTAACATCGCTTCGTAGCGAAACGATATCTAAATTCGTCATCGTCTCTGAGTTATCGATAAACATTTCCTAGCGTTAGCGTTCCTTCGTTATCTTTTTTGGCGATCACGATCGAGGCGAAGGCGAACTCTGAAAGCGCTGCTTGTCTACGCATTTGTATGGGATGAGATAAACACGATAGCAATTCGTTTCTTTATGGTTTCGTTACGAATTATAACATTGTCTACCAACTTGCGATAACGATGTCGACAGTCGACTGACCACGTGACTTAGCGCGGTTTATGTCAATCTCATACATTTTAGTCTTTTCTAACTTCGTTATCGTTTTTAAAGTGTTACTTTGTCTAAGCCCCCTGGTCCTTATCGAACGGCGAGCTACCCGCTACTCGCCGTTTGTAAGCCTGCGCTTACGGTGGCCGGAGGTCAGCTTGCGACCCCCCACGCCCAGGGCGTCTCCTGCGACGGCTGCATGTCCAGCAGTGGACGTCTTTCGGCTGAAATGATGATGATGATTAGATCTATAAAGCCAGACCAACAGCTTAATGATGTTTCATGAGGTTCATAGGAGTCTTGAAATGCATGGTCACCCACCTTACTTTTACCTTTTGTTTTTCCAGCCAAATCCCTTAATGAACCCAGACCAAATAGTGTTTTTCAATGGGTTTAGTCAGTCATCGACGGTGCACTTGAGTATAGTTGATGAATGTGGAACAAAAAGTAATGCTGTTGAAGAGGAATTACCAGCTAATGGTGAGAGATTATAAGATATCGTCATATACAGGGTGTAAGGGGAACGCTTCCGAAGCCAGAACGTAGATTATATACAACCTGAATGCAAACGGATACCAGTAACCTTTAGCTTTACTTCAGCGTCGCGTGGACTGGTTGGTTCGCGGCTGTCGGCGAGCGCGCACGCACTTTGAACTTGAGGTAATGCGCGAGCGTCAACTGATATTTTACGAATATTATGCTAAAGTTGTAAACAAAAAAAGATCTTTAGTTGAAAATAACGGTTTCACTTAAATGTGCTCACATAGTGTACGCAAAATGCTAGAAAAAAAGGTTTCTTTTTGTTTCCAGATTTTTTGATGGTATCGTATTGAGAATCACTAGCCTTATCACCTGTCTCCGTTTTCGGAAGCGTTTCCCTTACACCCTGTATAAAACACAACAATTATTTCTACCTATGTCCGTTATAGACTTTAAAACCATTGATCAGATTGTGATGGAACTTTGGTAGCTTGTTCTGGGCATGCCTGCGCCTAGATTTTTTGGGCCAGTTACCCTGGCCCAAAAAATCTATACAAAAAAAACCGAACACTTTTTTACTTTACGTGGCATTGCAACGCATCGGGGTAGGTGGGTACATCTAGTAATAATAATCAGTGATCGGAATTAGGTGAGCTAAAATACCTAAAGTTTAAAGAACAGAGACAAAAAAGTGGAGACTTCCTTACGACTAAAAAAAATTTCCGGGATATTTGTTCCGGGTTTCGGAATATTTAATATTAATTTTAATAATACAATAAAATAATTGAATTCTCATAATAACCGACTTCAAAAACAAAGGAGATGATTCTCAAAAAACCATTAGACACGTTTTTTGTTAGGGTTCCGTATCCGAAAGGTCTAAACGGAGCCCTATTGTTGTCACGTGTCCGTCTGTCTGTCTGTCACAAAATTTTGTTACGAAGGATTTTTCAACATCCTATTGACCTATGAACTTGAAATTTGGTGATAACGTTTATTATTACGTATACTTTACTAACAAAAACCAATTTTTAGTACGGAACCACATGCACTTGGCTAGTTTTGTTATTAATTCAGGTAAAGAACTGGATCCGCCTCATGTTTTCGTTTCCCAGAATAGCCAAAACTTGCCTAAACAAAAGCTAGAAAGAGATCTAGCTTTTGTTTATCACTGGTAAACAACAACATAAAGGTTGAGGGGTAGAGGTGTGTTTCGCATTCCAAGCGTCGTTATGCGTGCATCACTCACTATTGTAGTTCCTTAAGTTGTGTACGCATTTTTGACTTTTTTTTTTTGGGATAAGCCCGCCACACATTCCCAAACCACTGTAACTTCTGTAAGCCAGAATCAACAGTGGCGACCACCAGAAAAAAATGCCGAGGTAATGAAGCTCGACGAGTCCCAGAAAAACGATTAAACTGTCTTGGGTCCCGCAACGAAATTAATCAGAAAAGACAGCGGAGGAGTAAGAAAAACATAATTTCCACTTCCCTCCTAATCAAGCGGGAGACAGAACAAAACTAGGCCATTAGGCACAAAGGGGGTTTTTACAACTGGGGTAAGCCCAGTTGCCAAGCACCACTGGTTAAAAATACTAATATTAATGGGTCCTAAAATTGTGAGCTGTTACACTTGATTCCAATAATAGGTATGGCAAAAACGCTTGAACGCACGGAAATTCGTTCTAGTTTCCACAAGGCATTTTTGACTTGTGAATTGTTTATTTTTGACCTATGGTTGTTATATCGTTTATTGGAACTGCTTCACGTGACTACCTTGGCTTGATTTTATGGACTCTGTTTTACTGCAACGATATAACAGCCTGGACTGACATGTGCTCTGGCAATTAAACTACTTGGTAAGTTTATGATTTTTTTCTTGACTTTTAAGACATTTTATAGATTAAACTATTCTTGATTGTTTTTCCACATTCAAACAATTTTATTTAACAATTTATGGAATTTGATTCAAACTGTTGTTTTATATTTTAGTCCGTGGACAAATGTTGTAGGTACCTACTCCAGTTGGCAAAGCAGAATGCGGAGGTCAATACTGCAGAGCCGATAGGAGTGATGGAGACAAGGATTTTGGCCAGAGATGTTGATAAAATTATAAAACATATGAGTAGAGGCAAATGTCCTGGTCACGACGGCCTCAGTATTGAGCACCTGCAGTATGCCCACATGTGTCTAGGGTTTTAGCTATGTTCTACTCGCTATACCTGAGCCATTCCTACCTGCCGTACTGCCTGACTTCATGAGAACGGTAGTAGTGCCTGTGGCGAAGAATAAAATCGGTGATCTAGCCTATAAAACTAACTACAGGTCTATCTCTCTAGCTACTATTATAGAAAAGGTGTTTGACGGTTTGCTTGAGACTCGGTTAAATAATCACGTGAGACTGTACGATAATCCGTTTGGATCTAGGCCCTAATTATCTACAGAGAGTGGGGTAAGTAATAGATGATATAACAACAAAATCTCTAATATTAACAACACATAACAACGGAACCTATAAATTTTAAAATAACTAATTTTTATAAGCATAAGATACATTAAATATATCATAGTTTGACATAACATACATTAAATATAAAATCGTTTGACATACCACTCAAAAGATATAAAACTTATTTGTTCTAATACAATGAAAACGCCTAATTAAAAACACAAAGCAAAATTGCATAGACACGGGTTAGTTTATTTAGTATTATTTTTATGTTGTAGCCTGTGGGTAGCGTAACACCACCAAAACGTAAGAAATTTTATGAGCAAAAGCAACAAAGAATTAACAATATACTGCAGCGGCAAAACGAATATTCAGAGTGTGAATTTTTACGAGCTGTGGCTTAAGCTTAAAAAAACTATAACTTTGTATTTAATGATTTTCGATTAAATAAACAATATACATATTAAACGTTAGATCTAATGATTTTCGATTAAATAAACGATATACATATTAAACATTAGACCAAATGATTTTCGATAACATAAACGTTATATCAAACAACGTTATACTAATTAAGTTTTAGAATAAATAAATGTTATATGTAAAGAAATTATATCAACAGTTGGTATATCTCACGTTGATTATATCTTATGAACGATAATAAAATGAAATTAGACCTAATGAGTTTATACGTTATGAGACGCACCCGTTTCCTCGACCTGTCAAGGGCCTTTGACCTGGTATCGTATGATGTATTGTGGCGAAAGCTGGAGGGCATAAACATGCCACACGAACTTGTTAGAATCTTCAAGTATTGGTACAAACACCAGGTTAACAATGTCAGATGGGCGGGCGCATTATCGGTGCCATACAGGCTAGAATGTGGAGTGAGACAGGGTGGGTTAACTTCACCCACACTTTTCAATCTTTACATGGATGCACTCATCGTCGCGCTTAGTAGTCGACATGTTGGATACTATGTTGATGATGTGTGTGTAAACAACCTGAGCTATGCAGACGACATGGTGCTGCTGAGCGCGTCGGTGTGTGGATTGCGCGGGTTGTTGAAAGTGTGTGAGGAGTACGCTGGCAGCCATGGTCTTATGTATAACGTTGTTAAAAGCCAATACATGGTTTTTCAGGGAGGCGCCAAATGCCCACAACATGTGACCTCTCTTCGTCTGAATGATGTGCCATTGCATCGGGTGTATAAATTTAAATACTTGGGGCACTGGGTAACGGCTGACCTGAAGGACCATGTCGACATTGAGCGGGAGCGTAGGGCACTGTCTAAGAGAGCAAATATGATAGCCCGTAGGTTTGCACGATGTTCAAAGCAAGTAAAGATTACACTTTTCAAAGCCTTCTGTACATCCCTATACACGTGAAATCTATGGGCATCTTACTCACAAGCTGTTTACAGTGCCCTCCGTGTCCAGTACAACAACGCGTTCAGGGCAGTGTTGGGGCTGCCCCGCTTCTGCAGCGCCTCGGGCATGTTTGCGGAAGCGCGCACCGACGTTTCCACGCCACCATGCGCCAGCGGTGCGCGTCCTTGGTGCGCAGGGTGCGGGCACGGGGTCTCATCTCGAACAAAGAAAATTTAGCTCAAACAAACAAACAATAGATGGCGTAGTATGCATCGATTTCTTATCGAAGTTTAAGTAACATTCATATTTTGAAAAATAAATGGTAAAAACTGTAGTTTCTTATTTAATAAACTACCCTAAGCAAAAAATTGTGGAATAATGGGCTTGTAAATCAAATTTAGACGATTATTGGAACGAATCCTTAGACATCTGTATTTCTTGTACCAATAGATGGCGCTGTTTGAAGTATTCAGAGTTTATCCATTCGACTCTTTAAAATTTGTATCGTGAAACATTTTGAAACAGTAAAATGTTATTAAGTTTCAAAAATATTAAACAGTAATTCCTCAATGTGTGAGAAAATATTGGTAAGACAAAGTCTTCTTCATGAACAAGAACATAAAGTAACAATTTGTCATCAATTAACTCAAATTTATTACATTCAGATTAAATTAATTACCAACTCAAAATTGAATATCAATTAAAAAAAAAATATTACTAGTAAGTGGAATAAAATATCAAATATCTATTACAATTAAATAATTAGGTAATGAAATGCCAAAACACGGAATTGAAATAATGTCTATAGAGCTGAACTTAAAACTGAAATTATAACATGACAAATTACACTCCTGAGACATGCCTGCCACAACAGTGCCCAATGTAGGGACAATTAAAACGCTTGGCAATCATAACCAGAACAGTGTTGGAGCTAGCCCGCACCACAGATAACATAATACTAGCATACAGATGCCTCATGCCATACAAAGAAACGGTACCGCCGTAACTACGGGTTTTCGACTTGCACAAGCAACTTTTGTTCTTCGTTTGGGCCCGTCCTCTACACCTCGCTAGATGGTTTTGGCAGCGACGGCTTGCAAATTGAATGAATTTACATAAAGTCTTACCAATATTTTCTCACACACTGAGGAATTACTTTATAGTATTTTTGGCACATCATAACAGTTTTACTGTCTCTAAATGTGTCACTATACAAATTTTAAAGAGGCGAATAAATAAACTCTAAAACTTCTAACAGCGCCATCTATTGGTACAAGAAATATAAATGCCTAAGGATTCGTTCCAATAAACATCTAAATTTGAATTAGGAGCCAATTATTCCACAATTTTATGCTTAGGGTAGTTTATTAAATAAGAAAATACAGTTTTTACCATATTAAAAAAAAAAATATTAATGTTACTAAACTTCAATAATATATCTGATTGATGTTGATCTATTGTAATTTTTTCGAACTAAATTTTCTTTGTTCGAGATGAGACCCCGTGTCTCATCTCTGTGACCTCATCATCGGCCTAGCCTTTTCCCAACTATCTTGGGGTCGGCTTCCAGTCTAACAGCTGAATACCAGTATTTTACATGGAGCGACTGCCTATCTGACCTCCACAACCCAGTTTCTGGGTAATACAATACCCCTTGGTAAGACTGGTTGTCAGACTTTCGGGCTTCTGACGACCCGTAACGACTATCAAAGATCCACGATTGACAGCCGGGACCAACGGCTTAACGTACTTTCCGAGGCACGGGGCAATCTCGGTATGTAAAGATGGTCACCCATCCATGGACCAACCCCGGCAAGCCTAGCTTACCTGACGGATCGACCCGTGCGGCTGTTATTAATTTAGCCGCGAGCTCCTCTGTGACCTATAAATGGGTATTAAGTACAAAAATAAATCGTTTGGAGATAGTACTCGTAATATGGAAAAACTCCTTATAATTTATTTTAGTTCTCTGAACGAAGATAATATTTGCGATGATAAGGAAAATTCCGTTCCTGATGAAAACTGGGACAACTTTCAACATCAACGGATAACAGATATAATATTCTGACTAAGTCTTAAGGCGCAGTTATACGACTTCTAATGATTTTTAATTGAACATCACATCTAAACGACTAGTCTTATTACTGTGAATAAAATATATGTTACTCTAGACAATTTCCGTCGTAATTTGATCTGAGAATATTTGAAATTATGTTTTTATAACATAGTGTAATTAATTTGTAAAGCATGTCTAACGCGGATAAAAAATTGAGAATCACGCTTAAAACTATAAAGTGTATTTTTATGAAACCTTCACCATTTTCAAGATCATTTAATTATTTATAATTTAGTCTTAAGTGTTTTAGTTTAATACCTGTTGTTTTATGTGTAATTAATTAATAATGTGTCTAATTTCGGACAGCACTCCTTGATGGGCGAGTCCTATTACTGGGTGGACGTACGACGCGTTACGTGAGCTCAGAACACGCAAGCTAACCACTCGAGGTCATTGGCAGTTAATAGTGCCTTAAGTTTTTTTTTTTTTTTTGACTATTCATTATTTAAATTAATTTCTGTTTACGATTAGTTCCTATGATTGTACAAAATGAATAAATGGTATGAAAAGCTATAAAATTGTATTGTTTTTACCTTTACCTTATTAGATAAGTACCAGCTGGTATGAAAATAATATTAATATCCACGCTTACTTACATCTTTTAAACGACGATAAGGAGATTACCTTTATTTTTCTATGTGATCCCAGCGGTCCTACTGAATAAATGAGATTTTTATTTCGATTTTTTTAGAACAATAAAAATCGTGCATGGTGTTCTTTTTTTTAAAGAAACAGGAAATGAATTCGATATTATATTATTTAATATACTAAAACCCGGGATACTAGTCCTGAAAGAATATTTAGGCATAAGGCGGCTCTACTTTGTCTCTGCTATTTTTCCAATTTTAGGTATTTTAGCTCACCTAATTCCGATCACTGATAACAATAGTAATGCTCCTTTATTCTGGATTATTTTTGGTTTTTACAGTTAATTAAGTTAAAGTAGATCTCTCAATTCAGCATGTCTCTTGGCAAAGGCATACTCTAGCAATTTCCATTGTGTTCTATCACCAGCCATTCTTCTCCATTTAAGACCCGCAGTAAGTTTTAGCTCGTCTTCCCATCTCATTATTTGTTTTCCTCTGCTCCGTTTGTAGGTCCTACTAGGGTACCAATCGGTTAGGATTTTACACCATTTCTCTCGGTGTTCTCTCATCATGTGGCCTGTCCATCTCCACTTTGGTCAATTTTGGACAAGACATCGGTCACTTTTGTTCTGGCTCTCAACTCCTCGTTTCTTATTCGGTCTACTTTACTAGTATCTATTATGCTTCGTTCCATGGATCTTTGGCAGTACTCGAGTTTGTTCCTATGTTGTTTTGTAAGATTTAGTTTCGCATCCATAAGTAATACAAGGTAGTATGAAGGTGTTAAAAACTTTTCTTTTTGTGGCAATGCCTATATCCTTGGAATTGATTACTTCTTTTAGTGACTAATATCTTTTCCAGCCGTTAGCAATTCTTGTGTTTATTTCCTTGGTTATTTGATCTTAGGAGAGATGATCTGCCCCACGTATGTGTACTGTTCTACATATTCAAGTGACTGGGTCCCCACTTTTATTATTTCTCTGTTTGAGTTGGTTAATAGCTTTGTTTATGTAGTCTTCATTGTTAATTCCACTTTGGCACTTTCTTCACTTAGGGCTTGGATCATGACTTCCAAATTCTTTGGGTTTTCCTCAAACAGAAGTATGTCATCCGCGAATCTAAGGTGGTTTAACTTTTTTCCATGTATGTTAAGCCCCATATGAGATCATTCTAGTTAGTGAAGTATGTTCTCAAGTACTGCATTAAACAGCTTGGTGGACATTGGGTCACCTTGTCTGACGCCTCTACTTACTTGGGACTCTGGGCCCATCGATTCCAGTTGTATTCTTGCTTTGCTGTTTGTATATATGGTTTTGATTATGTTTATGTATGTTTAAGGTATTCCTTGGATCTTTAGGATTCCCCATATACACTTCTGGACACATCTATTGGCCCACCTTAGAGTTTAGGTTTCGATGGCCCTTACCGAAATATGATTGCTAGATTGAACAAAAACTGTTGATGCAGTTTTAAACCTGATACATTTTACCATCTTTTTCGATCGTATTGTTTTAAATTTGAATTCAGAATACCATACGACATGGAGCTACGCCTGACAAGTCGGATATGCGCCTTGTTAAAGGCAATTGATTTTTGAATAAAAAACATGTTTTATCAAATAAAGGTTTAATTTAATAACGCGTGTTGCCTCCATGGGCATCTACCACAGCTCTCATACGATTAGGCATAGAGTTTATCAACCGCTCTATGAAATTTTGAGGGATCATCTCCCATTCCTCTTCTATGGCCGTTTTCAACTCCTGTATCGTCTGGGCAACTGGCTGACGAGCCCTAACACGTCTTTTTAGCACGTCCCACATGTACTCAATGGGGTTCATGTCTGGGCTTCTGGCTGGCCAGTCCATAACTGTGATGTTCACATCCCGAAGATATTCCCTGACGATGTCGGCCGCATGGGCTCCTGCATTATCATGCATAAAAAGGAAATTTGGGCCCACATAGTCCGCGTATGGTATCACGTGAGGTTCTAAGCACTCACGAATGTACCTTTCAGCATTTAATGTTGGCAGCCGTGGTCCTGTAACAACCTCAAGTTGAGTTTTGCCGCTCGCGGATATACCGCCCCAGACAGTCCATGAGCCACCGCCATAAGCAACCCTCTCTTCAAAGCAGCATTGTGCGAAACGCTCTCCCTTACGTCGGTAGACCTTCTTCCTTCCATCATTGCCATGTAACACAATTTTAGACTCATTAGAAAAGAGTATACGGCTCCAATCTTGCTGTGTCCAATTTAAATGACTGCGTGCGAAATGAAGGCGCGCTGTTCGGTGGACTCGCGTTAGTTTGGGCCCATTAGCTGGCTTGTGTGGTACCATATCGCGTTCTTTTAACCTTCTCCGAACAGTTCGAGCGCTCACAGATACTCCGTGGAAGTCGCGAAGTTGGTTTTGTATCTCAATGGAGGTAAGGTGACGATTTCTTAAGCTGGTCGTCACGATGAATCGATCCTGCCTTTCAGTTGTGACCCGAGATCGTGGCCTTCCTTGGCGACGAACAAAGCCGCCAGTCTCTAGGTACCTCCGATAAACATTTCGGACCGCAGATCGACTTAAATTAAGTTGAGCACTCACGTTTTTTTGGCTGTGTCCGGCCGGAATAAGTGCCACAGCTTGGGCGGCGACTTCAGGTGAAGTATCCATAGATTATTGATAGAACCTCACCTTAATGTTAAGAATAAGTAATGTTTGTTGCAAAACCAAAGATATCAATCACTTTTTCAAGAATTAAAGCCAAGTAAACCAATAAAACCAAGTTTTCTTAGTATTCGATTGTTTGATATCAACAAACAGGCTCCAAATTGTCTTTTGTTTCTTTAAATTCTGTGTTCGAAATTCAAAAAAAGACTATTGAATGAAATTGTGAATGTGCCAGGTTCAAAACTACATAAAAACTTTTTGCTCGACCTAATATAAAATTTTAGCTAGGACCAAACGAAACTGAAAATACAAGGTGGGCCAATAGATGTGTCCAGAAGTGTAGTTTCACGACTTATGCTATCAAACGCTTTATTGTAATCTATGAATATGTGAGCCATGTGTAGGATTTTGTTGTACTCATTATATATCTGCATGATCTGTTTTACCGTGTGGATGTGGTCTGTTGTTGAGAAGTTTTTTCTAAAGCCAGCTTGCTCCATTGTCTGGTTTTCATCCAGTTTCTGGCTTATTCTATCCAAAATAATTTTGGAGAATATTTTGTGATGTGCTTTCTTATGCAAGAGATATGTGAAGTTTCCCATTATGTTGGAATATATATTATTGGTTAGTCATGATTTTGCTAAATAATTCTGTAAGTATGACAAGTACTTCAGAGGTTTCGTTCAGTAGGTCGTTAGGGATTTAATCGGGCCCTGGTGCTCTTTTTAGCTTCTGACTTTTGATTGCCATTTGAACCTCAATTGGTAAGATTACTGGTTCAGGGTCTATCTCCATTGAGCGCGCCCCTTGAGGAGGCGACCAGCTCGCCGGTTGAACGCGTCCCAAAGGGTCATGGCCATCTGGCTGGTCCGGGGATACCGCACGGTCTTCGGTTGGCGGCGTGCCTCCGTGCCGGACTGTCGCCATGGGATCTGGAGGCCAAGGTCCTCGCGCTCCTCTGGGAGTGGCGCGAGGAGGCGAAACGCCGAGGTGAAACTCCGCTGCCGCGACACAAACCTCGCGGCTCGGCGGACGGAGCTCCGACAGGATCTCACGGTAGTGCCCCTTTTTTAGGAGTGGCTAGAGAGGCGCCACGGCGTCCTCACCTTCCGCCTGACGCAGGTCCTCACCGGACACGGTTGTTTCGGGAGGTTTCTGTGTCGGATAAGGCGGGAGGAAACGCCCGGGTGTCACCATTGTGCGGATCGCCCAAAGGACACGGTAGAGCATACGGTGGAGATCTGCCCCGCTTGGGCGGAGCACCGCCATGTCCTCGTGGATGCGATGGGAGGCAGCGACCTCTCGCGTCCGGACCTGGTCCAGGTCATGGTACGGAGCGAGAGGGAATGGGAAGCAGTCTCCTCCTTCTGCGAAGCAATAATGCTCGCGGAGGAGGCGGAACGGGTGAGGGAGACTGAAAGGAGTCACGCCCCCAGCCGCAGCTGCCGCAGGAGACGCTCTGGGCGTCGGGGGTCGCTGGACGATCTTCGGCCACCGTAGACGCAGGCCTGCGGACGGCGAATAATGGGTACTAATGAAGACAGACCTGCATGGAGAATTCCAAACCAAAATCGTTTGTACAGGGTTTCATCGCCTTAATAATACGTCTTGAACGACATAGATGGCGCTAGTATAGTAGTTGGATTGGAAAATATACATCTCTCGTTAAAGAACATTATCTTGTTTTTTGCTAGTCACAATATTACTTAATTTTAACACAAATTCTCCTACGACATTACAAACCTTATAAAGCAAAGCTCGTAATAACTAGGATTCGAACTCGGTGGCATAAAATTTACCGATACCATAGCCACTGGACTATTGCGTCATTACGCAATGAGTTGAAATTATCCTACTCTTTATTATATCGAAGTTGTTTAGCGACTTTAACCTGTATCATAAATCTCAAAAGAATTGAGGGTAGTTTAATATTGACTGTATAAAAATTAAATCTTTTTGTTCAATCATAACGTTCTTTACTATCTTTGAGTGAGTTCAGTTACGATTGCATTTAACATTTTTTTTATATTTATCTTTACCATGAGTTCGCGTTCTAATATTGATATGGCTACGAGGGCCCAAATAATAGCATTGCATAATCAAGGCCTAAATTATTCTGAAATTTCGAGAGAAACTGGCTTAAACGTAAGTAATGTTTTAAAATCACTGTTCGTTATTTATTTTATTATCCATGGTTATCGATACACGAAAATAATAAATAATATATTTCCCTTATAGGTAAAGACTGTCACTTTATGGATAAAGCGGTTTCAAGAAGAGGGTTCGTTGGAACACCGCAGTAGATCTGGCAGAAGACGCCATATTGACTCAGACCAGCGTCAACTTATGGTGCAAGGTTATGAGGAAAATGGCTTTACACCAACAAGATATTACGCAGAGTTGTTTGATACATCTTTGCGGACGGTGTATCGTGCTCTTCATAGTGAAGGTCTGCATTATCGTCGACATGCTATTAAGCCATTGCTAACCGAAGCTAATAAAAGAGCACGATTGGAGTTCGCTTTGAAATACAGACATTTCGACTGGAGCAACGTTATCTTCAGTGATGAAAAGACTTTCAAGTCTAGCCAGCACGGGCGAGTTAGGTTGTGGCGTAGGAATAATACGCGTTATGATAGTGATCACGTTGTGCCTAACTCTGAATCCGGTCGTATAACAGTGAACATTTGGGGATGGATGACAGCTGCAGGACCAGGAGAACTTACTGTAATACCCAGTCGTGCAAACAGTGTTAACTACTTAGATGTGCTGAATGACGTCATGTTGCCCACTGTGCGGAATGTTTTTCCTGTAGAAGACATGCCAGTAATAACGTTCGTGCAGGACAATTGTCCTATACACCGTTCCATAATTGTGCAAGAGTGGTTTAGCCAGCAATCGGACATACGAATTACTCCATGGGTTCGCGGTTGCAAGCTGTAATCGATCAAAATGGCGGATACACGAAATATTAAAGAATATAAAGTGTTGACTATTGAATTGAGTAATAATGATTGAGTAAAAATGAAAAGACCGGGGTAGCTATAATTTATATGATAAATTACAGTAATCAAACTTGGTGTAAGTTGGATAAATTTATACATTACTTTATAACAACAAAATGTTATTACACTAATGATTTTGATTTCTTATATAATATAAGAAATTAAAATAAAAACAATATAAATATAGATTCCTTTCCAACATAATAAATTATTTATTTATTATTATAAACAACTCGGTCCCAAAATGACAGCTATAACCCGGTCTTACAATTGTTATTGATTTTAGGTTTAGCTTCAATTTCTTCCTCCTTCTGGAACGAATACTTAAGCTATGAACCTTAGATATAACATAATGCACAAATCAATCATTATAGTCAATACCACTAAACATAATTATGCAAAACGTAAATTTTTTATAATTTATGAGTAGGTAAAATATTTACAGAACTAAGGTTGCATATATAGTGAAAGTTATTATAACATAATGTAAATAAAACTAAATAATAGAAGAATAGCACAATACAGTTTTGATTTAGAATACTTATAATATCTATTATACAGTTTTACTTTGTTAAGGTCTTCTATTTTGTAATAGAGTTATTCAGTTATAAATTTTACTTGTATTTCTCCTTTGTAAAACTGCTAGGTTAAGTTATACATTCTATAAGAAAGAAAGACATAAATTGTATTCTTCTTTGAGAATTAAATGTCTTAAACTATAATCAATAAAATAGTTTCATTTCTTATCCTTTACGAGAATTAAACTTAGTAAATCTTAAGCTGTAAGAAAAATATATCTAAATCTTCTACATAAATGTTTTTTACTAATAATACTAATACTTACCACCAATTATGAAAGTAATTTATATAATATATATTTATATAATGTTATATATAGTAGTATATGTATACTTGTATATTATCCCTATATTCATTTATACATCTTATACCTCATATTTTTTATATTATTTATAACAAAAAATAAAATAAAAACGTTTAAAAATACAAAAAATAGAATATAAATTATATATTAGAATAATTAAATTTAAAAAAAGTCGACAGAGAGCTGGGTTGCGAACCGGTGCCCTGTTGAACGATCTATGTTATTCTGCCATGCTTATCCACCTGAGCTACTGACTATTTATTCTGGAACGTGAAAATAAGAGCTACTTTGTGAATGTAGGGATTTTTATTATTTGTGATCGACGCCATCTGTAGTCGAATTAACCGATATAGTACCAATTGGCTTATTTAGTTTGGTTTAGATGGCGCTGTATTAAGTACTCGGAAATAAGAAAATATAGTAATTTTTGTTTATTTGAATATAAATATATTATTATTACTTAGTAATTATTTTAGGTATTAAAAACCTCATTATCTGCCTCTGCATGATAAGGTTTATAAGCTTTGCAGTGTTATTTTCATGATTGAACAGCGCCATCTAGTCGTCTCATGAAAGTCATGATACGTAATGCAAAACCTCACAGTCAAAAGTCGACCTTAGGCTCTCCATGCACCTTTGTCATCAATAGTACCTCGCCGTCCGATCCGCACCAGGCCCGTGAGTCAACGGCGCGTAGTGTTCCACGCGCGCCTCAAAGAGATGTCAGCCACTACTGACGGGGCCCATCATGGCCGATGCCTGCATGCCAAGTGGAAGCGGATAAATTCGTAACAGAGTTACCGCGCCCCTGGGCATTCAGGCAAGGAGGGTGCCTGGGAGCGGGGTTTGGTCAGTAAAAGTCTGACACGCCCTCCCGCTCCGCCTAGAGCGGGAGAAGTCATAGGATGATTGCCAGACCCAAAAAAAAAAGTTCTATCTCCATTATGCCTGCACCTGCTTAGATTGTTGGGGAGAGACTTGATGTGAGTATAAGTGTTGATAAATTTCGTAGCTGTTTTAACTAAGTCTCCTCTGTTTGTGATTATATTCTTTCCTCTGTTTACTTTTGGAATCCATTCCTTATTTATTTCTCTTAATTCTTTCCAGGCTTTACGCACTTCTCCAGTTTAATTCATATATTTTTCTAGACTCTGAAGTTTTTTAATCTTTCGGGCCTTCCTGTTTTTTTTTTAATTTCTTAACTGAGTTCTGATATTCGCTTGATATTGCTCTTTTTTAGCTTACACTAGCAGGACGCTAGTATTTCCTTTTTTCTACTAGATGTAGTGTCTTTTCGCTTAGTTGGTATTTGTGTTTGATAGGGTTGTTTGTTTTGGAAGAAGTTAGTTTATTTTCTCGTTTTTCGTATATTGTTTTGATTTCTATGTTGTTATTTATTGTTGATTTCGAGAAATTTTCTTCCAGTGATTGAGCAATCTTCTTGTAGTTTAGTTCAGTTAAGTGATTTGATATGTTCGAGGATTATGTTTTCGGGATAATTTAGGAAGTAATCTGAGAGAGCTTCTAATTAAGCGATGGTCCGTGTTGAAGTTTAACTTATGTATGACTGAAGTGTCTGTAAATGTTTTTGGAGTGTTGGGTATAATATAGTCTATTTCATTTCTATATTTCTCATCGGGGGATCTCCAAGTTCATTTGTTGTTCTTGTTGTTTTTGAATTGGCTATTGAGGAGATAAAGATTGTGTTTCAATAGGAAAATTTACAAGTATTTGAAGCTGCTTCAGATTTTTGTCTAAGAAAGTAAATATGACGATATCGTGTGAAGTCGTCCTTGAACAGAATGTAATATCAACACTTCGAGATCGAATATGGAAATGGTCCGCATAAATCTGTATGGATTAGTTCGCCAGATTTAGTGGCTCTAACCCTTGTTCCAAATGAATGCCTGTACGCCTTTCTATAGACACAGCATTCACAAATGTCCAATTTGTTCTCCCAGCTCCTTTTTTGTTTTTTTGTCAGTAGTGGATTGACTTCCTGATTTTCGGGCGCGACACATTTCAACTCCAGCTTGAATAGTCCCTCTTTAATCGTTATTGTTCTAATTACTTTTGCTTCTCCATTTTATTTTAATGCACATTACTTAAGTGTAGACTCGAACGTACTTGTGATCAAGTAATCATGCACAGACAGCACTGAGAACAAGTTTATTTTAATCTGTGAGACATACCAAACGTCTTTCAAAAGTATTTGCTCAACTTTTCCATTAAGGCTTCAGCTCTAATGTTGCTTACACCAATGGCTTCAATTGTTTCTCCGTTAGCCGCAGTCACCGTATGTGTTCCTTTGAAGTGCTCGAAGCTCTCGAAGAAGTCACCTCTGTTAGTTACAGCCTGGCCACGGGAACGGGCGACGCGACCGGCGATGCGTCTGGCGGGGCGTCAATTCACGTGGCAATAGCGTTCGCCACTGCGACCAGTACAGACTAAGAGCGAAATTTCATTATCAAAGTTATCTCGATATTGCTTGGAAAGTAATAGTTTTTTGGTTCAAGACATTATATTTGGAAGAGATTGTGGAATACATAATTTGAATAAGGATCGGGGTATACTTAGATGAAAAATTGCCCTAAATGTGCGAAATTTGACATGCCCTTGGCCTGTTTTTTTTTTGTTGACGTGACAAAAGAAAAAATCTTTTAGTATACAAATTTTGGTTTTTCAAACAAACCAAATGAAGCATTTAATAAATTTCAATACTTTTGTTTTTTTTTTTGAGAATGGTGTTGTTTTTTATCAGACACTTTTCAATTATAGATAACTATTTTGCTTGATCTTTGAGAGGTTTTCGATCATACACGATCATTTACATGATAGAAACTGCAAAAAAACAACTCTTAGGTCCTAATGTCAAACATTTAAAACTTTGTTTATTACATTCACAGGAGCGTCCGTTGCGAAAAAAACAAAACGTCACACACGAAGAACAAAACTAGAAGATGTAATCAAAGTAAAGCAGAATAAAAATGAAAAGTCCGGTGTCGGTGAAAAACTTTTTGTATGTGAAATATGTGGGCATAGTTATAGCCAAAAACGTAATTTAACAAGACATATTCTTACACACATCGGTGAAAAACCTTTCAAATGCGAAGTATGTCCTTATAGTTGTACTAAAAAGTATGTTTTAACAATCCATAGTCGTATACACACTGGTGAAAAACCTTACATATGTGATGAGTGTCAGTATAGTTGTGTTCAAAGGGGTGTTTTGATAAGACATATTCGTAATAGACACCAAATTGTTAAAAATCCTTACCAATGTGAAGTATGTCAGGAAAGGTTTTATAAAAGAGCTAGTTTTGCAAATCATATTCTTACACACCAGGGTCAAAAACATAGCAAACGTGTTAACTCTACTTTAGAAAAAAAACGGTGTAGTAAAAGTGACAAGGATGATATAAGATATAAAATGTCGAACAAAAATATTGATAGTAATGATGTAAAGAGTCATTAAAGATTACGTGTCAAAGATATTCTGAAATAAGGGTGTTTAGCCGTCACATAAAGTGCCCTATTGACCTACTTAAATGCGAGCTATTTTGAAGATTTGTCCAGCCATCCTGAGTCACACTTAGTTTTGCAAATCATATTTTTTCACACCCCAGTGGAAAACAACACAAATGTGAAGTATGCCAGTATAGTTCTAATAAAAAGGTTAATGTAACGAAGCATAATCGTGCACATACTGGTGAAAAACCTTATAAATGTAAAGTATGTCAGCAAAGTCCAGGATGGGACAATATGTACCCACTTGCTTCCTGAAACTTGCGAAAAACGAAGTTGTACCAATTATCACGCACCTTGCCAATCTATGTCTTCAAAAAGGTGATTTTCCAGCCCCATTAAAAAGGCCATTGTTACACCTGTGTAAGGGTGGCGGTAGAGACGATGTCAACAATTATCAACCTATTTCTGTTTTAACTGCAATTTCAAAGATTATAGAAAAATTGATAAATACACGCCTCTTGCAGTATCTAAACAGATTTGATATTCTGTCACCTTCTCAATTTGGATTTAGACAAAAAAGTCAACTGAAGATGCTGTTATAGCACTGAGCTCTCTAGTAACCGAACATCTCGACAAAGGAAACAAATGTATGGCAGCCTTTCTGGATCTAAGAAAAGCCTTTGACACCGTCTCTACTCCCATTCTTTTACGCAAGCTTGAAGCTATTGGAGTTCGTGGAATACCATTTGCACTTTTCAAAGATTATCTTTCTGGAAGAACACAAAAAGTGAAACTTGAACAGATTGTTGGTGGGGACGCAGATGTATCATACGGCGTACTACAAGGAAGTGTACTAGGACCAAAGCTGTTTTTAATTTACATTAATGACCGCTGCAACATGAGGATTAATAATGCCAAAGTTTTTTTTTTACGCCGATGATACAGCTGTCGTTTTCACAGGGAAAACATGGGTTGATGTTAAAAATAGTGCGGGCTTGCTCTTATAGCAACTCGGTTAAAAAAAATCTTCTCACACTGAACACTAGCAAAACCGATTTTATTCGTTTTAATATATATAATCAGTTTCAAGCAGATAAAGAATTTAATTTAAGAATCCACACGTCTACATACAGAACTTGCTGCAATTTCCCTACTATCCAACAAGTTACCCAAACAAAATATTTGGTAGTGATTATTGACCAGCGTCTTTCTTGGTATCCTCAAGTGGAACTAGTCATGAGTAGAGTACGTAAACTCATATGGATATTCAAAGAGCTGAGATATGTTGTGCCAATGAGAATAAGTGTAAATAAAAAAAATGACAACCAAAGAAATCTATCAAATGAAATTTATGTATCTTTGGTCCAGTCTGTTTTAGTGTATTGCATAACTGTGTGGGGTTGAGCAGCGAAATTACGTTTTCTAGAGTTAGAACATGCTCAAAGATCTACTTAAGGTGATGTACTTCAAAAAAAGAATATTCTCCACTAACAAGCTTAACGAATTATGTAATCTGCTGTCAGTGAGAAAATTGTATATCTTTCTTATCATCCTCAAAACGCTCAAAGAGATACCATATGATCCTAAGATACTAGAAAAAAGAAATAGACACTGCACAGTAAACGTTCCCATTACTAAAACAGAATTTGCCAGCAAACAATATAAAAAACGCTCAGCCTTCTTATACAATAAAATTAATAAACTAATATACATTTATAATAAAAAAAAAATGAATGTAAAAAAAAACTTAATAATATGGCTACACAGTTTAAATTATGATGACAACGTGTGACTTAATAATAAATAATATAGATTGATGTTATTTACTTATTTTGTCACTCATGTACACTCAAAATATCACTCTCTCTCACACACACACTCACATACACACATACAATAATAATATGTACTTTTTTTTTCGTTATAACTATTTGGACGTTTAAAATGTAAGGGTGGAGCGGAACCTTCAAATACAGGCATTTTCTATGCCTAAATGGAGGTTCCTCGACATGTATTGTAAGTCAAATATAATTTGTAAATGAATAAATTAATAAAAAAAAAATGAATAAATGAAAAGTTTTAGTCAAAAAGGTAATTTAACAAATCATATTCTTACACACGCGGTTTAACGGTAGTTTTATCTCGATTTATTTTTTGTACTGTGTACAGTTTTTTTAAAATTAAAACTGATATCAATTAAATAAATGTACCTGTTATTTAGCAAAGCTGATAAATAACGCCCAAAAGACGATAAGTACCAACAACATCGATTTTATTATATAAAATAATTATGTAAAAAATAGATAAGGGTAAAATAATAGTAATTATTATACTATGTCTGCTTCTACCTCGTTTGCCCATGCTTAAGAAAAATAAGGCGCTGGTGGATGTTTTAGATTCGCAGCTAACAAATTGTTTTGATAGCAAAAAAGATCTAGCCAATACCCACTCGATCTTGAACTATGCACTTGCAGCTGCATGTCATCACGTCATATTTTACAACAGTGACAAAGCTACACGACCAGCTGTACCGGTGTGGCACTTATCCGGCATGCTTATCTGCTTCAGAAAGGAGAATCTTCGCCCTGGGACGATGCACTTTGGGAGGCGGGCATTGTCAGGGACTGATATTTGTTCGGGAGATTATCTAACCGGCGTCACAGAGCGTATCGACTTCCTGAAGCAAAAGATTATGCATGGGCAATCTATTCGTCGGTACAAGTGGCGAGTGGAGTGATAAACTCAGAATCGCATATTCGAATGCAACAAAAGGTGGGTTTGAGACGGGACCAAGGTGTGACTGATACGCGCCAACCGGATGATACCCATGGATGATACCACTGTGTTCATTCTGGCTTGCGCCAGAATGAACACAAGGTGTTATCGAGGTGTTATCTGGTCGGTGCTTGTCAGTCACACCGAAGGTGACTGGACTCGGGAGGTCGAGCGCGCGTGCGATCTTATACCAGAAATGGGGTCAATTACCATCAGCCCCTAAGATATAGCTCGTGGAGACCGTCCGTTGCCTAGCTGTAAATCTCCAAAACCGGATGGGTTGCACAAATTTTGGATAAGTAGTTTTCAAAGATCACACGCTCGCTTGGCATCTCAGTTCCACTCTGCCCAAGACTCAGGGTTGCTGCCCCAGTTTCTTTGCGGGACCCAAGACAGTTTAATCGTTTCTCTAGGACTCACCGAGCTTCATTGCCTCAGCGTTTTTTCTGGTGGTCGCCACTGTTGATTGTGGCTTACAGAAGTTACAGTGGTTTGGGAATAGTGTGGCGGGCTTATCCCAAAAAAAAAATGCCCAGTTTCTTGTGACAGGAATAATCCATCTGCTCCATAAATCAGGAGCCCTGACTACCGTTAGCTTGGACCCTATATCGGGAGTAGGGTCCAAGCTACCGGTAGTCAGGGCACCGGTGGGCAAATTAAAAAAAAAATGTTTTTATATTTATTTATTTATGCACACACAAAAACACTTACAAGAGAAAAACGAACAAATACAGATAGAAGAGCACAAAGGTGCTGCTTATTTCTAAAGAAATTTCTTCCAGCAGATCTGCGACTGGAAAGTTGGTTGAGAAATGTAGACACAGTGTGTATAAATAGTTAGAGAAACATAAAATAGACTAGAATACATAAATAATTCGTACATAAAATTAAATGTTTATGTCCAAAAATGTAAATAGTATGTAAGTATATAAAATAAATTGAATTAACATAACAGATATTCGTCTTCCCTTTTTCATTTGTTTCCTCATTTTTAGCCAAGGGGTTGCTTCTGCATTTAAGTTTAGTCTCTATCTCTACATCATCATCATCCTCAGCCTTTTATTGTCCCCACTGCTAGGGAACAGGCCTCCTCTCTGTGAGAGGGTGTGGGCCGTAATCCACCACGCGGGCCCAGTGCGGGTTGGTGGATGTTACATGTCTTCGAATTTTTGGTTTTAGGACATGCCGGTTTCCTCACGATGTTTTCCTTCACCGTTTTGAGAGCAGTGGTGATGAAATAATTTACACAAAGTAAAGCGCCAGCCTGGGTTTGAACTCACGACCTGCAACTTGTAAGTCGCGGCCAATACCACTGGGCCGTCACTGCTCTTCCTATATAGGGTGACTGGTAATTAGTGATCGATACTTTAACACGTGATTGTACTCATGATAACAAACAACTTTTACTATGGGACCAAACCTGAAATCGCAGAAATAAAAGGCAGCACAGTACATTTTGACCAGTCAGTAGGCGAACATAAATGTACTGAACAGCAGATTTTTTTCGCGATTCCAGGTTTGGTCTAATAGTAAAAGTTGTTTGTTATGACGAGTACAATCACGTGTTTAAGTATCGTTCACTAATTATCAGTCACCCTATATATACCTAGTATAAATTAAAGTCGCTTTCCATGTCTCTCTTTCTGCGCTAACTCCTCCTAAACCACGCAGTGGATTTTAATGCGGTATCCACTAATAGAAAGAGTGATAAAAGAGGAAGGTTTGCGTGCTTTGTACCAGTGTGTAGTCGGGGCGGGTTACTAATAGGTAATAATAAAACAAAAAGTCGATTTATTTAAAAATAAAATTGTATGTCTTCATAGTTTCTTTTTACAACATATTCTACACTTTACATAATTTTTATTTAAAATAATTAATTCTTGTCCTATTTACCTGTGTATTTAGTTAAATATAATTTAAATTAAAATACTAGAACTCGCCTGTGGGTTTATTTTATGAAAACTGCTATTGTTTGTCTATTTGAGCTAATTAAAGATCGGTCCGCTGAAGTGCTGCTTTGTATAGCGTTGCCTCCGTAACTCAGACAGTCTGGGGCCCTTTAAGTATTTCGTAAGCAGAATTTTAGTCCCTCCCACTTGCCAGTGTAGCGACATCTATGTCGCCACATAGGAACTAAACACACAAATCCTGCATCACGCAAGCAGAGTTCTCAGCGCGATTTGAGTTGCCCAGACCAGACACAAAACCCGTCTAGTCGAAGGATTCTCCCTTTTCAATGGAGGTTTGCGGGATTTAAAACCCTGTTCCGCATACCAGCAATAGTAAGCAAAGCGCTTACGCTTAGCCCCCTAAGCACTGGTATAATTTGTAGTTGCGTGTACTGCGGGTATTTTTTACTTAACCGTGTAACGCTGCATGAGAGCGAGTATGCAGTAATCAGCTGCCTATCTATTCTGGCTCATCCCTGAAAAGATTGCCATAATTATGTGAAATTACAAACTACAAACTTTTTCAAAAGAAAAGTAAAAAATAAAAATGCTGACGCAATCGCCATTAAATTCAGCTAGTGAGTGGAATTCCCTACCGGAGTCTGTGTTTCCTGATAGCTACAAACTGGGAGTCTTTAAGTCAAGAGTGAAAATATTACTTCTAGGCAAGCGTGCTCCATCTTCGACCACATCATCGCTTACCATCAGGTGAGATAGTGGTCAAACGCGTGCCTATCAACAATAAAAAAAAAAATTCAACCAATGTTCCCCATGTCATAAAAGCAAAGACCCCTCTTTGGTGCTTATATAAAACTTGAACGACCCCTCTCTTTCTAAACCTGAAAGATCGCAAATTCAGAATTACGCCAGGTTCCAATTCCAATGCGATAATCAGTTATAGCATCGAGTAGTAACTAAAAAAACTGAAAGATTTTATGTTGTACTATTGGTGGTCTTTTCCCTTGAATGCATTTTCTATTCATTTCCAATGTGTAAGTTGGTACAGCAGTAGCGACATCTAGTATGGAGTAGCACAACATTTATTTTAAAATTGCATCTTAATATTTACAAATGTTTTATCTTTTTAGTTTTCATCAGAGATTCGTATACTTAAACACTAATATTAAATTCATTTTCTGTCGTCTATCATTCTAAAAACTCATTAAAACAAAACTTAAAATTGTACATTCATTATTCCCGCTTAAAAACTAGTTTACAACAAATTCAGCATTTTATACAATCATTCTTACATAGGTATTTTACGTTTCCTACATTAAATAATTAAAAAGAGAAAATATTGCACTAAGCAATAAATATAGTTAGGAAAACGGACTTTTTAGCAAATTGACCGACTTTCAACTTTAATTGTCCGCTTATCCACCACACAAAAGTCATGGCTAATGTGAAAATATACACGTTTCTTGACTGTACATACATAAGTATATTAAAAGTGTTTTCCGAGTTTCAAAAAATGGTCAGTTTTTTTGTTTTGTTTTGTTTCATTGAGAGCTCTAAATATTATTGGTTATTTTATTGAAATTTAATTACAATGTTTATAATGACGAGGCAAGCGTGCTACAACGTCGATCACATCATCGCTTACCTTCTTTCAGGTTAGACAATGGTTAAACGTGAGGCTATTAATAATAATAATAAAAAAGGTAGATAAAGGAATGCTACTTCTTTTATTAAATGGTTATAAAATAAACAAGACACAGCCAGTCTTTGATATCTTCTCGATCTTAATCTTACGCTAGAATAATAATAGTAAAAAAAGACGAAATTATGGTAAAAATAAGTTTCACACAGGCTTTTGGAAAAAGAAACGAAATTTCAGCAGTTTTTCTTTGTTCATGATCGTTATTTGACACCGTTGTAACATTATTCCTGGTAATGAGAATTGTAACTGAATGTCTTTTTCATATTTAATTAAAAATTTTGTAAGTATGGCAAAAATGTTAATGGCTTGTACTTAGACTATAAAGGTTAGGCTTATTTATAAAATTCGAAAAATAATGCTTAGTTTAACTACCTACTGATTTGCGGATTCTAAATTCAGCATAAAATAAGTTTCATCCATCACATTCCTTGTCTTTAGGATAAAACCTTCAAATGAATAGTCAGCACTTTAGAACTCACATCTATCCTTTCGGAAATAAAATTTCGAAAGAAGACCCTGCGAATCAGTGTTTAATAACACGATTATTTTTTTATAAATAAGTTTCAAAATATTTAAAATGACTATTCATCGCTAAGAAGGTTTAAGAAGGAATTTAACAATAATTCAAGCAAAACGATACTTAACCAAAATATCACCATTTTGGCAGAACACTCGAAAGTTAAATTGGATTTCGCATTCTTTGGTTTGAATTAGAAATTGAAATATCTATGAAGTTAACACATAATTTACAAAAATCTAATATTTCATGATGTCTGAGTTTTAAGTTCGGTTTCTATAGGTATTTTAACTTTTAAAGTAGCGCATGGTTTTTGTTTTCTGCGAGCGAAAGTGCAGAGCAAGCATATTCCGGACCCAATGAATGCTATCACACAGATCACAGTCAGGCCAAGTTGAGCTGCTGCCGTCGAGTAGGTACCGTGGTAGACGAGGGACCGGAGGCCTTCGGGAAGCTCTTCGACACTCTGAAGAGAAACATATTAGGTTATTCAAGTAGATCAAGTTTAAGGAGACATTTAGTGTAGCGCCGTTAAAAAATGTACATCGTATAAAACACGGACGCCATCTATTATTAAAATTAAAAAGATTTAATAGCGATTTACAACGCCATCTATTGATAGAAAGTACTTTTCACATTTTCTTCCATAAAAAACTAGTTTTTAAGTATAGACACTATAATTAAGATATTGAATTCGTAAGAAATTGTTGTTAGTGTGGGCATAGGTTTAAAGAAGTATAATATTTTTATTAATAATCTGATCTGATCTCATTAGTTTGACTTTTTTTTTTTTGTTATATTCAATGTTTTAAATATTAGTCCCTCTCACAGAAAGGAGGCTTGTGCCCCAGTAGTGGGGACATTAAAAGGCTGAGATGATGATGATGAAATATTAGTATGCCAGTCAACGGTGAAAATTTAAGATCGCAATATTCATCACTTCTTTAATGTGCCATTTTTTTGTGTTTTAATTCATACAACTATAATATTACACTACTTAAGGTGAAAGCTCCAGGGTAGCCCGCGAAATTCAAATTTTCTTACGTTTTTTTTTGCAATTTGCAGGTCAGTGTCAGGTTGTACCTTGTTTAAAATTTGATTCGCGGCCGTAGCAAGTATGTATTTATAGAATTAGAAAGTCATCAGAAGAATTTCATGTCATAAGAATTTCACGAAATCATGACATTTGGCATCAATTCTAACTGAGAGAGTTGTATTGATGAATTTCGCGGGCTACCCTGGCGCATCCACCTTGACGCTAGATGTTACTAGTATCAAAATGACATGCACGCCATCTATGAGCGTATTATATTAGTACTGTACTAGTGACATCTACCGTCGAGTGGTGTGAATTCTTTTGTTTATTTAATTTATTTTGAGTGAAATAAGTATTTGTATTTGTTTGTTCTCACCATTTCAATCCAAGCCACGGGTAGAATAAGTCCTTGTTCAAGGTATTTAACTGAAGAGAACATGTCGCTTTTCCTCACTTGAATGTTGATTTGGATGCTGCAACAAATGTTGAAAGCACGTTATTTACATTAGGTATTACATCAAAATTTAATTTCTTTGGCTAGTTGTGGCAAGTGCAAATGCTGTGCCTGAGGTTCGACCATAGACGTAGAAAATGGACTGAGCAATCACTACATATTATAAAACTATGTCCTCCGCCGCTTCTGTCTGTTCGCGATAAGCTCAAACACTACTGAACGAATTTTCATGCGGTTTATATACCGATATAGGTGTATAATTTGTACCCATGCGAAGCTGGTGCGTGTCTCTAGTGCCTTAGTAATTGACCAATATGTAAAAAGAGAATAACCAACTCTGTGACCACCAATACCAGTGTCATTTCTGGGTCGTAGGTACTGACGAAGATGACGCACAGATATAAACGTTCGTAGAATTCAGAAGAAGCCAACTACAGGCCGCTCAATCGCTTTATCTATCTCACACTTTCCTATCCGTATTTACTTCATACCAGGATAGGGAAGTTGAGTTTATTCTCTACGTCATTGGGTTTGACGAACGACAAAAACGACTTTAATTTTTCTATTAGAATATTTACAGTTTCATCCCGGAGCCTATATTTGTGCCCAGTGAATAGAAATAGCCTTCTGTGAACTTGAGAGAGGTAGACGAAAGGCGTAAGAGTCAAATAATTGTTTTTCTAACCTAGATTTCCCCCTCAGAGCAATGCCAAGTGTGGGATGCAAGTCAAGGAAGGAGTCGTGCTTCAATCGGTCAGGCTTCAATCCGGTAATATCTTCAAGAAGACGAGGGTCAGCCAGGTAGAAATGAGGGAAAGATACAAGTGCCGGGGCTCCTGAAAATGGAAAAATGGTTATGGTTTGATAGATCGATATGTACAACTTTTAAACAATAGTAGCGATATGTCACGGTATAGATACTATCAGTATGCTCATCTCTATCATAATACTGCTAGTATCATACCGTAACAATTTTTTTTGTCAGACTAGTGTGTAAAAAATTTACGCGTTTAAAACCAAATTAGTTACGCTACTCGATAACAGCTGGCGCCACTTTACTTAAAAGCCACAGACTAAAATACTTTCCCACAAAAGTGATATCGACATTACAGTAATGGCTCAATTATACCTTCCGATTTCAAGGGACCCAATTTAGGAATAAACTAACTAGGAAGTGAGCGATTACACTGTCCTAAATTGGACTCCTAATTCGGCAGTGTTGCCAACTCTTACAAATTCGAGTCCCTAGACAGAATATCAAAAGTCGCTTTAAAGTCTCATAAAACTGACTCTATCAGGAGCGGACCAAAAAAAAAGAATGGTCTCAGATTTTTATTTCTGGGAAAGGGACCTTAGGAAATTAAATAATAATTTAAACACATAAAAAATACTATTAGCTCATTTGTAGCGACAAAGTCGCTAAATTGGCAACACTTAGCTCTAAATCGTGGTGATGCAATTACACTATCCTAAATCGTACACGATTTAGGAAGTCAAATCGGGACATTCAATCTCACTAAATCGGACACTAACTGCTCTGACTGTTTCCTTAATTGGGGTCCCTTGAAATCGGAAGGTGTAATTGAGCCTTAAGTCAACTCACCCATAGTACAATCGGTGACATTGATGATTCCTCTCGGAGGGCAAGTTGCGGTGTCGATCTCACAGTAGCACTGATTCGCAGGGTTGTTCTTCGGATCATCGAAAACGTTTAGTGGCATTCTGTAGCGGTATAGTTCTATGCCGTCTGCGATCTGTAGGAGAAAAGGAGAGATTTTGTTTTCATAAACTATACGGCGAAGTGCCACCGGTACATGGTGGACATCCCATCCATACGCACAAAGCGTTTTGAGAACACATTCATTGTGCGTACAGCTAGGAAGTGGAATTCCCTACCGGAGTCTGTGTTTCCTGATAGCTACAACCTGGGAGTGTTTAAGTCAAGAGTGAATAGGTTTCTTCTAGGCAAGCGTGCTCCATCTTCGACCACATCATCGCTTACCATCAGTTGAGATAGTGGTCAAACGCGTGCCTATCAAAAAAATAAAAAAAAAAAGCTATGCTGACAAAGCTGTGGGCGCGTATATTTCAAGACTGAAGCCCAGAAACAGCCAGACGGGGGTCATGGCAGACCAAGGAGAAACTGGAACGCATCCTGGCAAATTGGCGTGAAGAAGAACAGCTAAGACAGAAGTAGAAGTAATGGGAGAAAGCCTTTGCCCAGGAGTGGGACAGTCCAGGCTAACTAAAAAAAAACTAAATTTTTCTGTTAGCATGATTTTTAGGGAATAACTTAATCTCCGTGGTAAAAAAAATATTAGCCAACCAGTGGGTAAGTTAGTAGAGTGGCTAAGTCAAGGCTTTATTTAATTAGGGCGCCGCCCCACAGCGGCCTGTGGCTAAGCTACGCACGTAATATATAGATAATAATTACATAATAATTATATATATATTAATTCTAACACACGCGTACTTACCTTCGCTTTGTAGATATGAATATGAACAAAAATCCGGAACTACTACTTAAGGTTCTCTCAAATTTAGTTTGGTGCTCGTCGTAATGATTGTATTTTGAGTTTTCGTAATTATAATGCCATCTTGTCAAAATGTGGTGAATATTATAATGTGTGTCTCTGTAGGTAGCTCATATTTTATGACGGCACGGTTGGCGCAGTGGTTGATCGTTCGGGTGCTGCACTGCGTGTCGCGGGTTCGATCCCCGCACAGAACAAATATTTGGTGGCCTACAGATAGTTGTTCCGGGTCTGGGTGTCTTGTGTATGTGAGTTTACATGTTTGTGAACGCACCCACGATACAGGAATAATTCCTAGTGTGGGATAATGTTTAAAAAAAAGCTAGTAAGTAATATAAATATATATATTAGTTACTTTATTATTTTAGCTTAAAATAAACAAATTAGTATAGTAATATCAATTTTAAACATTTTTATTTGTTGTTGTACACCTTACCACAGACTGTTGATTGGTAGAGAATGGCTTGTTGTTGTTGTTGGTGAAATGTACAGGGGAACCCCACAGGGTTTTTGCAATTTGCAGGTCAGTGTCAGGTTGTATGTTGGTCAAAATATGATTCACGGCCGTAGCAAGTATGTATTTATAGAATTAGTAATATAATCATTTCAATTTCATGAAATCATGACATTTGACATCAATTCTAACTGAGAGAGTTGTATTGATGATTGAAATGATTATAAGTAATTCTAGATACATACTTGCTACGGCCGTGAATCATATTTTAACCAACATACAACCTGACCTGCAAATTGCAAAATTGATTGCAATTTGAATTTCGCGGGCTACCCTGTACATTGATCACTATCAGCATGGAAGAGGGTCCCATGACCTCTTCAAAGCCCACTTCGGAATCCCCTTTATACAACGACTGATAAGGAACATCCCTGAGAAGACTGTAAAGGGATGTCCCTGCCTTGCTGTGCACGGCAGCACGTGATCACTGTGCCACCCTCTTTCCTAGGGTCACTTGGCGCGCTGAGTCCCCACTCTGAGCACCAACGACCTCGGAGTCCCGCCTGCCTTTAATGGTGCTGGCGGGGTTTTGATGTTTTAGGCGTCGGGGCCGTGACCTCCACGATGCCTCCTTCTTCGATCAGGATCGGGCCTCTCGACATCCACCAACCCGCTCTGTGTCCGCGTGGTGAATTAGGAATGGCGCACTCCTTCGCATGGAGTTCTAAGGCTTGAGTTGCTTATAAACTAATTAAGCTAAGGGTAACAATATTTACCTCGACGGTCTTCTCATACTCGAAGGGTAGTCTTCTGCACAGGTTGGGGTAGAAAACATGGAGTGTAGTGTTCTTGTCCAGTTGTGATGGCGGGAAAATGGAGCCATCTGATGCCTCAATACTGGAATAAAGAAAATAACTTGATTTGAATATTTCGTATTTGCTTTCTCATAAAGGATGAGGAAGTAGTCGTAACTAAATACGAGTGTTATAAAACAAAGTCCCCTGCAGCGTCTGTCTGTCTGTTCGCGATACATTCAAAAACTACTGAACGGATTTTCATGTTGTTTTTACCAATAGACAGAGTGATGAGGAAGGTTTAAGTGTATAATTTGAAACCATGCGAAGCTGGGGTGGGCCGCCAGTGCTATTATAAACCTTACAATGCAGGTTGGCAGAAGGCAGAAAATATTTCTGGCTATATACTTTTGAAGTGACTTGCGAATTCAGATTAGACAGAATTCAGATTAGACAATAAATGGGGTTGTCTTAAAAAAAAAAACTCAAAAATTGTTGATTTTCTAATAGGGTTTGGCCAAATCTGTTTTGTTTACGGCTGCGTAAAATATGTCATTCTTGGTTATATTTCAGAGGACTTAGTTGTTTCCCAAACACGTTTAATTTAAAAATCTCTACTTATAGATAATTATTGTAAAAGTTACCTCTCTTTGACCTTTTCAATCTTTTCTCCGTATTAATAATAATACTAATCGTACGTACTTCGGTAAAACTACTAACAGCAATGAATCGAATCATAATGCAATACTTGGTTATTTTAGATTTCTGATAACTCAATAAATTTTTGAGTAAATCGATAAAATGTTTCATATTTTGCAATAAATTGGAAGCATTGCCTCGTCGTCGCACATCTCTTTCTTTTGTATCAGTTCAACAGACACCGCGTTTTAATAAAGTGAACAGAATATTTTCAGGCAGCCACAGGCCTGTTTTTTTTTAAAAAAATTTTTTGGGGTCGGAAATCATCCAATGACATCTCCCTCTCTGGGTGGAGCGGCAGGGCGTGTCAGACTCTTACTGCCCACCCCTGTTCCTTCCCTACCCTGTCTACCCAGGAGCGCGGTAACTCTGTTTCGAATTTATCCACAACCCCTGGGCAGAGCCAAAGACCTTAGGCGCGTTTTACAGCAATGTAGAATGATTTGATTTTGTGGGAATAAATTTCAGTCAGTTCGTAAATACGAGTATCATTTTTAGGGTTCCGTACCCGAAGGGTCAAACGGAGCCCAGATCCCAGTGACAGCAATAGTCACTCACGTGTCTGTCTGTCCGTTGTCTGTTACAAAATTTTGTTCCGATGAATTTTTTATCTTCCCAGCGGCCTATGAACTTGAAATTTGGTGATAATGTTTATTATTAAGTACTTATATTTTAGGTTGTAAAAATACCAATACATTTATAAATCTACTAATTTAGTCTCACTATTTTTTTTTTTGTTAAATTTATCAATGTTTGTATGACTGCACGCCATTTTTCTATTTTTTTTTAATTTTTTTATTTGTGTTTAGTCTTATTTTATTTAATCTCTGTTATACTATATTAGTTTTCACCTCGTCCCGTAAATGTATCCGTGGCAACACAGGGCCCTAACAGAATACCAGCGCTGCGTTATTTATTTTTTAAATCTCGCAGCATAATGCTGAGTTAGGCGCCTGTTTGGCCTCTCACAGTCTATTCCTATTTTTTAATTTTTAATTTTGTATTGTTAGCATTAAGCATTTACGTGAGAGGTACATATAAATGTTTTTCTTTCTTTCTTTCTTAAATCAGATTTTTTCTTTGATAATTCCCTCATTTGGTACAAAACCCTAAATGTGTGAAGTCAGACATGCACTTGGACGGTGTTTAGTAGTTTGATACCATTGACAGTACTCACACATATTCCACGGTAGAAAATAATAAAGCTAAGCCTTTTGAGATTATTGGGACACTAAAGGTGGTTTTACACCGGCGAGGCAAGGCGTGAATGGGATGGGCGAGAATTTAAAACACGCTTACTCTTGTACACCGAAAGATGTCTCGCGAAGACCGTGCACTCCTCGATGGCTGGTGCCAAAATAAATAAATACTCTATCATTTATTTCAATTCTCGCCTAGCACATCCTCGCGTATCTACGACCTTTTACACCAAAGATGGACAGGGCGTGCAGAGAAATTTTGCCATACAAATTTCAATACTCGCCCATCCCATCCACGCCTCGTCTCGCCGGTGTAAAACCACCTTTAGACTCCGGGTCGATGCTGAAAATTTCCCAATGTATAGGGCCTTGTTTTTTCAGGTTGGGAATTCTTTAGATGACTGCTACCGCTCTGGGTGGAGTAAAAGTGCGTGTCAGATAACTGATTAAAACCCACATATGTTCCTTCAGTTGCCCTTTGCGTTGGGCCCAGGGCAGCGGTGGTTCTTTCAAACACTCCCGCTGTCTGGGGAATCAAACACTCGAACGCACAGCAGTGGGACTTGAGACCACTAGACCGCAAACCGCGGCAAGGCGTAACTGGCAACTTCCTTGTACAATACATATTTAAATAACTACCTAATTTATGTGGTCACGGCCAATGATCTAACTGCCGAGAGGCCTAATAAAATAATAATAAAATCATTATGAAAATGGACATGACAGTAATCAAAATACAATATGGCGACCACCAGACGCCATATTGTGAAAAAGAAAAAAATGAGTCGGCGAACTTTATTAAGGTGTATATATCCGCCAAGTGGCGCCCTCATTGAATAAAAAATCGTATCGTTATCTAAGTAGTAAGTACTTTGGATACGAAACACTTTAAGTCCTGTTTTAAAATCGTAAAAATACCTTATCCTATTTGTAACAAACGCTACATAGGATTCTTTAATCTTTATTTTCTATGCTAAGATACGAATTTTTATTCAATGAGGCGCCACTTATGGGGAGGTAGGCCCTAAAGTGGGGTATTAAAATAACGGGTTCGAGGAGGCGATTCCAAAAATATAACTCATTAAAATGAAGAAAATAAAAAATTGTATTTTCAAAAACCCGACTGTTAAAATTAACTAAAATGTTCCAAACAAGTCACTTTTCAAGCAGTTTGATGCAGTTAATGGCATGAAATCAATAATTGAACTAAAATAACTGTCACCAACTGCATCAGACTGCTTAAAAAGTGACTTGTTACCTTATTTACTTCCGTTAGAATGCTTCCTGTGCTGAAGATATCCAAGAGTTTTAGTAAATTATCTCTAATGCCATATGCGTAGGCCAATATTACGCAAATAAAAATGACAAAATGATATTTATATATTTTTTTAGACACAGTTTGTGCCGTTGGCTCAGGCGCTTGCTTATCACGCTTGATAACCTTTGGCTGGATGATACGAGGCGCATTACAAAATATTGATAATGTTTCTTAGTCTCATCTCATTGAGATGTTGTAGTCAATGACTTTAGTCAGATGATTCCACGCGCCATTGTGAAAAAAAGAACATGATGGCGGCCGTGGCATTGAGATTGGCGTTAGATTTTACGGATAAAAATACATAACTTAAATATATTCAAAGATAAAAGAAAATAGCGGAAAAGCATACGCTACAGAAAAATATTATAGTTTTTAAAAACTAAAAAACAGCCTTTACATAATCTTTTCAGCAATCCTTTAAATGATAAATGATTTTATTTTTGTAAGTAGTTAGGCTACCTTTTTTATTTTTGTGGGGTGGGAAATCATCCAATGACTTCTCCCGCTCTGGGTGGAGCGGGAGGGCATGTCAGACTCTTACTGACTAAAACCCACCCCTGTTCCTTCCTGTCCTTAGTGCCCAGGGGCGAGGTAACTCTGTTTCGAATTTATCCTCAACCCCTGGGCAGGCATCGGCCATGACGGGCCCCGTCTTTATTGCTACGCGCCGTCGACTCTCGGGCTTGGTGCTGATCAGACGGCGAGCTACTCATTACTCGCCGTTCGCAGGCCCGGGTCTACGGTGGCCGCAGATCGTTTCGCGGAGCCGGAAGCCCCTGGCGTCTCATGCGGTGGCTGCTGCTGAGGGCGTGTGGGCGACTCCGTTGTTGAGTCTCCCTCACCCACGCCGCCTCCCTCTTCGCGAGCATTACTGCTTCGCAGAAGGAGGAGACGGCTTCCCATTCCCTCTCGCTCCGTACCATGGCCTGAACCAGGGACGGGCGCGAGAGGTCGCTGGTGCCTATCGCATCCACGAGGACACGGCGGTGCTCTGCCAAAGCGTGGCAAACCTCCACCGTATGCTCCACCGTGTCCTCTGGGCGATCCTCGCAATGGAAACACCCGTACCGAGCCTTTATAAAATCAAGCAATGGACTCACCTATTACATTCCTCGCTGCCCCAGAAGGACAGGCTATCGTGCCCATCGACTTGCTCGATGATGTTCATCTTATCCTTGTCATATTCACCGGTGTTGATCGTGAAACGCTCGGAGACCGTACCGTTTTTCTGGAAGATAATTAGTTTTTTTTTATAAGTATCGTGTAACCGGACAAAGAGAACATGGATGGATTGTATAAGGAACTAGTGACCCGCCCATGTAACACATAACATGGTTTAAAAGAGTGTCCATGGAATTTCTTGCGCGTTCTTCTCCATAGAGAATCCGCTTTGGAATGTGCAATTAGCTTCATCTTTCTAACTGACCCACTTCTTGACAGTTCAAAAGTGCCTGTAAAGGGTTTATCCATACTACTCGTAATATTATAAAGAGGTAAAGTTCGTGAGTTTGTGAGGTTGAAGGGAGTAATCTCTGGATCAACTGAACCGATTTTGAAAATTCTTTTACCAATAGAAAGCCACTTTATTTGTGAGTGTTATAAGCTACAAATTTTTAAAATACACGCGGACAAAGTCGCGGGCGAAGTGCTTGTTTGAAATAAATGCTTTGATTTGATTTGCCCCGGGATTCGCACGGGAACGCCAACTAGCGTTCTAAAGCAATTGTGACCGTCGCAAGTAGTTGTTCTTGCCTCGGAAGCAGTACTTTTTTTTACAAGCTTTTATTTATTTTCACCTGTCCCGTTGTCTGTTTGTCGGTCTGTTATCAAATCTTGCAAGTTAAATTAGACCCACTTCCCGATGTCCGATTGGACTCAAATTTGGTGTAATTATGCATCTTTGGTGACAATATAATGATATGGTAAGCTTTATAGCTAGTCTGATGATGGAGACGGAAGATGGCCATAAGAACTTCTGAACTAAGCAAGATAAACCCCTCGCGTTTGGGCTCGGTTGATTCTCTAGAGGAACACTTTACGCCTAGATGATATCCAGCGTTTGATGATGAAGCTGGAAGGTGGCCACGGCACAGAGGTATAATAAGTAGCTAACCTGTAAACTGTAACGGGTAGTGCCTCAAGCTTTCAAGAATATAGGTAAGTACAGACTGTTGTCAACATTACCTGACCCACCCTAAAATCAAACGACTTTGGGCCCTCTGCATGTAACATTAAGGTTTATTTAATTTATATGAGCTTATCAGACAACTGCTCGAGGATTTGATGAACAAATACAATAATAATATAGACACGCAAATTTGATCTTTAAAACGTTAGCATTAGGTTATATTTTATAACTATTTGTTATAATATGATAAGTGTAATAGCTTATTTTAATGATTGAGTTCAAGTAATTCTGGTCTCGTGGTCTGTGTGTAAGACTGAGAAAAACAAGGTTCGAGATCAAATCCTGCGACAAAGATATTGTTTTGCTTTCAATATAGAATTGAATTTATATTCCAAAACTATTTCTTGTATTATTGTAAAGAACTACAGACTATACATAAACTTTTTAAAATGGTAATATTTTCACATAACTTGTAATAAGTGGGTAGTTGAAAAATAAATATTCGTATTCATTATAAAGAAGTTTTTTAAATTACCCACCCGTTTACAAGACAAGTTATTAGGCGAAAATCATATTGGTCGTTCTTTAATATTGCAAGCAATATTGTAGAAATGAAAACAAATTAAAAAAGAAACTGATGTATAGGTGGACTGTGTTTTCGAACCCACATGCTGTTCGTCGTCAATCCAGCATCAAACCGCTAAGCCACAAGAACTCGATGGGAATACGCGAAATTAAAGATTGGGTTGTAATTATGTAGTGTGACTTAAAAGCTTTTCAACTTTAATGTTAACGAGATAATGATTAAAATAGCTTAACAAAAACATATATAATGCCGGTGGCTCCGACTATGTTGGGTGGGTTTACCTTAACGTTACGTGTTAAAGATCAAATTTGAGTGTCTGTGTTATTATTGTATTTTTGTTCATCGAGTCCTCGTGCACTTGTGTGATAAGCTCATATAAATTAAATAAACCTTAATGTTACATGCAGAGGGTCCAAAGTCGTTTGATTTTAGGGTGGGTCAGGTAATGTTGACAACAGTCTGTACCTACACGCCAAATACTTACTAGAATATTTTTTTTACTTTTTAGTTCATTGTCCCAGATAAAGACATGTTTTTTTTTTAAAAAAAAAGAGTGACACTCCGGGCGTGCCAACAGAAGTGAAAACTTGAACAAAAATCCCAAACGCGCCTAAAGAAGTTTTCACTTTAATTCGCTACGAGTGCTACGACGCCACTCGTCGTAGCACTCGTAGCGGTGTTGGTGCCGCGCGAGGTCAATAGTTTTTTCCCATCTCAAAAATTCCCAACGCGCCTAAAGAAGTTTTCACTTCAAAAAAAAAAACTTTTAATTTATTTCTGGATGAAACGTACCTACCCAATGTTCTTTTCTGTACCCCTGACAACTTAATGCAAAAATTCATGACAATCGGTTCAGTAGTTTAGGCATAAAAAGCTAACAAACATAGAAACTTACATTCGCATTTATAATATTCTTTAGAAGTTAAGAAGAAAAAAACTAACAAACACACAAGTATAAAACTCACAGTAACCAGTAGTCCAAACTTCTCAAACTTTAGTTGTCCTCCGATACTCAGGAACGGCTTCGCACTGTCGATGATGCTGTCATCATAGCCCCATAGAAACCTGGACATAAACAGGAATATTAAGTTCATCATCTCCAGCTGGACACCGAAATAAGGAGCTATCCGACCGTCCGTTCCGAATATTAGAATTTTAATCCATGGTGCTTGGCAACTGGGCTTACCCCAGTTTGTAAATGCTTGATAAAGAGGGGAGAGGAAAAATTATGTTTTTTCTTACCCCTCTGCTGTTCTTTGCTGATTAATTTCGTTGCAGGACCTTTTTTTTGTTTTTTTTTTTATTTTGCGAGGTGTGAAATCATCCAGTGACGTTCTAGGGTGGAGCGGGAGGGCGTGTCAGACTCTTACTAACTAAAACCCACCCCTGTTCCTTCCCTGCCCTGAGTGCCCAGCGGCGAGGTTACTCTGTTTCGAATTTATCCTCAACCCCTGGGCATCGTTGTAGGACCTAAGATAGTTTAATCGTTACTCCGGGACTCGTCGAGCTTCATTGCCGCGGCATTTTTCTGGTGGTTACCACTGTTGGTTGTAAATTATACAGGCAGCAAAGAAAGCTTTGCTTAAAGAGGTCCTTTTCTACACTGCGTCGTCTTAAAACATGGCTGAGATCAAGGTTGAATGAATAACGTTTGAACGACCTATGCATGCACAGTGTACACCGAACCATGGTACAAAAAACTAAGGATACAATTAAATCTGAGGTGCTAAAATGGTTTTGTGAAGAACCTCGTCGACAACTTTTTTTTGTGTTGCGGGAAATCGTCCAATGACATCTCCCGCCCTGAGTGCCCAGGGGCGCGGTCCTCGTCGACTACTCTGTTTTTCATTTTTATCGTTACCTGTCCCATTGCTCATGCAGCATTTACCTTAGATATATTCTTGGTTTGTCTACGCCTGCCCCCCACCCCTCCCTTAACAAAATCCTAGCTACGCCGTTGACCCCAGGTTGTAGACATCAGAGAATTCCACATCTGTACCTACGCACAATGAATGTGTTCCCAAAACGATTTTTGCGTGTGAGTGGAATGTCCACCATGTACTTGTGTGTATGTGTGTTTCAAAACCGATGAGTTCACTTTCGAATGGTGTTCCCTCACTTGATGAAGTGAGCAGTAAATTAACAGTAAGTATTAGCACTAATTTTATTCTTTCTTACCTATGTACTGGCAGTTTTGCGAAGGCATTAGGATGGTTTGCCCAGGTTATAGCGGAGCTGAGGGTTATTTGGCCCAGAGTGTTGATGTTCAAACTCAAAGCCTTGGAGATCACGCCCTGAAACAAAAGAATATGGGGTAATTACAATATGGGGTAAAAACAATATGGGGTAACAACAATATGGGGTCATAATAATAACCTGGACCGAATTTCGAACACGGTGGCTAATATCAACGGAGATTATATAGCCAAGTACACAGGAGATATTATAGTGCACAAGCGTGTGCGCAGACACAGGTGCACTCTCTGTTCCTTTACTGTCATAGTCCGATGGGACGGCAATCCGACATGACGAGAAGAGATCTGGCGCAGGACCAACGACTTTACGTGCTTTACGAGACACGGGGGTGTCACACCACCAACTTCCAAACTTCGGTTTGCTACACGGTAATTCCTTATGGAAAATCCCAATCGCAATATAATAATAACCCGGGAATCAAACTCGGGATGTCACGCTCAGCAGTCGCGTTTGCGACCACGAGATGTAGATAAGTTTATCGAGACGAATTCAGTATCTATGGACTGGTTAGACTGTGGTACTTAACCCTAAAACAGAATGATATTATGTAGCTTTGATGATGAGGAGGGATGAAACGCATGTGGCTAAAAGAAGTCCGATTGAAAAACGGTGCCCTAATCATCACTTGTTCTGTCTGTCCGTCTGTCACAGTCAATTTGCTCCGAATTTACAAGACCGATTGAGTTCAAATTTGGCACACGAATGCATGAATATCTGATCCAAACATGAATGTGTAACGTGAATGAATCTTTGGAGTCGATGACGTCATGACGAAGGCTGCGCTCACGTTCATAGTCGAGGGTCACCAGTGTGGAGGTATGCGGAACAGAGTGTAAAGTCCCACAACCTCCATTGAAAAGGGAGGATCCTCCGACCAGACGGGAGATGTGTCTGGTCCGGGCAACTGCCGATGGTTGATTTCGGACTGTTGTATCTCTGCTTGCGCGATGTAGGATTTTTTTATTTTAGTTCGTGTGCGGCGTCATAGATGTCGCTACAAATCTGGGATATGGGGGTCACTTTTGGCCCGTCAGGGAAAAATTATGAGAGTAAATTTTTAAGATGCGCGCGCACACCGTCACAAAAAACCTACAGACTGAAGTTAGCTAGAACCGACACCCTGAAGTTAGCTATGGTCTGTGGTTCATGAAGAATGATTGTTTTCCTTTTGTAAACTTTTTGACAGTTTGGTTTTTTATCTTGTTACGCCAAAGAAGTATAACTTCTTACGTGCGTACATAAGTACACACACACTTTTTTTTTGGATGAGGAACTAGCTTCCGCCAGCGGCTTCGCTTGCGTGAAATTAGTTTTATTTAAAAACCCAATATAAATTTTAGCCTATATGTTATTCTGATGTATAAGCAAAAAAAATAAGTTCATGTTCAAGTTTCATCAAAATCCGTTCAGTAGTTTTTGCTTGTCAGAGTAATAAACATCTTCACAAACTTTCACATTTATAATTTTGGTAGGATGCTATGGAAGAAAACTTTTTACAAAAAAAAAACAACCGACTTCCAAAAAAAAGTACACTAAAAATTAAAAAATAACTTTAATTTCGGAATTCGGTGTTTGTATTTTATTTCTTCGTTATTTTACACCAACTGCCGAAATAAAAGTTATTTTTTAATTTTTAGTGTATTTTCTTTTTTGGAAGTCGGTTGTTTTTTTTGTAAAAAAGTTTTTTAAGCACCGTGGTACATGCTTGCATCCTTGCACCCTTGATGGCAAAATTTGTGAAAAATGTTTGTTACCCATCCAAAACATGACCTCAGCAAGGTCAGCCACAGTACTTATCTGACCCCCCATGTTTACTAGTTACAAGATTACAAATATTTATTAAATATACTAGCGATAGTTATTTGTAACTCGCAATATAAGGGCACATATCTAATCTTTTTGCTATAAACGAACCAAAATAACCTGATAGGAAAGTTGTTTTGTTAAAAATAGTATTTCCCACCAATAAAATCGCTTCAGGAAAATTCGAATGTGAGTTTTGCTATGTACCCGAGCGATAATATAAATGAAACATCGAGCTTTGGAAAGAAGACTGGTACCCACCTGTGTACCAGTCCTCTTTTCAAAGCTCGATGTTCCCCACGAAAACAAAAGAAAAGATACCTACCTTTTCAAAAGGCGTCTGGGGAAAAGACCAGGCAGTGTGGGATTCTTACCTCACTAAAACCACTCCGATGAATACCATCAGCACATGGGATGGGCCCCGTTAATTCCTCAAAGACCACTAAGGAACCCCCGCTGTGCAACGCCTGTTAGGGCTTATTCTTTTTTTTTTTTGGGTGTGGGTAATCATCCAGCGACATCTCCCGCTCTGAGTGGAGCGGGAGGGCGTGTCAGACTCTTACTGACTAAAACCCACCCCTGTTCCTTCCCTGCCTGAGTCCACAGGGGAGCGGTAACTCTGTTACGAATTTATCCGCTACCCTTAGGCATATGGCACAGCCCTGAGGAGACTGTGGCACATAGGTACTTAGTGTGATACTTGAGTGCAAATGAGAATGTCACATGACACACACAACAGTGTGTAACACTAATACGTGATCAATGTCTATCTGTATATCTGTATATATAAAATTCAAAGTCCTGACTGACTGACTGACTGACTGATATATCAACGCACAGCATAAACCGCTGGTGGTGTGTTTTTTGTGAAGAATAGGTACCCACTAAGAAAGGGTTTTTCGAAATTCACCCCTTAGAGGGTCCGTTTTTTTCAAAGCCCTTTGATTGACGACCTACTGTTAGTCTTAATTAGTAAGAAACTTACAAGTAAAGGCAGGTTAGGCACATTAACTTGATCAAAATGTGCGCCACTGCTCTTCTCAGCTAGGAACTGAAAGTGGTTGCGTTCCTGAAAGCTCAGCTTGTCGCCGTTAAACTGAATATTGACCCTTTCCAGCTGCTGGCTGAAACAAAAGAGTTACAATAAAAATGTATACAGGCTGTATTTATTTGAAATTTATTTGCTGCGTATAATAATTATACAGGGTGTAATATAAAGACATCACAAAGCCGTACACTACGCATACTGTACGTCTAAAAAAGGAGCTTTGCGCTTAAATTATTGCTGGGAAACGGCTTTTATTTTTAGGTATGACAAAAAAAACTATTTATTATTGGCAATGACATTACCTGCGATAAGTCACGTGACACTTATCTACGCAGGTAATGTCATTGCCATACATTTTGTACGAAGCGTTAGCGTAAACGATTATAGAAAAGTAATATGGCTAGGGGGGCAGGTAAGTGGAGTTGCAATGGGTCGCGGTTAAATTCGTAACAGAGTTACTGCTCCCCTGGGCACTCAGGCAAGGAAGGAACAGGGGTGGGGTTTAGTCAGTAAGAGTCTGACACGCCCTCCCGCTCCACCCACAGCGGGAGAAGTCATAGGATGATTTCCCACCCCAAAAAAAAAGAAAAAGGCAAGTAGAGTTAAACCCCGCCCTTTCGCTCTAGCCACGTAGGTACTTGTTGGATACGTTTGATATTCATTGCGTTTTTGTAACTTAAAATGCGTAATTTCTATGAACTTGAAATTTGGTGATAATGTTATTAATACGTAAGTATATATCTTACTAACAAATATCAATATATTGATAAATCACGGTACCCTAGATGTGCGACGTCAGACACTCACGTGGCCAGTTTTTTTGGTTCTAGGACATGCCGGTTTCCTCACGTATGTTTTTCTTCACCGTTTTGAGAGCAGTGATGATGAAATAATTTACACAAAGTAAAGCGCCTGCCTGACCTACTCTTGCACGGCTCTTACTCTTCTCCCAACCACTGTAATTCCTGAAATTCAGAATCACCACCACGAGTTCCCGAGAAACGATTCAACTGTCTCAGATCTCACACCGAAATTAATAAAAAAACAACAGAAAAACATAAATTCACAAGCACTGCTATTCAACGTGGCAATGCTTATGCCTAGGGGTTGAGGATAAATTCGAAAGAGTTACCTCGCCTCTAGGCATTCAGGGCAGGGAAGGAACAGGGGTGGGTTTTAGTCAGTAAGAGTCTGACACGCCCTCCCGCTCCACCCAGACCGGGATAAGTCATTGGATGATTTCCCAGACCCTCAAAAAAAAAAAACTTGGCAATGATCTCAGCGTTCTGCTGGTGTATTCGTTAATTCAGTTGACATCAATTTGATAGGCACTATGCAGTACATTGCTGCTTTGACGTATAAGAAAACAAAAATGTACTATCATTATCATAATCAGACTTTTAATGTCCCCACTGCTGGGGCAGAGGCCTCCTCTCTGTGAGAGGGTGTGGGCCGTAATCCACCACGCGGGCCCGGTGCAGGTTGGTGGATGTCACATGTCTTCGGGTTTTTGGTTCTAGGACATGCCGGTTTCCTCACGATGTTTTCCTTCACCGTTTTGATAGCAGTGGTGATGAAATAATTTACACAAATTAAAGCGCCTGCCTGGGTTTGAACTCACGACCTACAACTTGTAAGTTGCGGCCGATACCACTGGGCCACCACTGCTCCCAGCTGCTCCGAAAATGTACTACGTAGTGCCTATTATAATCGATGTCCACTGAGCAAAGCAGCAATGTACTGCAAAGTGCCTATCAAATTGATGTCAACTGAGTTAGCGTATATACCTGCTGGGCACCTTTTCCATTGACAGCGATGTGGATGAATCTTTTGATACCCAATGAGTTGTTTTCTTAAGCGTTTGTACATTTTGTTATTATTAGTTTGTCTAGATACCTATTAGGTTATTTATTAGTTTTATGCACAAGTAGAAATTACATTACTTACAATACCTAAGTAACAGAAAATAATAACACCACAGGACGATATATCAAGCATTGTTATCAATAATAGTCCCCAAAAAATAAGGTTGTTATGACCACCATAAACTCTGCCATTGATGGGGCAAATTACGCGGCGGGAGGCCAAAATATTACTGTTAAGGGTACGTATTTGGGTGTAAGAGATAGCGGGAGCGACGAACCGGGTACCCGCTTGTTACTCAATCTACGCTACGTACAGTGTGATGATGGATATCGAGGAAGCAGCACTTGTTCTCGCTTGTACATCAGAATAACATATAAGATACAATTATGTATAATAGGGGGAAGTGGTAATTCCACGCGGGCACGGGGTCTCATCTCGAACAAAGAAAATTTAGTTCAAATAAATCTCAATAGATGGCGTAATATGCATCGATTTCTTATTGAAGTGATTATATTAATATTTTGAAATTAAATATGATAAAAAATGCATTTTCTTATTTAGTAAACTGCCCTAAGCATAAAATTGTAGAATAATTTTATTGGCTCCTAATTCAAATTTAGATGATTATTGGAACAAATCCTTAGACATCTATATTTCTTGTACCAATAGATGGCGCTGTTTGAAGTTTTAGAGTTTATCCATTCGCCTCTTTAAAATTTGAATAGTAACACATTTTGATACAGTAAAAACTGCTATGAAGTGGCAAAAATACTATAAAATAATTCCTCAATGTGGGAGAAAATATTGGTAAGAATTTAAGTAAATTCATTTAGCTTGCAAGCCGTCGCTGCTAACACCATCTAGCGAGGTGTAGAGGACGGGCCCGAACGAAGAACAAAGTTGCTTGTGCCAGACGAAAACCCGTAGTTACGGCGGTACCATTTCTTTGTATGGGATTAGGCATCTGTACGCTAATATTATATTATCTGTGATGCAGGTGAAGCCCGTAATGGCATAATTGTCTGATTTAATTGATTGTTGAAGTTTGCAAGGATATTCGTAAGAAGTCTTTTTGCCCTTATCCCATATGTTACTTGGGGTCGGCGCAACACGTTTTTTTCTTCCATTCTGTCTTGTCTGCCGCCACGCTATCACTAATATGTTGTCTAAATATCTGTTTGTACCTATTGTTTATGTATATTTGTGTATTGAGTATACTTATATTATTATAATTAATTTTAATCAAGTTTTTTTTTATTAATCAAGTTTAATTTTCTTTAATGCACCTATAAAATTTTTTGTCTCTGCATCACCAAAAGGTTGACTGGTAGAAAATGCCTGAGGTATTAAGGCCGCCTCTGTATTTGTCTGTGCTTGTGTGTTGTTATGCGTGCGTCGGAAAACACGTAAATCGGGTCCTGCGCCTGATCTCTCCCCGGTCGTGTCAGATTGCCGTCCCATCGGACTATGAGAGTAAAGGAACAGAGAGTGCACCTGTGTCTGCGCACACGCTTGTGCTCTGTAATATCTCTTGCGTACTTGGCTAATCTATATTGAGATGGGGCACCGTGATCAAAATTCGGTCGACAAGATTATTATAATTAAGTGCTTATAACATGCGGTAAGCTCACTGTGCATTGTCATATAAACTAAACATGCATGCAAAATTTCAGCTCAATCGGAAACCGGAAAGTGGGTCAAATTTAACTTCTAAGATTTTTTTACATACATAGTTATATTACAGGCATTAGAGCAGTGATGACCCAGTGGTAAAGGCCGCGACTTACAAGTTGTAGGTCGTGAGTTCAAACCCAGACAGGCGCATTACTTTGTGTAAAGTTATTTTAACTACTGCTCTCAAAACGGTGAAGGAAAACATCGTGAGGAAACCGGCATGTCCTAGAACCAAAGTTTCGAAGACATGTGTCATCTACCAACCATTGCATTGGCTATTGGGCCCGCGTGGTGGATTACGGCCCACACCCTCTCACAGAGAGGAGGCCTGTGGCCCAGAAGTGGGGACATTATAAGGCTGATGATGATGATGATTAAGTGCCTACAGAGTTAAGTAAAAATAATTATAGTTTCGTCGGAACGCAAGAAGGAATACGCCGCAGACGATAAGTGACGTCAATTTTAAAGTCTATCAGGTGTAGGCTAGATCTACGTCAATATTAGTCTACTGACGGAATCACGGTCTAACGAGAAGTTCAAAGTTGTAGCTGATAACACTAAATGTGGGAAGTAAATAGTATAAAATCATATAAGTAATTGCTGTTTTAATAGGAAGTCGGGTCTTTCCCATAGCTCGTTAGGATAAATACCTGAGGAGCGTGCTTATTCCATTTTTAGGGTTCCGTACCCGAAGGGTCTAAACGGAGAGGATCTGTCTGTCTGTACGTTTGTCCGTTTGTCCGTTTGTCCGTTTGTCCGTCTGTCCGTCTGTCCGTCTGTCCGTTTGTCTTTCCTTCGTCTGTCGCAAAATTTTTTTTAAGAAGAATTTTTAAAGTCCTAATGATCTATGAACTTGAAAGGTGATATGTTTAGTATTACGTGTATATTTTAACAAATACCAATATATTGATAATCTGATTTTTTCATTGAAATTCCCTCATTTGGTACGGAACCCTAAATGCGCGAAGTCGGACACGCACTTGGCCGGTTTTGTGATTACTTAAGGCTCAATAACACTATCCAATTTCAAGGGAGCCAATTTAGGAACACTAACGAGGAAGTAGGAAGCTAGCGATCACACTACAATAAATTGGACATTTTTTTTTGGGACAAGCCCGCCACTCTTTTCCCAAACCACTGTAACTTCTGTAAGCCAGAATCAACAGTGGCGACCACCAGAAAAAACGCCGAGGCAATGAAGCTCGACGAGTCCCAGAGAAACGATTAAACTGTCTTGGGTCCCGCAATGAAATAAATCAGAAAAGGCAGCGGAGGAGTAAGAAAAACATAATTTCCCCTTCCCTCCTAATCAAGCGGGAGACAGAACTAAGCTAGGCCATTAGGCACAAAGGGGGTATTTACAACTGGGGTAAGCCCAGTTGCCAAGAACCACTGGTTAAAAATACTAATATAAAAGGGTCCTAAAAAAAATTACTTCCTAATACTAAATTGGACTCCTAACTGCTATTACACCTTCCGATTTCCTAAATTGGCTCTCTTGAAATTGGATAGTGTAATTGCGCCTTTAAGTAGGTATAACCCCTGAATGAATAGACGTAATAATGAGTACGCATGTAGAAACTGTAATAAAATTGACATAACTGAATAGTTATGTCAATTTTATGTATATGAATATATACTTACGTCCACGCGCTTAGACTTTGGCCATCCATACATTGATACGCTTTCTCTTATTTATGAATGAAAACTGCCAACGCAAGTACTTGCGTATCGGATGGTAATTGGGTCAATCAATTATTGTTTGTTTATTTACTTTTCTCACTATAGTAACGAAAGACATCACCATAATAATTTATAGGGAACGTGCACGACATAGTCTATGCCATCTAGTGGAGTAATTTCGAACCCTTACCCTTTAAAAACTTGTCGTTGACATTTCCGTGACATATATGTATACACCAACGCATCATGCTCACATGCAGCACACAACGTAGACTGGCATCTAGTGAGTAAAATCCGCAACTTTTACTGTATGAATACTTGACATTGACATTTATGTGCCGCCATCTACAGGGTGTAACGGAAAGGTGTGGTCATATTTTAAGAACTGCATCTGCCCATCGATATGAACAACTCTTTTTCAAGAAAACCTGAGGCAATTTTCAAAATTATCAGATTAAATAATCATCAGCTGATGATAACTTTATATGGAAAATCCAATTTTTTTTTGGGAATTTTCTATTTTTTCAGAAAGATGTACATTTCCATGGGCAGTAGGTACCGGTTCTTAAAATATGACCACACCTTTCCGTTACACTCTGTATAGTTCCTGCACGCTCCATAAAGGTAACTCTTCAAAACATTTTGATGGTTTAAACATATTGTGATGTAAAATTGGTGTAGTTTTGTGTCTCAAGTGTTTCCGCAATTGGGCAATACATATGTGGAATCATTGAAACAGGCGCGATCTCGGTAAAATGAAGCTGAGAATATTTTATTGTAGTATTGGTTATCTCAGCGAAACTTGCTGAGAAGACTGAGGACCAACGGTTTAACGTGCCTCTCGAGGTACGGAGTGATCTCGGTTAGTAAATGTATTGTAAGCTATCTGAATTCATAATATCTACGTGGTACTTGGTGTTTACCTATGAAATTGCCATTTTTAGGGTTCCGTACCCGAAGGGTAACCAACGGGACCCTATTACTAAGCCTCCGCTGTCCGTGTCTCATGATCCGTAATAGGTAGACAGTTGAAATTTTCACAGAATGTGTGTTTCTGTTGCCGCTATACATATATAAAAAATTAAAGCGGGCTCCTCAACTCGAGAAGTGTTTTTTTGGCTTTTTTTGCTGACAGAGTTTGTAAACCTTTATTCGCTAAAAAAAATAAAATAAAATAAAATTTAATGGTCGGTTTTATTGAAATACACACAAACGCACACACTTTGGTCGTTAGGAGGAAGTGGTAGGTATTCGTCATTGATAATGGTGCTGATTCTGCTATGCACAAACTAAACTTAATTTAGGCTATTGCTCTCTTTTTCTCTCTAATAAAACAAGAAAGAGACGGACGTAAATTAGACCTGTCAAATTTAGTTGAACTAATATTTCCATTCAAATTAAGGGTACACGTAAAAACATGTCGACTAAAAACACGGCGAAGCGCAAGGCGTAAACTAGTTTGACATCTCTAACTTAGATCATAGCTATAGCCGTCCTTTTCTCGCACTGCCTTTTAGTAAAAGATAGCGATTCTCTAATTTTAGTTTAGTTATTAAATAAGAGAATCGGCACCATTGTGTTCCTTTTGTTTACATGTTAGATGAACTCATATTATGAACAAACATTTTTTTTTTGAGATTTCATGTTTACAAATATATAATAAAAAAAGAATTAGCTCACCTTTTATCACACTAATATTATAAAGGCGAAAGTTTGTGAGTGTCTATGTTTGTTACTTCTTCACGCTCAAACAGTTGGACCGATTTGGATGAAATTTGGTATGCAGATAGCTTATACGCTGGATTAACATATAGGCTATTTTTATACCGGTTTCCGCGGGTGAAACCGCGGGGCGCAGCTAGTTGAACTTATAAACCGAAGTTATCACAGCTGAAAGTATTTTTTTTTTTTTTTTATGTTTGATAGGCTCGCGTTTGACCACTATCTCACCTGATGTTAAGCGATGATGCGGTCGAAGATGGAGCACGCTTGTAATTAATTATAAATTAATTAATTAATTAATTATAAAAGGGTAACTTCTGTAAATACCTAATTATAAGCAAATTACAATAAATATTTGCCACAATCAATAATAAAGTAGGTATTCGATATTTAGTTTACAACATAATAATGTATTATTAACAATAAAATAATAATGTGTGAGTGATCACGCGTTGAATCTCTGCTCACATAATTTCGTCTCGTTTTGATAACATACATGGGTATACTAGATAACTGTTTTTTTTAATGATTGCCCTGTGAACCAGAGACAAGACAGAAAGTCAAGATGCAATAGTAATTAATATTTTATAGGTATCATTGATTGAGGTAATCTTGTTGCGAAATTGAATAATGCTAGTCGTTGAGCTTATTAAAACCTTTTTAGGGTTCCGTACTAGAAGCAATAGGGTCCAAACGGAGCCCTATTGCTGTCAGTCACATTTCCGTCTGTCTGTCTGTCTGTCCGTCGTGTGTCACAAAATTTTGTATCGAAGAATTTTTTAGAAGAAAAAACAAACATAAAAAACTTTTTACAAAAAAAATACAACCGACTTCCATAAATAATACTAAAAAATGCAAAATAACTTTAATTTCGGAAGTCGGTGTTTCTAGTTTGGTTTCTTCGTTATTTGACACCGACTTCCGAAATTAAAGTTATTTTGCATTTTTTAGTATTATTTATGGAAGTCGGTTGTATTTTTTTTGTAAAAAGTTTTTTATTTTTCACTTTTTAGTTGTTTTACCCCATTCTAAAACTAAATTAATAGTAAAGTTATGCCCGAATTGATAGCCCCAAAAATAGGGGATTTGAACGTAGTTGGTGAAATTAGGGTGTATCAGGGTGAACTGTACAAATCTGTATACCCCTTCAGAGCGCATCAGCGTGATGTAATGTTGTGGAGTGGTGAAAACAATATACAGACATGCGATTGCAGCAATTCTGGAAGGTTTGCTATCATTTATTGAAGAGTTCCGTTGTGTATCTCCGAAGTCCTTCATCAGATCTTCACCAAATTAAAATGGGACCAAATGTAAAGCAACAGCTTTCAAATAAAAAAAAAATCTTCAAAATCGGTTCACGTAGTTAGAAGTTATGAGGTAACACACATAAAAAAAAAAAAAAAAAAAAAAAAAAAAAAAAAAATACAGTCGAATTGAGAACCTCCTCCTTTTTTTGAAGTCGGTTAAAAAACAAAGAAACAAACACGTAAGCAAACGAGGTCCGAGTGCTCATCGAGTTTTCCGGCGTATCAGCAAGCTGTTAGTCGACTCTTCACGTGACCAGAGGGCTGGGCTTTTCTTTGGCCAACGAATCAGCATTGCTATTCAACGTGGCAATGCTGCTAGCGTTCTGGGCACTTTTTCCATTGACAGCGATGTGGATGAATTTTTTGATGCCCAGTGAGTTGTTTTTTCATACGCATTTGTACATGTTAGGTATTATTGTTAGTTTGTACGTATATACGTCTTTTAAGTTATTTCTATTGTATTACATTATTTTAAGTATGCTAATAAAAATTATTTAATTTCGTAAGCAAACGTAACGTTACAAATAGAGAACCTCGTCACTTGTATGAATTAAAATATTCATCAATTGCTTGATATTATATCGAATAATGACCGTCATAGACAACTGCCAATAGTAAAAAAAATCCTTATTACTTATAGTTTTATACAAAAAAAAAAATCCTTAAAAATGACTCCTCTTTTTGTTAGCAGAAATGAAACCACTATTTGTTTTAACTTAGCCAAAACTTTTTTTTGTTGCTTAATCTAAGTGTCATACGTTATCTTAGTTTTTAAACATTATTGCATAAAAGTTTTAAAACATTAGTGTTCATAGTTGTTAAATAAATTAAGAAAATGTCAGTATGAAAAATGCAACTTCTTTAAAATTCTCCATACAAAACGCTGATTTCATAGGTGGACCTAATATATCCCGAACATTAAAGTTAACAATACTACAAGCATGTACTATGGGAAATGTAGGTATGTATAGAGGTGTCTTTCCATTCGCCAGATATGATGAAGTCCCATGAACGGAGCCACGGCAAATTGCCACTATAAACAGTGCCCTGCCTGGGTCTCCCAGCGAATTCTGGTTGCCCGGGCGAGGTCTGTCTCTGCCAGCAGTAGTGAGAGCTATTACAGGCGAAGACAGAATACTGGAGGAGAATGGCCGAGAATGGATCGTGAGAGGACCGATCCCACTCAAAGAAGGCCATGGTTAAAATCCCACCCACACGCACAAAACGTTTTGAGAACACATTCATTGTGCGTACAGCTAGGGAGTGGAATTCGCTGCCGGAGTCTGTGTTTCCTGATAGCTACAACCTAGGAGTCTTTAAGTCAAGGGTGAACAGGTTACTTTTAGGTAAGCGTGCTCCATCTTCGACCACATCGCTTACCATCAGGTGAGGTAGTGGTCAAACGTGTGCATATCATAAAAAAAGGTAGGCAGCCGCCTCAACACCAAACACGCCGAAACCCCACCTGCATCATTTAATGCAGGTGGGGCTTTGGAACCTCAGGCGCTCAGCGGGAATTCTTTGCCCACCGAGTGATTCAAAGGAATACGGCAGCACTGTGGTCACGTGCTATCGTTCAAAGCGAGGCTCAGGGGAGACCGCTTTAAAGTCTTATCAAGGATGTGCTCTAACAGGCGTTGTACAGAGGAGACCCCTTCCAAGTGCTAATGTCGATCACGTGGGTGATTTCAGTGAGGTAATAATCCCACATTCTCTGGTCTTTTCCCCAAAAGTCCAGGCGGCTTTTAAAGGTTCCCCCTCAAAAATGGTCCTATTGACACGGTTAACAGTGACACTTACAGACAGTTCTTTTGTCAAATTGAAAAAAATATGGCAGAATGCGTCCATCGGTAAGACTGCTAAATAAGAGAAGTGGATGAGTGGTGGTGGTGGTGGGCGGGTGGTCGGTGGTGTCTATCCCCTCAAGTCCTGCGCGCGTCAAATGCCAACATCTGTCAAGTCCCGTTGACAGTCGGCCATCGTGTAACTGCAGACTTTGTCTTGTTCCGGGTGTGTAAACCTTGCCACAGGTCAAAAGATCTTGGGTAATAGTAATAATAGCGGTTCAAAACGCGTGAATCGGGTATTAGGCAATTTTTTTGGCAAGGCAAACGGAATTCCCCACTGGCACACCGGTGTGTCGCTGAAATAAACTTTTTTGTTTTAATATAAATTGACCTAACAACCACTGAAAATAAATATTATGTCTACCCCGAAAAATTCAGCCCACTCATAATTACGAGTATCTGAAGATAAAACTATGTTTACATTTATTGATTACTTTAATTTTTAATTACTTTAAACAATGTAAGTGATAATAAATGACTTTCGGTTTAGGACAGTAAGTACCTCCTGACTTTGAGTGACTAAAAGTAGAGTAAAGTCATTTACGGTCGTTTCGGATTGCCGTCCTATCTAACTATGAGAGTTAAGGAACAAATCATTTATTCAAACTAGGCTAAGAGCCAGGATTTTATGAACGTCAAAGTTCTACATAAAGACAGTCCCCCACTTCCTAGTGTTTTAGCTGGAAAAAAGATGTGGCTCAACAAACTCCCCAGCAACACATCTGTCTGTTAAGTTTCAGTGAGTGAACTGAGAGTGCACCCTTTTTTGTTGGGGTGGGGATGGGGATAACTTTTCCCGTTCAGGATGGAGCGGGAGGGCTTTGTCAGACTCTTACTGACTAAAACCCACCCCTGTTCCTTCACAGTTGCCTATGCTAGGGTCGCGGTGACACCTCTTTGAGGCGCACGTGGGATGCGCCATCGACCCTGACCAGCAGGTGTACTCGCTAACTCAGTTGACATCAATTTGACAGCAGCAATGTATTGCATAGTGCCTATTAAATTGATGTCAACTGAGTAAGCGAATACTTACACCTTTTTTTTTTGTTTTTGGACGTGGGAAATCATCCTATGCCTTCTCCCGCTCTGGGTGGACCGGAAAGGCGTGTCACACTCTTACTGACTAAAACTCACCCCTCTTCCTTCCCTGCACTGAGTGCCCAGGGGCGCGGTAACTCTGTTTCGAATTTATCCACAACCCCTTTGCAGGCATCGGCCATGACGGGCCCCGTCATCTATTGCTGACAACTCTTTGAGGCGCGCGTGGAACACTACGCGCCGTCGACTCTCGGGCCTGATCCTAATCGGACGGCGAGCTCCCCACTACTCGCCGTCCGCAGGCCCGGGTCTACGGTGGCCGGAGATCGTCTGACGGCGTTCGAGGCGTCTCCTGCGGCGGTTGCAGCTGAGGGCGTGAGGGCGACTCTGTTATTGAGCCTCCCGCACCCGTTCCGCCTTCTCCTTCGCGAGCATTACTGCTTCGCTGAAGGAGGAGACTGCTTCCCATTCCCTCTCGCTCCTTACCATGGCCTGAACCAGGGCCGAGCGCGAGAGGTCGCTGCTGCCAATCGCATCCACGAGGACACGGCGGTGCTCCGCCCAAGCGGGGCAGACCTCCACCGTATGCTCCGCGCAGTGGTAACATCCGGGCGTTTCCTCCCGCCTTATCCGAAACAGGAACCCCCCGAAACAACCGAGTCCGGTGAGAACCTGCGTCACGCGGAAGGTGAGGACGCCGTGACGACTCTCCAGCCACTCCTCAAAGAGCGGCACAACTGCCGCAATGGTGGCGTGCCCAGAGCGAGAGAGTGATAAGTGAATGATAATGATAAATGATTGATAAATGATTTTATTTTCGTAAGTAGGTTTTAACAACACTTTTACACGTCATAATTTTTGTTTTGTCAGTTTTAGCTAGATGAGGCCGGTGTTTCCTAGCTGACCCTGAGAAGAAACACCGAAACGAACTCAGAGGTCAAAGTCTCTTTTAAAGTGTTCAAATCCATACAATATTTACTGGTCAAATCATATGAGACCCACGTACGTTTATGTCTGGGATGAGGTTTTGAGGAAAGCAACACGCAAATTCGAGTGAAACCTGTCCAGACAGTGCAAGTATTTGTCAGTTATCGTGAAGCTCAACTCAGAACTTTGAGGAGCACCTCTGTTTACGCGCACACTAGTGCTCTACATTCTTATTAACTACCTCTTATTTTTTTATAATATATACTTCTACTTGTATATAATATCTCCTGCGTATTTGGCTAACCTCCGTTGAGATTAGAGACCGTGATCGAAATTCGTTCACTATGACTAGGCCCAGTTTTGTTAAGTGACTTGAGTGGCTCTTGTTTGTTCTTGTTAACCAATCACATTCGCTGGAGACAGAGGTGGTTATTGGTAATCCAGATTTCGCCAGTTATGTTTGAGTCCCATATAATAGAGGCGATCCTATAGCCGTTATGGCGCTGGTATACGACTTCTAATGGTTTTTAATTGAACATCACGTCCAAACGACTAATCTTATTTCTTTTAAAAAAATATATGTTACTCTAGACAATTTCTGTCGTAATTTGGCATGTGAATATTTTAAATTATATTTTTATAACATAGTGTAATTAATTTGTAAAGTTATGTCTAACGCGGATTAAAAATTGAGAATCACGCAAAAACTATAAAGCTATAATATTTTTATGTCAACTTCACCATTTCCACCCGTTGTTTTATGTGTAATAAATTAATAATGCGTCTAATTTCAGACAGCGCTCCTTGATGGGCGAGTCCTATTACTGGGTTGACGTACGACGCGTTACGTGAGCTCAGCACAGAACACGCAAGCTAACCACTCAAGGTCATTGGCAGTTAATAGCGCCTCAGGCGAGAATCTAGAAATCAGACTGATAGTGAGAAAAACGTTGGCACGGTTAGCGTAGTGGTTGAGCGATTGACTGCTGCGCTGCGTGTCGTGGGTTCGATTCCTGCACGGAATAAATATTTTTATGGCCTACAGATAGTTGTTCCGGGTCGTGGGTGTCTTGTGTATGTGAGTTTACGTTTGTGAACGCACCCACGATACAGGAATAATTCCTAGTGTGGAGCAACACTTTTGCCTACTACTTTGGATACGAAACATTCTGAGACCTGTTTTAACAACGTAAAAATACTTTATCCTCTTTGTAACAAACGTGACGTTGGATTCTTTAATATTTATTTTCTATGCTATGCTACGATTTTTTATTCAATGAGGGCGCCACTTGGCCGGTAATAAACCCTTAAACACATCATCGCTTACCAATGGTAAAAAAAAGTTATAGGTAAGTGACAGAGAAGAAGTTCCACCAGCAAAGCCCCGAAGCAATGAAGGCCGACGAGTTCTCGATATCGAATCAACTGTCTTGTATCCCGCTACGAAATTAATCAGAAAACACAGCGGAGAAGTGAAAAATGTATTATGAAATGGTCATCCAACCCAGTTTCTCTTATGGACTTTTAAATAAATGAAATATTATAGTTAAAAAAAAAAAAACAAAAAAGACACGTTTTAGAGTGACGCCATTTTTTTTTCCAGCAAACCTTTTCATTTTATATCCATATCATGGGAATGTATAAAAACTACTAGTCCGCCAGCTCAATCAAAAACCGGGAAGTTGGTCTAAATCTAACTTCTAAGATTTTTTTCATGGTTAGTTGCAACTAACTAAAAGAAGAACTAGGCAAGATTTCATTTCATTTATTTCAGTAACAATTTTATTATTGTATCGGAATTTAACAATAAATTACAAAAAAATAATTACAATTTAAATCACTAATAAAACACAAAAAAAAAAAATCAGTAGCCAAATTAATTAATTCAAAAGTAAAGTATTTGCAATTCCACTCTATAAAATGGTAAAAATCAAATAAAAAAATATTAAAAAACTTTTTGAAGTCGGTTGTTTTTTTTGTAAAAAAGTTTTTTGCTTTTAACTTTTTAGTTGTTATACCCCAAAAACATGGAACGTGGAATTTAAACATAGTCGTAATTGGAGAAAACAAAAACGTCATCTAGGTATACGTACTTTTCGTTTTTGTTCAGTTTCTCAAAAAGCGCTCAAGCAATTGCGATAAAATTATATGGGACCACCTCGGTAGTATATTCTTTCGGATAAAAAAATAATTTTGAAAATCGGTTCACAACTGACGGAGAAATCGGCGGACATACATAACGTACATCCAGTCAAACTTAGAACCTCCTCCTTTTTCGAAGTCGGTTAAAAACACTTCTTATTTTACGACTTAATCCGTCAGGCCCCGCGCGCCCCACATGTGGGACGCAACAATAGCTTTTTAATTGTGCCTGATGGATTAAAAGATGATTGATTCACCTGATAGGTGAAGCAAATTAGCAAATAAGCCAGTTAACAAAAAAACATCTTCCCTCAATATCCAGCAGAGCAGAAGGTCAATAGGCATAAATTGACGTAAGTATTGGCCTGTCAATATTGACAGCTGTGTCTATATTGTGCCTATGGTGGTCTGAACTGGGTACACAGACAAAGCATCGACTTTAGAGATTGCAATGTCGCTTCCTGTCCGATATGGCATAATATTTTCAAGGCTGCTGACCACATATTTACCTACTATCCTTTATATTTTTATGCTATTTTTCACGTGTTTTTATTGTTTTGGTGTTCACTCAAATATCCATCTCTAGTTTCTACAAATCAAAGTCGCTTTCCACGTTTGTCTGTTTCTCCGCTAACTCCAACACGTTTCTTTCTTCCATTCTGTCCTGCCAGCCGTCACGCCATCACTAACTACCTTTTCTTTCATATCACTCCTCACACAATCCATCCATCTTTTCTTTGGCCTCCCTCTTCCTCTACATCCATCCACATTTATATTCATAACTCTTTTAGTTACATGTGTTTCGTCCCTCCTCTTTACATGATCATACCAAGATAAGCGGCTCCCTTTCAAGTTTTCTGTGACTGGCGCCACTTTTAAACTACCTCTAATGTACTAATTTCTCACTTTATCCATTCTCGTTACTACATCCATCTCAACATTCTCATCTCCGCCACATGCAATCTTTTTTCATTCGTCTTTTTCACAGTCCAACATTCTGATCCATACAGTACGACAGGTCTAATCACGGACTTATAGATTTTCCCTTTTAACTTAAGGGGCATCCGTCGGTAGCAAGTTGTTCCAATGACCTGTCGCAATTTCAACAGAATTTTTATGCGGTTTTTTAACTCATAGAAAGAGCAATAAAGGTCACTCATTAGAGCCACTCGACACTCGACCAGCACCGTTTCGCCTCGAGTGGTTAGTATTTTTTGTATGGAGTACCTACTATGGGCTCACTACAACAACTCCGGAGCGCATCGCCCGCGGGCTGACCACGCGCGTATGGCGAGTGGAGTGGACCACTCGGTGACCAACCGTTGCTCGCACGCTTGTCTTGCGTTGCCCACGCGTAGGTCCCGAATGAATCGCGCGCTGTCCGCGAGTGGTTCAATTTTTAGGGTTCCGAAAGTCCGAATGAAAAAACGGAACCCTTATAGGATCACTCGTATGTCTGTCCATCTGTCCGTCTGTCACAGCCAATTTGCTCCGAATTTGCTGGACCAATAGAGTTGAAATTTGGTACACACATGAATATCTGTGACCCAAACACGGACGTGTTTCTTTTGGGGTGAAAATCGGAAAATAAAAAAATCAAAGTTTTTCAAACTGTGTCTTGCGACATATCAAATGAAAGGGCACATTGTGAGGCTCTCGAATATATTTTTTTCATAATTTTAAAATATATAATTTTGCAGTAATTTAAGAAAATAGATGAAAAATGACCATTCCGCCCTCTTATCTCCGAAACCACTGGGACTAAAATTTTGAAAAAAATACAGAAAGTACTTCTTTACTTGTAGATTACAGGAAAACCTATAAGGTGACGGCAGTTTAAAAAAAAAACCTGAAAAAAAAAATTGATTTGTTCGGAACCCTTTGCGCGCAAGTCCGACTCGCTCTTGGCCGGTTTTTTTCCTCGTCAGCTAAAAAATGTCTACGAGCTTATGTCTAAAGAGAGACAAAAAGAGGATGACCGCTTTTTGTTTCTCTTTACCATAAATCTCTTTACAAAAACCTTGTATTCTAACGTGAGATTGTAAAAAATGTATATTTTTTGTGTTAATACGTTAATCTATGCTTGATCACGTTATATTTATAAAAAAATAACATAATTTGCTTAATTATTTTTATTTAGGACTAGTTAAGTTATAACCAGAGGTCGGAATTAGGTAGAGTTATTAATGTACTTGCATCGAAATGTTGATATTAATATGGATCTACCCGGGATTTCTTATGGACAATCCCGTATGGCCAACAATATTACAAATAAATAATAATAAAAACCTCTATTGTTTTCTTTTTAACCGACTTCGAAAAAGGAGGAGGTTATCAATTCGGATGTTTGTTTTTTTTTTTTTTTTTTTATGTATGTTAGGGCATAACTCCGTCATATATTGACGGATTTGCAAAATTATCTATTTGTTCGAAAGGGGTTTATGCCGAAATGGTTCCGTTTAAATTTCATAAAGATCTGATGATGGGTTTCGGAGACAGACAACGGAACTCTTCAAAAATTGACAGCAAATCAACCGCGATTGCTGCTATCGTGTCTATGAATTGTTAACACAGTTTAATGGGGATCCACAACTAAAAAGTGAAAAATAAAAAACTGTTTTACAAAAAAATAGAACCGACTTCCAAAAAAAGTGCAAAATAACTTTAATTTCGGAAGTCGGTGTCAAAAAACGAAGACACAAAACAGGAACACCGACTTCCGAAATTAAAGTTATTTTGCACTTTTTTTGGAAGTCGGTTCTATTTGTTTGTAAAAAAGTTTTTGTTCTCACAAGCTATGTTGTGTGAACTACAAATGTGGCAACATCGCGCATGTGCGCATTGGAATTTTGCAACTTCGGACATCCGATGTCGTTCGTGGATTTTTCTGCTATTTAAAATTAATCTCGGGATTTGAGGCATATCCACTTTATTCTTTCTCTGTATGAAATCAGTGTAAGTACATAAATAACTCTACCTTATTCCGACCTCTGGTTATGAGTAACTTACTAGTTGAGTATACTCAATTTAACCCAGTTTACTGGGAGTTTCCACTTTCTTCTGGAAAAAAAATACGTGAATCTTGCTGAGACCCCACGTGAGATCGGGTGAGATTCGGCTCGACTCCCTCCCACTTAAACGCCTCACGTAATTAAAGGACACTCCCTCAATGATAAAAAAATATATAAACAAATACTCACGAGTACACATAAGGCCCCACTTCTTCGACATGCAGTCGTTTATCCAGGCCGTCCCTCACGCGTTCCCAGTTGGTGTAGTTGAAAAGGTGGACCTTCATAAGGGGCTGCACGTTAGGCCGCTTCCAGATTTTGTAGGCTAGGGAGTTGTTGCGGATCACCATGCTCTGAAGACAAATCATTATCATCATCGGGTTTCTACAAAGAATTAGTTTAATAGGGAATGGGCAACTTATGTAAATAAAACATATCGTCACTCTGCCTGCATAACTTTTTCCCAACTGTCTTGGGGTCGGCTTCCAGTGTAACCGGATGCAGCTGAATATCAGTATTTTACATGGAGAGACTGCTTATCTGACCTCCACAACTTAGTTACTGGGAAATTCGATACCCCTTGTTAAGACTGGTTGCTTAGACTATTAAAGGTTATAGACAAAGTGTCAAAAGCCAGCAATCTGAAGTATCAGAATGAGAAGCCGGCTTGTATCTGTACACGCGAAATAAGCTCACACAGATAAAATGAGAAGCCGTAACGTCATCGTTATGTTCGTCGAGGTCACTCACACATTTTAACGATCCTGCTTCCTTTAATGTTCAATGACGTTGCGTCTATATCCTTTCATAGTCTAAGACTGGTTGTCAGACTTTCGGGCTTCTGACAACCCGTAACAACTGTCAAAGATCCACGATTGACAGCCGGGACTAACGGCTTGACGTGCTTTCCGAGACACGGAGGAGTCTCGGTATATAACATGGTCCAAACCCGGCGAGCGTAGCTTAACCTGATGGATCGACCCGTGAGGCTGTTTATTACCTTAGCCACGAGCTCCTCTAAAACTTATATCATTACTAATTACTTTAATATAGTTCTTATATAATACTAGCGACGCGCCCCAGATTCGCACAGGTACAAAGTATACACTTGAACCTTCCTCATGAGTCACTGTGTCTATTGATGAAAATCACATGCAAAACCATTCAGTAGGTTTTGAGTTTATTGCGAACAGACAGACGGACAGACAGACGCGACGGGGGGACTTTGATTTATAATTGTAGTGATTATAAGTAGTGTAATTAATAATTTTGATAATATTCAAGCTTAAAGTAATTAATAGATATTTAAATACTCACAGACAATATGGCGTCGTTGATAGTATTCGTGAAACAAAAGAATATCGTCCCAATCATGCTGAGAACGAATGTCGTTGATATTAAAATCAATACTGAAACAAAGAAACATTAAAATGATTAGTTTTTGAACTCTATTCTTCATGTTATATCCAAACGGGATGGACTTAGAAGTGTTGACTTAGGCCCACCGGAGACGGACTGCTTGGAGCAGTCAGTTTTTTACCCGACCGCCCCAGAAGAATAGTAATGTTTTTTGAGAGTACGTATGTTCGGTCCAAGTGCATTTCCGAACGCAGCCTTGGCAGTCACACCCTTCCTTTAAATACTCTATGACTTTTTTCTGTCATCTGTTACTTGTTGGTTTCAACGAATGTGTAGATTTTTGGCTTGCGATTTAATCTGACCGAATCTGTTGGTTTTGAACCTAATTGTTTGCTATTGAACTAAATTTGATTGAAACCTCATTTGGTGTAGTGGTGAAACGGGTTATTTTGTGAAAATACTTGGAAGTTTGGTAGGTTTGCGAGAAACCGCGCGCTGTGTGAGATCCTGTCCGCAGCGCCTTTTTGAGGTCGCCTTTGGAGTCTGGTATACCTACTGACAAGCAATACACTACACATTTAACTCTGACATACACACATGTAGGCAGGTAGGTCCCTGGACGAAGACTTCGCAAACCTTGGCAAGTACGCTGTGCTAAATAATAATTTAGAAACGTTTTGAACAACTTACGTTTGTAAATTATTCTTTAGCTCTGCGTACTTGCAGACAGCTTTTATGATCAGGTTAGGGCCGGGGGTCCGACAGGCACGCTTCCACACTCTTATCTCCTCAAGTCGGATCCTTGTTCTGGCTTGGTCGCAAACAACGTATGTACGTATGTATGTATATATGTAAAGAAAAAAAAATACGTTTATTAGCGGTAAACAAAAATTTGTTTGTTTGTGTGTCTATTTCTTTGGCACGCGCTGTAGCCTAAACGGCTTGATGGATTTTACTAAATGAGGTATTATTAAATTGGTCTTGACCGCCCAAGCGACATAGGCTATATGAATTTTGAAAAAATAAAAACAAAATGGCGACCGCCATTAGGTAAGTGTAGTCGTAATTTTTTGTGACTAAGTGACAATTACTGAAACAGGATGATAATGTTGGTTATCGAGTCAGCTATTGTGATTGGAACAATCAAAAGTCAATATAATTAGATGAGACTAGCTTTTACCAGGAGATCATCGATAGTTGTCCCACTAGGACGTACTACTTATAAGGATAAAATAGTCTAAATATCTTAATCCAGATCTTAGGAGGAGCTCCTGGCTAAAGTAATAACAGCCGCACGGGTCGATCCATCAGGTTAAGCTACGCTTGCCGGGGTTGGTCCATGGGGTGACCATCTTTACATACCGAGACTCCTCCGTGCCTCGGCAAGCACGTTAAGTCGTTGGTCCCGGCTGTCAATCGTGGATCGTTGACAGTCGTTACGGGTCGTCAGAAGCCCGAAAGTCTGACAACCAGACCAAGGGGTATCGTATTACCCAGTAACTGGGTTGTGGAGGTCAGATAGGCAGTCGCTCCATGTAAAATACTGGTATTCAGCTGAATCCGGTTAGACTGGAAGCCAACACCAAGATCGTTAGGAAAAGGCGCGGGCAGATTGCAGATTAATCTTAATCCAGATCATGGTAGATTCGTATGCAAAGTTTCATCCAAATCCGTTTAACGGTTTAGGTGTGATACTCGTAGATAAACAAACAGAGTAAATTATTTTCCTTCAAGCTTGTTGCCTCACCTTCATGTCAATGTTCTACACCTGATTGCGAATACGAACAATCCGCACATTATATCCTGTGGGAGTGTACTCTTTGGTAAACTGAACGCAATATTATGTTGGATAGTATTCAGCCTACGTCTGGAGTTGTCTATTACACGGATCTTGAGGAAACTAGAACGAATTGCCGTGGGTTTAAGCGTTTTTGCCATACCTATTATTGGAATCAAGTGTAACAGCTCACAATTGTAGGACCAATTAATATTAGTGTTTTTAACCAGTGGTAACCAAAACTAGGGTAAGCGCAACTGGGCTAACCCCAGTTGGGCTTACCCTAGTTTTGTTCTGTCTCCCGCTTGATTAAGAGGGAAGTGGAAATGATGTTTTTCTTACTCCTCCGCTGTCTTTTCGGCGGGACCCAAGACAGTTTAATCGTTTCTCTGGGACTCGTCGAGCTTCATTGCCTCGGCGTTTTTTTCTGGTGGTCGCCACTGTTGATTCTGGCTTACAGAAGTTACAGTGGTTTGAGAATAGTGTGGCGGGCTTGTCCCAAAAAAAAAAGATTAACAAACATGCGGACATCCACATTTATAATTACTGGAATTTGATAGCATTTTTCTTACGCAAGGCATCGCGACCATAAAAAAAATACGACGTGATTACGGTTTATATATAGATTACATAATATGAAGTGTTTTTTTCTGATAACGCAATGATCATACGATTTTGTTTATAATTTCTATAATAATAGTTGGGTATTTTCTCGTGACTTTTACCTTTTGTTTTCACGAACTAGTTGGCAAGTAAGTACCTATTAAATAACATAGTACAATAAAATAACATAGTAAGTCTTTATCTAAGAAATTGCCGTCTTTAACCGACTTCAAAAATGGTTATCAATTCGGATTTTTATATATATATTTTTTGTTTTTTTTTTTTATGTATATGGACATAACTAATCATATACAGGGTGTAACGGAAAGGTGTGGTCATATTTTAAGAGCCGATTCTGCCCATGGAAATGAACAACTTTCTCTAAGAAAAAATAGAAAATTCCCAAAAAAAAAATTGGACTTTCCATACAAAGTCATCATCAGCTGATCAATATTTGTATGGGAGGTAAATATTTTTTTTTAGATTTTCCTCGGATTTTCTTGATGAAAGTTGTTCAGATCGATGGGCAGATGCAGTTCTTAAAATATGACCACACCTTTCCGTTACACCCTGTATATACGGATCTGCAAATTTTTTTTTCGAAAGGGGCTTATTCCGAAATGATCCCATTTACTCGTAAATTTCATATACTGGGTGTAACGGAAAGGTGTGGTCATATTTTAAGAACTGCCATCTGGCCATCGATATGAACAACTTTCTCCAAGAAAATCTGAGGAAATTCTCAAAAAATGTTTTTATCTTCCATACAAATATAGATCAGCTGATGATAAGTAATTGTATGGAAAGTCCATTTTTTTTTTAGAATTTTCTATTGTTTCTTAGAGAAAGTTGTTCATTTTCGTGGGCAGAACCGGTGCCTCGGATGATGAGTTTTGGAGACAGACAATGGAACTCTTCAAAAAATGACAGCAAATCACCCACGATTGCTGCTATTGCATAAATATGCATTGTTAACTCAGTTTAATGGGGAATCACAACTAAAAAGTGAAAAATAAAAAAAAATTACAAAAAAAATAGAACCGACTTCGAAAAATAAAATAAAATAAAGTGCAAAATAACTTTAATTTCGGAAGTCGGTGTCAAAAAAACGAAGAAACAAAACCAGAAACACTGACTTTCGAAATTAAAGTTATTTTGCGATTATTTTTTTTTGGTTAGGTAGTCGGTACTATTTTTTTTTTAAAGTTTTTATAAAATGACAACTTCGTAGGCTTAAACTTAATATTTGAGGTGGTAAAAGTACTCCTGAATATGGACAGCTTTTACTGAGTTTTATCGGGCCAGCTGTTCAGTAAAAGAAATAAAAAATATTTATTTGGTGACAGTCACTCACTAGGTTCACGCAAATAAAATTAAATAAAAAACTGGCCAAGTGTATGTCAGGCCACGCGCATTGTAGGGTTCCGTAGCCGCCTGTTATAACATGCAGACTTAGAAGGGGGCTTTTATTACTATGAACTAATTGTGTTCGCGGTTGTACGTTTAAATTAAAAAGAAAAAAAGAAAATTTAACATGTTACTACACGTTTTTAATCACACTAATATTGTAAAGGCGAAAGTTTGTGAGTGTGTATGTTTGTTACTTTTTCACGCTCAAATGGCGCGACTGATTTGGATGAAATTTGGTATGTCGATAGCTTATACCCTGGATTAACACATAGGCTACTTTTTATCCTGGTCTACGCGGGTGAAAACGCGGGGCGCAGCTAGTAATAAATAAGTAACAACTTCACCTTAGTAATTATTTTTAGAGAATTTTGTATTTTGTACGAAATTTAACAAGTAGAAACATTTTATAAGTTGCGCAAACGAATCACTGAATCGAAAAAAAGTTTGTCTAACCTCGCAATGATTTGAAAAGCCCTATCCAACGATACCCCACACAATAAGATAGGTGTGAAAAAAAAGTCATGGTCACCACTACTACTACTACTTATTAAGGCGCAGTTACACGACTTTTAATGATTTTTAATTGAACATCACGTCTAAACGACTTGTCTTATTTCTTTGAAAAAAAAAAAAATACTTTAGACTATTTCGGTCGTAATTTGATCTCAGAATATTTCAAATTATATTTTTATAATATTGTGTAATTAATTTGTAAAGTTATGTCTAACGCGGATAAAAAATTGAGAATCACGCAAAAACTATAAACCGTATGTTTATGAAACCTTCACCATTTAAAGATCATTTTAGTCTCAGTGTTTTAGTTTAATACTTGTTGTTTTAAGTGAATTATATTAATAATGCGTCTAATTTCGGACAGCGCTCCTTGATGGGCGAGTCTTATTACTGGGTGGACATACGACGCGTTACGTGAGCTCAGCGCAGAACACGCAAGCTAACCACTCAAGGTCGTTGACAGCTAATAGCGCCTTAATTATCTATCTACCATAAAAAAATCTTTTTCTACATTTTATTATTTCGTTTTCGTCGCGTGATGTAAGGAACAAGCTACCGCAAACTTCGCGAAAAGGTTATACCTAATGCCACTACCTAAATTATGATAGTCATCAATCTCGGTAATGATCGCTTCCAGAAATTGTCATTTTTGAACATGCAACGTATTGTAAATAATGCGATCCCAACGTTCCGCACTACTACTTACGTATTAGGCCGGCGGCGACGTGATTGAACTAGCGAAACAGCTGTATAGGTACGTATTTTATTTATATTGCTGTTTTTAGTGTAATTAGCGATTTAATTCCTTTTTAATTAAAACGCTCAATGGGTTGGATAGGAATAACCATTTTGAACAGTCTAAAGTAAAAAAAACTACAGATTTTTTTAAAAAATTAAGGAAAATGCTGACGAAAAATTGCAACGCTAGGCGATCCAGAATGGGCGTCAGAGGTCGCGGGACGATCTCCGGCCACCGTAGACGCGGGTCTGCGGACGGCGAGTAATGGGTAGCTCGCCGTCCGATCAGCACCACGCCCGTGACTCGACGGTACGTAGTGTTCCACGCGCGCCTCATGGCCGGTGCCTACATGCCAAGGGGTAGCGGATACATTCGTAACAGAGTTACCGCTCCCCTGGGCACTCAGGCAAGGAAGGAACAGGGGTGGGTTTTAGTCAGTAAGAGTCTGACACGCCCTCCCGCTCCACCCAGAGCGAGAAGTCATTGGAAGATTTCGCAGCCCCAAAAAAAAAGAAGGGGGTCCAGAATCATGCACTGAATCACTGGTACACGTATGTGCGTTTATGTGCCTTACACGGTGTATATCTGCCCGGGGGTTGAGGATAAATTCGAAAGAGTTACCTCGCCCCTGGGCACGTAGGGCAGGAAGGAACAGGGGTGGGTTTTAGTCAGTAAGAGTCTAACACGCCCTTCCGCTTCACCCTAGAGCGGAAGAAGTCATAAGATGATTTCCCACCCCCCAAAAAAAAAAAAAAAAAAAATAAAAAAAAAAGGTGTATATATATACATCCATGCAAAATTGCAGCTTTCTGGATTAACAGTCTCTTAGCTATGCATCTGACGGACATACGGACGGACCGAAACTTTAAGGGCTTCTTGCCCTTGTTAGGATTATGAAACCCTAAAAAGTGACAATGATTAAAAAAAAAGTAACTCAGCGTGTGCCTCACGGCTTCGCAAAAAAGGTTACATTCAATGCTACACATACTTCGCACTTAATTACTTATTATCTAGTACAGGGATGGCAAACATTTTGAAGTTATTGAAGTTATACTTCTAATGCGACTTCCAACAATGTTGCGTTAAACGTTTAACGCTACCATGGAGGGGGTATGAAAGCTCTGTTGCGTTAAACGTTAAACGCTCCTGGGGAGGGGAAATAGAAAGAGACAGAGCGAGAGTGAATGCGTGGCACTCGAACGCATGCACGCGCATGCGCTCGAGTATACCTGTTTCAGGCCAGCGCGAGCGTTAGCAACGAGTAGCGTCCAATATTTTTAAGTGGAACCGACACCCTGAAGTTAGCTATTGGTCATGAAGAATTATTGTTTTCCTTGTGTAAACTTTGTGACAGTTTGGTTTTTTATCTTGTTACGCCAAAGAAGTATAACTTCTTTCGTGCGTACTTAAGCACATTTTTTTTTTTTGAGGAATGCGCAATTTCGAATCAAATCTCTCTCTCTCTTTCAATTTTAATCTTTATTTGGTGATTTATATAAGAAGAATAAAAGTTGATAAACTTAGCTCTTTCCAACCCGAAATTTGCGCAGCAATCGTAATGTGTACAGTTTTATGTTTATTAGAATAGTAAGTTAATGATAAAAAAAAAAAAATAGTACGAGTATTTAAGTTCATACATAAAATTTCGTGTCTGTGCTGTTAACCTTTGAAGAGTTCCTCTATCAGGAGGTAATCCTGAATGTTAATTCAGGTCATGCTTACCATAAAAATGCAGTCATCGCAAAGTGAACCAACTTGTAATTATTCACACTCTGTAGGATAAGGGGAAGTGGTTCTAGTTCAGCTTGAAAGATTTGACCCGAAGAAACAAACATTGCAAGTTAAATAAAAGCTTGTAAACAGAAAGAAAAGAAAGAAAGAAAAACTGTTTATTCACGTGAAAGCGACGCACATACATTTAGTTACATAAGAAAAGAATGAATAAAAAATATATCCTAGACGGAAATACGTGCCATTACCACGCGAAACTGCTAACGCTCAACTTTTTGCATTAGCCCGTGCACGAAGGCACGAATCGACAGCGCTAAATAATATGTCAAATTGATTTCTGCGATATGTGCAAATTACCGAGTAGTTAAAAATCTTACATTGGCGTGCCACTGAATTATTTTGCCACAACTGGTACACGTGTCAAAGGTTCACCATCCCTGACCTGTACTGACTTAGTCCAGTATTCAAGGACACGACTTGCCACGCTCATTTGAGCACAAAACACTATGTATCAGAATCATTTCTTGCCAAGCGGTTCAATAATTATCGTTCTTAATAGGTGACAATTATGTATCACTAGTGACTCGCCCCAGCTTCACTCGGGTACAACTTATATACACAAACCTTCCTCGTTTATCGCTCTTTCTATTAGTAAAAACTAAATTAAAATCCGTTGCATGGTTTAGGAGGATTTAGCAAAGAAACAGACAGATGCAGAAAGCGACTTTGATTTGTACTATGTACCTAGAGATATGTATGGAGGTAAGGTAGGGTAGGTGTAAAGACAATCTTCACAGAAACACACAATTAGCCTATAATGTTCCCACTGCTGGGACTCAGGTTCCGTTCTGTGAGAGGGAGTGGGCTGTAATCCACCACGACTATTTGGTTTGTCAAAAATGATCTAAACGTAAGCATAAAAAAAACTTTTTTCAAAAAATACAACCGACTTCTAAAAATTGCAAAATAACTTTAATTTGGGAAGTCGGTGTTTACATATTTTTTTATTTCTTCGTTATTTGACACCGACTTCCGAAATTAAAGTTATTTCGCAATTTTTGGAAGTCAATTGTATTTTTTGAAAAAGTTTTTTATTTTTCACTTTTTAGTTTTTTTTTTTTTTGCGCACCAGAAGTGTAACTAAATATTGAAGTTATGCCCGAATGGACCAATAACGTGGAATTTGAACATTTGGAGACAGCCAAAACATCATCTGTGTATACATATTTTTTATTTGTGTTGATTTTTTCAAAAAGTGCTAAATCAATTTCGATAAAATTTATATGGGACCACCTCTGAAGTATGACCTACCATTTGTGAATAGATTTTGATGATTCTTATCAAAATCTATTCACAAATGGCGGAGATATCGCGTAACAAACATACAAAAAAAAAAGCACACAGACGAATTGAGAACCTCCTCTTTTTTGAAGTCGGTTAAAAATGGCTGTCACTACATAAGAATATAGGCCTGAGCACTACGTCCGATCCGAACGATCAGAGTCCGGGAAAATACGGATCTAGAAAACTCGGTCCTAATTCAGATATTGCTTTTCGCACTACCTCTGATTCAAATCCGTGATTCACGGACCCTACTAGGGTCGCGGGTATTAATAATAATAATTATTTATTTAATTAAAGACAACATTGGCCCAATGGTTAATAAAAAACTTATCATCTAAGTGTTAGTAAACTCGAAATTTAAATTCAAATTAAAAAAATACAATCATGTCTTTAATTATAATTTAAAAATACAATAATAATTCAATAAAGTCATAAATTAAAATTCCAAAAATGAAATAATATAATACTGTCAATTATAATTACATTACCAAACCCTATTCCGTCAGTATTGCAATTTGATGTCTCAGAATAGGGCAGCAAACTTGTCAGCAATAACCGCCAGAAAGCCATTACCGCTAGCACGAATCCTGCTCAAGTGAGGCGACGTTTTTACGCAAAATGGCTGCGAACCCATCTGTCAAAAAACGCGCGCGCGTTGCGGTGTCTGTTTAAAAGAGACACCGCGGCCCCAGGCACAGGTGGCCCGCCCCACTGCCTCTCTGCTCGTACTCAGCTCGTATTCGGTTCGAACGCAGTGCGCGAGTGTTCATACAAATAATACTATGGCAATTTCGGTCCGTCAATAACCTTTCTGAAATGGAGATTCACGGATGACGAAGAGAAATCAGAGGAGTCTCGGTATATTGTAAAGATCACCCATCCATGGACCAACGCCGGCAAGCGTAGCTTTAGCCACGAGCTCCTCACTTGCGTCAATTACCCACGTCAAATTATATTTTTAGAATAAAAACTATTTTCATTGTGAGTATTGTCTATGCCAATTTTTTTTAGGTTCATTGGCTTCCTAAACTGTTATTAGGTAAGTGTAGCAAATTATTTTTAAAATAGCAAAAATATAACGGAATGTCATCATTGCTTTCATTGACGGCACGGTTGGCGCAGTGGTTGAGCATTCGGCTGCTGCGCTGCGTGTCGCGGGTTCGATCCCCGCACGGAACAAATATTTGTATGGCCTACAGATAGTTGTTCCGGGTCTGGGTGTCTTGTGTACGTGAGTTTACATGTTTGTGAACGCACCCACGATACAGGAATAATTCCTAGTGTGGGGCAACGTTTATACGACTTTTAATGGTTTTTAATTGAACATCACGTCTCAACGACTAGTCTTATTTCTTTGAAATAAATATATGTTACTCTAGACAATTTCCGTCGTAATTTGATTTCAGAATATTTGAAATAATATTTGTATAACATAGTGTAATTTATTTGTAAAGTTATGTCTAACGCGGATAAAAAATGAGAATCACGCAAAAACTATAAAGCGTATTTTTATGAAACCTTCACCATTTTAAAGATCAATTAATTTATTATAGTTTAGTCTCAGTGTTTTATTTTAATACCTGTTGGTTTATGCGTAATAAATTAATAATGCGTCTAATTTCAGACAGCGCTCCTTGATGGGCGAGTCCTATTACTGGGTGGACATACGACGCGTTACGTGAGCTCAGCGCAGAACACGCAAGCTAACCACTCAAGGTCATTGGCAGCTAATAGCGCCTTAAGACGAAAGTCTATGACCAGTGCGTGTGCCAATGATGATATATGGCGCTAAAACGTGGTCGCTTACAATGGACCTCATCCTATATGTATATTATTGTAGTCTTTGGCCTCATCTTCATCAGAAGGCTTAAAGTCAACCAAAGGGCAATAAAGACGGCTGTGTTTGGAGTTTCCTTGTGTGATCAAATCAGAAATGAAAATATCCTTAGGAGTACTACCAAGGTTACCAGCATAGCTCGAAGAATAGCCAAACTTAAGTGGCAGTGGGCAGGGCACATTCCTCGCAGAACAGATTTTCGATGGGGTCGAAAAGTTATAGAGTGGCGTACCAGAAGACGCAGTGTTGGAACGCCTTCTACAAGGTAGACCGATGACCTGGTAAGAGTCGCGAGCATCCGATGGATGAGAGACGTACAGGACCGGTCGTTGTTGACACTTGAGGTCTAAGACCAGCAGTGGACGTCTTTCGGCAAAATGAAGATGATGATGATTATTGCTATAAGAATAGGGAAAGGACGACGGGCGACGAATGGTATAAAAGATGATATGGTTAAAATGGTGTTTAAATTGAAAAGATGGCTGATATAGATGTATGGATGAATTGGACATTCTGTGCCGACCACAAATGAACTAGGGGATGATGAAGAATTTATAGCGACATCTATGACGCCACAAACGAACTAAAACCACAAATTCTACATCGCGCAAGCAGAGTTCTCCGCGTGATTTGAACATATACAACAGTCTGAAATCAACCATCGGGCACTTGCCCGGACCAGACAACACCCATCTGGTCGGAGGATCCTCCCTTTTCAATGGAGGTTTGCGGGACTTTAGACCCTGTTCCGCATGACGACCAAACTGGTGACCCTCGACCGTGAACGTCAGCGCAGCCTTCGTGCAGCTACTTCAGCGTGACGTCATCATCATTGCTTCCTCCAATCTCTTCAGCAACGAGTCATACAGCCAGCCAGTACCAATGACTTCTACGGGTATCCTGACCACCAGCATGCAGCGGACGCGCATTCCTGGTCATCCCCCTTAACCTCATCAGCGATTTTGGCACAACGAACTTCACTTCCGACCGGTTGAAGATTCTCTCTTGGTCGACGACTGCAGTCGAGCCACAGCATCGCACAGCACCGCTCCGACCCGCTGGGGCATCATCCTGACTCACCGGGATGTCATCACGGCATTCAGTTCCGACACACCGCGAACTATGCGGCTTCCGGTTCCGACTCACTGGGACCAACCTTCCACTGGCCCGGCAAACATCACAAAAATATATGTACGACTCATCAACAAACCATCGATCTCCGATCTCCGAAGGGGAGTGATGTAGCGACATCTATGACGCCACAAACGAACTAAAGCCACAAATCCTACATCGCGCAAGCAGAGTACTCCGCGCGATTTGAACATATACAATAGTCCGAAATAAACCATTGGGCAGTTGCCCGGACCAGACACAACACCCGTCTGGTCGGAGGATCCTCCCTTTTCAATGGAGGTTTGTGGGACTTTACACCCTTTTCCGCATGCCCTCTAAATTGGTGACCCTCGACTATGAACGTAAGCGCAGCCTTCGTCATGACGTCATTACCTCCTAAAATTTGTCAGTTTACCTAATCATAATCACAAAAGGCAGTTGACTCATTCTAAGTTTATCCAAAATCGAAAATAGGAAGAATTTTTCAAATCCTTTTAAAATTAAGTAAGTTAGTTACCGTGTTTAACTGATGGAAAAGGAAACTGTGAAATGTAAAGTAACACAATAGTGATGTATACCCCGAGTCTGACGTACGCGCATATCCGGTGGTGACGTACCGTTTTTATTTTTATGCGCGTACAAAAGATAAATTTGAAATGCTAATTGCTGTTTCATTAAAATTTTATAACCAATTATGATGTTATTTTCAGAATAATAATTTTTAGTGTGATTCGTTGTTTCATTTAAAATATTGTACAAAAATAAACAGTACAATTTATACCCTATTCAAGCAAAAGAAATGAAATGCATTTGATTTCTTTTGTCTTTTGGTTGTCCGATTTTTGAATTGGGAACAAATCATTTCAACTTCTCTCTCTCATGTGATTTAGTATTTTTATTTAGTAATTTTATAGAAACAATAAATAATAAATGATTTTATTTTATAATAGGTTTATAATATAACACTTTTACACGTCAATATTTTTTTTTGTCAGTTTAAGTTAGATGAGGCCAGTGTTTCCTAGCTGACTATCCTGAGAAGAAAAACCATACAAACTCAGAGGTCAAAGTCTGGTCGCGGATAAATTCGAAACAGAGTTACCGCGGCCCTGGGCACTCAGGCAAGGACGGAACAGAGGTGGGTTCTAGTCAGTAGAAAGTCTGACACGCCCACCCAGAGCGGGAGAAGTCATTGGATGTATTCCCAAACCCACAAAGAAAAAAGAGGTCAAAGTCTCTTTTAATGTCCATACAATCTGATAGAAGTAGGGAAATAATAAATCCTACTTAATGTATCACTACGTATAACAAAGTCACACACTGCTTCTGTCTGTCAGTCTGTTCGCGATAAACTCAAAAACTTTTCACCAATAGATAGAGTGATTCATGAGGAAGGTATAGGTGTACTTATAAATACCAGTGCAAAGCTGGGGCGGGTCGCTAGTAATGTGAAAGTATGAATGGATGGATGTTTCTTAAGGGCCTACCTCCCCATAAGTGGCGCCCTCATTGAATAAAAATTCGTATCTTAGAATAGAAAATAAAGATTAGAGAATAATGTTGCGTTTATTACTAATAGGATAAGGTATTTTTACATTGTTAAAATAGGACGCAAAAGTAGTAAGCAAAAGTACCAAAAACGGCCGTTTATGACACTTTTGCTTACTACTTTGGATATGAAACATTTTGAGTCCTGTTTTAACAACGTAAAAATACTTTATCCTCTTTGTAACAAACGTGACGTTGGATTCTTTAATATTTGTTTTCTATGCTCTGCTACGATTTTTTATTCAATGAGGGCGCCACTTGGTCGTTTGTAGGGCCTTAAGCAAGCAGAAAAAAATAAAACAATTAAAAATAATGATGACGCGGTAAATTTAATTATATGTACGTATAAATAATAGCAGTTATATAAGCTTTAAGCATTATTTTTTTTTTATTAAATTCAATACAAAGATTGTCTTATTGTTTTAATAGTACACCCATTTGTCAATGCCTTAAGCTGTAATTAAAATCAGTGATTAAAATAACTGCGTTAACTTGAAAAACGATATAATTAACTGGCGTAACGAGTTTTATATTGATATCAAGGTCCTGTAAGTACAGTCAGCTAAACTGTTTAGTGTGCACGGAAGGAACAACATTTTTGCAATATAACCTCAAACAAAAAAAAACAACCAACTTCCAAAAAATTTCTTTGTAAAATAGTTTTTTTATTTTGCACTTTTCAGTTGTTGTAGGTACACCATAACTAAAACTAAATGGTAAAGTTATGCCCGAATTAATGCCCTTAATAATTTTTTTTTTATTTTTTTTTTAATTTTTTTTTAATTCGGGCATAACTTTACCATTTAGTCCCAATAACATGGAAATTGAAGATAATTCGAGAAAACCAAAACATCATCTGTGTATATATTTTTTTGTTTTTGTTGATGTTTTTTAAAAAGCGTTAAATCAATTTCGGTAAAATTTAAATGGGACCACCCATGAATACGAGTATAATCTACCTACCAAAAAAAAAATCATAAATATGTATATGATATGTATATGAAATTCATAATTGGCGGAATATTAGCGTAAAAAACATACAAAAAAAAAACATACCGTCGAGTTATCTTCCTTCTTTTAGAAGTCGGTTAAAAAATAAATGCAAAATATTGTTAAGGATGATTTATGAATATAAAAAAAAAAAACTGGCAAAGTGCAAGTCGGACTCGCACACGAAGTGTTCCGTACCATAAACTGAAAAACACCCAAAAAAAAACACGTTTCAAGAGACGTGTTTTTTTGGTTTTGGTGTATTTTTGTTTTTATTATTTGTTGTTATAGCGGCTATCATCCTGTGATAATTTCAACTGTGTAGCTATTACGGATCGTGAGATACAGCCCGCTGACTGAGGGACGGACAGAGGGTCAAACGCGTGCCTATCAACAATAAAAAAAAAACTTTTTACAATAAAAATAACCGACTTCCAAAAAAAAAGTCTGTGTTCGCATTTTATTTCTTCGTTTTTTGACACTGACTTCCGAAATTAAAGTAATTTTTTATTTTCTTTTTTGAAACAGTAAAACTGTTATGAAGTGCCAAAAATACTATACAGGGTGTAACGGAAAGGTGTGGTCATATTTTAAGAGCCGGTTCTGCACATGGACATGATCAACTTTCTCCAAGAAAAAATAGAAAATTCCCAAAAAAAAAATTGGACTTTTCATACAAAGTTATCATCAGCTGATCAATATTTGTATGGGAGGTAAAAAATTTTTTTTAGAATTTCCTCGGATTTTCTTGAAGAAAGTTGTTCATATCGATGGGCAGATGAAGTCCTTAAAATATGACCACACCTTTCCGTTACACCCTGTATAGTAATTCCTTAATGTGTGAGAAAATATTGATAAGACATTAAGTAAATTCATTCAACTTGCGAGCCATCGCTGCTAACACCATCTAGCGAGGTGTAGAGGACGGGCCTGAACGAAGAACAAAAGTTGCCATAGCAAGTTGAAAACCCGTAGTTACGGGGCGGTACTGTTTCTTTGTATGGGATGAGGCATCTGTACGCTAGTATTATATTATCTGTGGCGTGGTATAAACGCTGATCTACCTTTTTAACCGTTATTATAACTCCTCCTCGACATATTATGTAAATAACATTTTAAAAATGGTGAAACCATGGTTAAAATATTATTTCACCATTGTGACTCTCACCAACTCGCCATATTCTAAAATCGGCCAATTATTGATTTTTAACCGATTTCAAAAATGAGGAGGTTCTTATTAGTCTATGTTTTTTTTATTATTTACTTATAGTATATACTTCAGAGGTGGTCAATCTGTCTAGCCTTTTCCCAACTATTTTGGGGTCGGCTTCCAGTATAACCAGATGCAGTTGAATACCATTATTTTACGTGGAGCGACTGCCTACCTGACCTCCACAACCCAGTTACTGGGTAATACGATACCCCTTGGTAAGACTGGTTGTCAGACTTTCGGGCTTCTGACGACCCGTAACGACTGTCAAAGATCCACAATTGACAGCCGGGACCAACGGCTTAACGTGCTTTCCGAGGCACGGAGGAGTCTCGGTATGTAAAGATGGTCACCCATCCATGGACCAACTCTGGCAAGCGTAGCTTAACCTGATGGATCGACTCGTGCGGCTGTTATTACTTTAGCCACGAACTTCAGAGGTGGTCCAACATAAATTTAATCGAAATTGCACTTTTTGAAAAAATCAATATAAGCAAAAAATTTGTATACACGGATGACGTTTCGGCTGTCTTCAATTTTTCTATGTTATTGGGGTTATCCATTCGGGCATAACTTTATTATTTAGTTTTAGTTCTGGGTCTGGTACAACAACAAAAAAGTGAAAAAAAAAAACTTTTTACAAAAAATACAACCGACTTCTAAAAATTGCAAAATAACTTTAATTTCGGAAGTCGGTGTCAATTAACGAATACAAATAAAATACAGACTTCCGTAATCAAAGTTATTTTGCAATTTTTAGAAGTCGGTTGTATTTTTTGAAAAAGTTTTTTTTTGTTTTTTAATTAAACATAAAACCATTCATAGTCTTAATAAACATAAAGCCCCGTTCTAAATCCGCATGTTATAATGGGTGACTATGGAACCCTACACTGTGCGTGGCCCAACACGCACTTGAGCGTTTTTTTTCCCAAGTCCAGTATCTGGTTGACATTGGATTGACAGTTGGTTGGTTTCAACATTGATCTAACACACTATTAATATTAAGTTTGTCAGTGTGTGTTTGTATGTTTGTTATTTCTTAACGCTCAAAACGGCTGGACCGATTTGGATGATATTTAGTATGTAGATAGCTTTTTTAACCGACTTCCGAAATCAATTCGGATGTTTGTATTTTTTTTTTGTATATAAGATTGGGCATAACCCCGTCATATATAGACGGGTTTGCAAAATTTTTTTTTTGTTCGAAAGGGCTTTATTCCGAAATGGTCCCATTTAAATTTCATATATAGATTTGATGAAGAGTTTCGGAGACAGACAACGGAACTCTTAAAAAAAATGACAGTAAATCAACTGCGATTGCTGCGATCGTATGTCTATGTAGTGGTAACACAATTTAATGGGGAACCACAACTAAAAAGTGACAAATAAAAACTTTTTTTGACAAAAAATATAATCGACTTCCAAAATAAGCGCAAAATAACTTTAATTTCGGCATTCGGTGTAAAAAAAAGAAGACACAAAACTAGAAAGACCGACTTCACTTTTTTAACCGACTTCAAAAAAGAGGAGGTTCTCAATTCGTCTGTTTTTTTATTTGTATGTTTTTTGGAAGTCGGTTCTATTTTTTGTTAAAAAGTTTTTATTTATTTACGACAAGACCGCCACAGTATTCCCAAATCACTGTAACTCCTGTAAGCCAGAATCAGCAGTGGCGACCACCAGAAAAAAACACCGAGGCAATGAAGCTCGACGAGTCCCAGAGAAACGTTTAAACTGTCTTGGGTACAAATCGGTCACGAAACAGCAGTAGTAAGCAAAAGTACCAAAAACGGCCGTTCTTGGTACTTTTTGTTTAATACTTTGGATACGAAACATTTTGAGTCCTGTTTTAACAACGTAAAAATACCTTATCCTCTTTGTAACAAACGCAACATAGGATTCTTTAATCTTTATTTTCTATGCTTAGCTACGATTTTTTATCCAATGAGGGCGCCACTTGGTGGCCCTCATTGATATTATACTTAACAACGATGCGTCACGAACTCAAATTGTTGCTAAAATAATAATATTTTAAGGTAACTATTTTGCTGTGCAATCTGTATTTTTGATTAGGATTTTATTTTATAAATCGATGTTTTTTTTTATTTACACTTTTACAGCAATCAAATAAAAATTATACCAATACCAAATTAATACAACCAATTTTTTTTGGTCATCATTTCTCAATTGCCAAGATCGAACCAAAGGGTCTGATCTTTTCAAAAAATCCGAATTTCTAAAAATTGATGCGAGTCGGAATATTCTTCAACTTGAACGAACCCTCCCGACCAATATAAGCGACTCGGTGTAACGAAACCATAGCGCGATCTAATTTGATCCCAACGCCATCTATCGAACATGAAAACAACTCTGCCATTTACAAGATGTGGAAATGTTGGCATTATTTTGATTTAACAAAGGTATTTGTAAAGAGCATAGGTGATAAATATTTTTTATTTTGTAAATCTATAAAAAAAAAACAAAGTCGAGTTAGTTACACCACTTATAACTCACGAACGGCTGGACCCATTGTAATAATCTTTGATCTGTTGGATTTGTCTCCGCCCCGAATAGTAACACGACACATAATTACTATTTAAATGAAACTAGAAAGTTAACTGTATAAACGAAATAAAAAGCGGAGACTACGGTTCAATAATAAATGAAAAAGCTTCAAAAAGGAGGAGGTTCTCAATTCGTCCGTATGTTTTTTTTTGTAGGTATGTTTGTTACGCGATTACTCCGCTACTTTTAAATACATTTTGATAATTCTTTTTTTGTTTGGTAGGCCATACTTTAGAGGTGGTCCCATGTAATTTATCGAAATTGATTAAGCGCTTTTTTAAAAAAAATCAACAAAAACAAAAATGTAAATGTCGCAGGGAAATGAGGATACCAGGGATTTCACGAAATCCCTAGATATACCACGAAATCACGGTAGATGTCGAATATTCTTGTTTATTACGTCTTCTTACTAAAAATGTTTAGTGATATGACAAAATACTAATATAATGGTGCCGATTCTGTTGTCACAAAATTCTCTAAACTACACTAAAATCACTATTTAGTCTATATTCCTGTCAAACAACGTTTCCCATTCTGAAATTAACTAAAGTGACACGACTATTTTAGTTTGACAGGACTAATTTATCGTTTTAGTTATTCAATTTAGTGAAAATGGCAATTTTGCTGTTATGAATTTGACGTTTTTCGTTTCGCCTAAAATTTAGATTGTCAAACTAAGGCTGCTTTTCCTCTCACGCTGACCGTCGTCGTCGGTCGGCGCGTAGCTCGTCAGCGTTGTCGTCGGTCGGCGCGTAGCTCGTTAGCGTCGTCGTCGGTCGGCGCGTAGCTCGTCAGCGCCGACCGGTCAGCTCGAGTCGTTTTAGTGTCCGGCTGATCATCGCGAAGTACAGACGCAAACAATGTTTAGGCTGATTTTCTGTTTAGGCGGCGCGGCTGAAAATCATATCTTAAGGGCCTGCCTCCCCATAAGTGGCGTCCTCATTGAATAAAAATTCGTATCATAACATAGAAAATAAAGATTAAAGAATCCTATGTTGGGTTTGTTACAAATAGGATAAGGTATTTTTACATTGTTAAAACAGGACTCAGTGTTTCGTATCCAAAGTAGTAAGCAAAGTGTCAAAAACGGCCGTCTTTGGTACTTTTCCCTACTACTTTGGATCCGAAACATTTTGAGTATCTTTTTAACCACCTAAAAATACCTTATCCTCTTTGTAACAAACGCAACATAGGATTCTATAATCTTTATTTTCTACGCTTTGCTAGGATTTTTTATTCAATGAGGGCGCCACTTGGCGGATATATGTATACGCCTTAAACCAGAATTACAATAAAGTTATTTTTTTTAAAGAAGATTGGCCGTAAATATTTTAGTAGATAACATTTTAGTAGTAATTTAAAAAAAAAATTAAATTAATCAAATAAAACCAATTTAATATGTCATCATTTCTCAATTGCCAAGATCGAACCAAAGGGTCTGATCTTTTCAAAAAATCCGAACTTCAGAAAATGGAATGCGAGTCGAATATTCTTCAACTTGAACGAACCATGCCGACCAATATAAGCGACTCGGTGTAACGAAACCATAGCGCGATCTAATTTGATCCCAACGCCATCTATCGAGCATGAAAACAACTCTGCCATTTACAAGATGTGGAAATGTTGGCATTATTTTGATTTAACAAAGGTATTTGTAAAGAGCATAAAATATTTTTTATTTTGTAAATCTATAACAAAAAAAAACAAAGTCGAGTTAGTTACACCATTTATAACTCACGAATGGCTGGACCCATTGTAATAATCTTTGATCTGTTGGATTTGTCTCCGCCCCGAATAGTAACACGGCACATACCTATGAAACGTGTAGCAACAATCCATTGCAGCTTATGTCGTGTTTCTATACAGCCGATTGAATGCCTGATGGTTACTTTACGGTGAGGAAAAAAACATTTTTACAAAAAAATGCAAACGACTTCAATAATCGACGATAACCGACAATAATCTAAAAATTTCAAAATACAGCTTGGCAAAAAAGAGTCTGAAGCGGTGACAGCTGAAACTAAAAATGAAACTGGACATTGAAGCCTTCCATGGTGTTTGCGTAGCGTCCGAAGAACTGAACCACCCACTTGGGATTGGGATCATACCCCCAAAAATAACAAAAGTCAAAAACTGTTGAGTAGTAGTATTCCGGGTTGTCACAGGTGCCATACTGGCGACCTCCTTTATTCCAGACTCTTTTTTGCCAAACTACTTTGCAGTTTTTAGTATTTTTTTTTTTTGGTTAATACCTTGATTTTTTTGGTTAATATTATTGCACATGTAACTTGATTGTGGATTTAAATGTATCTTTACTGTATTTTTTTTAAGCGCCACCAGATAATGTTGCCATTCAGGGATTAAAAAAGGATTATATATATATATATAATAATAATAAGCAGGATAGGATGACTGAAAAAATTTCCATGCTTTAAATAAAACGCAGTTTTTGATTAGTTAATGTATCGTTTATATTTTATCAAAGAGGTTATGCTATGGCGACGTTTATGTTGAATATGAAGCTGCTCACTGACTTGGTTTATATTCGATTTCACAACTTTTTACGGCAGAAAAACTGGGTTGCGAGATTGGTGCATTTTTGTACACGTTACCATGTTTTTTATGGCATCTCATTTATTTTTATAGGTAGTCTTCCTTTTTTTCTTTTCGGGTAGGTACCTATTATGTCTTGTGCCTCAGCTGTGGGCTTTCTCAAAGCCCACTCCTTGTCTCTGTTGGGTTTTCTCCAGGGGCTTTGATGTAGGTACTGATTTTTGACAAATCTGGACGGTAAATGCATCTAAGTCGTGCTTATTACCTATTTAATTAAATTTCAATAAAGTTTAATTGAGAACTGTAAAAGTAACTTTGTAATTACATACAATTTAATGAGATTTATCTAGGATTACAAAGTTACTTATTCAAATTGTATATCCTGAAAACGTCACTGAAAATTCGGAATGTCAGAGTTTTTCCATAACTGTGTTTAAAATTTTTGGTGCTTGTTGGTCTGTTAGAAGTAACTTAGAATTTTGATGATCAGTAAGTCAGTGACAAAATTATGGAACTTTGACTTGCATAATTCTTAAACTACTGGTTCAAATGTAATGTAATTTGGAAATATCACTATACATGTAATGTTCTCCAGGTCACTGAAAATTTAGTCTTCTAGCTTCTTCCACAACGAAGTGTAGGGGGCGAAAATGGTCCGAATGGCTTGGAGTAAAGGATGGTACGGCCGTGCCTTTGATTTGCTTGACTTGCGTGCCACATACACACAATACAAACGAGTACGTACTTAGTCTCGAAAAACATCACAGTCACAAGTCACAAAAATAATTTAATTTGTTGTAATGACTAAACCAGTAAAATTATTAACTCATACACGCTTATCAAAAATGTTATTAGTAATTTATCAAATGACATGCGACCTTATGATCTTAATAATTCTCAAAACATAGGCCTTACCGACTGTGTCATAAAAATCGTCGTGATTTAAATTTTACTGTAACTTATTTTGCTATCTGGGTCTCGGGGAGAAACTGTCAAAAGGTGTCTGAACTTTAGCGGGGAAAAAATATTGGACCTTCCATTTTAATTTTGTTCAGCTGATGATAACTTTGTACGGAAAGAACAATTTTTAACCGACTTCAAAAAGAAGGAGGTTATCAAATGTATGTTCGGGCATAACTCCGTCATATATTGACGGATCTGCAACATTCTTTTTTGTTTACTAGGTTTTGTTGTTGAAAGGGGTTTGTTCCGAAATGGTCCCATTTAAATTTCATATAGATCTGATGATGGGTATCGGAGACAGACAACAGAACTCTTCAAAAATTGACAGCAAATCAACCGCGATTGCTGCGATCGTGTCTATGAATTGTTAAAACAGTTTAATAGGGAACGGCAACTAAAAAGTGAAAAATAAAAAACGGTGTCAAATAATGAAGACACAAAACCAGGAATACCGACTTCCGAAATTGAAGTTATATTGTACTTTTTTTGGAAGTCGGTTCTATTTTTTTAACGCAGCTCTATTGCTGTCACTCACGTGTCCGTCTGTCTGACACGTGACGTCTGTCCCTCATTCGGTACGGAACCCTAAATGTGCTAAGTCCGACACGCACTTGCCTGGTGTTTTGGGATTACGACCTTTCTTATTTTTTTTTTGGGGCTGGGAAATCATCCTATGTCTTTTCCCGCTCTCTTGTGTCAGACTCTTACTGACTAAAACCCACCCCTGTTCCTTTCTTTATCTTAGATCCGCGACCTGGGATTATGACTTTTTTTTTTGTGGGGTGGGAAATCATCCAATGACATGGAGCTAGGACGTGTCAGACTCTTACTGACTAAAACCCACCCCTGTTCCTTCCCTGCCTGAGTGCCCATGGGAGCAGTAACTCTGTTACGAATTTATCCGCTACCCCTAGGCATGCAGGCACCGGCCATGATGGGCCCCGTCAGTGGTGGCTGACAATCATCTCTTTGAGGCGCGCGTGGAACACTACACGCCGTCGACTCACGGGCCTGGTACTGATCGGACGGCGAGCTACCCACTACTCGCCGTCCGCAGGCTCGAAATTGTTAATTTCACAGGTTCACTCACAAAACAACTTCGGGACGCTTCGACTTCTTTGACTTGGGCGCAAAAACCGACAACGATTGGAAGTCGAGGTTGCACGAAGCGAACCGAAGTGCCCTTCTACACTATCGAATTCACTTAACTTCGCGAGTAGTGTAATGCAGGTTTTAAGTTATGTTAAACACTCATCATCATTGTTTCAGGCGAAAGACGTCCACTGCTAGACATAGGCCACCGCCCATGTGTCGCCATAACGACCGGTCCTGTGCGTCTCGCATCCATCGGCTACCTGTGACTCTCACCAGGTGCATGGTCCACCTTGTGGGAGGCCTTCCAACGCTGAGTCTTCCGGTACGCAGTCGTCACTCCAGAACCTTTCGGCCCCATCGACCATCTGATCTGCGAGCAATGTGCCCTGCCCACAGCAAACACAAATTATTTTTTTGTTTTTTTTTTGCACCGTGGCTATCTATCCTAGAACAATAAGCCACCATAACCAACTTCCAGTCTATTTTTGTTATTTCTAATAATGAGAGTACTTCTGTTGGCTTAGGGTTACTCTCATCTCTCTATGCGAATCTGGCACAGAGACTTGGAATGTCATATCTCTTCAGCCTCGTGTGCTGTTGTCCTCCTATTCCACTCAGTGCTAGTGCTAGCTCATTTGTGTGTTGTACAAGTCTCTTCTGATATCTCTCTGGAACCAGAGACGCGTCACGTTTCAGCATCTGTCAGTCCCCGTTGACAGGCGGCCATCGTGTAACTACAGACTTTGTCAGGTTCCGGGTGTATGAACCTTGTCACAGGTCTAAAGACCGTGGGTAATAGTGATAATAGTGGTTTAAAACGCCTGAATCGGGTTTTCGGCAATTTTTTTAGCAAATCAAACTAGCGGAAAACTAGCGGCACACATGAGATCCGCTGGGGTTTGAAATGTTAAGCTATTTTGACTTATTTCTTGCTTTACTCTTCGTATCTTGAGGTCTAGGTACATGTATTTGTTGCTTATACTTTGGTATATATTAAATATGTTTGGCAGTGCGTCACTCTGAAATCTTTCGAAAATATCGATATTGCCAATTGCTATTGCTCGCTGTGCCCCATAGTTGAATACCATATATCCAGATTAGGGTTTGGGTCCCGGGACGTCTCGTGCCTCGAAGTCCCGGGGCCTTTTCTTAATTTTAGTTGTCTCGAGTCCCGGGACTAACTCCTAACGAGACAAGATTGTCGAAATTGATAATTTTATTATGACCAATGATTAGATACTAGAATTACCAGATAGTTTAACGAAGTTCGTTTTATAACTATAAGTTTTAACTGCTCAAAAATGTGAATCTGTGAGTGATTAAAAGAAATAAACAAAACAATTAGACTGAAATTAACGTTAAAATAATTAATATTGTAACACACGTACTTAACATTAATTATGAATACAGCCTGTCAAGTAGTATATCCCTAGATCATATATATCGTAATAGTCCCGCCGGACGCTATGAGATGGCGCTGTACAGATACGTCACGATTCTGGATCGCGGTGTTAAGATTCTCCGTGAATTAGTGACCGTCGACAGATTAATTATGGCTCCTCGACACTAGATAGAGCTGTGCAATTACGTCATAATCCTGAATCGCGGTGTTAAGATTCTCCGTAACTTAATGACCCGCTAAGGGAATTGTAAATCTATTCAAGCTATTTCACATACTGTCAACGAGGTAGTGAATTAGTGATGGGTAACTCATCATTTTCATATGAGGTTGAGGAGTCGTTCGTCGGCGTATTCACGAGCCGAGCCCGAGCCGAACTCAGCCAATAGTCCGACGAGGCGGGGCGGACGGTTGCAACCGTGTCGCCACCGAGCCGTGCCCCGGCCGGGGACGGTGGTGACACCGTGTAACGTGAATCATCCTTTAAAAATATTTTCTCTATAATTTCGAGATCTCACCTCACTCATTCTATAAATTCTGTACAATTATGAAATAAGTCGGTTCATTCGCTCACTCAACCACTCAATACTCACTCGCGAGTACTCGCGTCAATAATGTCAATGTCAATTTTTAAATGAGGACGCGTGAACGAGTGAGGTGGTTCACTGTTAAAATTCGAGTAACTCTTTCAATTTGCGATCACGAGTACCTCAAACGAGGCACCTCATGAGTGAGGGACACATCAGTGTCTACAGCGAGGTGCATCCTCTCCTCCTACTTGGAAAGGTGACGTAGAACACCCCTGATAGTTTGGTGGAGTAGCCGAGCCCTTTTATTTTTTTGGGTTAGAGGACTACGTCCCCAGCCCTCGTCCGAGCGGACTTGGCTGTGTGGAACTGTGCCTATTTTATTAAAGTTTATCATTGTTTATGTAAACACTGTACAATCCTGCTGTAATAATATACGTCTCATCTCAAGTCATCTTCGAGTTTGCTTCACATCTGTGACGACATCGACCAACCCTCCAACAATATTTAATTTTCTGTTGAATAAATGTATAATAAATGTTGATTAATGCCTTTTTTTGATACGTTTCACCAGAAATTAATTTAATTAAAATTCTTCAAAAAAAGTTTACACCTCTTAAAAAAACAAAAAAGGTGTGTGTGCGATTCACACACGATAGAAGTGAAACTTCAGTAAATCGACAAAAGAATGAGATGAATATATATAACAAGGGTAGGATAATTACAAAGTTTCATTGTTTAAAAATGAAAGTATTTTGATTAATTTTAAAAGATATTTTATTTAACAATTATGTTACATAATCTATTGCTCAAGTTCCATATTTTCAGTTTCAACGAATGATACAAGAGGCTTATGATAACTAAAATACGATACAAATGTTTTAGTTTCAATTTGGAGATATATTTCTGTCTCATTTTTTCCTGGCTTCATCCTACACATTTTTGTATTTGTGTCTCTTACCTGTCGTTTTTTCCGTTGCATCCGGTTTGAAATCACAACGATTCTAAAGAAGTTTCACTTCAAAAACAAAAAAAAATCTAAAAAGTCTTGAAGTCTCGGGAATTCCCGGGACTTTGAAATTGTCGGAAATTCCCAAACCCTAATCCATTGGTTTCATGATGCAAACACTACCGATTAATATTTTCTTAAATCTACGTTCGCAACCTACATTGATAGTGATTTTATAGTAAATACGATAGTAAAATAATGCGGTTATAGGATTATAGGTCATAATATGTTGATACAATGCAATTGTATCGGTTGCATATTGCAGTTGGTTTAAAAATAATATTTTTAGCACGTGTGATGTGATGAAACGATTCACTTTTCAGTGGTCCGCCGATAAAGTTTCTTCCATCTCATCGACACAATAGGGAATACGCATGTCATTTTTTATTAGGGTTCCGTGCCCAAAAGGTAAAACGGGACCCTATTACTAAGACTGTGCTGTCCGTCTGTCACCAGGCTGTATCACATGAACCGTGATGGTTAGACAGTTGAAATTATCACAGATGATGTATTTCTGTTGCCGCTATAACAACAAATACCTACTAAAAAACAGAATAAAATAAATATTTAAGGGTAATTCTTTTGCCGTTTATATAGATACGTACGGTACGGAACTCTTTGTGCGCAAGTCCAAGTCGCACTTGGCCGGTTTTTGTATTATAGTACAATTATGGAAGATTTTTTAAATGTCTTCATCAGATTCGAAGTTTTAAAGCTTTAAAGTTGATAATAGAAAAAAACTTTTTTACAAAAAAAACAACCGACTTCCAAAAAAAAATACACTAAAAATTAAAAAATAACTTTAATTTCGGAAGTCGGTGTTTGTATTTTACTTCTTCGTTATTTGACACCGACTTCCGAAATTAAAGTTATTTTTTAATTTTTAGTGTATTTTTTTTTTGGAAGTCGGTTGTTTTTTTTTGTAAAAAAGTTTTTTATTTTTCACTTTTTAGTTGTTATACCCCAGAACTAAAAACCCCAATACCAAGGAACGTAGAATTTAAACATTTGGAGAACACCAATACGTCATCGAGGTATTCATATTTTTCGTTTTTGTTCAGTTTCTCAAAAAGCGCTGAAGCAATTTCGATAAAATTTATATGGGACCAACTTGGGAGTATATTTTTTCGGATAAGAAAGAATTTTGAAAATCGGTCCTCAACTGACGGAGAAATCGGCGGACATACTATTGATGACAAAGGTGTATGGAGAGCCTAAGGTCGACTTTTGACTGTGAGGTTTTGCATTACGTATCATGACTTTCATGAGACGACTAGATGGCGCTGTTCAATCATGAAAATAACACTGCAAAGCTTATAAACCTTATTATGCAGAGGCAGATAATAAGGTTTTTAATACCTAAAATAATTACTAAGTAATAATATAATATGTTTATATTCAAATAAACAAAAATTACTATATTTTCTTATTTCCGAGTACTTAATACAGCGCCATCTAAACCAAACTAAATAAGCCAATTGGTACTATATCGGTTAATTCGACTACAGATGGCGTCGATCACAAATAATAAAAATCCCTACATTCACGAAGTAGCTCTTATTTTCACGTTCCAGAATAAGTAGTCAGTAGCTCAGGTGGATAAGCATGGCAGAATAACATAGATCGTTCAACAGGGCACCGGTTCGCAACCCAGCTCTCTGTCGACTTTTTTTAAATTTAATTATTCTAATATATAATTTATATTCTATTTTTTGTATTTTTAAACGTTTTTATTTTATTTTTTGTTATAAATAATATAAAAAATATGAGGTATAAGATGTATAAATGAATATAGGGATAATATACAAGTATACATATACTACTATATATAACATTATATAAATATATATTATATAAATTACTTTCATAATTGGTGGTAAGTATTAGTATTATTAGTAAAAAACATTTATGTAGAAGATTTAGATATATTTTTCTTACAGCTTAAGATTTACTAAGTTTAATTCTCGTAAAGGATAAGAAATGAAACTATTTTATTGATTATAGTTTAAGACATTTAATTCTCAAAGAAGAATACAATTTATGTCTTTCTTTCTTATAGAATGTATAACCTAACCTAGCAGTTTTACATCCAATTAACAATGATTTAATTCACTTGTTAAGGAGAAATACAAGTAAAATTTATAACTGAATAACTCTATTACAAAATAGAAGACCTTAACAAAGTAAAACTGTATAATAGATATTATAAGTATTCTAAATCAAAACTGTGTTGTGCTATTCTTCTATTATTTAGTTTTATTTACATTATGTTATAATAACTTTCATTATATATGCAACCTTAGTTCTGTAAATATTTTACCTACTCATAAATTATAAAAATTTTACGTTTTGCATAATTATGTTTAGTGGTATTGACTATAATGATTGATTTGTGCATTATATTATGACTAAGGTTCATAGCTTAAGTATTCATTCCAGAAGGAGGAAGAAATTGAAGCTAAACCTAAAATCAATAACAATTGTAAGACCGGGTTATAGCTGTCATTTTGGGACCGAGTTGTTTATAATAATAAATAAATAATTTATTATGTTGGAAAGGAATCTATATTTATATTGTTTTTATTTTAATTTCTTATATTATATAAGAAATCAAAATCATTAGTGTAATAACATTTTGTTGTAATAAAGTAATGTATAAATTTATCCACAGTAATCAAACTTGGTGTAAACCAAGTTTGATTACTGTAATTTATCATATAAATTATAGCTACCCCGGTCTTTTCATTTTTACTCAATCATTATTACTCAATTCAATAGTCAACACTTTATATTCTTTAATATTTCGTGTATCCGCCATTTTGATCGATTACAGCTTGCAACCGCGAACCCATGGAGTCTATTAATTTTTCACATAAATTGTGACCCCGTATAGAATCCCATACCTCCATGCAGTGAGTACTCAGTGCTTCCTTAGTCCTTTCGTTCCTATTGCCCCACTTTTGAACCATAACGCCCCATAAATTTTCAATGGGGTTTAAATCTGGCGATCTCGCAGGCCAAGGAATAATTCGTATGTCCGATTGCTGGCTAAACCACTCTTGCACAATTATGGAACGGTGTATAGGACAATTGTCCTGCACGAACGTTATTACTGGCATGTCTTCTACAGGAAAAACATTCCGCACAGTGGGCAACATGACGTCATTCAGCACATCTAAGTAGTTAACACTGTTTGCACGACTGGGTATTACAGTAAGTTCTCCTGGTCCTGCAGCTGTCATCCATCCCCAAATGTTCACTGTTATACGACCGGATTCAGAGTTAGGCACAACGTGATCACTATCATAACGCGTATTATTCCTACGCCACAACCTAACTCGCCCGTGCTGGCTAGACTTAAAAGTCTTTTCATCACTGAAGATAACGTTGCTCCAGTCGAAATGTCTGTATTTCAAAGCGAACTCCAATCGTGCTCTTTTATTAGCTTCGGTTAGCAATGGCTTAATAGCATGTCGACGATAATGCAGACCTTCACTATGAAGAGCACGATACACCATCCGCAAAGATGTATCAAACAACTCTGCGTAATATCTTGTTGGTGTAAAGCCATTTTCCTCATAACCTTGCACCATAAGTTGACGCTGGTCTGAGTCAATATGGCGTCTTCTGCCAGATCTACTGCGGTGTTCCAACGAACCCTCTTCTTGAAACCGCTTTATCCATAAAGTGACAGTCTTTACCTATAAGGGAAATATATTATTTATTATTTTCGTGTATCGATAACCATGGATACTGAAATAAATAACGAACAGTGATTTTAAAACATTACTTACGTTTAAGCCAGTTTCTCTCGAAATTTCAGAATAATTTAGGCCTTGATTATGCAATGCTATTATTTGGGCCCTCGTAGCCATATCAATATTAGAACGCGAACTCATGGTAAAGATAAATATTAAAAAATTGTTAAATGCAATCGTAACTGAACTCACTCAAAGATAGTAAAGAACGTTATGATTGAACAAAAAGATTTAATTTTTATACAGTCAATATTAAACTACCCTCAATTATTTTGAGATTTATGATACAGGTTAAAGTCGCTAAACAACTTCGATATAATAAAGAGTAGGATAATTTCAACTCATTGCGTAATGACGCAATAGTCCAGTGGCTATGGTATCGGTAAATTTTATGCCACCGAGTTCGAATCCTAGTTATTACGAGCTTTGCTTTATAAGGTTTGTAATGTCGTAGGAGAATTTGTGTTAAAATTAAGTAATATTGTAACTAGCAAAAAACAAGATAATGTTCTTTAACGAGAGATGTATATTTTCCAATCCAACTACTATACTAGCGCCATCTATGTCGTTCAAGACGTATTATTAAGGCGATGAAACCCTGTACAAACGATTTTGGTTTGGAATTCTCCATGCAGTTCTGTCTTCATTAGTACATAAAAATAAAAAAAAACATACATACAGTCGAACATAGAACCTCCTCCTTTTTCGAAAGTCGGTTAAAAAGAGAAGTCCGACGTGTCGACGTGACGTCAAAGATTAAAACGCCCATACAGCTAATATGGAAAACAGCGTTTTCGACAGAGGGACAGATATATTTGTTTAAAAATGTTCTAGAATATATCTGTAATAATAAGTAATATAATTGGAATAGTACCTTAATATAAGCCAGGATTATCCATCAGCAACTTGCTCTGAAATACTCTCTTGTGGAATCGGAAGTGCCGTACTACAGATATGCGCCCGTCCCAGCTCTCGATAATGGTCATATCTCATTGTACTGGGATCGGTTCATCATCACTGACAGGACTATTATGGCCAATAAGCCTGATATAGTGGTGGTGAAAGACTGAACGTAGAAACTGAACAAAAACTTAAAATACGTATACCTAGATGACGTTTTAGTGTTCTCCAATTACGAGTATGTTTTAAATTCCACGTTCCATGTTATTAGGGTGTTTAGTTCTGGGGTATAACAGCTAAAAAGTGAAAAACTTTTTCTCAAAAAAAACATCCGACTTTAAAAAAAGTACTTTAACTTTTTTAAAAGTCGGATGTTTTTTTATTGAGAAAAAGTTTTTTGTGAAATAAATACATATACATATTATGATAAAATACATATTTAATATCTCTGTTTGTTATTCGATTAATTTTGACTCTGTTTTTATGCCATGTTTTATTTGTATATTTATCGATAAACCGGTTGGATAAAGAATATTTTTTTCATGCATATTCTCAATTGTCTGTCGCCCGCGCACACCTTAACGATGGGATGGATTCGTATGAAACTGTGCACACAGGTAGGTATACCATGACCTGGATGAGGCCATAGGAATTAGAACACGTGTGATTCCGACAGTACGTTCCTGTATGATATTTTTCGAGTAATACACGAGCAACGTCGTTGACAAAAACTAGTGTAATATAAATGACCATGAGAATTCGTTTATCTATGTGTTTAAGATAATATCCGAAACTAGAGGACCAATTTAGACGAGGTTGAGCAATATTATTTTAAGACCAGTATTGTTTATCCAGTCTTATATTCTATGTTAGGTGTTTTCAAAGCATTCGGTAAACGGTCTAAAATCGCAAACCCGCATAGACTAAGTGTGGTGATCAATTTAAGGGCCTACCTCCCCATAAGTGGTGCCCTCATTGAATAAAAATTCGTAGCAAAGCGTAGAAAATAAAGATGAAAGAATCCTATGTTGCGTTTGTTACAAAGAGGATAAAGTATTTTTACGTTGTTGAAACAGGACTCAAAGTGTTTTCTATCCAAAGTAGTACTTTATCCTATTTGTAACAAACGCAACATAGGATTCTTTCATCTTTATTTTCTACGCTTTGCTACGATTTTTTATTCAATGAGGGCGCCACTTGGCGGCTATATATACCTTAAGAGGGAACAGGGGCTGCGATTCTCCATACAAATGTATTCCCCTTTTTTCTTCCTGAATAATGCCTCTAGAGCAATACTATTTTTTTATAAAGTCAAGGTCTGCTGTAGACACGTCCTTGTCATTTCCTTTTTTTCAGCAACTAATAAGTAAAGAAAATATGACCATCCAAAAATTACAAAATATGGCCCAATTTTACCACCGTGGAGGATTACCAGACAAATTGGTAGAGTTTTTAACATAAAACAATTAATAGGAACCTAGACATACTTTTTCTTAAAATTGTTGTGCCAAAAATGATTGAATCAGCTCAGTTTTCGAAGAGAAAAAAGGGGAATACGAAACGTCGATCTCGTCAAAATTTTTTGTGATAAAATTGGTCTGAGCTGCAGCTGTCTCTATCGCACTTTACGGGGGCAGGCTTGAGGAAGCACGACGGCAATAGTTAGTTCAAATACCTATTTTACAAATTCCTCGCAGGCCCTGTTCCCTCTTAAGGGCTAACTTCTCTTTTCGGCTTTTAATGTAGTTTTCACTATTTAAAAAAGCGATAAACGAGGAAGGTTTGTGTGTATTATTTGTACCCGTGCGGAGACGGGGCGGGTTGCTAGTATACTGACTAAAACCACACGGCGCTAATGGTTGCTACAGAACGACGCGGCGTTCTGTAGCAACCATTAGCCCGGGCACTGGAGTGCTGGCGCGTTTTATCACCAACCAACTGGTTGTCTGCCAGATCCAGCTCCTCTATTATCATGTGCTGGACGAGGCAGATGGAGAGTCCGCAGGACTTCTTCCTTCTTTAACAGGACCAGTTTTCCAATCTCCCTTTTTTATGGTGTGGATTTCTGCCCACCCCAGGGTAGAGGACCGCGCCCCTTGGCACTCAGGCAAGGAAGGAATAGGGGTGGATTTTAGTCAGTAAAAATCTGACACGCCCACCCGCTCCACCCAGAGTGGGAGAAATCATAGGATGATTCCAAACCACCCAAATAAAAAAAAAAGGGTGAAGGACCACCATGAGGATTTCATACACTTACTAACTATAACCCAGTGGACTCTTGCTACCTTTGGTCGGGATGCTGGAGTGCTTGCTAGAGAGGAGCGCGCGGAACACGACACGCTACAGTCTCGGGCTTTTCAGTGTTTCAGTGTTTAGGCAACAAACTTCCCAAATCTGTGGGGTCTATCATCCAATGTCATCTTCCGCTCTAGGTGGAGCGGGAGGGCCTGTCAGACTCTTACTGTCTAAAACCCACCCCTGTTCCTTCCCTGCCTGGGGAGCGGTAACTCTGTTACGAATTGATCCGCTAACCAAGTCTTTAAACTGCAGGTCAGACTATAAGGCGGCCGGATCGTTCCGCGCCCTTCGGCACCCAGTCCGTCTGCTACGGATTGGGAGGGATCTGTCTGCCTGTCCATCAATCCCAGCCAATTTGCTCCGAATCCCAGCAAATTCGAAGCAAATTGGCTAAGTTGACCACTTTAGTTGAAATTTGTTACGAATAAAATGGGGTCATGCATGTGACTCAAGCACGTGTAACGTAAATAAACTCAATCGGAAGAGGGGAGTCACATTGATGGTGCAAATTGAACACTAATAAAAGATTTACAAAAAGTACATATCAAATGAAACGGCTTGCTGTGGGAATCACAATATTTATTACAAGATCTCATTTAACTTGTAATGTTCGTAAGTAATTTGTCCGCTTCAAAATTTGCAAACCATTTTTAGGGTTTCGTAGCCGAAGGGCTACCGGTTACTGTCCAATCGTGTTCCGGTTGGACAGTAACCGGTACGTATATTCAGACTCCAGACTGCTACTGAGGAATTCCAGATGAAAAACCCAATAACACTCTGGCCGATCTGGGGGGTTAGACAAAATACATTTCTGTTAACGTTAACGCTAACGCTTCGTGCAAAATGTATGGCTACGACATTTTGCACGAAGCGTTAGACAGAGAACTGTCACGTGACTCACGCCCACTAATGTCTTTGCCATACATTTTGCACGAAGCGTTAGCGTTAACGTTAACAGAAATGTATGTTGTCTAAAGGCTCTGGGAATTGAACCCAGACCCTCACGCTCAGTAGTAGCGATGGTGACAACTTGAGGTTGGCGCAGTGGTTGAGCGTTCGGCTGCTGTGCTGTGTGGGTTCGACTCTCGCGTGGAACAAATATTTGTATGGCCTACAGATAGTTGTTCCGGGTCTGGGTGTCTTGTGTATGTGAGTTTACATGTTTGTGAACGCACCCACGATACAGGAGTCATTCTTAGTGAGGGTAAACGTTAAAGATATGTTATGTATAAGTCAGCTATATTTGTTTGTTTTGATCAGCATTCGAGTTTCAGAACTCGAGCTGTTAACTTGATAACCTATTTTGCTACTCTATCATAGGTTGATAATATTATTGTTTTGCATAGTAAGCGGAATCAGACACTGTTAAAAAGTGACTGTCTGGCCATCAATATGCTAAGCTTTGTCTCAACTATATTGAAGTCGGCTTCCTGGTTAACCGAATTTAGGTAATATAATAATAATATTTTTATTCATCAAAGCCATACAAAAAAAAAAGGTTTATAGTGATTACATATAAAATCGGAAGGCTAAAACTACAAAAACATGAAGCTCTGATTTCTAAACTAGGCAAATGCCTGTATCTTAGAAATCAGTGTCCCTTCGAGAGAATACATTTAAAATTATGAACTATGAGCAGTTTTAAATTAATATTAATAAAAAAATGTGTTTAACTTAAAAATAATAAAAAGAAATAAAAATTAGAATCAAAAAACAAAAGTCAATAATTGACAATCAATAATCAATTAATAAATAATCAAATATCAAAGTCAAAAATCATAAAAAAATAATCATAAGCTGAATATAGTATTCGTCAAACTTAATGGCATGTGGGAATACCACCAACTTCCACACAGCTTCCACACAGTTATAAAATTTATTAAATATCCTAAATTATTGTCGACTTGACTGTATCTGCACGCAGTTGCACTCGCAGCTAACTTCGCACACGCCTTTAAGTTTGACGAATACTGTACCAGAGTTTTACATGAATAGGAACTGAGGGTAGCAGTGGTCGAGTGGTAACGACTTACAAGTGGTCGTATGTTCGAACCCAGGCATGCGCTTTACTTTGTGTAAATTATATCATCAACACTGCTCTCAGAACGGTGAAGGAACACATCGTGAGGAAACCGGCATGGCTTAGAACCAATCATTTTGAAGACATGTGACATCCAACTTTTTTTTTTTTTATATTGGTATCGAATGAAAAAGAGTTTACCGAGAAAGCAAAAACGAGTTTTTTTTTAATCTATTCAATTTGAATATTTTTTAAAAAAAAACAGACACACACAACCTCCACGACCCCCTACACACACAACCACTGCACACACTTCTCTAACTACACACACTCGCAGTACACACTCAACCGTACTCCTATCCTGATACTAACAATACTAACTAAAAAAAAAATCTTTTTGCCTAAATGTTAACATTTCCTAATTGCATAGTTTGTACGTACATAACATAATTTGTTAAATTTAAATGGAGGAGTCCTGGTGACCTGAAATACAGGCCTTGCGCCTAGTTTAGGCACCAGTCTCCCACAATATAATGCCCCACCTTTATGTCACTTTAGAAATAAAGCTAGCAATGAAGAGTAATATTGTGGAGAAAAGTAAACAATTTTTTTTTTTTTTTTTTTTTAATCTATACTTATTATTATTAATTTTTAGTATTTTTTTAAAATCTGTATTATTATTCATTTTGAATAATAAAATTATCATTCATTTTGAATAATAAAATTATTATTCAAAATGAATAATAATCATCATTCTCCTGCCCTTATCCCAATTTATTTGGGGTCGGCGCAACATGTCTTTTTCTTCCATACTCCTCTATTAGTCGTCATCTTTGTAGTCACCCCCTTTTTACCCATATCCTTTTTCACACAGTCCAACCATCGTTTCTTTGGCCTTCCCCTACTCCTATAGCCATCCACATCCATCCACAAGACTTTCCTCACGACATTTTCTTCATTCCTCCGCATCACTTGCCCATACCACGACAACCGATTTCCACACAACTTTTCAGTCAGCGGTGCCACTTTCAGACTTCCTCTTGTATACTCATTCCTAATTCTATCCATTCAAAATGAATAATAATATAGATTTAAAAAAATTGCGCTTTTTCTTTTATTTTACGTATTTTTCTCAGAAAATTCTTTTTCATTTGATACCAATATCAGAGGAATGCATAAAATAGGCCTACGACCAAGCCGCGGCAAAAGTAAATGTACTGTAAGTGCGTCGACATCATTTCGCCACGTGCTTGGGGTTAGAGATCACTACATAAATAACTAATCACACACTTATTACAATATATCGACTTCCACAGTAACCTATTTCCTCTTTGTTTGTTTATTATCTTACTGACCGTTATAATTACGTACTGTACAGTCAGGGAATTTTATTGTTTACCACTACACTCCGTAAAAATCAAACTGGATTTCCAAGAGAATTAGGCTTAGTAGTAAACGTAAAAGAGAAATGTTTTGGTAATACAGGGGATCCCCTACTTCTAAAAATAAACTTTTATTTAAGCAATATACTGCTCCTTTAAAGAAAATAATGACATTGACTCAAAAATCTCAGAATGACTTTCACATAAATTCTGCCAGGAATAAATCTAAAGCGACTTGGAGCATCATCAATAAAAATAAGATTAACCATCCTAGAGAAAATATACTTGAATATGTAACAATAAATGACAATTAAATACAAAAACCTCAACAATTAGTTGACAAGCAAAAGCACAGCACAAGTTTCATTAAAAGCTTGTGCAATAGGGATATGCATGATATTTTTTTATTTGTTCAATTGAAGACTTATTAAATATAGTGAACAAATATGAAGGAATTTTCAAAATATCATCATCAGCAACGAAGTTATAAAACTTTAAAGTTGATAATTAGAAAGAGAAGTCCGACGTGTTATGTGACGTCAAAGGACGTCACACAATGACACACGTCATTGTGTGACGTCCACACAATTGCCATAGAAAACAGCGTTTTCGAGAGAGGGAGAGATATATTTGTTTAAAATGGTTATATCTCGTTAAATTTTCAATCAATTTTGATTCTGCTTTCACTGTTCGTACTCTATTTTAGTATATTCATCGATAAACCGGTTAGATTACAATTTTTTTCATGCATATTCCCTATTAGTTGAGGACAAAATTCAACATGCTAAACATAGTGCACACATTTTAGACAACAAACTATCTGTAACCACACTTATGTTTTACAAAATATATGATTGATTGATTGACGTTTACTGGCCAGACTACCTACGTGTAGATTACCATAAAATTGCAATTTCGCTTGCACATTTTGCGAACTCTGATCCTAGACGCCGCAGAAGAAAAAACTAATTAATATTATGACTTATTACCTATTAAATATTTTAGATAGTCAATCACACATATGTACAGTATCTGGAACGATAATAATGGCAAAATAATGTGACTAATTGTATTGTCAAGCACGCGCAAATAGGCGGTGATTAGCCGTTGACAGTTCATTCAACCGATCAAGACAGTTTACGCACACTTAAAAATATTTACACACACACATACACATTAATTAATTTGCGATAATTTCTGTTCCCAAAACTGGGCAACTAAGAGTTAGCAATTTTATACAGCTGTACTAACTTAAGGAAGTTTTTATTTTCCGTGATGTTAAGATTTTTAGGATTATTTCGAAACCCAAAACCCTACGAAACCCTTATAGGATCACTCGTCTATCTGTCTGTCTGTCCATAACCCTGCCTAGCCTTTTCCCAAGTATGCTGGGGTCGGCTTCCAGTCTAACCGAATGCAGCTGAATACCAGTATTTTAGTTGGAGCGACTGCCTATCTGACCTCCACAACCTAGTTACTGGAAAATACGATACCCCTTGGTAAGACTGATTGTCAGACTTTCGGGCTTCTGACGACCCGTAACGACTGTCAGTGATCCACGATTGACAGCCGGGACCAACGGCTTAACGTGCTGTTCTGTCTGTCCACAGTTAATTTCCTCCGAATTTACTGGGACGATTGAGTTGTTGTTGCGACATACTCGTATCAAATTAAAGAGCACATTGTGAATGTCTCAAATGTATTTTTTTCATAATTTTAAAGTAAAAAGTTTTAATGATATAGAAGAAAATTACCATTGCTAGACTTATCTCCGAAACTACGACGTCTAAAATTTTTCTCAAATAACCTAGCTAGTCTAGCTAGCTCTAGCAAAATTTCATCAAAATAGGCCCAGCAATTCAGCAGTAAACTCGTAAAACAAACTGAGAGACTCATTAGCATTTATTAATATTTATTTTACGTACATTTTTAGTCATAAAAACGTTGTAATGTTGACATAGGATGACACTCGATAACTCAAACGAGGAAGTGAGATTAGGTACAGTTTGTTTTGCGTGGTTTGAAAAAAATATAAGTGCGTACAAGTGAATGAAAACAATGCTATTATACAGGCTGTACAAAGACACATCACATAGCCGTCAAGTACGCATACTGTAGATCTAGTAATGCGAAACCAGGCAAGTGGAGTTAAGCCACACTCCTTCGCTCTTAGCCGTGTAGGTACTTGTCGGATACGTTTGATATTCATGCGTGCGCTTTTGTTACTTTCGAAAATTCGAAAAAAAAAATTGAAAATTCAGGTAATGTTTGTTTGGAAAAAAGTTTAGTACTGAGGGGCCGTTCAAGTATTACGTAAGCGGATTTATTACAATTATTTACCCCTCTCTTCCCCTTGTCAGCAAAAGTAAGCAAAGCTCTTCCCCCCCCCCTCCCATGCTTACGTAAACATTGGTATATGCATTTTTATTTTAGTTCTGTTTTTTTTATTATTTATTCATGAGCGTAAGTACCTAAACGTATTCATTATTTATGGGAATCCCCGAATATTCGATTCGTTTAAAAAAAAAAGTTTAGACAATGTGTGGGGTGCCATATGTGTAAAAAAAGTAAATAACTACTGCTGACGTAATCACCATCTAGACCCGGACCCCCCATGCCATCAAAAATAAGCAAAACATAGACCCCCCCGCCCCCCTTACCTAATAACACTTAGAATTCATTTTCGTAAAAAAGAAAAAAAAAAATTGCGACTTTGACCTTCAATATCTCCAGGTTTCCCAGGTATGGTCTCGTATGCCTAGGGGTAGCGGATAAATTCTGAAAATGAGTTACCGCACCTCTGGGCACTCAGGCAGGGAAGGAACAGGAGTGGGTTTTAGTCAGTAAGAGTCTGACACGTCCTCCCGCTCCACCCAGAGCGGGAGAAGTCAATGGATGATTTCCCACCCAAAAAAAAAAAAGGTTTGGTCTCGTGGAAAAAATGATTCAAATAATGGTTAGAATATGTGGCTTTTGGCTTCAGAAACTGTCTTTTTACACCCGATATACTAGCTTCGCCCAGGTGGTAAATAGTACTTCCCCCATGATAAATTATAGCCTATGTGTTATTCTGGTATATGAGCAATATTACTGTAAAGTTTCATCAAAATCCGTTCAGTAGTTTTTGCGTGAAAGAGGAACAAATATCCTCACAAAGTTTCACATTTATAATATTAGTAGGATTAAAATAGCTTCAGCCAGCGGCTTCGCCCGCATGGATTTAGTAAGACAGAAAAGAAAGAAAGAAATACGTTTATTTACGGTAAACATGATGCAAAACAGAGAAACACAACAAAAAAAAGAAAAGCTGGGGGAAAATATGCGTCACATCCACGCAAAACGGCCATCGCTCAGCTTAGTGCTGTGACCCTATGCGAGACAGAGCCCCCAGCGCTGGTTTTCAGCGACAGCCGGCGCTGACGTCATGACGTCGACCGGTGCAGCAAACATTGAGTAAATGTAAATATTAGACAGCGTAATCATCATTCTCCTGCCCTTATCCCAATTTATTTGGGGTCGGCGCAACATGTCTTTTCCTTCCATACTCCTCTATTAGTCGTCATCTCTGTAGTCACCCCTTTTTACCCATATCCTCTTTCACACAGTCCAACCATCGTTTCTTTGGCCTTCCCCTACTCTTATAGCCATCCACATCCATACACAAGACTTTCCTCACGACATTTTCTTCATTCCTCCGCATCACATGCCCATACCACGACAACCGATTTCCACACAACTTTTCAGTCAGCGGTGCCACTTTTCAGACAGCGTAATACATATTAATATTTAAGTGGCAACATTCTGTTCCCTGTAACATAACGCACGCGCTACCGGTTCTGGCGTGATTAAGTGACAAACATCCATCCATCCAAATTTTCGCATTCATAATATTACTGCCCGCAGCTTCGCCCGCAAAAACTTGAAATTTTTCATACAAACTTCCACCCCCTATTTCACCTCTTTATGGGGGGAGTTTACTAAAATCCTTTCCTAGCTGACGTCTCTTACTCATAATCTACCTGTGTGCCAAATTTCATCTTCGTAGGTCCAGTAGTTTTTGAGATTTCGTGATTAATCAGTGAGTGCAGATTGAGTGAACTTTCGCTTTTATTAACGAGATTAGTAATTTGAAAGAGTACCTATGTGTAAATGGTACTTGGTCAAGTTAAATGGATGAATGAAATGCGATTGAAAATAGTTCATTTTGATGATAGTGCAAATTTTGTCAATGCAGCCTAGGTGGGACACACGCCCGAGCCGAAGGACTCGAGAAACTGCAATGTCAATTGCACACGTGTATCAAACGACGTTTTTCAACAAACTTACACAAAAATAATAGGTAGAACTTCGTAAACAATATATAGTAACAAATTATTGTGAGAAATATGTAGCTTCGGATTTTTTTTATTCGCCTTGGTGGGGTGGACGCGCGAACTGTAGGGGCTATCCGGAGACCTGTAGGGGCTGTCCGGCGACCAGCCTGATAATCGTACAATACCTATATACTTAAAATATTATTATAAACAGAATAGATTTTTTTGTTTGTTTGTTTGTACCGAATAAGCTCCGAAACTACTGGACCGATTTTAACAATTTTTTCACCAATAGAAAGCTAAATTATCAGCGAGTAACATATGCTATTTTTTATCCCGGGAAAAATAACAGTTCCCGCGGGATAGGTCACGGCAGCGAAACCGCGGGCAAAGTGCATATAATAAACTTGACTGCCTCGTTCAACTCGTGGTCGCAAGCACGACTGCTGAGCGTGAGGTACAGGGTTCAATTCCCAGGTTGGCCAAAAAAAAAAACGTGCTATTGGGTTTTCCATTACGAATTACTCGTAGCAGCCCGGAGTTTGGTTTGTAGATTTATTTGAGTATTTCTGTCTGTCCGTCGTCTGTCACACAGATTTTACAGCCAAACGGTTGGAGCTACAGTCTTCAAATTTTCACAGTATAAGCATCTTGTTGACCCAAAGCCATACAAGTAGTCAAAAATACATTTGGTAAGGGACCCTAGATGTGCGAAATCACTTTGCCAGTTTTTTATTTTAAATTAGATTTTCGCGGGCAACCTTAGTGTTCTTACCAACACCCAAAGAGGTCTTTAAACTATGTACATATTTACTCAAATACGGCAGTTTGACACGGTATGATGATGGTTTGGCAAACAGAATTTGAACTCGACACCTCGTTCCCTACCAGGGTTCTCAACGTCGGTGTTTTACCCCGAAATTGGGTAAAGATTTTTTTAGAGGCTTTATATTGTTAGGGGCATTGATAGGGACTTTTTTATTTACAAGTATAGGTCCTAGGATACTTCTATTTTTAATTGTTGACCTAGCGACTTAACAACAGCTAGTGTAATTCCTAGTTAATAAGAATACTTTAATAACATGTGGGTAATCGATCCACCCTTCTGCCCCAGCGGCCAAATCCGGGTTGTCAAATTGAACCCCGACGACAACCCGGGTTGACAGCCGATTTTTTTTTTTCTCTTAAATATTTTTTTTTTGTCAAACTCACCGGTGAGTCTCAGGGCCTAACAGGTTAAAATTTTAAGTTACTTTATGTTATACTAATATTATAAAAAGGTAAAGTTTGTAAGTTTGTGAGTTTGTTTGGTATCTCTGGAACTACTGAACATATTTCTACTATAGTGATGAGTATAAAGTACCTGTTAAGAATAAGTATAATACAAGAAGTGTAAGATTGAAAAGATTAGTTCAACCGAAAATAAGAAATTATTATGGGGAAAGAACTTCAAAGTATGTGGTGCCCAAATTATTTAATAAAATAGATCTGCTAAGACAAAACCCTAAATTAAGTAAAGGTATGTTAAAATCAAAATTAAGGAGTTTGTTTCTCGATAACGAGGAGAATTCTGCCGTTACTGAAAAATAAATTCACACTTTATGGTATCATTAAGTACCTAATTTGTAATAAAAATTATGTAATCTGTGATTCACGCTAGGGATTTGGTCGGGCCGGCGCGGGCGGGTTGCGGATGCGGCTCCGGACACCTAAAGACGGATACGTACTTACAATATAATATGTTAGTGTGCGGTGTTAGTGGCTCGTCCGCGATCTGTCCGTGGTGGTGCGGCGCATGATTGTTAGTACTAAGGTTAGTTTTAATTTAACTATTTGATTGTATGTACGAGTATCAAGCGCTTCTCGCCATCAAACTGGAAAGTTTAGCGAGTAAAATTGTGAAAACAAAAAAAAAAATAATAATAAATAAAAAAATAAAAAAAATTGAAAATTCTTTCACCAGTAGAAAGTTACATTATTTGTGGGTTTTTTTTGAGACTATAAATTATATTTATTTTGGGCTGTATTATCGAAATCCACGCGGACAAAGTCGCGGGCGAAGAGCTAGTTTAATTAATATAGAAATGTATGATTTAAAAATGACAGAACCTAAAGAAAACTTAATAATATGTGAAATTTTAAATACCTACCGTATAAATAAAAACTATTATAAAACCTAAATTGTCCTTTTTCAGGTGGTTTGCCAAGTAAATGTAATTTAAAAAAAAATTGACTTTAGCTATAGGGGTAAATATTTTTAAGACTTGGCAACACTGTACCCTACTAAAGACCACAAACCATTGGACTGTTTATCACTAACGAACACATGCATCTAATGTAGTAAACATAAACCATTACTTACGAGGTGCATTCAATAAGTACCTAGCCTCATCGCCAGAGGGCGCTGTAGTTTCAAAAAAGTTTTACCACAGTGTAGCACATTCTTTTTTAATTCTTTTTTCAAATTTTCATTCCAATCCCTTCATTTGTTTTAATTTGACAACTTATGGAAGCGAACGTGTCGATCGGTTTTACAAAAATGGAAAAAGAGCAATATCGTTCGGTGATTCGATTCCTATTTTTGGAAGGGAAAACGCGCATCGAAATCAAAGAGCGCTTGGATGCTGTGTACGGTGACTCTTCTCCATCGATGGCCACCGTCAAGAATTGGTTGAACGAGTTTGCACGTGGCCGTACGTCGGTTTTTGATGAACCACGTCCAGGTGCACCGAAAACAGCTGCTACGAAGGAAAACATTAAAAAAATCCATGATCTCGTATTGGCAGATCGCCGATTGAAGGTTCGGGAGCTAGCTGAGACTGTAGGCATTTCAGAAGGAACAGTGCATCATATTCTTCACGAGGAACTCGGCATGAGAAAGCTGTCGGCGCGATGGGTGCCGCGGTTACTCACACCAGAAAACAAGCGCAACCGTGAGACCACATCGGAGACGTGTTTGGCGCTGTTTAAGCGGAATCCAGCGGAGTTTTTGCGTCGTTTTGTGACCGTCGATGAAACCTGGATCCACTGGTACACACCAGAGACCAAGGAGCAATCAAAACAATGGATCTAGACCGGGGAACGTGCTCCAAAGAAGGCGAAAACTGTAAAATCGGCCGGAAAAGTTATGGCCACCGTTTTCTGGGATTCACAAGTTGTGATCTACATCGATTACCTCGAGAAGGGTAAAACAATTACAGGGCTTTACTATGCCGATTTATTGGGCCGATTCGACGCCGAATTAAAGAAAAAACGATCCCATCTGGCGAAGAAAAAAGTGCTGTTTCACCACGACAACGCACCGGTTCACACGTCTGCCGTTGCCATGGCCAAATTGGTCGAATTACGCTACGAATTGCTGCCCCATCCACCGTATTCTCCAGATTTGGCCCCTTGTGACTTCTTTCTGTTTCCTAATCTGAAAAAATCACTCGCCGGGAATAGATATGGAGCGAATGAGGAGGTTATCGCCGCCACGGAGGCCTATTTTGCAGAGTTTGACAAAAACTATTTTTCGGACGGGTTAAAAAAGTTGGAGCATCGCTGGGCTAAGTGTATCGAACTAAAAGGAGACTATGTTGAAAAATAAATTGCCACTTTTCCAAAATTTTCGTTTACTTTTTGTAGGCTAAGAATTTATTGAATGACCCTCGTATCTATTAAATTATTAAGTAAACACATAGATATATCTAATGATGCGCTTATGCATAATGTGGACACATAAACGTCTACTAGTAATTTATTTATTAAACTAACAACCCGCCCCAGCTTCACACGAGTACAAATTATACACCTATTTTATTTTTTTATTTTTGGGTGGTGGGAAATCAACCAATGACTTCTCCCGCTCTAGGGTGGAGCGGAAGGGCGTGTCAGACTCTTACTGACTAAAACTCACCCCTGTTCCTCCCTGCCCTGAATGCCCAGGGGCGAGGAAACTCTTTCGAATTTATCCTCAACCCCCGGGCAGGCATCGGCCATGACGGGCCTCGTCTCTTGCTGACAACTCTTTGAGGCGCGCGTGGAAATCTACGCGCCGTCGACTCTCGGGCCTGGTGCTGATCGGACGGCGAGTTACCCACTACTCGCCGTCCGCAGGCCCGGGTCTACGGTGGCCGGAGATCGTCTCGCGACGTCCACCGCCAAGGGCGTCTCCTGCGGCAGCTACTGCTGAGGGCGTGAGGGCGAGTCTGTTATTGCCTCTGCCTCACCCGTTCTGCCTCCTCCTTTGCGAGCATTACTGCTTCGTAGAATGAGGAGACTGCTTCCCATTCCCTCTCGCTCCGTACCATGGCCTGGACCAGGGCCGGGCGCGAGAGGTCGCTGCCGCCGATCGCCTTCACGAGGACACGGCGGAGCTCCGCCGACCTAAACCTTCCTCATGAATCAATCTGTTTATTGGTAAAAACCGCATGAAAATCCGTTCAGTAGCTTTTGAGTTTATCGCGAACATACAGACACGAGGAGGTACTTTGTTACCCGACTTCGCGACGCAAGGGAGAGTAATGTGTTTATCAGCCTATGTATGTAAGTATTTATATTTGTTCCTTTGTGGCGCTTTAGAGTCTAAATGCGTGGGCCGGTTTTGATAATTCTTACGTCAATTGATTCATCTTAATCTTGCGAGTGATACTAAAGACATGACAGTAATTAAAATACAATATGGCGACAACCAGACGCCATATTGTGAAAAAGAAAAAAATTAAGTCAACGAACTATATTAAATATTTAGGTATCAAAATAAAGGGTCCGAGGAGGTGATTTCAAAAATATGTAAAATTCACTAAAACGTAGAAAACAAAAAAATAAAAAACAAAAAACCTGACTGTAAAAAACAACATATAAGTTCCAAAAGTGACTTGTTAGGAACTTTTTAGTTGAAAAAATATTATTTTATTTTATAATATGCAGTGATATCGCAAAAAAAAAACCATAATGCTGAAACAGGATTCTTTTTAGCCTCGCATTGTTATATTTACTTAATTTGTGTTTTTGTGTGCAAGAATAAAAATACAACCGACTTCAAAAAAAAATACACTAAAAATTTCTAAATAACTTTAATTTCGGAAGTCGGTGTTTGTATTTTTACTTCTTCGTTATTTGACACCGACTTCCGAAATTAAAGTTATTTAGAAATTTTTAGTGTATTTTTTTTTGAAGACGGTTGTTTTTTTTTGTAAAAAAGTTTTTTATTTTTCACTTTTTAGTTGTTATAAGTACCCCAGAACTAAAAACCCCAATATAATGGAACGTGGAATTTAAACATTTGGAGAACACCAAAACGTCATCGAGGTACACGTATTTTCCGTTTTTGTTCAGTTACTCAAAAAGTGCTGAAGCAATTTCGATAAAATTTATATGGGACCACCTCGGGAGTATATTCTTTGAGATGAAAAAAGAATTTTGAAAATTGGTTCACAACTGACGGAGAAATCGGGTAACATACATACAAAAAAATAAAAAATAAAAAAAAAAAACATACAGACGAATTGAGAACCTCCTCTTTTTGGAAGTCGGTTAAAAATAAAAAATGTGTTTTCTTTCTTTCTTACTCAAATCATTCAATTCTATTTTCTTGTGGAATATAGGGCTATGAAAATGAAATAAACCATTTTAATACCCTTTTTTGACAGTCCATAAAGTTAAGATGCCATTATTCTTTTATTTTTGCAATAAAAATAAATGGGTGAAAGATTTCTGAAGCTATTATTGATCTGGCTAGAATACTGTAAGTCAGACACATCCTGGACCAGTCAGATCTTGGGAACTTCATCATAATTCTTCTCCGGCCCTTTATCACATTTGACTTGGGATTAGCGCAAGTCTTCTTCTTAAGTATGACACCATAGTAGCAGTCACCGTCAGTTTATGAAAAATCTCGTAAAATTGTAAACTTTTGGTTTTTTAAAAGGGCTCCAAATATCTGTACAACGTGGCGCTACAATGGTGACATTAATTTAACACACGGTTAGGGCTAGTGCCTATTAATCTTATAAATTATTGTAGGTTAAAATAATTCGAAAATTAAAACAATATAAAAAATCAAATAAACTAAATAGTAAGTAATGCAAACTTTTTTACAAAAAAATAGTACCGACTTACAAAAAACGTGCAAAATAACTTTAATTCAGAAGACGGTGTTTCTGGTTTTGTTTCTTCGTTTTTTGTAATTTTTTTCGTAAAAAAGTTTTTTATTACTATTTAGTTTGTTACATTTTTTTTTTCAAATTTCGAATTATTTTATGTGAATTGTTTTTTTATTTTATTTTTTTATTTATATGATTAATAGGCACTAGCCCTACCTGTGTGTTAAATTAATGTCACCATTGTAGCGCCACGTTGTTTATAATGTAAATGATGGAATTTCGACATGGTATATATCAAATAGCTTTCCAGGTCTGTGTTTCTCCGCTAAATCCTCCTAAACCAAGCAACCTATTTTAATGAGGTTTTCACTAATAGAAAGAGCGAAAAACGAAGAAGATTTCTGTGTTTAATTTGTACCCGTGCGAATCCGGGGCGGGTCACTAGTTCATAATATATCAACAGTTTACACTCTCGCAAGATTTATTTCAATTTTACGATGTTTATAATTTTACGGTGACATAGGTATGCACTACTTTTAGCAGCCATCACAATTCAAAATCTATCAAGCCTTCCCCCAACTATGTTGGGGTCGTCTACCAGTCTCACCGAATGCTGCCATTACATGGAGCTACTGCCTATTTGACCTCCACAACCCAGTTACTGAACCAGAAAGGGTTTAATTAATCTGCCTGAATTTTTCCCATATATGTTCCGTATCCAGACGCAACTGAATAACAGAACTTACGTCTGTCTATCAAAATCAAAATCAAAAGTTAGTTATTGAAATTAGGCTGAGAGTCAGCACTTTTTAAACTTCTACATAAAGACAGTACCTTAAAAACGGCCGCCCGTCACCATTTCCTAGTGTTTTAGCTGTGAAGAAGAGTGGCGCAACAAATCTATATATCTGACTTCTACAGCCCAGTCACGGGGTAACACAAAACAAAGGGGTAAAAAGGGATAATACTCACAGCAATAATACTTCTTCTCCGGCTGTTTACCCCAACACAACACCGACCACTTTTTTTTTACTCCTCCACAAGAAAACTGGGCCCTCCCACACCCAGCACAACCATGCAAGTTGGCTAGAATAGTGTCCTCCCGAATCAGAATTTTACCAACCCCATTGTGCGGGGTTATGACAACCATTTTCTCATCCTCACTGTTTTCCCTCGTTAGCATAGGAGCTGAGGGAATTGACTTGTCATATTGTTGGTGATCCATTTTCGCGGCGTTTTTGTTTTTTTAGAACATAGTTTTTATTCCGAATTTTATGAGCGGAGCGCGCGTCTTGTCCCGATCGGCGTTGGCACACTACTGATGTACAGTACATGGGTCAAGCGAGGGGTTATCTTATTGTATACAATATTTTTTGTAATGATTTAAATAGGTTATCTCGAGTTTAATGATTGTGATTTTTAATGGAACTTTTGTCTGTTTGGAGTTGAAGCGTTTTGTTGTATAATTTCGGTGTTGGGTAATTATAATTGCGGGGAAATTTGGCGTTGGTGACCACGTCAGTTGTTGTTTTGTTTTGACTCATTACATTACGCCTCACAAAAGGGGTAAGGCAGAAGTGTACAGTAGGTACTCCTGCATTTTATTTATTTTTGAAGTTATACTTCTTTTGGCGCGTTAGGGAAAAATGATGGGAGTAAATTTTTACGATGCGCGCGCACACAGTCACAAAAAACCGACACCCGGAAGTTAGCTAGAACCGAAACCCTGAAGTTAGCTATATACAGGCTGTAACGGAAAGGTGTGGTCATATTTTAAGAACCGGTTCTGCCCATGGAAATGAACAACCTTCTCTAAGAAAAAATAGGAAATTCCCAAAAATAAAAATTAACTTCCCATACAAAGTTATCATCAGCTGATCAATATTTGTATGGGAGGCAAACATCTTTTTTGAGACTTTCCTCAGGTTTTCTTCAAGAAAGTTGCTCATATCGATGGGTAGATGCAGTTCTTACAATATGACCACACCTTTCTGTTACACCCTGTATAGTCTGTGGTTCATGAAGGATTATTGTTTTCCTTTTGTAAAACTTGTGACAGTTTGGTTTTTTATCTTGTTACGCCAAAGAAATATAACTTCTTACGTGCGTACATGCACACTTTTTTTTTTAATCATCCCACGCTGCATCAGGGTTGCTTTTGCCTCCATCTGTTTCTGTCCAGCGCGTATTTTACGACCGTATAGAACTTGTAGGAGGACGAAGTCTTTCACTCGATCTGTCCATCTTGTTGGTGACCGGCCGCGCGATCTTCTGCCTTCGGTGTTCCCAACCACAATCAGTTTTTCCAGATTTTCGTCACCTTTGCGCATCATCATCATCAGCCTTTTCAATGTCCCCACTGCTGGGGCACAGGGGAGAGGCTATGTGAGAGGGTGTGGGCCGCAATCCACCACGCGGGCCCAATGCGGGTTGGTGAATGTCACATATGTCTTCGAACTTTTAGTTCTAGGACATGCCGGTTTCCTCACGATGTTTTCCTTCACTGTTTTGAGAGCAGTGGTGATGAAATAATTTACACAAAGTAAAGCGCCTGCCTGGGTTTGAACTCACGGCCTACAATTTGTAAGACGCGTTACTACTGGGCCACCACTGCCCATCTTTATACCGAAATACAAAAGAAATCATTCATTCTCCTGCCCTTATCCCAATTTATTTGGGGTCGGCGCAACATGTCTTTTCCTTCCGTACTCCTCTATTAGTCGTCATCTCTGTAGTCACCCCCTTTTTACCCATATCCTCTTTCACACAGTCCAACCATCGTTTCTTTGGCTTTCCCCTACTCTTAGCCATCCACATCCATACACAAGACTTTCCTCACGACATTTTCTTCATTCCTCCTCATCACATGCCCATACCACGACAACCGATTTCCACACAACTTTTCAGTCAGCGGTGCCACTTTCAGACTTCCTCTTATATACTCATTCCTAATTCTATCCATGCGCGTAACACCACACATCGCTCTTAGCATTCTCATCTCAGCTGCATGCAATTGCTTTTCATTCATCCCTTTTGTGGCCCAACATTCTGAATCATACAAGACAGCAGGTCTGACCATTGTTTTATAAATCTTCCCCTTAAGTTTAAGGAAAATGCGGGAGTCGCTGATAGTCCCGGTGACCTGCCGCTATTTCATCCATCCAGTGTTAATTCCGATCTATTTCGTCATCGCTTTGCACGAGTGAACCGAGATACCGAAAATCGGAGCAGACTGGAAATAAGAAAGAAATGTGTATCATAAATAGGTAGAAACCTATTATTAGACCATATCGTGTTTGTGCTAAAGCTACCTACGCCAATAATAGAGCATATACGGGTAAGCTAAGCACTTAGAACTCGTGGAAAGTTCCCTTCATCTGTTTGTTTTTTTATGATTGATGTGACATAACTATGCGTGATTTTTTCCGACTTTAAATAAGGAGGTTCCGTGTTCGACTCGTATGTATGTATGTTTGTATGTCCGCAATTTTATCAAAATCTACTGATCCGATTTGAATGGAGATTTCGTTATTTAAATGCAATATATAATACACATTTTTAAAGGCAGTTTTTCCCACCCCCTTTTTGGGGTAAGGGGGGGGGGGGATAGTGTAATGACATCTTCCGCTCTGGGTGTAGCGGGAGGGCGTATCAGACTCTTACTGACTAAAACCCACCCCTGTGCCTTCCCTGCCGTGGGTGCCCAGGGGCACGGTAACTGTTTCGAATTTATCCACAACCCCTGGGCAGGCATCGGCCATGACAGGCCCCGTCATGATTGCTGACAACTCATTGAGGCGCGCGTGGAACACTACGCGCCGTCGACTCTCGGGCCTGGTGCTGATCGGACGGCGAGCTACCCACTACTCGCCGTTCGCAATCCCGGGTGACGCTTCCCAATGACTTCTCCCGCTTTGGGTGGAGCGGGAGGGCGTGTCGACTAAAACTCACCCTTATTCCTTCAGTTGCCTGTGCCAAGGGCCGTGGTAACTCACTTTCGAATTTATCTGCGACAGCCTATACGACTGGAAGGATTTCAACAAATGAAGTATGACTTTATTGGGTTTGTCTACAACGGGACTTTGTTTTAAAATATGTAGGTACTGAGTTAGACTACCGAGATAGTCAAATAAAACGCTGCGTTTTTCCTGTAAATACTTATTCTTAACAAACAAATGAAAGTCGGAGTCAATGCCTTAAAAATAATCAAACGTCACCTCGATTTGTTATTATAATATTTTTAGGACAGCCAGATAAACTTCAAATGAGGAGTAGCGACTGTATTGACCCCGAGTTGATCGTGATAAACGTATAATAAAATAGACCATGCTTTGAATTACAAAGTGTAATTTTTAGGGAAGTTCGTTTGGGTAATGTTATGGCATTCGATTACAATAACAATAATCCTCTCGACCGAATTCCGATCACACAGTGGCCAATCTTAACGGAATTTAGCCAAGTAGGTTTACGCAGTAGATTTTATAGTGAACAAGCGTATGAATGTAATGTATCACAGCACAGGTGTACAGTCACGAGCAAAAATATATACACAAGCAAACTTTAATTGTAAGCTCGAGTACCTTAAAACCGTCCATTTAAGATACTCGAGCTTACAAGTAAAGTACAAATTTTTGCTTCTGACTGTACTCTCTGGTCCTTTACTCTCATAGCCAAGCGCGAGCCTATTAAAGTAAAACAAAGATGGCATAGTCAATTCTAAAAGATAAATTTTGATCAGCTGATGATAATTTTTGGAAAGTCCAATTTTTCATTCACGACTCCACGTCACACCAGCTTGTCACACCAGTGTGACGAAGAGAATTTTTAACCGACTTCGAAAAAGGAGGACGTTTTTTATTCGACTGTATGTATTTTTTTTTATTTCGTTCCCCATCCCCGCTCTGTCACCGCGTGGCGCGTCATGGAGGGGATGGAGACGTATTCCAATCATCGTCTTGGCCGATGCCTGCCCAGGGGTTGTGGATAAATTCGAAACAGAGTTACCGCGCCCTTGGGCACTCAGGGCAGGGAAGGAACAGGGTTGGGTTTTAGTCAATAAGAGTCTGACATGCCCTCCCGCTCTACCCAGAGCGGGAGATGTCATTGGATGATTTCCCACCCGTCAAAAAAAAAAAAGAACATTAACGTCATAGGAATAATAAAATTTCTTAATTCCTGCTTTATGTCCGCACGTACATGACTAGGTTTCCGGAAAACACACTCATTTAATTCATAGGTATCATAATAATAAAAGTTCATAAGAAAATTGGCCAATCCCTCAGTTGACTGTTTTATTTTAATCGTAAAAAATCTATTTTGGCTTGTCCTTATTTTGACCCCTAGAGGCAGGCCACTGAGGAAGCTCGAGAATGCTTAAGACAGTATTTATTTGGTAAGTACCTACCTAATTAAGTTTGGGTTAAAAAAAACCACCATGTCAATAAGAGTCTGACATGCCCTCCTGCTCCACCCAGAACGGGAGATGTTATCGGATGATTTCCCACCCAAAAAACAAAAAAAAAAATGCTGCCAGAAGTTAGTCTAAATTATGATCACCTATTTCCGTTACCCCTAGTCGTTTATCTAGGATACGATTGATTTAATGAAAACAAACATTTTTAGACAAAAAAGTGTAATAATACCATAATACGAAACTCATTTGTATAATTTAATATTCATTACGAATAGTTCAATAAACTGCTAACAAAATGCTAATCTTGATATAAATTAGCATACATTTTTCATTTTGGGCATATTTTGTTGTAGTCTTCCTCGTTGGTATAGTGGTTGTCAGTGCAACTGCTGGTCGTGGAGTCCTGGCTACGATTCCCAGGTCTGAAAAGGGATCTTTTTTCTATGTTATGTTACATATATGTTACGTTCATTACTCTTTTTAAAGTTAACAGACAGATATGTTGCTGGGGAGTTTGTTGCGCCACTTTTCCAAGCTAAAACAGTAGGAAGTGGTGTAGGGTAGTTTTCGGGGGACTGTCTTTATGTAGGCTGTAATTAATTCTCATTAACCTTCATACTTTACACAGGCTTAGGACCGTGTGTGGTGTGGGGAAGCCACTATCTATTGTTTATTAGTGAGTTGTGACTGTTAAATTTAACAGTTAACTCAGAAATTATTTAAAAGGTGTTGACGCTAAAAAAAAATAACGGTGTTATTTAGCAGCTTTATTAATTTTAGACCCATCTCTACTGCCTACCCTTTTGTATAATAAAGGCGTGATTCATAAACAATACAGCCGTCGGGTCAACGATCTAATTAGCCAATAAGACGCACTGGCACGTTGCACTACTTTCAATTGTGACTTCCTGCGAATCTTCGCTTATAAACCAGCTGAGGTCATATAACTGAATGTGTTACCTACTGCAGTTTGCCACTTATTATTCTGCTATTTAACACGCTTTTCGTTAGTTTTACCTGTAACTGAAAAAAAAGAGTGGCACTCCGGGAGTGCCGACAGAAGTGAAAACTTGAACAAAAAATGCCCAACGCGCTTAAAGAAGTTTTCACTTCAATCTGCTACGCGTTGCGCTACGAGTGCTACGAGTGCTACGACGCATGGCGTCGTAGCACTCGTAGCGGGTCGGTGCCGCGCGATTTCAATAGTTTTTTTCCCATCTCAAAAATGCCCAACGCGCCAGCGAAGCTTTCACTTCAAAATAAAAGGTCAAAGTTGAGGTGAGTTTGACGATCATTTCTATCGAGGATTTTATTTTTAAAAACGTGTTTCGGAAACAACTAAGTTTTATAAATGTAGTCGAAGTTAAGATATTTTTTCTGCAGCTTCAAACTAAATAGATGTTTTGAGTTTTTCTGAATGTGATGCCGGTTGTACAAGTGTATAGACTCGTCTCATCGCCTCGCTTGGCTCTCGTAGAGTCACGTCGCGTCGAGCCTCGACACGAGACCACATCTACATGATGTGGTCTCGTGTCGATACTGTACATACTCGTATCAATTGATTTTCATCGCGAGACTCCGAGACCCTTTGACTCAAACGCAAAAACCACGCGCTCGTACTAGCCCTGTCTCGTGGTGTCTCGATGAGCGTGTACAGCCGGCATCACCGTCTTAAGGCGCAGTTATGATTTTTAATTGAATATCACGTCTAAACGACTTGTTTTATTTCTTTGAAAAAAATATATGTTACTCTAAACAATTTTCTTCGTAATTTGTTCTGTGAATATATGAAATTATATTTTCATTACATAGTGTAATTAATTTGTAAAGTTATGTACGCTTATAAAAATTTGAGAATCACGCAATGCGTATTTTTAAGAATCCTTCACCATTTTAAAGATCATTTAATTATTTATATTTTAGTATAGTACCTGTTGTTTTATGTAGAATAAATGAATAATGCGTCTAATTTCGAACAGCGCTCCCTGATAGGCGAGTCCTATTACTGGGTGGACGTACGACGCTTTACGTGAGCTCAGCAGAACAAGGAAGCTAATCACTTAAGGTCGTTGGCAGTTAACGCGGGCCCAGTGCGTGTTGATGGATGTCACATGTCTTCGAATACTACACACACACGCACGCTATACATATTTCCCGCTCTCTCTGTGGGCGATTCCTAATATCTGGGGTTCGTGGTCAGCATCACGGTTGCATCTGGAGCGGATAGTTTGCCTCCACCGGTTTCTGTCCAGCGCGTCTTTTACGACCGTACAGAATTCGGAGGATGACGAGTCTTTCACTTAATTGATTCATCTTGTTGGTGACCGGCTGCGCGATCTGCTGCCTTCGGTGTTCCCAACTACAATCAATTTTTTCAGATTTTTTTTTTCCAATTGCTATAAATAAAATCAATCTGCCTAGCCTTTTCCCAACTATCTTGGGGTCGGCTTCCAGTCTAACCTGATGCAGCTGAATACCAGTATTTTACGTGGAGCGACTGCCTATCTGACATCCACAACCCAGTAACTAGGTAATACGATACCCCTGGTTAAGGCCGGGACTCCACCAAAGCGGAGATGTGTGCGGTGTGCTGTGTGCTGTGCGAGAAGACATGTTTTTCAGCTCGGGGGACTCCACCAAAGCGGAGATGTGTGCGATGTGCTGTGTGCTGTGCGAGAAGAGATGTTTTTCAGCTCGGGTGGGAGGCGTTGAGTGCTCAGTACGCATTCTGACACGAAAGTTAGACGATATATAGCGGGCGAGAGAGGGGAGGGTGACATCGCTCACTGCACGCCGCTCACATCTCTCGTCTCCACTGCGCGTCGTCCGCGCACAGCTCACATCTCCGCTTCCATCGCGCCATACAAATATTACACATCTCCGCACAGCGATCTCCACTGAAGCTGAGCGGAAAGGAGATGTGTCAATAACACAATTCTATTGGTTGTTTAAAAAACATCTCCTCTCCGCTCGTCTCGTCTCCGCTTTGGTGGAGTCCCGGCCTAAGACTGGTTGTCAGACTTTCGGGCTTCTGACGACCCGTAACGACTGTCAAAGATCCACGATTGACAGCCGGGACTGTGCTTTCCGAGGCACGGAGGAGTCTCGGTATGTAAAGATGGTCACCCATCCATGACCAACCCCGGCAAGCGTAGCTTAACCTGATCGGTCGACCCGTGCGGCTGTTATTACTTTAGCCACGAGCTCCTCCAATCGCTATACATAGTGGGACATAATTTCAACATTGTTTGTTTATGTTTACAAGTAACAAGCACCCTGACACCAACTAGCCGAGGGCTGTACTTCCGAAACCTTATCTTATCACTGACGGTCGTCCGTCATTCATGGGGCGATTATGCTGTGTTCCCTGTCGGCGACGAACGGAACTAAGCTGGATCTATCTCTGTCGATTGCGTACGAGAAGCCAACTTAAAAAAAAAGAGGAGGTTCGCAATTCGAGAGTATTTTTTTTTTGTGTCACCTCAGAACTTTTTTCAAGGTGAACCGATTTTGATGATTTTTTTTTATTCGAAAGCTGGGGCTTCTCATGCCCTCAGGTTTCTCAAGTCCCATTTATCAGAACGAGAAGGATATAAACAACGGAACTCTTCAATTAATGACAGCAAACCTTCCGGAATTGCTGCAATCGCATATCTGTTTATTGTTTACGCCACTTCATAACAAAACTTCACGCTGATGCGCTCTGAAGGGCTACACAGATTTGTACATTTCACGCCCTGATTTACACCCTAATTTCACGAAATATGTTTAAATTACATATTTTTGGGGCTATCAATTCGGGCATAACTTTACTATTTAGTTTTAGTTAGTTATGGGGTATAACAACTAAAAAGTAAAAAAGAAAACTCTTTTACAAACAAAAAAAAAAACAACAGACTTGCACAAAAAAAAAAAAAATGCAACATGACTTTTATTTCGGAAGTCGATGTCAAATAACGAAGAAACAAAACTAGAAACACCGACTTCCGAAATTAAAGTAATTTTGCATTTTTTTGTGAAAATCCAAACTCACATCTTTTTCCCCCAGAAGCTTCCCTCGATAAAAAAGGCCACCCATTACAACATCAAAAACAAAAAATATATATATACGGTCGAATTGGTTCTCAACCTCCTCCTTTTTTTCATCAGTTAAATACTTTCAAAAATGCCAAGAATCTACATCTGGCATGTTTCATAACAGACATTACATAACCTTGAGTCTGATCTATAATTTTTCTAAGCCTGTCTCAAATCGTCGTCTCATGTCCGCCAATTAAAATCTTCCATCATTCATTACAATTGGTTGTTATGACTACAGTATGTCAGCAAACACTACTGTATAATCATGAAATCACGCTTTTTTTTTGGATTGGAAATCATTAAATAATTTCTCACACTCTGGGTGGAGCTGAGGTCGTATCAGACTCTTACTGACTAAGGGTCGATTTCACCATTCGCTTTATAAACTAAGTTTTACTGAACTAAGCTTAGGGTAAAAAATAAAACCATAATTTTTTTTTATACAGAGTTAACCTTAAAAGATAGACATACGCTGTCCCGGACTTTTTTAAAGAACTTTAAAAGGAGAACAATTTCGTCATACATAATTTTTGCATAACTTTAACCGTTTACGCAGCGCACGCAACTGAAGCTCTCAAAAGGATTTTTGTTCCCGTTTTTGCCACATTTTTCAATGATGCTTCGCTCCTGTTGGTCGCAGCGTGATGTTATATAGCCTATAGCCTTCCTTGATAAATGGACTATTCAACACAACAATCATTAATGAATTAGATCCAGTAGTTCTTGAGATTAGCGCGTTCAACCAAACAAACTCTTCAGCTTTATGACAGCGGCTAAACGCGTTTAAGCGAGCTTATTCGTCGAAAACTGGGTGTTTAGAATTGGTGAAATCGGCCCTAAAACCCACCGGTGTTCCTTCATTTGTCTGTGCCAGGGTCAAGGTGACTCTTTCAAACACACCGCGACCTTGGTAGGATAACATCACGCTTACATTCGTTGATATGATAAGCGGATAAATGTCGTCAGGGAAGTTTGGCTATAAGAGTAGGGGAACACCATAAAAACGATTGATGGACTGTGTGGAAGATTGTTAGCCCTAATTATAAAACCCACCCAACTTTTTTTTTTGGGGGCTGGGCAATCATCCAATGACTTCTCCCGCTCTAGGGTGGAGCGGAAGGGCGTGTCAGACTCTTACTGACTAAAACCCACCCCTGTTCCTCCCTGCCCTGAATGCCCAGGGGCGAGGTAACTCATTCGAATTTATTCTCAACCCCCGGGCAGGCATCGGCCATGACGGGCCCCGTCCTGTTTGCTGACAACTCTTTGAGGCGCGCGTGGAACACTACGCGCCGTCGACTCTCGGGCCTGGTGCTGATCGGACGGCGAGTTACCCACTACTCGCCGTATGCAGGCCCGGGTCTACAGTGGCTGGAGATCGTCTCGCGACGTCCTCCGCCCAGGGCGTCTCCTGCGGCGGCTGCTGCTGAGGGCGTGAGGGCGAGTCTGTTGTTGCAGCCTCTCCCTAACCCGTTCCGCCTCCTCCTTCGCGAGCATTATTGCTTCGCAGAAGGAGGAAACTGCTTCCCATTCCCTCTCGCTCCGTACCATGGCCTGGACCAGGGCAGGGCGCGAGAGGTCGCTGCCGCCGATCGCCTCCACGAGGACACGGAAGGGTTCCGCCCAAGCGGGGCAGATCTCCAGCTCTGTCCGCCGAGCTGCGAGATGTCGCGGCAGCGAAGTTTCGCCCCGGCGTTTCGCGTCCTCGCGCCACTCATATAGGTGCGCGAGGACCTCTGCCTCCAGATCCCATGGCGTCAATCCGGCAAGAAGGCACGCCGCCTCACGGGAGATCGTGCGGTATCCCCGGATCATCCGGATCGCCATGACCCTTTGGGTCGCGTTCATCTGGCGAGCTGATCGCTGCCTCAATGAACGCGCCCACACCGATGCCCCGTAAAGGGCCATGGACCGCACGATCATCTTCTTGCCTTTATCCCAAGTTACTTGGGGTCGGCGCAACACGTTTCTTTCTTCCATTCTGTCCTGTCAGCCGTCACGCTATCACTAACTCCCTTTTCTTTCATATCTCTCCTCACACAATCCATTAATATTTTCCTTGGCCTCCCTCTCCCTCTCCATCCATCCACATTTATATTCATAACTCTTTTAGTTACATGTGTTCATCCCTCCTCTTCACATGACCATACCAAGATAACAATAACAATAACCAACCATAATAGGGCTGTTTCCTGGGTAATAACCTGTATAACAATAATAATTATATTTAGTTCGTAAGTTAGATTTTATCAAAAAATATTTGACTCGTATTTTTTGCTTTACCACAGATAATATAACATACAGATGCCTCATCCCATACAAAGAAACGGTACCGCCGTAAGTACGGGTTTTCGACTGGCACAAGCAACTTTTGTTCATCGTTCAGGCCCGTCCTCTACACCTCGCTAGATGGTGCTAGCAGAGACGTCTTGCAAGCCGAATGAATTTACTTAAAGTCTTACTAATATTTTCTCACATGTTGAGGAATTATTTTATAGTATTTTTAACACTTCATAGTAGTTTTACTATATCAAAATGTGTCACTATACAAATTTGAAAGAAGCGAATGGATAAACTCTAAAACTTCAAACAGCGGCATCTATTGGTACAAGAAATATAAATGTCTAAAGATTCGTTCCAATAATCGTTTAAATTTGAATTACAAGCCAATTATTCCACAATTTTATGCTTAGGGCAGTTTATTAAATAAGAAAATACAGTTTTTACAATATGTAGTTTCAAAATATTAATATTACTTAGACTTCAATAAGAAATCGATGCATATTACGCCATCTATTGAGATTTATTTGAACTAAATTTTCTTTGTTCGAGATGAGACCCGCTTTACCAAACCAATAAAAAATTACAAAAATAAAACGCATTAAAGTTCAGGAGTCCGGCTTGCGGCGTGGGGGCGTGACATCACGCGAAATTTCAACGCACTATATTGTCCTCATTTATAGGGTTCCGTACCAGAAGGGTCCAAATGGAACTCTGTAGCTGTCACTCTGTCTGTCTCTCCGTGTCGTCAGTCACAAAATTTAGTTCCGAAGAATTTTTTACTTCTTATTGATCTATGAACTTGAGATTTGGTGATAATGTTTATTATTTCGTATATTTTACTAACAAATGCCAAAGTATTGATTTCCCTCATATGGTAACCTGTCACAAAAGAAAATATATGTGTCCAATATTTTTTGATAATCTAAATGGCGGACCAATTAGACTTTTTTTTAGGAAACTAGCCTAGTATATATACTTAGCTTAAGGAGGAAGCGCCAGGGTAGCCCGCGACATTCAAATTTTCTTACGTTTTTTGCAAATTCAAATGCATTTATTAATTTTGTGAACATAGGGTAATGTAATACAGATATTAGATAAAAATACAAAAAAGGCGTGTGTGCGATTCACACACGATAGAAGTGAAACTTCAGTAAATCGACAAAAGAATGAGATGAATATAAATAACAAGGGTAGGATAATTACAAAGTATAATTGTTTAAAAATGAAAGTATTTTGATTAATTTTAAAAGATATTTTATATTTTATTTAACATATGTTACATAATCTATTGCTTAAGTTCCATATTTTCAGTTTCAACAAATGATACAAGAGGCTTATGATAACTAAAATACGATACAAATGTTTTAGTTTCAATTTGGAGATATATTTCTGTCTCATTCTTTCCTGGCTTCATCCTACACATTTTTGTATTTGTGTCTCTTACCTGTCGTTTTTTCCTTTGCATCCGGTTTGAAATCACAACGATTCTAAAGAAGTTTCACTTCAAAAAATGTTGGTCCATACTATGTCCCCCCAAAAGGCATACAAAATAAGTAAAGGTAATCAGATGTCAAATACACAAAATAAAACAAAAAATAAAGTCAATAGGTAAATAATAAATTTAATAAAAATGTCAATAAAGAATATCTTTAACTGGGAGCAAAATTTAAGCATATTACATTATATAAACATTATTTTAATTTGTCATTAAGATACTCGTATTCATTAACAGAATAATACGCCTTTTCATTTAATAATTTATATAGCTTACGTTTAAACTCATTGATGTTGTTGCTTGATACAATATGATCTGGTAATTTGTTATAAAGTTTTGGAGCCATTGCATAAATACTGTAGTAGAGAAATTTGATGTTAGTGCGTAACGGATGCAACTTTTTTGAGCGCCGTTGACTTTGGACAGATTTATATAAACACATGTTGTTTTTTACGAAGATACAAGCTTCATAGACATAAAGTGATGGTACAGTCAATATACTTAAATTTTGGAAATGCGGCTTGCATGAATCCGTTCGTTTTTAACCGACTTTCGAAAAAGGAGGAGGTTCTATGTTCAACTGTATGTATGTTTTTTTTTTTTTTTTTATGTATGTCCGCGCATTTCTCCGTCAGTTGTGGACCGATTTTCAAAATTCTTTTTTGATCCGAAAGAATATCCTCCCGAATTGGTCCCATATAAATTTTATCGAAATTGCTTTAGCGCTTTTTGAGAAACTGAACAAAAACGAAAAATTGGCATATCTTGATAACGTTTTTGTGTTCTCCAAATGTTTAAATTCCACGTTTCATGTTATTGGGGATTTTAGTTCTGGGGTATAACAACTAAAAAGCGAAAAATAAAAAACTTTTTTACAAAAAAAAAACAACCGACATCCAAAAAAAAATACACTAAAAATTTAAAAATAACTTTAATTTCGGAAGTCGGTGTCAAATATCGAAGAAATAAAATACAAACACCGACTTCCGAAATTAAAGTTATTTTTAAATTTTTAGTGTATTTTTTTTTTGGAAGTCTGTTGTTTTTTTTTGTAAAAAAGTTTTATTTTACATATTGCTCGAATACATTTTTTCTGTGCTATTAATACCTCTTCTATCTTAGTAGCATTGCCCCAAAATATAAGGCCGTATCGCAAAGTCGAGGCAACATAACCATGATAAGCTGCTAGGAGCGCTGTCTTGTTCACAATTTTGCCTAGCTTATAAAGAGCATAGGAAAACTTATTGAGTTTCCCACATACATGATTGATTTGAGTCCTCCATGACATATCGTTATCAATATGCAGTCCAAGAAATTGTGTTACATTAGTTTCAAGTATTTGGTCACCTTTGTAGTTTACCTAAGCGCAAGTCCGATCGTGTATGGAGTACTGCTCTCATCTTTGGGACGGATCTGCAAGATACCAGCTTGATGCCCTTGAGTCAATTGTGAAACGAGCCAAGAGGATCATCGGCAATGATAGACTCGTTGAGTCAAAACTCCAAAGTCTTGAACATAGACGCCGAGTTGCTAGCCGGTCGGTTTTCTATCGATTACATTTTGGGGAGTGTGCGACGGAATTGCATGATTTGATCCGTTTCATCTAAGGACCACAAGACGTACGGCGAAGTGCCACCGGTTCATGGTGGACATCCCATCCATACGCACAAAGCGTTTTGAGAAAACATTCATTGCGTTACAGCTAGAGTACGTACAGCTAGAGAGTGGAATTCTCTACCGGAGTCTGTGTTTCCTGTAAGATACAACCTGGGAGTCTTTAAGTCAAGAGTGAATAGGTTATTTCTAGGCAAGCGTGCTCCATCTTCAACCACATCATCGCTTACCATCAGGTGAGATAGTGGTCAAACGCGAGCCTATCAAACATAAAAAAAACCTGAAAATGTGGCATTGTTTTTTGTCTTATTTTAAAATTCATAATTTTTGTTTTAGTTGGATTAATCTTAAGGTTCTTATCGTTCAACCAGTCAAAAATCGTAACAAGACTAGTGTTTATGTCATCTTTTATTTCTTTAATACTACCAGTATTATATATAACCGCGCTATCATCAGCAAATAAAGACATTTGGTGCCTAATTACTTGGGGAAAGTCGTTTATGTAGCAAATGAACAGCAAGGGTCCCACAACAGAACCCTGCGGAACACCGTAACAAACAACTCTAGAGCCAAATGAGTATACTACTTCAGTTTTGGACTTAATATCCACCTGACTAACCTGAGTAATGTGATTTCTATCCTCCAAATAAGATTGTATGAGATTTACTTAGAGTACTTTATGGTCCACACAATCAAATGCCCTGGTCATATCCATGTACATTGCCATTACTGGTTTTCCATTGTCGATGTTGTGATGTATTTTTTCAAGAAAATTGTATATGGCCATGTTAATGGTTTTTGTCTTCCTAAAGCCCATTTGTTTCTTACAAAACATATTATGTTTTTCAAAGTAATTATAAATACCATTATAAATAACTTTCTCAAAGATCTTTGAGAAAATCGGTATTAGAGCTACAGGTCTATAATTACTAAAATTTCTTTTGTCACCTTTTTTATGTAATGGCTTAATAATGGAAACCTTTAGCTTTTGCGGAAAAATAACATTTTCAATACAGCTATTCATAATGTCACTTAATATAGGTGCTATAAGAGGAGCCACTGCTTTAACTACTCTTGTGTCAATATCATCATATCCTGTACTATTGGTGTTTGCAATTTGTAGGTCAGTGTCAGGTTGTATGTTGGTCAAAATATGATTCGCGGCCGTAGCAAAAGTATGTCTTAATAGAATTATAATCATTAAAAATATCAATACAACTATTTAAGTTAGAATTGATGTCAAATGTATTATTGATATGACATGACATTGAAATGATGGCCTATTGTAAGGATTTAAAACATATTTTTTTCAAAATTCCAAAATTTACAGATTTTAAGTTATTTGAGAAAATAGATGTAAAATGACCATTCCCTCTCCCCCTTACCTCCGAAACCACTATGCTAATTTTGAAAAAAATACGGAATGTAGTTCTTTAATTATAAATTACAGGAAAACCTAACCTATATGTAGTTGAAACCTGAAAAAATATGATTTGTTCGGAATCCTTTGCGCGCGAGTCCGAATCGCTCTAGGCCGGTTTTTTTTTATTAATTCCGCAAGTTTCGGCAAAAAAACTGGTTTCGGCTTGCGTTTCAGTTTCCGCCAAAATGTGGCCGAATTTTTCCGATGTTTTTAACCGACTTCGAAAAAGGAGGAGGTTATCAATTCGGATGTTTGTATTTTTTATTTTATTTTTTTTTTTATGTATGTTCGGGCATAACTCCGTCATATATTGACGGATTTGCAAAATTCTTTTTTTGTTGGAAAGGGGTTTATTCCGAAATGGTCCCATTTAAATTTCAAAAAGATCTGATGATGAGTTTCGGAGACAGACAACGGAACTCTTCAAAAATTGACAGTAAATCAACCGCGATTCCTGCTATCGTATGTCTATGAATTGTTAACACCGTTTAATGGCCACAACTAAAAAGTGAAAAATAAAAAACTTTTTTACAAAAAAATAGAACCGACTTCCAAAAAAAGTGCAAAATAACTTTAATTTCGGAAGTCGGTGTCAAAAAACAAAGACACAAAACAGGAACACCGACTTCCGAAATTAAAGTTATTTTGCACTTTTTTTGGAAGTCGGTTCTATTTTTTTGTAAAAAAGTTTTTTATAGTAGCTGTTATTCTGCTATTCGGGGCAGAGACAAATCCAACAATTTAAAGATCATTAAAATCGGTCCAGCCGTTCAAGAGTTATAAATGGTTTAACTAACCCGACTCGTTTTATAGGTACTAGGATATAAAGATTTAGTATTTCAAGAAAGTTAGGCTTTATTTTCAATGGTACAACTTTTTTAAGTCGATATTTTTAATAATTGGCACTTTTTATGTAGGTAAGTTTCGATTTCGGTTTGGGCCGAAACTAGAAGGGATATCCCGGGAACGAAGCCGGGAGAAAAAGCTAATAGATCTAGGCTTTAGGTATGACACATTCACTTTAGCACTGCACACAAATATGTCCGAATAAATGTACGGGCCTGGGGGGCCCGGGTCGACGGCGCGTTGTGTTCCACGCGCGCCTCAAAGAGATGTCAGTAGTAATTGGCTGGGCCTGATAGGGTTAGTGCCTGCCAGGTTCTCGTGAGTATTCCAAAGAGTCACCTTGCCCTGGCACAGGCAACTGAAGGAACAAGGGTAGGTTTTAGTCAGTTAGAGTCTGATACACCAGCTCCAACTAGAGTGGGAGAAGTCATCTGATGATTTCACAGACTAAAAAAAAACTTTTTTACAAAAAAAAAACAGACTTCCAAAAAAAAAAATACACTAAAAATTAAAAAATAACTTTAATTTCGGAAGTCGGTGTTTGTATTTTACTTCTTCGTTATTTGACACCGACTTCCGATATTAAAGTTATTTTGAATTTTTAGTGTATTTTTTTTTTTGGAAGTCGGTTGTTTTTTTTGTAAATAAGTTTTTTATTTGTCACTTTTTAGTTGTTATACCCCAGAACTAAAAACCCCAATAACGTGGAACGTGGACTTTTAACATTTGGAGAACACCAAAACGTCATCGAGGTATACGTATTTTTCGATTTTGTTCGATTTCTCAAAAAGCGCTTAATCAATTTCGATAAAATTTCTATGGCACCACCTCTGATGTATGACCTACCAAACAAAAAAGAATCATCAAAATCTATTCACAAGTGGCAGAGAAATCGCGTAACATACATACATACAAAAAAAAAAAAACAGACGAATTGAGAACCTCCTCCTTTTGGAAGTCGGTTAAAAAGACAGTCCTGCTTGGCAGATGTCGCAAGTCTACGAACTTTTGTTACTAACTATTACAATGTTTTCCATAGATTGTAGACGTCACAAAAATAATAAAAACAAGTTTATTGTTGATTGTTGTGAACTTTTTGCTATAGACACGTGTTTTTTGCCTTCTTCAATTGTTACATTTGCGTAACGAAGCGTGATGACTTAAGCAGTCAATTGTTATTATTGAAAGAAAAACGCTGAAAGGGTCAACTAGGAAAATAAGTTTAACGTACGGATAATGTGAATTTGTAAATAGTTGAACTTTTTGTCCTAGATATTTAGGTAGATTTGAAAGCACGTTTGTATTTACCAAGGTTGTTTTTAACCGACTTCCAAAAGGAGGAGGTTATCCAATCGGATGCTTGTTTTTTTTTTTTTTTGTAAATTATTTTTTTGTTCGCACGAAGTTTGTTCCGAAATGGTCCCATTTAAATTTCATATAGATCTGATGATGCGTTTCGGAGACAGACAACGGAACACTTCAAAAAATGACAGCAAATCAACCGCGACTGCCGCTATCGCCTAGATATCCATTGTTGTCACAATTTAATGGGGAATCACAACTAAAAAGTGAAAAATAAAAACTTTTTTACAAAAAAATAGAACCGACTTCCAAAAAAAACAAAAACTGCAAAATAACTTTAATTTCGGAAGTCGGTATCAAAAAATGAAGAAAAAAAACCAGAAACACCGATTTCCGAAATTAAAGTTATTTTGCACTTTTTGTTTTTTTTGGAAGTCGTTTCTATTTTATTGTAAACAAGTTTTTATTAACACAGGACTCATCGCAAGCTATTAATTTTTTTTTTAAACGTTATCCTACACTAAGAATGACTCCTGTATCGTGGATGCGTACACAAACATGTAAACTCACATACACTAGACACCCAGACCCGGAACAACTATCTTTAGGTCTTCTCTTCTTCTGTCTATCTTCATACGAATATTTGTTCCGTGCGGGAATCGAACCCGAGGCACGCAACGTAGCAGCCGAACACTACACCGCTGCGTCAATCGTGTTGTCTACTCACTAGATATGAGATTCGTTAGAATTTTGGCTGGTTGCGCCATAATACGATAAATAAATAAGAATAATAATAATAATAAAGCCTTTTATTCCGAACAATTATTATTAACATTTAGCCTTAAACTCTAAGATAAACAACTACAACTATAAAAAGTCTTAATTCAGTGTGCCTATGTGCAAAGGCCTCCTCCAATGACTTCCACTGTTTCCTGTCAAAAGCTACCCTTCTCCAGTTTGGTCCTGCTGTCAGTTTAATTTCGTCTTCCCACCTTGTGTGTTGTCTACCTTGTCTTCGTTTGCTATCCCTTGGGTACCATTCTGTGACTCTCTTGCTCCACTTCCTCACTTTATTGCGCATCAAATGGCCTACCCACCTCCACTTCTGTTGGTCGATTCGCATGAGTATGTCAGGCAGTTTTGTTATTGACCTTAGATCGGTGTTTCTTATCTTATCCTGACGATTATACCCGGTCATACTCCTCTCCATTGCTCTCTGTGCTATGGCAAGCTTTTCTCTTAATGCTTTTGTGAGGGTCCAGGTTTCGCATCGATAGGTTAGGCATGGTAGTATGCATGTATTAAATGATTTTCTTTTCAAAGACATGTTTAAGTCTTTGGATTTTATTATCTCATTGAATGAAAACCAGTATTTCTTCCAACCTATTGCAATTCTGAGGTTAATTTCTTTCGTCATTTGGTCTTCTATGGAGATGACTTGCCCCAAGTACATGTACTCATCCACATATTCTATAGACTCATCTTTAGTTTTGATGTTAAATTTTGTAGTGTTCGTCATTATTTTGGTCTTACTGGTATTGATTTTTAGTCCAACTTTCGTGCTCTCTTCATTTAGATTGTTAATCATAAATTGGAGGTTTTCAGGACATTGCTCTAGTAGAACAAGGTCGTCGGCGACTCTTAGATGATGCAGTTTTGACCCATTTATGTTGATGCCGTATTCATCCCAGTTAAGTTAACGAAAAATATTTTCCAGCACTGCAGAGAACAATTTTGGGGATAACGGGTCTCCCTGTCTCACACCCTTTTGAATACCAAATTCATTTCCTAAAAATTCTTATTGGATTCTGGCTTTACTTAAGATGCCTGGTATTCCTTGTTGCTCTAAGCTTGCCCATATATAGTTGTGGTTCAGACTATCGAAGGCTTTGGCATAGTCAATAAAAGCCACATAGATTTTCTTATTATATTCATTATATTTTTAGAGAACCTGTTTGATCGTGTGAATATGGTCAATAGTTGAATATCCTTTTCTAAAGCCCGCTTGCTCGACTGGTTGTTGTTCATCTAACAATGTGCTTATTCTGTTTAGTATAACCGCAAAAACTTTGCATATATTTGACATCAGGCTTATCGGTCTATAGTTTTCAATGTTTTCCTTATCGCCTTTTTTGTGTAGTAAGATGATGTGCGATGTTGCCCAATGTTTTGGAATCTGGCCATTAATTAAGATTTCGTTAAATATTTTGGTTAGGATTACGCTAAATAAATAAAAGCTTGTTAAAAAAAGAAGTGAGTAGGTACCTAGTTTAGCGTGCCACTAAAACTACTAGATAATAATTATTATGATACCCTTATGTGTGAGTCCAACTCTAACTTGCCCATTTTTCCACTCGGTTTAAATACAAGTGCCTATTGGATTTCACATATTTAGCGTTCCGTACCAAATATTGGTATTTGTTAATAAAATATACGTAACTAGCACTTCGTCCGCGACTTAATCCGCGTGGAATTCAAAAAAAATTTGGCTATGATACTGTGGCGATTGTAGACTCAGCCTAAACTCAGCGGGTCTATACCGACCTTCAGCTGGCTGTTGAGATTATTGGAGAGTCGATGGGATGACTACAAAAGAATAGGCGTCACATTTGTTTTATGTTAGATTTGAGTTTTGCCCTTGGAAGTGTTACACATGTAATTCTTATAAAAATCAATATAGAGTTTATCGCGCCCTCATCTCTTTTCTTATCCACTTGTAGCCAGTAACCTCTTATCCGCACTATCGCAGTAAGCCAGCGAATCTCTAAGCTACGAGACACCCCAAGATCCCTGCAGGCCGTACTGGTGCCTTGGGGTCCTACAATACTCACAAATGCGGCTTTCTATTGGTAAAAGAATTTTCAAAATCGGTTCAGTAGATCCAGAGATTACCCCCTACAGCCTCACAAACTTTACCTCATTATAATATTAATATAGATAATAAACATTCTCAACTTTCAAGTTCATAGGTCAATGGGAAGTTAAAAAAATCTACGGAACAAAAATTTGTTACAGACGACGGACAGACGGACACGTGAGTGACAGCAACAGGGCTCCGTTTAGACCCTTGGGGTACGGAACCCTAATTACTAGGAAACCGTGATTTACTAAAAAAATATATATTTCTAAGAAGTAATTGTCACAGTTTGCCCGCCAGCAGATTAAACTCTGCGTTGAATAGATAAGTTATGATACACACGACCTCTGCCGACCCCGATACGACAATTTGTAATACTTGTCTGTCTTATTACTTAAAACGCGTATAATTTATAACTACATTTATGTTTTTACATAGATACGTAAAATGCCTTCTTGCGAAGGTAGGCAGCTTGAGTTTGTCTGTTTTTAACGGACTTCGAAAAGTCAACAATCAGCCAGTCAATCTGTCAGTTATCAATTAGGTTTTTTTTTATGTATGTTCGGGCATAACTTCTTCATTTAGAGACGGATTTTCAAAATTATTTTATTGTTCGACAGGGGTTTATTCCAACATGGTCCCATTTAAATTTCATATAGATCTGATGATGAGTTTCGGAGACAGACAACGGAAGTCTTCAAAAAATGACAGCAAATCAACCGCGATGGCTACTGTGATAGTAGCCATCGCGGTTGATTTGCTGTGCGGTTGAACCGCGATGGCTACTATCACATAAATATAAATTGTTAACTAATTTAATGGGGAATCTCAACTAAACAATGAAGAAGAAAAAGATTTTTTACAAAAATAACAAGAACGGCTTCCAAAAAAAAAACAAAAAAGTGTAAAATAACTTTAATTTCGGAAGTTGCGGTCGGTGTCAAAAAACGAAGAAACAAATCTAGAAACACCGACTTCCGAAATTAAAGTTATTTTGCACTTTGTTTGTTTTTTGGAAGTTGGTTCTAGTTTTTTTGGAAAAATCTTTTTATTGATTGGAGTGTGGTAGCTAACACTATAACAATTTTTTTTTTTTTGGGTGTTCTAAGTTTGAGAGCTACGAGTATGTGTGTGTTTGTCTGTCTGTTTGTATGGTCTGTGGCACCGTCTCTTAAACGGGTGAACCGATTTGAATGCATTCTTTTTAGCGAGTGGGCGGGTCTTAACTCCACTTGCCTGGGTTTGCGTTACATTGCGCGTGATAAAATATGTTTTTTTTTTTCACACCTAAAAATAAAAGTCGTTGCTCAGCAATAAATTTTGCGCATAGCTACTTTGTTAGGTGTACAGTATGCGTAGTTGACGGCTATGTGATGTGCCTTTTTACACCCTGTATACAGGGTGGACACTTTCAGTGGGGCAAAAAGGGGAACTACCTTAACCGTTGCAGCATCCATAATTTTTGATCTCTATTCAAAGATTTAAAAAAAAATGTACAGGTTATGCCAATGGATCCTGTTTCTAGTGCTGATCAAAAACTTCTATCAGACCAACCATCGTCAGAACGGCTGCACTTATTTGGCTAATTTTTTTTTTGTTGTGTTCGTAATTGTCAGGACAAGGACCTAAGAAAATTTTTGAAAAACTAAAAAAAAAAAATTGTACCCGAGCCAAGCCGTGTCGCTAGTTTGAAATAATGGAAATGTCTGTCAAATTCTGGAACCACAAACTCTGGTTTATCTAAATAGATAATTTACTATGCTTTTATTCAATGCTGGTATAATGACATCTATTGTACGAATAAAAAAGTCATTAGAATGGTGTGATGAGTAAAAAGTTCAGCTATTTGACGCTAGATGGCAGTAAAGCATTTTTTACGCCCGGTTTTTGGAAAGAAAATCAAAACAAAAAATGGTGTAACTAATATTTTTTTGGCGACAGAGCCTATAGAATCATTGACTTGCGTTTAATTTTGACGCATAGATATTTTTCCTTCCCGAAACGGATGTAAATAATCCATGTAGAAAAGTGTGTCCGTGTGTAGGACAGAGGAGGTAGATAAAAAATAAAACCACAAATAATATTAGAAACAATTTTAATTGAATAAAGAAAATTGAGTATTTGACCACAGAAAGATAACAATAAAACTTATATTTAAAGATTCTTTTCTTACTGTACAGTGAAATTAACTAATATCACATTTATTTTGGGGACATACACGATAAATTGTCTAAAGTTTGGGTCAGCTCATACACTAAAATAGCGAATAGCGATACAATATGGAACTTTATTTACTACACGAAAAGGTACAAATTTCAGTGAGAGATTTCAAATATATATTTTTTTAATTTACCTTGTCGACTAGCAAATAAAATTCTAAATTGAATAGCGTCTCATTGTGAGCTGACACTACGGGTAAACACACAGAGCACGGAATCGCCACGTTGGGAATGTCTAGAGACGCCAGTTCCAATAAAACTCGTGGTACCGAAAGTACGTTAGGGCGTGACATGACCTAAAGCGCGGTCACTCTCGGACTGCTTAGAAAAGAAAGAGATGTCACAATGCTTGCAATTTATTGCAAAATATGAAGCAATTTATTGATTTAGGTGGTACATACGTTGGGTTATAGTAATACAGGGGCAAAATTTAAAAGGTCAAAGTGAGAGGTCAGTTTGATGATCATTACTATAGAGGATTTTATTTTTAAACGTGCTTCGGAAACAACAAAAGTTCTCAGAAATAACATCATCATCAGCCTTTTTTAATGTCTCCATTGCTGGGGCACAGGCCCCTTCTCTGTGAGAGGGTGTGGGCCGTAATTCACCACGCGGGCCAAATGCGGGTTGGTGGATGTCACACGTCTTCGAATTTTTGATTCTAGGACATGCTGGTTTCCTCACGATGTTTTCTTCACAGTTTTGAGAGTAGTGATGTTTAAATAAACTTACACAAAGTAAAGCGCCTACCTGGGTTTGAACTCACGACCTACGACTTGTAAGTCGCGGCCGTTATCACTGAGCCACCACTACTCAGAAATATAGTAAAAAAAAATCTGCAGCTTCAAACTACATATTAAATAGATTTGGCTACATTTTTTAGAAAACCAGCAATTTATGAGTTTTTGCGAATGTCATCATCTTATTATTACTGAGCACACTCCTTCTGTCACGGACTCCCTTCAGAACCGTCAGTTTTTGAGAATGTGCAAACGGCACTCTTTCATATGATAGAGTAGAGTGGCCCCACTTCAATTTTTTAAGACCGCTTTCAGACACTGTTGCAAAAAAAAAAAACTTTCTTATTTGCAAAATTGTTGAGACACACCACAGACAGCTGGTCAAACCATAGATTGAGTTATTTGCTCGGGCCAGTTTCTATGTGTATGGAAAGTGTTGACAATGTGGCTTTCGAGGCATACGGAACAGGGTGGATTGAAAAGGGAGGATCCTCCGACCAGACGGGTGTTGTGTCTGCTCCGGGCAACTGCGCGATGGTTGATTTCCGGCTGTTGTTTAGGTTCAAATCGCGAGAAGAACTCTGCTTGCTGCTGCTGCTTGCAATCGCGAGAAGAACTAAAAACAAACAAACCCTGCATCAGGGTTTGTTTGTTTTTAGTTCGTATGTCGCGTCATAGATGTCGCTACACCACTTCTGGCAGCGGCCTCTGAGACGTTTCCGTGCTCTGTGGGCAAACGCCAATTCAATGCGTGTTACAAAATAAAAAAATAATAGGCTTGCTTATTGAATTGACGTCCAACTGTCGTGAGATTCCCTTGCAAGTAACTTACACAAGTGTGTTAGTTGTTTTTTTAAATTTTGGTAGGCTCTCGCTTGACCACTACCTCACCTGATGGTAAGCGATGATGTGGTCGACGATGGAGCACGCTTGCCTGGAAGAGCCAATAAAACTCCTGATTAGTGCATACTTTTGTAGAAGTTACTAACATGTGCTACTCGCTTTACATGTATGTATGTAGGTACCTCATATTCTATATAGTAATCTACTGTATTATAGAATATAACACATTTTAGTAACAATAAATACAGTTACCCAAATAAAGAAGGCAGTACGCAAGTGAACATAGTATGCGCCAACGTGCGTAGGCGCCGCGGTCATAAAACGTGAATACGCGAATGCAAGAAATCTTGCAATAAATATTCACCGTCTCACTTGCACGTTGTAAGACCGGGGCCGCCAAGACTCTTACAGGCCTATTTATAAAACTCGCTAACCATATGCTTAGTTTAAATACTGGTTAGCGCATTCTAAATTCAAATTATTCATAGAAAATTTTGAATTTAAAACTTGGTAATCAGTGTTTAAAACTTGTTGATCAGTGTTTAAACTAATTTAAAACTTGATAATCGGTGTTTAAACTAATTTAAAACTTGGTAATCAGTGTTTAAACTAATTTAAAACTTGGTAATCAGTGCTTAAACTAATTTAAAACTTGGTAATCAGTGTTTAAACTAATCAAATGGTTATTCTTTTATCAATAAGGCCCTTAGCGTTTTAGTAAACTCTCGGAGTTTCAAAGCTCCCATCCTACTCGCACGTTTTGTGACCGTGATTTTTCTAAGCCTTCCTCACGTTTACTTCTACGGCTTGATATGTTGATCAACCAATCACTAAGGCTAGCCCCGCTAACTTGTGATTTTTGTCACAGTGACTTTTTGTTACACAGTCGAGTGCTATGAAGATACATGGGAGTGCGCTGATTATGGTGACGTGACAATACGGTGACAAATAGTTATTAGGTGACTGAATTTTGAAGGATACTGACGTAGTTTAGAATATAGAGTGTAAAATTTTCCTTGAAACAATCTTTCAGTGTATATGGGTTACACCCAGTAGCGTTTTTTTCGTTTCATTTTTCTTCTTCTTATTTCAAGAGCATTTATTACAGCAATCTGTACCAAATCCATTTCAAGAATGAGCGCGTTTTGTTGCCCAGTAACTTTTCAAGTGGGCGCATCGTGGGTAACAGTAAATGACAGTGACAAAAAGTCACGGTGACAAAAATCACAAGTCAGCGGCTTGCCTAAAGCTACATAATCATGTTCTTTTTCAGATGATTTATCTCTTGAAAAACATTAATTACTCATCTTGTCATTATTTTGTGTAGATGTGCAAAGATCTTTTAACTCGCGGCCAAAATCGGAATTAATGCCGCTATCTTGTATCTTAATTTAATTTCCATGGACAATTTTACTTCACGAATGTTGACCAACAGCGCCCCCTAGAGGCTAGAATATCAGTTTCAGTTTAGTAGGTACCTAGTTTCTTAAATTCTTAGGTCCTGTCAGTACCGAGGTATGTCCATATTTAAATATAACTTCGTGTAAAATAGTGTCATTGATAAAAAAATAATAACCTGGTTCTAATATTTTGCACATCATTAATAAATTGGTAAGAAGTCTCTTGTATTTTAACAATATATCAACTGGTCTATGAAAAACTGTTATCTTGAATTAAATCTAGTACTTATACCAAAATGACAATGTTGTAATTACTAAATAAAATCATTACAGAGAGTAAATTTAAAATAATTCAAAACTTTCATGGAAAATCTCTTCGGTTTCGACAAATACATTATACTTGGCTTTATCATTTGACACTTAATTTACTACGTATACAAGCTGTAAGGGACAAGATACCGCAAACTTAGCGAAAAGATTACACCTAATGCCACTAACAAAATTATGAGTCATTAATCTCGTTAATGATCGGTTACAGAAATTGTCAGTTTTGAGCGCGCAATGTATTGTAAACAATACGATCTCAACGCTCCGCACTACAACCTTGTACATACGATGTTGTAGGTATGTAGGTATTAGGGCGGCGACGTGACAAATGAACTCTAGCGACACAGCTGTGCGTAGAACTTTGATATTTTATTTACATTGCTGTTTTTAGTGTAATTAGCGATTTAATTAAAACTCTCATTGGGTTGAACATTAATAACGATTTTGAACAGACTAAATTAAAAAGAAGTAGTTTTTTTTTTAATTTAGTAAAAAGCCGACGAAAAATTTCAACGCTTGGGGGTCCAGAATCATATAGGTACTGAATCACTGGTACACGTATGCGCGTTTATGTGTCTTACGCGGTGTATAAGAGTATTATGACGACCTTACATTCGCCGGTGATCATGTGAACAGTATCTTTCGTGTAATAGTCTATCTAGATATGCAGATAAACATCACTAATGTTCCTCCCGACCAAATTAGGTTCACAGTGACCAATCTTTACGGAGATTAGTCAAGTACGCAGGAGATATTTGAGTGCACAAGCGTATGCGCAAACACAGGTGCACTCTCTGTTCCTTTACTCTCATAGTTCGATGGGACGGCAATCTGACACAACCTTTTAGAGATCAGGTGCAGGACTAACAGCTTTGGGCTTTCCGAGGCACGGGGGTGTCACACCACCAACTTCCAAACTCCGGGCTGCTGCTACTGAGTAATTCCTAATCGAAAAACCCAATAGCACTTGTTGCCCGACCCGGGAATCATACCCAAACCGTCACGCTCAGCAGTCGCACCTGCGACCATGAAACCAACGAGTCAGTAAAACGTCACTAACCAGGTACTGGGTTCCTGGGTTCTGGATTCCATTTCATGTGACTAGTTCTCCAACTTTCGTACAAACTTCTGTTTGACTACACGCAATGACTGACCCAAATTCATAAATGGCTAATAATTCTACCTATGCCAATATTAAAGGCATAATAGCTGCAATCCAAGTTCCCAGTCTTAATTTAACTGCCACAAAAACTTCGTTAATATGAGTCGTTTAGTGTGTGTTAGCTGGAGTGACTTCACCCCAGCTTCCTCATTCAATACAGGCAAACCTGTGATGTTAGGGTTTTGGACTATAGTCAGAAAAATAAGGCTTAATAGCTGCACAAGGAAGAAAAGAACTGAACAATAATACTTCAAAAGTGTTGAAAATGCGATCTAAAAAGAAAAGAAGATATGGTTAAAAAAAGAAAAGAAAAGAACATATGGTTATGTATTATAGTTCAAAAAATAAGGCATAATAGCTGCCACTGGCAGCAAAATTTCCAGCTAACACACACTAAATTAATATTAACGAAGTTTATGTGGCAGCTAAATTAAGACTGGGAACTTGGATTGCAACTATTATGCCTTAAATATTGGCCTAGGTAGAATTAATCTATCACATCTACCGAAGCGAGTTATACAAATAAATGGCTCGAGCAAGCGCACGCGCAAGAGAAAGAGATCATTTTCTTTGGATCTACCTATAAATGTATCGTCGCTATAGAGTAGTCGTGTCTAGAGATGGACTAAAACCCGGGTTTACACATCAGGTTTAAACTCAATTGATTAAATTATAAATCTATTAGATATGGTTTTAGGCCCAATAATCGGGTTTAAACCCATGTGCTGCCAATCCCTTGTCGTATCGCCTAAAATTATAAACCAAGATTTAATTATGGTTTTATGCCAAAATTAATCATTTACTCGTATCTACATAGTAGGAATTCATAGAATCTTTTCATCATCATGATTTCAGTCGAAACCCGTCTACAAAACCAGTATAATTATTTAAAATGAGATCTGATTATATTAGGGATGATCCCTCGGTACAAAAATCTATATATACATATATATCTATCTATTTAGTCCGTAAGATATATAGATAACTAGCTTCCGCCAGCGGCTTCACCCGCGTGATATAAGTACACCCTCCATTACAAACCTATGCATCAGAATAACCTATGTGTTATTCTGATGTATAGGCAATATTACTGTAAAGTTTCATCAAAATTCGTTCAGTGTTTTTGCGTGAAAGAGTAACAAACATACATCTTTACAAACTTTCACATTTATAATATTAGTAGGACTTATGGACCAAATAGATTTTTTTGTCATTTACCCTATTGTTTGACCATGATTTGACAAATTCAGATTTAATTAACAAGAAAAGATAATATAAAATTTATTCAACCCGTAACCGTCATGTTCCGAAAATTCATTTATACAAATTCATTATTTGTTTTGGTGTACAACAAAATTCTATTCTATTCTACATTTAACAAATTAATTAAATAAATTAACTATCTAAGACTTTAATTGCACCCAGTTTCTCGGACGAAAGTTAACGTAAAAATAGTGTTAAAATGTCAAATTATCAATACCCAATCGATCACTCGACTTGCCTTTAATTTTTAACGTGTCAATATTTTTTTCCAGAAGCCGGGTGCTAGGTTAGTACAGCACTATAAATGTTTATAGTATAAAAAATAACAAATTTGAATTTTGTTTTCGATGGCATTTTAAAGTGGTAAGCTCAATTGGAGCGTAGGTTTCATAGAGTCATACTAACCTAATTTTTGGACCCACAGAAAGTAGGTATGTCTTAAAATTCTTCTATAAGTATACCTAAAACCTTCCTTCTTTCAATAAACTATAAATTAACTAGCAAGTAGATCATAGAACTTCAGTTAAATGCGAATTCTCCACGGAATAGAAAAAACAAGTGGAAGTGCCCACGCAAGCTATCCGGCGCGTGTCACAATTATGTGGAAAACATGTAAAATAATAACAACCTTCGTCAGTTGTAATAAGTCTTAATATTGTATGAAAAACAAATAAGCTTTTCGTCAAAAGTGAATTTAATGTTCATACAAAAACTGACGAAGTGTTATTTTACAGTTTTTTCGCATATTTTTGACACGCGCCGGATAGCTGCGTGGGCACTTCCACTTGTTTTTCTATTCCGTAGACTTCTCGATCTTTCTTCTAACAGCTCATCGAATAGCAGTACACACCCATACCTATGGCTTTGATAGCGACTGAAAACGCTGACTGGCCCATAATTTATAGAGAGGTCGAGCCATTTTAAGGAACCATTTGCATACGAGTGCCACTCTATTAATTCCTTATTCTTCGTATCGATGATACCATTTCTATATTTTCTAAAGGTCAATTTAAATTAGCTGGCGAAAAATACCTATAAAAAAAAATATTACGTTTTTTTTCTTGACAAATATTTTCAAGTAACTATAGCTGATTACAGGACTAACGACCGCTGCTAGGTTAGTTATTTAAAATTAACTTCTACCTGCGGCTTTGCCCGCCTGAATAGTGTTTTACCCCAAGAGAACTTACTACCCCTATAGGTATCTGCCCGGGGGTGGAGGATAAATTCGAAAGAGTTACCTCGCCCCCGGGCGCGTAGGGCAGGGAGGAACAGGGGTGGGTTTCAGTCAGTAAGAGTCTGACACGCCCTTCCGCTCCACCCCAGAGCGGAAAGAGTCATAAGATGATTTCCCACCCCCCCAAAAAAAAAACCCCTATAGGTATCCTAATCCGACACTTTTTATTCCAGTGTTTAAAATCCTCATGGACGTACTTCGCCTGGGCCGGACGAAGGGGTCTGTCAGACTTACTGACTAAAACCACCCCGGTGTTCCCTCATATACTTGACTCGGGGGCTGCGGGTGCGAATGGGACTTCCGCTGCCCCGGATTAGTACCGGCCCGCTATCTGCAGGCCTCGTCCCGTGGTGCGGACTGAGGTGTTAACTCACCTTCACATCTAAGAGAGGCGCGCTTGGACCACAACGCGCCGCCATCTCGGATCCCGATTGATGGGCCAACGGACGTCCCCAAATCCGTCGGCCCTAGACCCTTTTTAGGGGGGCTGGAAGAGGATGTGATCCGCCCTTTTCCGACGCCCGGTGCGCCTGGTTCGGGAAGGGAGTGCACTAGTCATCTCCCTCTCCCTTTCCCCAGCCTCCTTCTGCGAAATAACATTCTCACAGAAGTAGATCACCGCATCCCAAGACTCTGTACTGCCGACCATGGAACAAACCAGGGCCGGCAGCGACAGGTCGCCTCCGACCCTACCCTAACCTCCTGCCAGGGTCACTGGGCACTTAGGCACCTGAAGGAACATGGGTGGTTTTTAGTTAGTAAGAATCTGACACACCCTCCCGCTCCATGCAGAGCAGGAGAAGTCATAGGACGATTTGGCACCGACAAAAAAAATGGTCGCGTGAGTGATCGAAGGATTTACCGCGGCCCTGGCACAGGCACCTGAAGAAACACGAATGGGTTTTAGTCAGTAAGAGTCTGACACTGACACGCCTAAAGTTGTCTAATAAGTTCCCACCTAATAAAAAAAAAACCCCACCCTATACGAGTTTAGTACGAGAGAGAAAATATTTTATTCTGTCGATATTGATTCGCATCACGTCTATGCATTTCGTCAGCAAATTTAATTTGATCCTGTCTAATCTTCGATCAGAATTCCGCCACTTACTAATTTCAAAAGCTAATCTAATTCCTACTTATAACCTAAGTACTCTACCTTCTACACAGAGCACGGAACGACGCGTAGACACCGAGCAGATATGTCATTACTATTATTATTTATGGCCACACAAGTTTTGGCTGTCATTGCCAACGTCAGGATAGAATAGATTCCTAAAAAAATAATAATTTCGCCCGCCAATTAGATTACCAAAAAAATTAATACCTTTATCCCGATGACAACCCGGGCTGTCACCGGGCTTCTTCGACAACCCAAGGTTAACGTTTGCTTGGAAAAAAATTTAACCTCTTAGGATCCGAAACTCAACTGAGTTTGAAAACAAAAAAAAACCAGCCTCCTACCTCTTAAGATCCGCGGACAAACCCGGGTTGTCGAAGAAGCCCGATGACAACCCGGGTTGTCATCGGGACTATAAGGGTTAATAAATTTTTAATAATAAATTATTAACAGATAAAGTATGTACTTACAGCTTTTTGGACATGTACTAATTTTTTACATTTGTCACGTAAACAAAATCTTAGGTAACACCAGTGCGTTGAAATTTCGCGTACCGTCACTTATAGGGAGCGTGCAGGAACTATAGAGGGCGCCACATAAGTGTCAATGTGAAGTATTTCTACAGTGCAAGTTGCAGATTTCACTCAATAGATGGCAGTCTACGTTACGCGCTGCATGTGTGCATGATGCGTGTGTGTATACATATATGACACGGAAATTTCAATGACAAGTTTTTATATGGTAAAAGTTTCGAATTTACTCCACTAGATGGCACCGACTTCGCCGTGCACGTTCCCTATAGGTGACTTCACAAACTTTGATTGCGTTTTATATTTATAGTATTTTATTAAATTCATAAAAAATAAATACGTGTCCAGTAAAAAATGGAATTGCGTAGGTAGTCATATTTTAAATACCGTTTCTGCACATTTTTTTTTTTTGGAAATGAAAAACGTACAAAGTTATCATCGACTGATAAAATTTAGTAAAAAGAAAAGAAAATTTTTCGTTTTTAATCAACCATTTAAAAAAAAGAGAAGGTTCTCAATTCGTCTATGTTTTTTTATGTTTGTTACGCGATTACTCCGTCATTTGTGAATAGATTTTCATGATTCTTTTAGTTTGGTAGGTCATTCTTCAGAGGTAGCATTGCATCAGCGCTTTTTGAAAAAAAATCACCCAATACAAAAAATATGTATAGGTACATAGATGACGTTTTGGTTTCCTCCAATTATATTCAAATTCCATGTTGAATTTGAACTCATTCGGGCATAACTTTAATATTTAGTTTTGGGGTACAACAACTAAAAAGTGAAAAATAAAAAACTTTTTCACAAAAATACAACCGACTTCTAAAAAATTTCGGAAGTCGGTGTTCGTATTTTGTTTCGCCGTTATTTGACACCGACTTCCGAAATTAAAGTTATATTGCAATTTTTTTGTGTTGTTTCTTTTTAGAAGTCGGTTGTTTACTATAACTTTCTTGATAAAGTTGTTCATTTCTATGGGAAAAACAGTTTTTGAAATATGACCTCGCATTTCCGTTACACCCTGTATATTTTTTAGTTAATTTTACTGAAGGTCCGTATAGTTTTTTTAGGAATCTACAACCAATTCTGTGATAAATACCGTTTCTACCCATAGAAAAGAAAATCGTAAAAAGTTATCATCGACTGATAAAATTTAGTAAAAGAAAAAACTTTTTTTTTTAATTTTTAGGGTTCTGTACCCGAAGAGTTCAAACGGAGCCTTATTGTTGTAACTCACGTGTTTGTCTGTCCGTATGTCTGTGTGTCCGTCCGTCGTCTGTCACAAAATTTTGTTACAAAGAATTTTTTAACTTCCCATTGACTTGAAATTTGGTGATAATGTTTATTATTACGTATACTGTACTAACCAATACCAATATTTGGTACAGAACCCTAAATGTGTGAAAACCAACATGCACTTGTATTTAAACCGCGTGGAAAAATGGGCAAGTTAGAGTTGGATTCGCACATTAGGAGTTATCTTATGAAGAAACTGAAAGTATTGTTAAAATAATTTCTTAAATTGATTAAATCCTGTATGCGCATAGTATCTGGTATCTTATTGTATTCTGTCTATAAAAAGTACTTGTCAAGTATGATTTTTAGATAACAGTTGTATGTCGCTGAAACTTTGGGGAACATTGGCTTCTAAGGCACAGGCTTATTGCCTAGTTTAGGAGTCAAGACGTTCGACTTTAAATTGTGTCACTGTTATACAACCTACTCAAAGCGCTACGCGCTTGGCTGATTTTTTACTATAACTTTCTTGAAAAATGTTGTTCATTCTTATGGGCAAAAGCAGGTTTTAAAATATGACCATGTATCTCCATTACATCTTGTATATTTTTCGGTTAATATTTTACTGAAGGAACGTATAGTTTTTTTTTTTAGGAATCTACCCTAATAGCACGGGTCATCGATTTCTGTGAGTAAAGGCTGGCACTCACTGACACATTCGGTTTCTATGGTAAGTTTTGATAATGCCGTTTCTAGCAGTGCAAGCTCGGAGCTCCGTGAGCTTCCATGTTGCTGGAAATGTCAGTGCGTTATCCGGGGTGACGTGGGACGTTGTGCGACGTTGACGTGGGCATCCAGGCCGTCAGAGGCTCGAGATGTACGGCGCAGCCAAGCGGCACCTTGAGGTTTTTCTTTATCTGTAATTAAATGTACAAGAAACATGATTAAAAAAAAAATCTCATCACTAAAGAAAAATTACAATTTTTAAGAACTTAATTTCGTAATACTTAATATAAAGTGGTGGATAGAAATAAAAGAAAAAATAAACTGTAAAGCGGCCCCAAAACGATCAATTGCGATTGTCAATTTTACGTCACTATCAATTAACATTCATTTTACGAATATGTACAATTGAAGGGATTGCCAATCGCACTTACGTGATTGAGAGCAATTGATGAAAAATTTGATTGATGCTGATTGACAGGAACCAGTAAAGCTGCCAATTGATCGTTTAACTGAGTCATTGACAGTCGTTTCCGTCAATCGCGCGTCTGACAGCAGTGAAAACAAACATGGCGGATACCCCACGTATATTAACGAGGACCGGGAATTTATATCACGATCGTCCAGAGTTTGCGCAAACAATTGACAATTGCAATTGAAGTGCATCAATGGCATCTTCAATTGCAATTGTCAATAACGTAGCACATTGACAATAGCCATTGTTCGTCTCGGGTCCGCTTTAGAAGTGAAAACTTCTTAGCTTCACGCGACGGCGCGACTTGTCACGCGCGTTCAGTGCTTTTTGCTTCTCAGTGCCTAAAGAAGTTTTCATTACAAAAAGAAAGCAAATAAGTTCATTTTGGCACAAACACAAAAAGACACACAAAAACTGCTCAGGACAGGATGAGAGGTGCCTCTCGGATGTAACAAGAACTGTGCTAGTTGGAGACATTGTTTTTCTTGCAATATTGAAACAGACCCTTATCAATATATTTATTTTGGCACAAACAAAAAAAGACACACAAAAACTGCTCAGGACGGAATGAGAGGTGCCTCTCGGATGTATCAAGAACTGTGCTAGTTGGAGACATTGTTTTTCTTGCAATATTGAAATAGACCCTTATCAATATATTTATTTTGGCACAAACACAAAAAGACACACAAAAACTGCTCAGGACAGAATGAGAGGTGCCTCTCGGATGTATCAAGAACTGTGCTAGTTGGAGACATTGTTTTTCTTGCAATATTGAAATAGACCCTCATCAATATATTTATTTTGGCACAAACACAAAAAGACACACAAAAACTGCTCAGGGGGTTTAGACAAAATACTTTTCTGTTAACGTTAACGCTAACGCTTCGTGCAAAATGTATGGCAAAGACATTACTGGGCGTGAGTCACGTGACAGTTCTCTGTCTAACGCTTCGTGCAAAACGTCATTGCCATATATTTTGCACGAAGCGTTAGCGTTAACGTTAACAGAAATGTATTTTGTCTAAAGGCTCAGGACAGAATGAGAGGTGCCGCTCGGATGTATCAAGAACTGTGCTAGTTGGAGACATTGTTTTTCTTGCAATATTGAAATAGACCCTCATCAATAGGGCTGACGCCAGGGTAAATAAAAAAAATCTATTTAATCCGTAAGTTTGATTATCAAAAAATATTGGATACTTATGTTTTGCTTACAAATATACAACGCATCGTTCAGGAGTGGGGGCTTGTTACGTCACTTTTAAGTAATAAGTGGTACAATTTTAAACTTAAGGCGCAGTTAAACGACTTTTAATGGTTTTTAATTCAACATCACGTCAAAACGACTTGTCTTATTTCTTTGAAAAAAATATATGTTACTCTAGGCAATTTCCTTCGTAATTTGATCTCAGAATATTTGAAATTATTTTTTTATAACATAGTGTAATTAATTTGTAAAGTTATGTCTAACATTCAAAAAACGAATTGTTAAGACTATAAGCGAAGGCAAATGACATGCGATTGATTTCGATTCATCTTTCAATTAAAATTTTCAAATTTTGTTCCAAATTTAACTTTAAATAATACTGTTCTGAACTGCGTAATTTAATTTTCTCACTATCCGTTCGCAGTATGTTTATCCCAGATAAAAAGGGAAACCTATTATTGGCCATTAATACTTTGACACATTTATTCTGTTATATTATTTATTCATTAGTTAGCACAAAAAAAAACAAAACAAAAACAAACAAACAAACAAACAAAGCGTTTTGAGAAAACATTCATTGCACGTACAGCTAGAAAGTGGAATTCTCTACCGGAGTCTGTGTTTCCTGTAAGATACAACCTGGGAGTCTTTAAGTCAAGAGTGAATAGGTTACTACTAGGCAAGCGTGCTCCATCTTCGACCACATCATCGCTTACCATCAGGTGAGATAGTGGTCAAGCGCGAGCCTATCAAACATAAAAAAAAAAAAAAAAACATTTATTCTGTTGTATCGCTGTTGGTTGCCTAAATAAAGAAAATAAAATAAAAAAAACTCGGATAAAAAAATGAGAATCACGCAAAAACTGTAAACCGTATTTTTACGAAACCTTCACAATTTAAAAGATCATTTAATTATTTACAATTTAGTCTCAGTGTTTTAGTTTAATTCTTGTTGTTTTATGTGTAATAAATTAATAATGCGTCTAATTTCAGACTGCGCTCCTTCATGGGCTCCTCCTATTACTGGGTGGACATACGACGCGTTGCGTGAGCTCAGCACAGAACACGCAAGCTAACCACTCAAGGTCGTTGGCAGCTAATAGCGCCTTAAGTGTGACGTCATCCGAAATTTCAACCCACTGTTATCGTCTTAATTTTTTATTAAAGTGACAAAAGAGAAAATACATGTCCAATGTTTTCTGGCAGTCTAACTGACGGACTAATTAATTTTTTTAGTCTTCAACCCCATTGCATATTTTAGGTCTGAGTTTTTGCTTCGCGAACCTCGGAGATGAGGATTTCATGGATATTTATTAATCTAAAGAAAATAAAAATATTCTTAAAGTACCAAACTAACAACTATTTATACAATTTCACAAAAAAAAACAAAACTTTTAATTAACAAAATCTAAAAGTTAATAATCTAAAATATGGCGTCGAAAAATTCCTCCGCATCACTGTCGACTGGTAATGTGCCCAAAAGACTGACGGCATTACAACGTTTCATGGCAATGCTTATCCTCTGTCCAGTGTAAAAGCCAGCCCTTGGGTCACGTGAAGTGTCAACAAGGTGTTTGGACAGCTCCTTAAGGGTCTACTACCGGTCAAGGGGCGCCCTCATTTAATAAAAAATCGTAGCATAGCATAGAAAATAAATATTAAAGAATCCAACGTCACGTTTGTTACAAAGAGGATAAAGTATTTTTACGTTGTTAAAACAAAGTACCAAAAACGGCCGTTTCTGACACTTTTGCCAACTACTTTGGATACGAAACTTTCTGAAACCTGTTTTAACAACGTAAAAATACTTTATCCTATTTGTCACAAACGTGGCGTTGGATTCTTTAATATTTATTTTCTAGGCTATGCTACGATTTTTTATTCAATGAGGGCGCCACTTGGCCGGTAGCAGGGTCTTAAGCAATTTGTGAGCACTCGGATCCCACGATCCCAAAGTTTCAACCCAAAACGGCTCAAAAATATAATTACGAACAAGGTTATTATATTTCCGCCGCAGCGGCAGCACCAGCACAGCACGACGAGCTAGGGAGATGGCATGGCGCAAGAGTATCGACACAAGTAGCATCCCACACTAAAGGCAAGTCACGAAAATAAAGACATGCCGTCCGGTATCTTGCCATCGTTGCGAGCCAGGCCATGGGGGTTCTGTAATTCAACCGGAACGCCTATGACGACAAGAGCCCAATGTATGATGTCATTAATATTCACATGCCACGCTATGCGACCCGCGCTTCGGTTGCATGACAGGCCGTGGTGTCCGAGGCTGTTGATAACTTCGCCACAGTGGCAGCGATGAGGAGAACAACAAGGAGCGCCGAGACGTAAGGAAGCAGCGAGGCGGAAAGTAGTACCGTCGAACAAGGTGCCTATGCTCGGCGAGGGTAGTGCTTGAGACCAGAGACTCCCACTCACCCACAGCTAGCAGTCGCGCACGCACAGCGTTAGTAGGGATTTCAAACCACAAACAGCATTTCTACCTACACATTAATAAAAAATCGCAAAACAAAGTTAAACAGCTTATAACTTACATATCTGGGGAACTGTAAAAAGAGCTCTGGCATAATTTTCTACTATTTTGTTCAAACAAACTTGTCTTTTCCTGAAATGAACAGTTGTCTAAATGTAATACATACTATTACAAGGCTTTGCATTTTCAACATGACTAACAAGAATTAACAACAAGAATTCAAAGTTTTCTTGAAATTATAACAAGACTAGCTTTATTGATTACTTAATTATTGTAAATGTGAGGACTATGTGGGTTATTATTATTATTTTCTCCTCCTTTTTACAGTAATTTTTAACGTTGTCTGACAGTTTGAGTACTTTTGCGGCCTACCCAAATGTCTTTTCTTTGGTATTGTTCGTCAAGTCATTGAGCTCCTTAGTGGTTTTTAACTTGAGCTATTCGACTATTGACAAATGCTTGCACTGACTGGACAGGTCCACTCAAATATGTTTGGTTCTTTCTTCAAAAGACCACTACAGACACTAAGCTGCATGGTCCTCATATAGAATAATGTAAATGCGAGAACTATGTATGTCGTTATATTCATGTAGATTTTATGATTGTCTGACAGTTTGAGTATTTTTGCGGCCTACTCAAATGTCCTTACTTTGGTATTATTCGTCGGTTCGTTGAGCTCCTCGAAGTCCTGAGTTGAGCTTCTCGATGACTGACAAATGCTTGCACTGTCTGGACAGGCCCACTCGAATTTGTGTGTTGCTTTCTTCAAAAAGCTCATCCCAGACATAAACGTACATGGTTCTCATATGATTTAACCAGTACACATTGTATGGATTTCAACACTTTAAAAGAGACTTTGACCTCTGAGTTTGTTTCGGTGTTTCTTCTCAGGGTAGTCAGCTAGGAAACACCGGCCTCATCTAGCTTAAACTGACAAAAAACATTGACGTGTAAAAGTGTTCCTTGTAACCTATTTACTGAATAAACATCATTTATCATTCATTTATCATTACCATTTACAAATTTTCAACCCCCATTTCACCCCCTCAGGGGTGGAATTTCGAAAAACCCTTTCTTAGTGGATACCTACTCTTTACAAAGAACACACCCTCCAAATTACATGTCTCTAGGACCAGCGGTTAAGGCTATGCGTTAATATATCAGTCAGTCAGTCAGCACTTTGTTTTGAATTGAATTTAATTTAAACTAGGATGTTTTGATTGCCCTCACCGTGCGCTGTTGCTAAACAATAATGAAAACGTCTTGATAATTGAATCATCAAAATGGCGGCATTAAGTCCATTTTAGGCAGCAATCCTTGCACAGCTATTTGCAGAAAACTACACCCTACATCTTATCAAATTAAAAGCATTTATTTCAAATAAACCATTTACAGGCACTTTTGAATTGTCAATAAATCGGTCAGTCAGAAAGATGAAGGTAATTGCACATTCCAAAGCGTAGATCTCTATGGAGAAGAACGTGCAAGAAACTCCATGGACACTCTTTTAAACCATGTTATGTATTAAAAAATCTGGTTACATATCCTGCTACAATTACTGTTGTCGAGTTTCATGCTCGCAGGAAAATAGTTTCCTTTTATTTTTGAGCGGTATGTACTAAGCTTTAATAGTATTATAAACGTGACATAACAAGATCATAATTTTGTAATTAAGTACTGAAAGTTCATACGAGCGCTAATCCCGCCGACAAACTGTTACGCAGTTTGGTGGGTGTAACTAAATGTGCAAAAGTGTTTGGTCAAAATAAACAATTTATTTATTTATTTTATTTATTCTCTGTTCCCCAAAACACCACGGTGCGCTGCCACCGACAACGCCGTTGAAGGGGTGAAGTACACCCGGGCCTGCGGACGGCGAGTAATGGGTAGCTCGCCGTCCGATCAGTACCAGGCCCGAGAGTCGACGGCGCGTAGTGTTCCACGCGCGCCTCAAAGAGTTGTCAGCATTCATGACGGGGCCCGTCATGGCCGATGCCTGCCCAGGGGTTGAGGATAAATTCGAAACAGAGTCACCTTGGCCCTGGGCACTCAGGGCAGGGAAGGAACAGGGGAGGGTTTTAGTCAGTAAGAGTCTGACACGCCCTCTCGCTCCACCCTAGAGCGGGCGATGTCATTGGACAATTTCCCACCCCACAAAAAAAAAAAAGTGGTGAAGTACTGAGCCAATATTTGATATTACTGTTGTGCTATTGACACGGTCAAGAAGGAGAGATGTTAGAAGTGCGTGTAGCCTGGTACCTAATTGTAACGTTTCAAAGACATCATGACTCCAGTGCGAAAAGGTTACACCTAATACCACTAACAAAATTATGATAGTTATATTCTCGGTAATGATCGGTTACAGAAATTGTCATTTTTGAGGGCACAATGTATTGTAAATATACGCGCGATCTCGGTAAAATGGAGCTGAGAATTTTATTTTAGTATTGACTACCTCAGCGAAGTTTGCCGAGGCTGACTCGACACATTTGTTCCCAAATACTGCAAAAAACATTAGAGTGTGTTACATCTGCATTCTAATGGGGACAAAGTGACAGTATTTCATAACGTAACACTGGCTAAATGCACAAACCGTGCGAAGCCAAAACTAAAAAAAAAAAAAACACTAGTGAGTGATAGGGACTTTTCAAAAAGACATCAACGCGGTATACATTTTATGAAACCAACCAGATTAGCTTGAGCTCTGCAAAAACATTATCATATATTTTATAAGATATATTATTACTTATTTATATATATATGTTTATAATTTATCAATATAATATTGATAAATTATAAATATATTTTACATACCGTAGTAAATTTGTACCATCTTTTTTATAGCTGGATGGTCTAGGCGATTTTCCACACCATTCAATTGAACAGGAGCTCATAATTGTTTTTTTATTTATGCACAAATGTTTTAAAATAACCACGTGTGCAGAAATCTAATAACTGGTCAAAACTAAAATGGCCACTCATATTGTCGTTAAGTGCAATTTCATATATGTGTCGTAAGAGAGAGGCTTTACAGACATTTTTTTATCCTGAGGAAACGCGACGTCTAGTCTCTACTACTCGCTACAACAACTCGTGAAGCAGAGTGCCTGTCTAAGTTACCGCACGTTTACTCTGGACAAGACCTCTGCCTATCAAATAATATTATAGTAACTAAAAAAAAAGCTTATTATTCGTTTTCCTGTCAGCAAACTTTTTCATTTTCATGGGAATGCATAAAATTAGTCCGCCATCTTTGGGACTCCGAAATATTGAATTTGAATGATGTCACTTAGCTAAACATGCATTGGTGCCGATTCTCTTGTTCAATAACTAAACTAAAATTAGAGAATCGCTATCTTTTAATAAAAGGCAGTGCGAGAAAAGGACGTCTATAGCTATGAACTAAGTTCAGAGATTTAAAAATAGTTTACACCTTGCACTTCACCGTGTTTTTAGTCGAAATGTGTTTACGTGTACCCTTAATTTTTACAGAAATATTAGTTCAACTAAATTTGACAGGTCGAATTTACGTCCGTCTCTTTCTTGTTTTAATAGAGAGATAAAGATAGCAATAGCCTACATTAATTTTAGTTTGTGCACAACAGAGACGGCATCATCGTCATTTAAACTAAACATGAATTCAAAATTTCAACTCAATCGGAAACCGGAAAGTGGGTCAAATATAACTTCTAAGATTTTTTTACATAATTACAGGCGAAGCTACAAAAAACATGTTAAAAAGGCGTTTAAGCTTTTTGTTACTCACCAGGTTCACCTTCACTCTTCTGTGGGATCAGTTGCCGACACTCATTAGAAAGCCTTCTCCGGCCATGTTCGTACTTCGCTTCCTTCGCGAGAAGTATTTCGCGTTGAATTTGAATCTTCAGTTCGCCGGGAATGTCTGGTATGAAGAGCGTCATTAAACCGGTTAAGCCGAAGACCACGTGCTGTGGGTGAAAGAGAAGATTTAAAGCTTGATTTCTCTCTCTCTCTGGAAAGAAATTATCGACACATCACAAATCAAACGCAGGGCGATTTGCTTTACCGCACCCCTGGGCACTCAGGCAGGGAAGGAACAGGGGTGGGTTTTAGTCAGTAAGAGTCTGACACGCCCTCCCGTGCACCCAGAGCGGGAGAAGACATTGGATGATATCACACCGTTTTTTATTTTTCATTTTTTAGTTGTATACCCCATAACTAAAACTAAATCGTAAAGTTATGCTCGAACTGTTAGCCCCAAAAACGTGGAATTTGAACATAATTGGTGAAATCAGGATGTATCAGGGTGAACTGTCTGTGTACCCCTTCAGAGCATATCAGCGTAATGATATGTTATGAAGTGTTGTAAACAATAGAAAGACATGTGATTGCCGCAATTCCAGAAGGTTTGCTATCATTTATTGAAGAGTTCCATTGTCTATCTCCGAAGTTCTTCATCAGATCTTCACCAAATTCGTATAGAACCACCTGGGAACTTTCAAACAAAAAAAAAAATCCATTTCTGTTCAGGCCGTCTTCGAATAATCGGGGAACATACATAAACAAATAAAAAAAGATTCCTACGAATTGAGAACCTCTTCCTTTTTTGCAGTCGGTAAAAAGACTACAAATAAAGACTTGTTATAATGACAGAATAGAAAAGGATTTAAAATTAATCTACGGAAATTGAAGGGTTTTTGATTTTGTGTTCACTATAAATGAGCAAAAACGTTAAATTTAGCATTTTTTGACGGCACGGTTGGCGCAGTGGTTGAGCGTTCGGCTGCTGCGCTGTGTGTCGCGGGTTCGAATCCGCACGGAACAAATATTTGTATGGCCTACAGATAGAGTTGTTCCGGGTCTGGGTGTCTTGTGTATGTGAGTTTACATGTTTGTGAACGCACCCACTATACAGGAATAATTCCCAGTGTGGGACAATGTTTAAAAAAAAAAATCAACTGAGTTCCATTGCTTTACGAACTGTAAAAAAGATCATAGATGAAACTGTTAACAAATTGACCGTTTTCATACTACAAACCGCTAGATAGCACATTTAACAATTTATTTTAACTCTGATCCAAAAAAATAAATTTAAATTCAATAGATGGCGCTTACCTCAAAAACGACGACAAAGGCTAGTCTAGCCGCAAACACATGCCAGTAGTGAGGGGACAGACCGTAGGGGTCAGGATGGTCGGGGGGGTTCCTGTACCCCCGGTACGCGCACACCGCGGGGTCTACCTCTTGTTCGTTGATCCCCCAGGCTTCCTTATAGTCTGATGTGTTGAACCCTGAGAAAATAATTACGAAATTAGGAAGTCAAAGCTAAGCTAAGCTTTATTGTTTAAGGTTTTTATACATAATCTTTTGTTTCTTTGTTCTCAATGTATCTTTGGTAATCTTTTGTGACGTATTATCATAACATTACTTACATAACATTGACTATTTTTAAAAAAATAATTTTATTTCAAACTAGCTTCTACCAGCGGGTTTGCCCCTGTGAAATTAGTACTGCCCGCATTATAATGACTATAACCAATGATATTATTTATAAGAAAAAGAGGTAGATATGCCACTAGCGCGCGCAAATTGTTGCAGACAAATTCAGACAATTGTTGCAATTTGATTAAGTCGGCTAACAGCAGCGAGCGAAGAAAAACGTGTCCGTGGCGTGACAATAATATATCTGTGATGCCAAGTTGTGTGTTAAGAGTGTAAAAACTATGGTTCCAAGATAAATTTAAGAGTGAAGGAATTTCATACCATAATTACTATACACTTAAGTAAGGACATTTGTAATAACAACTCAACGATATCTGAACGCCTTTTTTGTTTTTATGAACCTATCGTATCTTTCTATTATAATATCATTTATTATAACTTTATATTTCTCTACCTGCGTCTGCATTTCCGAATGCATACAACCCTAATCTTCATAGTTAGAGTGAACAGGCTTTTTCTGGGTAAGCTCGCTCCATCGTCGACTTTGTCTCTGTCACCTCTGACCTAGACTAGAGTCAAGAGCAACTCATCATAAAAATAAAAATTATTTTTGATAATGTGTTATTCTGCTGTATAAGCAATATTACTATAGTTTCATCAACATTCGTTCAGTAGTTTTTGCGTGCAAGAGTAAAAATCATTTATATCCTCACAAACATTACTAATATTACTTAGTAGGATAGGTACTTATTTTTATAGAGTTGTCTTTTTTTTTTTTTTTTTGTGGGGTGGGAAATCATCCTATGACTTCTCCCGCTCTGGGCGGAGCGGGAGGGCGTGTCAGACTCTTACTTACTAAAACCCACCCCTGTTCCTTCCTGCCTTTGAGTGCCCAGGGGCGAGGTAACTCTGTTTCGAATTTATCCTCAACCCCCGGGCAGGCATCGGCCATGACGGGCCCCGTCTCTTGCTGACAACTCTTTGAGGCGCGCGTGGAACACTACGCGCCGTCGATTCTCGGGCCTGGTGCTGATCGGACGGCGAGCTACCCATTACTCGCCGTCCGCAGACCCGGGTCTACGGTGGCCGGAGATCGTCTCGCGGCGCCGGAAGTCCCCGGCGTCTCCTGAGGCGGCTGCTGCTGAGGGCGTGAGGGCGACTCCGTTGTTGGTGCTCTCGCACGCGTCCCGCCTCCGCCTTCGCGAGCATTACTGCTTCGCAGAAGGAGGAGACGGCTTCCCATTCCCTCTCGCTCCATACCATGGCCTGAACCAGGGCAGGGCGCGAGAGGTCGCTGCCGCCTATCGATAGAGTTGTGTCTTAGGAACTTAAATGACAATTTAAGTACATACAAATAGAAAATTGTTAGAGAAACTCAATTTGAAAACCATATTTTTTCACATTTGTGATTTGAATCCCCGAAAATTAATCTTACTAGGTATGCAAAAATCACTATCCGTCTTAATAAATTTACGTTGTTGTCGTTAACTACTTTAAATGTTAGGTACGTACAACCTACTGCACTAATTAAACATTAAATAAATACATGACCTATCTGTGTACAGAGTTTCATTCAAAAATTTTCAATTGTCGAGGCGTGATGGATTAACAAAAATTCATATATCCAGACACTTTTTAAATATAAAAAGGATAGATAAGTGTAAATTAAATGAAATAGAAAGACAAAGGTAGTGCAATCCATGAAGACGCGCCCAAGGTCGCCCTGGGTTATTGCAATAAAGGGTTATAAAGCAATAAAGAGAGGAGAGGAGCTCGTGGCTAAAGTAATAACAGCCGCAAGGGTCAATCTATCCCGGGACGGCGAGCAGTGGGTAGCTCGCCGTCCGATCAGCACCAGGTCGGTAAGTCGACGGTGCGTATTGTTCCACGCGCGCCTCAAAGATATTAGTGTCAGCCACCACTGACGGCGCCCATCGTGGCCGGTGCCTGCATGCCTAGGGGTAGCGGATAAGTTCTGACAATGAGTTACCGCACCCCTAGGCACTCAGACAGGGAAAGAACAGGGGTGGGTTTTAGTCAGTAAGAGTCTGACACGCCCTTGCGCTCCACCCAGAGCGGGAGAAGTCATTGGATGATATCCCACCCCCCCAAAAAAAAAAAGGGTCAATCCATCAGGTTAAGCTACGCTTGCCGGGGTTGGTCCATGGATTAGTGACCCTCTTACATACCGAGACTCCTCCGTGCCTCGGAAAGCACACCAAGCCGTTGGTCCCGGCTGTCAATCGTGGATCTTTGACAGTCGTTACGGGTCGTCAGAAGCCCGAAAGTCCGACAACCGGTCTTACCAAGCGGTAACGTATGGTAAACGATTTTATTTTTGTAAGTAGGTTTAACAACACTTTTACCCGTCAACATTTCTTTTTTATCAGTTTAAGCTAGATGAGGTTAATATAGGGAACAAATAGTTGAAATCGAATATTACAATAACAGCAAAAATGAAATAGAATTAATCAGATCTGATTGCAAACAAATCACCGCCTCAATCCCACAAGGAAGCGTAATAGGGTGTTTCTTATTTCTTGTTTACGTAAACGACCTTCCTAATAATATATATGAGCCATGTGTCTTGTTTGCGGACGACATATCTATACTTACGTCATGCGAAAATAATACCAATTTAAATGATAAATTAAATTCTATATTAGATTCTACAGTAAATTGGATGTCTGAACACAATCTAGAAATCAACTTCAATAAAACTAAAATAATTTCATTCCACCCTTGCCAAAAAATACCAATAAATATAAACTTTAGCTTTAAAAATAATAAATTAGAAGTAGTTGATAAATTCACCCTTCTAGGCCTAAACATTGATACATACATAAATTGGAAGTCACACATTCAGAAAGTAAGAGCTAAAATATCTAAATTTTCATTCGCCCTCCGCGAGATCAAAAAAACTACAGACCTGAAAACTGCACTAGTAACGTACAACGCGTACGCCTACGCATGGCTGAAATACGGTGTTATCTTATGGGGCAACAGCACAGACACGCCCATGCTATTTACCCTACAAAAAAAACTGATTAGAATCTTAGTAAATATTGAAGTCACCGATAGCTGTAAACCTCATTTTCAGGAACTAAAGATTTTATCCCTACCCTGTCTCTATATATTTGAAGTTTGTAAGTTTGTGCGTCAGTACCCAGAATTCTTTACAAAAAGAGAGGACATACAAACGAACATTATTTTAAGACATAAAAATAGACTAAACTTACCAACATCGCGGCTAATAATGCACTCCAATAGTACCTTTGTCATGTCCATAAAAATTTATAATAAGTTACCCGAAATAATAAAGAATTTAAATAAATACAACATTTTCATAAATAAATTAAAGCTTTTCCTTGTAAGCAAATGCTACTATAGTATAAGTGAATACTTAAATGATAAATTATAAGTAACTTCTTATCTATCTATTTCTATGTACAAATACTTACTAAAAGATACGCCTACCTACTCATAATACGAAAATTTTACACATATATATTTAAGTATATTTTAATAAATATGGAGCGTCCAATAAATAACTCACCTTTAGTAATAAATAAAAATAACAATAAGTTAAAAATAATTAATTATATGTATATACGAACGAATAATCAAAGTGAATAAAACTATAATATAATAATGGTTTTACACAATGTTAGGTACTAACTTATTAGTACATAATAAAAAATAAAAAAATAAATTAATAAAAAACTATATAATTGTTTAATTGAATTCTATTAATTGTATTAATAAAACAGTAGTTGTCTTCCTCCTCTCTCCTACTTGATCTATGCTGTGCCCGACAGGGTCCATAATTGTGACTAATATAATAATTTCCCTACCAACTATAAACATTATGGTACGCAATAAAGAATTGAGAATTGAGAATTGAGAATTGAGGTCGGTGTTTCCTAGCTGACTACCCTGAGAAGAAACACCGAAACCAACTCAGGAGTCAAAGTCACTTTTTAAGAGTTATTACCCAGTAACTGGGTTATGGAGGTCAGATCAGCTCCATGTAAAATATTGGTATTCAGCTGCATCCGGTTAGACTGGAAGCCGACCCTAAGATTGTTGGGAGAAGGCTAGACAGATTGATACAAAGCAATAAAGAGGAGTGAGGCGCGTCTTCGTGGATGGCACTATCTATACTTACATGATAAAGAGTGGTCGATATACCCGGTCAGTGTGTTGTCTGGAGAGTACACGTACTTGTACACCATGCGAGGTATGAAGTCACTCGTGTAGGCTATCACAAAGGCCTGGATACAAACAGTGTTAATTAGGTCATGTTATTGCAATCCAAGAGGTATGAGTACAGGCTGAAAAGTTCATCATCGTCTTTTAGCAACATCTATGACGCTAAAAACAAACTAAACAAATCCTGCATCACGCAAGCAGAGTTCTCCGTATGATTTGAACATTAACAGTCAGATTTCAACCACCGGGCGGTTGCCCAGACCAGACACAACACCCGTCTGGTCGGAGGATCCTCCCTTTTCAACGGAGGTTTGTGGGACTTTACACCCTGTTCCGCATGCCTCTAAACTCCATTAAAAACTGGCCAAGTGCGTGTCGGCTTTCGCACATTAAGGGTTCCGTACCAAAAATTAGTATTTGTTAGTAAAGTATACGTAAAATTAAACATTATCACCAAAAGAAGAACAACATTTTGTGACAGACGACGGACGGACAGACAGACAGACGTACACGTGAGTGACAACAATAGGGCTCTGTTTGGACTCTTCGGATATGGAACCCTAAAAAATTCGGCTTTGTAGGGCGCCACCTCTGTTACACATACACAGACAGTCTAAATCTCTATATATTTTAAGTACTTACATTCGACACGACAGCAGCGTATGTAATTCCCTTGAGTATGCCGTACCTAAAACAAACGGTAGTTCAATGTCGCTTTACAAAATATATTAGCCATTTAGCACGAGCTAACTGTCCAAGGTGTGATCATAGATATAGAGAACTGGGCTAAGCGTACCCTGTGTGGCTGTCAAGTGAATTCTATCGGAAAAGTGTGAGAGAGACAGAGTGATCGTGCGGCCAGCTGTTGTCTTTTTATAGAATTGTCACGAATTGCCAGGTTTCGGAGACTATGCGTGGGCATTGTATAGTTTAATTCATCCAAGACCGTTCCATCAGCGGACCACTAGACGTACGGTGACGCGCCACCGGTACTTGGTGGACCACCCGGGTACCCACACGCACAAAACAGCTAAGGAGTGAAATTCCCTGCCGGAGTCTGTGTTTGCTGGTAGCTACAAGATGGAGTCTTTAAGTCAAGAGCCTATTCAAGGTTACTTCTAGGCAAGCGTGCTCCATCGTTGACCACATCATCGCTTACCATCAAATGAGATAGTGGTCAAGCACGAGCCTATCACTTATAAAAAAGAAGTCACAGGCTGTCAGAGTCAATTCGAAACAGAGTTACCGCGCCCCTAGGCATTCAGGGCAGGGAAGGAACAGGGGTGGGTTTTAGTCAGTAAGAGTCTGACACGCCCTCTCGCTCCACCAGAGCGGGAGATGTCAATGGATGATTTCCCGAAAAAAAAAAAGGGCTGTCAGAGTCACCTTCGTAACTACGACATACAGTAAAGAGACAGATTAGTCAATTTTGCGAAGGAAATGCTCAGTCCTGGGGCCCAATTCTGTAAAATAACTAACTTGTCAATAGTGTGTCGGTAGTGTGTCAGTGGTGTCTCAATAGAATAGTCATTGACATTTGGTATTCTATAAATTATTTAAGGTCATTGACTTACCACTGTAGTGCCATTGAAACGCCATAATAAGACTATTGTAATAATTGGTGGTCTGGTCCACTATAATGTGTCAATATCATTTGGAAGTTTCTGCAGAATACAAAATTTGCAACAGTGGCACAATAAATGTCTGTTGTGTGTCGATAGAGTGTCGATGGCGTGTTGCTTAACTCAAAGTTACAGAATTGGGCCCCAGTTCTCTGTGTCTTTGGGTGTGCCCGCCCCAGATACATTTAGTTTTATACTATGGGGTCAAATTAAATAACGCCAACGTGATGAAAATACTATGTGGATTCATGTAAGCCGGCACGATCTCGGTAAAATGTGACTACCTCAGCGAAGATTGCCCCGAAGGCTGACTCTAAACATCTGCTCCCAAATACCTATTGCAAAAACATTACAATGCGTTACATCCGCATTCTAATGAAAAACAAAGTTTATTGTATTCTGTATGTAAAAACTAAATACTTTCTAAACTTAACTGACACTAGCTTAATGCACGTATCATGCAAAGCAAAAAGAAAAAAAAACCGGTCAAGTACGTCGGACTTTGCACATTTCGGGTTCCGTACCAAATGAGGGAATTATCAAAGAAAAAATCTGATTTATCAATATATTGGTATTTGTTAGTAAAATATACGTAATAATAAACATTATCACCAAATTTCAAGTTCATAGGTCAAAGGAAACTTGAAATTTGGTGATAATGTTTATTATAACATATATTTTACTAACAAATACCAATATTATAATTGATATAAAGAATATAATTGATAATTGTCAATGGGACGGGCCTGCGGACGGCGAGCAGTGGGTAGCTCGCCGTCCGATCAGCACCAGGCCCGTGAGTCGACGGCGCGTAGTGTTCCACGCGCGACGAACAAGAGAATATGTCAGCCACCACTGACGGGGCCCATCGTGGCCGGTGCCTGCATCCCTAGGGGTAGCGGATAAACTCTCAACATGAGTTATCGCACCCCTGGGCACTCAGGCAGGGAACGAACAGGGGTGGGTTTTAGTCAGTAAGAGTCTTACACGAAGAGTGGGAGAAGTCATTGGATGATTTCCCACCCCACAAAAAAAAATAGGTCAATGGAAAGTTAAAAAATTATTTGTAACAAAATTTTGTGACAGACGACGAACAGACAGATGGACAGACGGACATGTGAGTGACAGCAATAGAGCCACGTGGCAGAACGATGAAATCACCGCAAGACACTCGCTCCTAGAGTTGGAGCCACCGCACCGTCATCTTTCAAATCGATGGTTACCTAGCTTTTATATAATTTGGGCCCAGAAGCTGGCCACATTAATTGCTGCTAACTACTGAGTTAGTATCAATGGTAGTTGACATCAATTTTATAGGCACTATGCAGTACATTGCTGCTTTGACGTATAGGAAAACAAGAATGCACTGCGTAGTGCCTATTATAATCGATGTCTATCGAGCAAAGCAGCAAAGTATAGCTATAAAATTGATTTCAACTAAATTAGCGAAAGGTTTATGGCCCCTTTGGGCATTCTAGCAGGTATATGAGTCATGTTCTGGAGAGGGGTACCGCACTGATATTGAGTATCAGACGGGTCTATTTTGCCAAGTCGTATTTGCAGCTGAGTGCGCCACCGATTGAAAGGTGGCGCGGGCGCCTTAAAAGTATACATACCAAGCACCAATGTCCTCAACTCTCTCGGCCAGGGGCCTGCGAGCTTGTGTGACCATCTTGTAAGCGTCCAGACGTATCTCAGCTATGTTGTTGAGCAGAGCGAAGAGCGGTGCCAGAGGAAACGCCGCCACAAACAGCGTTATAAAACCGTATTGAAGGACTGGAAATAATAAGAAAGATCAATCAATAAATTTGTAAGTAAAAGAGTTTTATAATAATAATAATAATAGCCTTTATTAACAAACCCCCCAGGCTCTTCCAGTTATCACTATCTTGACACAAGATCTACTCCACAGTACTCCTTTTTTTTTGTGGGGGTGGGAAATCATCCAATGAGTTCGAATTTATACACGACCCTAGGCAGGTATCGGCCATGACGGGCACGTCAGGTGTTGCTGACATCTCTTTGATGCACGCGTGGAACTCTACGCGCCGTCGACTCTCGGGCCTGGTGCTGATCGGACGGCGAGCTACCCATTACTCGCCGTCCGCAGGCCCGCGCCTACGTTGGCCGGAGATCGTCTCGCGATCCCCGACGCCCAGGGCGTCTCCTACGGTGACTGCTGCTGCGGGCGTTAGGGCGACTCTGTTGAGACTCCCTCACCCGTTCCGCCTCTTCCACAGTACTCCTGCGGTGTCTTTTGTATCGTCACTCCACCTTTGACATTTTTAAGGAAAAAGACGAAGAGGGAGGCCCTAGGATACCACTCTGTTACTATTCTTGCCCATTTTTCTTATTTGCTTCGTATCCTAGGGCCAGCCCACTGCCATTTGAGTTTTCTTATGGTGTGTGACACGTCTGCGATATTTTTGTTTTTCTTCTTATTTCTCTTAACTTTAATCCATCTCTTTTTCTTAAAGAGTTATATAAATGTGGATAAATGGAAAGGGAGAGGGAGAACAAAGAAAAGATGGATGAATTAGGTAGGAAGTGTGAGAAGTGATATGAAAGAAAAGGGAGTCAGTGATTGCGTGATAGTTGGCAGGACAGAATTGAAGAAAAAAACGTGTTGCTCCGACCCGAAATGACTGGGTTAGACCCTCCATAGAAGGACTGCTCTAAGCAGTTCTTGTGAAGTTGTTGTATAGTTGTGTTTCATCACAAACCGACTGCTCCAATCCCGCTCTCAATCATTCAGTTGATGGCTGGGTTGGGCGGGGCGCAGAAAGAGGAAGCGGCGAGCAGTCGAAGGCAACCGCTCCAAGCGGTCCGTATACGGCATGTCGAGTAGCTCTTTGCTGCCTGCAGCACGGCGAGACTCGACCGTATGCTGACTGCAGATGCGATTTTTGCTGCGACTGCAGATGAACTGCTTGTGCGATCCGTGTATTAAGAATGTCAATTTTGTATTGAAATAGCGGATCGCCCAACAGCGACCGCTTCAAGCTTTCAGCATTGACTTAAACTCGCCTCTATACAGGATGTAAGGGGAACGCTTCCGACGCCAGAACGTATATTATATACAACCTAAATGCGAACGGATTCCAGTAACGACGGCACGGTTGCCGCAGTGGTTGAGCGTTCGGCTGCGGCGCTGCGTGTCGCGGGTTCGATCCCCGCACGGTACAAATATTTTTAAGGCCTACAGATAGTTGTTCCGGGTCTTGGTGTCTTGTGCATGTGAGTTTACATGTTTGTGAACGCACCCACGATACGGGAATAATTCCTAGTGTGGGGCAACATATTTTAAAAAAAAAATAGTAACATTTCGCTTTACGTCAGCGTCGCGTGAAGGTGGAGTCACTGGCAGAGCGGCCGTCGGCAAGCGCGCACGCACTTTGGACTCTTGTTAATGCGCGAGCGTCAGCTGATATTTTACGAATACATTGCATGCTGAAGTTGTAAAGATAGAATGTGTCTTTAATCACAAATAACGGTTTCATTTAACTGTCTCACAGCATAGTGAACGCAAAATGCTAATAATGATAAATTATTTATTGTATTTTTTACTAGCCTTATCAACTGTCTCCGTTTTCGGAAGTGTATCTCTTACACCCTGTATAAGCTGACCTATTGCAACGATTATTTATATTTGAACTTATTGTGTCCAATTAAGAATAAGACTGGGTCAAGGGCAGGTAAATGATGGTAGGCCTGTAGATATGTGGAACAGGGAGTAAAGTCCCGCAATCTCTGTCAGGCTGTTTAAGTTTGCTCGCGCAATGTAGGATCGTGTGAGGTCATATTTTAGTACGTATGTGGCGGTACAGATGCCGCTACAGGCACACTTACTCATCTCCAGGTACTCATCGAAGAGTGCCAGTCGTCCAGGGTCCCGGAGGTGGTAGTCTTGCTCCCACGCCATGTGAGGTCTTGTGGGGTCCTTGGTCATCGCCCGGTGGGAGCGTTGCCGCCACCAGTTCAGCAACCACCTTGGGAGAGAGGCGACATGAACGTTAAGACATATTTTAATATTGGTGGAAGCATGGCATTCTAAAACCAAAGCTTATGGGCCTACCTCCCCATAAGTGGCGGGGCTAATTGAATAAAAATTCGTATCTTGCCTAGAAAATAAAGATTAAGGATTTTTTTTTTTTTTTTTTGGGGGTGGGAAATCATCCAATGACTTCTCCCACTCTGGGTGGAGCAGGAGGGCGTGTCAGACTCTTACTGACTAAAACCCACCCCTGTTCCTTCCCTGCCTGAGTGCCCAGGGGTGCGGTAACTCATTTTCAGAATTTATCCGCTACCCCTAAGCATGCAGGCACCGGCCACGATGGGCCCCGTCAGTGGTAACTGACACTAATCTCTTGTTCGTCGCGCGTGGAACACTACGCGCCGTCGACTCACGGGCCTGGAGCTGATCGGACGGCGAGCTACCCACTGCTCGCCGTCCGCAGGCCCGGAAGGAATCCTATGTTGCGTTTGTTTACGTTGTTAAAACAGGACTTAAAGTGTTTCGTATCCAAAGTAGTAGGCAAAAGTGTCAAAAACGGGAAACAACCGTCTCCGGTGAGGACCTGCGTCAGGCGGAACGTGAAGACGCCGTGACGCCTCTCCTACCACTCCTCAAAGAGGGGCACTACCGCCGTGATGGTGGCGTGCCCAGTGCTGGGTTTCGACAGTCGCTGTCTCCATGTTGCCATGAAATCCTGCCGGAGCTCCGTCCGCGGAGCCGTGAGGTGTCGCGGCAGCAGAGTTTCGCCCCAGCGTTTGGCCTCCTCGCGCCACTTCCAGAGCAGTGCGAGGACCTTGGCCTCCAGATCCCATGGCGACAGTCCGGCAAGAAGGCTTGCCGCCTCACAGGAGACCGTGCATTATCCTCGGATGAGCCGGATGGCCATGATCCTTTGGGACGCGTTCAACGGGCGAGCTGGTCGCCGCCTCAGGGAACACGCCCACACCGGTGCCCCGTTAAGGGCCATAGACCGCACGATCCCCGCGTAGAGCCTCTGGCAGGAGGCGTTTGGACCCCCCAGATTGGGCAGGAGCCGCTTAAGAGCAGCACTGGCCCGCTCCAGTCTGGGAGCCAAACGTCGGAAATGCTCGACGAAATTCCAGCGGCTGTCGAGGACGAGACCCAGGTACCTCATCGTCCCCTCGACGCCGATGTGAACCCCTCCTACCGTTATCCGGGAAACCGACGGTGGCTCGTTCCGAGGACCATGAAAACAAACACATGAAATGCCACCTCGAGGCCCAGTTGCCGGATCCTCTCAACGACTGTCGCAACCCCGCGTGACATCAAGTCGGCCGCCGCCTGGTACGACCTCCCCTTCGCAGCACCCAGTCGTACCCGATGTTCCACAGAGGCGGCCCCAGGACCAATCCCTGTGGAACACCGCACGACAAAAGACACACATACTTACGGTGTAGCGAGCTCAACAGCCAAGACATACACAAACACACACATACTTACGGTGTAGTGAGCTCGATAGACAAGATATACACAAACACACCCGTACTTACGGGGCAGCGAGCTTGATAACCAAGACATACAGAAACACACCCGTACTTAAAGTACAGCGAGCTCGATAGACAAGACATACACAAACACACCCGTACTTACGGGGCAGCGAGCTTGATAACCAAGACATATACAAACACACACGTACTAACGGGGCAGCGAGCTTGATAGCCAAGACATACACAAACACACCCGTACTTACGGGGCAGCGAGCTTGATAGCCAAGATATACACAAACACATACGTACTTACGGAGCAGCGAGCTCGATAGCTAAGACATACACAAACACATACGCACTTACGGGGCAGCGAGCTTGATAGCCAAGACATACACAAACACACCCGTACTTACGGGGCAGCGAGCTTGATAGCCAAGACATACACAAAGAGACCCGTACTTAAAGTGCAGCGAGCTCGATAGACAAGACATACACAAACACACCCGTACTTACGGGGCAGCGAGCTTGATAACCAAGACATATACAAACACACACGTACTAACGGGGCAGCGAGCTTGATAGCCAAGACATACACAAACACACCCGTACTTACGGGGAGCGAGCTTGATAGCCGAGATATACACAAACACATACATACTTACGGAGCAGCGAGCTCGATAGCCAAGACATACACAAACACATACGCACTTACGGGGCAGCGAGCTTGATAGCCAAGACATACACAAACACACACGCACTTACGGGGCAGCGAGCTTGATAGCCAAGACATACACAAACACACCCGTACTTACGGGGCAGCGAGCTTGATAACCAAGACATATACAAACACACACGTACTAACGGGGCAGCGAGCTTGATAGCCAAGACATACACAAACACACCCGTACTTACGGGGAGCGAGCTTGATAGCCGAGATATACACAAACACATACATACTTACGGAGCAGCGAGCTCGATAGCCAAGACATACACAAACACATACGCACTTACGGGGCAGCGAGCTTGATAGCCAAGACATACACAAACACACCCGTACTTACGGGGCAGCGAGCTTGATAGCCAAGACATACACAAACACACCCGTACTTACGGGGCAGCGAGCTTGATAGCCAAGATATACACAAACATATATGTACTTACGGGGCAGCGAGCTCGATAGCCAAGACCTACACACACACACACGCAGTTACGGGGCAGCGAGCTTGATAGCCAAGACATACACAAACACACCCGTACTTACGGGGCAGCGAGCTTGATAGCCAAGATATACACAAACACATACGTACTTACGGGGCAGCGAGCTTGATAGGCAAGACATACACAAACACACCCGTACTTACGGGGCAGCGAGCTTGATAGCCAAGACATACACAAACACACACGCACTTACGGGGCAGCGAGCTTGATAGCCAAGACATACACAAACACACACGTACTTACGGTGCAGCGAGCTCGATGAAGTTGCTGACGAACTGCTTGCCAATCATAATGATTGCCAACTGTATGCACAGCTCTGAGAGGCAGCCCGCTGGGTCGCAGACATCACCTTTTAGCCTCAGGAACTCTGACTTCCTTGCTGTATCGTCGCCTGGGTAGTCGTAGAAACGGCCCTTAAAAGAAAATGTTACTTTTTTAATCGCTATAAAATGGTAATTCTTAAGAAAAAGTAGAACAACTTTCTTACCGTTTGGTTGAAAAATGCAAAAAAAAAAAAACCATTTTTGAAAATTTTGAGGTCGCTAAAGACTTTCGATATTTGTTTTATATTGGTATTCTGATCATTAGTACAAATTTTCAGCTCTATGCGATTATTGTAACAATGAATGTCTAGTTTGACCGGGCTACAGCAGTCCACGGATTGCTTCCCACTGATAAGGCCGGCCCTATTCTGTGGGCTATATCAACAATATCCTACTTCCTACTAATTTAGAAGATATTTTTAGGAAGTAGGATATTATTGATAGCCCACAGAATAGGGCCGGCTCTATTAGTAGGAAGTAGGATATTGGTGATATAGCCCACAGAATAGGGCCGGCTCTATTAGTAGGAAGTAGGATATTGGTGATATAGCCCACCGAATACGGCCGGCTCTATTAGTAGGAAGTAGGCTATTGGTGATATAGCTCACAGAATAGGGCCGGCTCTATTAGTAGGAAGAAGGATATTGTTGATATAGCCCACAAAATAGGGCCAGCCCTATTTGTAGGAAGTAGGATATTGGTGATATAGCCCACAGATTAAGGCTGGCTCTAGTAGTAGGAAGTAGAATAATGTTGATATAGCCCACAGATTAAGGCCGGCTCTATTAGTAGGAAGTAGAATATTGTTAATATAGCCCACAGATAGGGCCCGCCATATTAGTAGGAAGTAATCCGTGGACTGCTATAGGCTGATGAGGATGACGGTAGAATCTTTTGTTGTTTCCTTAATACTAATACTAATTCTTTATTGTACACCAAACAACTAACATAGTACACAGTGATTAAATTGTTAATGTACAAAGGCGAGCTTATTCTTAACTAAAGATATACAATTACCTTAAAGAAAGCAATATAGATGAGAGAAGAATAGAAGTTCAGAAACTCAAAGAAGAAAATCTTGAAAGTATAAGAATCTTCATATTCCGTCTGTGTGCGAGGATTCTCCATGTTGGTCAGAAAAACCGCTATTTCAGCGTAGATCTAGAACAAAACATTAAAATATATTATGTTCTGTCTGTATTCCCCAAAAGGTTACGCAGAGGGTGTACCTTTAGTCCAAGGGAGGTTGCATGAGATTCAAACCTTAATAGTAGACAGGTTGGCTAAGAAAATATACATTTAAAAGATTCCAATTTGGCATTTTGCCGCCAAGGCCTGTAAGCGATGATACTGATAGGATGTACTTTTACAGCGTATGGAAGTTACTGAGATGGGTCTGTAGTTTGCTGGATCAGCTTGACTGCCCTTCTTAGGTACGAGCTGCAAGTTGGCTTGCTTCAAAGCCATCGGCAATTTTCCAGTCTCAAACGAAAGGTGAAATAGGCGTATCAAGATCGGAGACAGCTCAGGCGCACAAGTGCTCAGGATAATTGCCGGTATCCCGTCGGGGCCACCAGCCGTGTTCACGTCTAGGTTACGCAGTACCCTACGGATTTCTTTCAGATGAGTGTGAATGTTCAACATATTCGACTTGCATCCATCAAGAGAATCAGGGAACTCACGCCGTCAGGATTCAGACTTGAAGATTCCGCAAACAGAGAGACAAACAAGTTTTTTTTCTCCTCAGCGGAGTAGGCCAGCGACCCATCGGGCTTCAGCAATGGCGGTAGTGACCCCGCAGCAGAAATTCGATACAACCGACTTAGCCTGGGACTAAAACGCCGAAGCAAGTTTGTTCCCAACTCTGTTAATGTAGTCAAACCGAGCCCTCCGCAACACCTTGCAGGACTTGGCAGCCCTGTTGAAGGCTCTCTTCTTCTGACTCACGTCATTTGCTTTGCACGTCCGAGCGTCGATCCATGCTGGGTATGCCGTGTGTTTAAGTGCATCAGCGCGATTTCACTCGGCACCAAACCATGGACAGGCTTAGCCAGACATTGTCACGTCAGATAACGGAATTAGTACTTCATTTCCTGCCGCAACACATCCGACAAGCAAGTAGGCTACCAAGGAGAAAATGCGAAGAAAGATCGCATGTCATCCCAATCTGCTGACCTGTATCGCCAAACCCACCGCGTGCGTCTAGGGCTAGGATTGGGCGGGGAGTAGACGGTCACAGAATTCACCAGACAGTGGTTGGATGGCGGTCTGGATCTATTGTCAGCAGTTGATTTGCACACAGCCAATTGCTTGGACCTTTCCAATCAATTGGCTGTGTGCGAATCAACATCGCCGACCCTCGTTGCCCCTTGGACCAGCGGGGTGAGATTTAACTCTAGCTAGCTGTTTACGTGATAAAAGACAAAATACATGTCCAATATTTGCTTTTACGAAACAGGGTAGAATCTGAATTAAAATATACATATATCTTACCCTAGTTAAGATCATGATGATGATCAAGTTGATTAGGGCAGCCGTCATGGTAGTGAAGATCTTGGCGTGGTTCTGTAAGAAGAAGCCGGAGCCTCCGTAGATGACCGACACCATGGATATCCTGTAGATGATGGTGCCGAGGACAGCGCCCAGTACAATGGCGATCTGGTTGAGAGAAAAAAAATAAAAAATTGCTTACGAGTGAATAGGTTACTTCTAGACCAGCGTGCTCCATTGTCCACCACATCATCGCGTACCATCGGACAGTAGCCAATGTAAAAAAAAAAGTTGGACCGCCATCTTTGGCAGTCCGCCATATTGGATTAAAAATGATGTCACTACTATGCATCCAAACCAAACGTATATTATTATTTATTATGCATTTCAGCTCAATCAGCTATGTAATTGCAAGATTTGACCCATACATACTAACAAAATAAGTAACTAACTAAGACAAATTCAATAAAAACTTATCCGGCGTCAATAATAGTCGAATAATCGATGATTAATACGAACCCAACACGTCTGTTAAGGATATCATTCAGATCGAACCCCAAACATGAAAATACTGTACTGTACACGACTGGAAACAGAAATACTGTTTACATACATATGAGAAATAAGGGTTATTCTTGGACTTTCGCTGGTGTAATGAAAAAACCCGGCCAGGTGCGTGTCAGACTTCGCACATTTAGGGTTCCGTACCGAATGTATTTTTGACTATTTGTATGGCTTTTGGTCAACAAGATGCTTATACTGTGAAAATTTGAAGACTTTAGCTCCAACCGTTTGGTTGTAAAACTTGTGTGACAGACGACGGACAGACGGACACGTGAGTGATAGCAATAGGGCTTCGTTTGGACCTTTCGGGTACCCGGGTTCGGAACCCTAAAAAACTAAAAACACACATAGAGTGACGTCATTTTATTTTTCGTAGTTATTCTTCTCAATAAATCATACCAATATTATAAGAATGTATAAAAAAACTAGTCCGCCCTTTTTGGGAATCCGCCATATTGCATATATTATATATATATTATAATGTGTTCTCAAAACGCTTTGTGCGTATGGATGGGATGTCCACCATGAACCGGTGGCACTTCGCCGTACGTCTTGTGGTCCGTTGATGAAACGGGCTTGGCGGAATCAAATTATGCAATTCCGTCGCATATATTTTGGGGATTCAAAATGTAATCGATAGAAAACCGACAGGCTAGCAACTCGATGTCTATGTTCAAGACTTTGGAGTTTCGAATCAACGAGCCTATCATTGCCGATGATCCTCTTGGCTCGTTTCTAAATTGACTCAAGGGCATCCAGCTGGTATCTGACAGATCCGTCCCAAAGATGAGAGCAGTACTCCATAAACCATCGAACTTGCGCTTGATAGAGTTGGAGCAGCTGTTTCGTCGTGAAGTACCATCTCACCTTTGCGAGGATCCCCAACTTTTGGCAGCCACTTGAGCCTTTGCCTCTATGAAGGGACCAAAATTGAGGGCAGATGTTAAAGTAACACCAAGAAGATCAAGTTGGTCGGTTATCGGCACGGTCACACCTCGGAAAGATGTAGCCGGATGAAATTGGCTCCTCTTAGCGGAAAAACGACACGCCTGGGTCTTAGCAGCATTGAACTTGACCAGATTGGCATCGCCCCATTCTGAGACAGCCTGTGAGGACAAGTTCAAGCGCCCAACCATAGCTTCTCGGAGAGATCGGTCCTGAGACCCACTAGCTCGTGTGTCGGGCACGTATCTCTCGGCAACAGTGCTATCATCTGCATACCCAATGGTACCGGGTTTTAGCAGATCGTTAATATGCAGCAAAAACAATGTTGCCGAGAGCACCGACCCCTGAGGAACACCAGCATTAATAGCCAGCAGTCCGGACGAGCAGCCATCTATGACTACTCGGATAGACCGATCCCTCAAGAAATCAGCAATCCAATCACACAAACCAGCGAGCAGACCGAAGGAAGGAAGCTTGCCAATTAGGCAGTCGTGCCAGACCCGGTCGAAGGCCTTCAAGATGTCAAGGAAGACCGCAAGGGCCCCTTGTTTCTAGATAGCCTCACTTCAGATGTGAATGGCATACGCCAGAAGATCCCCAGTTGACCGATTTCGGCGGAAGCCGAATTGTCGGTCACTGAGGATATCGTTAGCTTCTAGGTATGCCAGGAGCTTGCCATTCAGTATACGTTCCATACACTTACATAGTACGGAAGTTAACGAGATGGACCTATAATTTGCTGGGTCAGCTCGACTACCCTTCTTGGGCACGGGTTGCACGTTAGCTTGCTTCCAAGCCATCAGCACTTTTCCGGTCTCAAATGAAAGGCGAAATAGGCGTGTCAAGATCGGAGACAACTCAGGCGCACAAGTCCTCAGTACGATTGCCGGTATCCCGTCGGGGCCACTAGCCTTGTTCACGTCCAGGTTACGTAGTACTCTTCGGACATCCTTCTGATGAATGCGAATGTCTGACATAATCGACTCGCATCCACCAAGAGTACCAGGGGGTCTCGCGCCATCAGGATCTAGACGCGAAGTTTCCGCAAACAGAGAGGCAAATAAGTTTGCTTTCTCTTCAGCGGAGTGGGCCAGCGACCCGTCGGGTTTCAGCAGTGGAGGTAGTGAGGGGTGGCAGAAGTTCGGTTCAACCGACTTAGCCAAAACGCCCTACTACCAGCTGGGTAAGAAGCAAGTTTGTTCCCAATTCGGCTAATGTGATCAAACCGAGCCCTCCGCAAGACCTTCTTGCAGGACTTGGCAGCCTTGGTGAAGGCTCTCTTCTTCTGACTCACGTCATTTGCTTTGCGTGTCCGAGCGTCGACCCATGCCAGGTAGGCCGCGTGTTTTAGCGCATCAGCGCGATTGCACTCGGCACCAAACCATGGTCGAGCTTCGCCAGACATTGTTACGTCAGAGAATGGAATGTAGTACTCCATTCCCCGCCGCAACACATCCGTCACGGCGTCCGCGCACGACGAAACAGCAGTCGAAGAAAAGGCTGCCAAGGATAACATGCAAAGAAAGATCGCATGCCATCCCAATCTGCTGACCTGTATCGCCAAACCCGCCTGGTGTCTAGGGCTAGGATCGGGAGTAGAGTAGACGGATACAGATTTCACCAGACAGTGGTCGGAAATACCTAATGGTGAAGAAATTGACACCGAGTAACGGTCTGGATCTGTTGTCAGCAGAAGGTCCAAGTAATTGGCCGTGTGCGAATCAACATCCGGCACCCTCGTTGCCCCCTGGACCAGCTGGGTGAGATTTAACGCTAGCGCTAGCTTACGCGTCTCTTGTCTAGCATGGTCTGTGCACTGATATGGGAAGAGCCACTCCTGATAGTTGGCGTTAAAGTCCCCCAGTAACACCAATTGGGCAGAAGGGTACCGCTGCTGAGCCACATCCGCCGCCTCACTGAGGTGTTGTGTGAGCCTATTTGTCTCCAAACACCGCTGTGCGAACGGTAGACACAGGCGTAGACAATTTTATCAATGCCTGTGTCCACTAGGACCCAAAGAGTTGAGAACCTGGATTCCTCAAGGTTACGGAGCCGCCGATAGCAGATGTCGTCCCGGGCGTACATGCATATACCAGCGTGTGGCTTAAAGTTGTGCTCCAGGGTAAACCCTGGGTAAGATAAGTACGCCACGTCTGACGAACATCCGATCTGCGTCTCCGAAAGGAACAAGAGAGCTGGTTTCTCAGTCTCTAGGTGGTGGTGGACTGCGGCGAGTTCTGAGTGCAGACCTCGTATGTTGTTAAGGTGCACTTTGTAGGAGAGGGAGTGTTGCCGCTGTTCAGCTTTTTTCCTTTTTGTTCATTTTTGCATAGTGTAAAGTGGAGGTAGAGGAGAAGGAAGTGAAATGAGGTTCCACTCTGCTAACCTTCAGGCACGCTCTGACAGGACGACATCATTGGGGGACTAGTCTGGAGACTGCGGGGACGCCCGAGCCCCCCTGGGAATGTCCATCGGGCCCTTTCGTCTGGTCCCCAACCAGCACGACGATGGTGCATTCCGGGACTTTTCGACAGTTGGCGGGCAGCCTTTCATATGTGGCTAGCACACTACTTGGGCCCCCAACTACCTGCGCTCGGCCAGCGGCGCACCGTGCCTCGGATCCCGCTACCCTCCGCGACTAGTCTCCCGATACATTCATATCAGCGCGAGCCTGGTTGGTCTGCCTGCAATGGAACAACTATTTCGACCCAACTCCTCCGGATTGGCTACACTGAGCATCGCACCGGAACACGGCCAGGCCGCTAGGCGGTACATCTTTGCCCAGTGGGTAGTCGCAAGCCATCGGTCGAAACCTACCACCAGTTAGTGTCACCTGATTAGCACCACCCGGGGACCACGTATAGGGACTCAATGGGTATACTCCTACGGACGAGGGTGACTCGGCCTCCAAAAACTAATAAAAGAGTGAAACTAATAAAAGAGCTAAAATAGGAGGTTACGAGTATTTCTCATTGGAAAACAGAAATTTACTTATTTACTACTTGCATGTTTAGTGTTACTCGGACAACATAGGCATTCTGTCGTTCTGGTTAAATAGATTTTTTTTTTATTTGAGATGGGTTTGCTCTTGACTCTAGTCTAGGTTAGAGGTGACAGAGACAAAGTCGACGATGGAGCGAGCTTACCCAGAAGAACCTGTTCACTCTAACTTTGAAGAGATTAGGGTTGTATGCATTCGGAAATACAGACGTAGGTAGAGAGTTCCACTCCTTTGCTGTGCGTATTACGAAAGATGTTTGGAAATGCTTAGTGCGGATTGGTGGAATAGCAACAAGGTAGGGATGGTAACTTGCTTTGCGTCTAGAAATCCGATGGTAGAAGGGGGACAGTGGGATGAGGTCGTAGAGTTCTTGGGCACATTCGCCGAAGTAAATAAGAATTCTTGAACCCTTGATGGCGGTGGTTGAACAGTAGGTAGTTTAAATTAAATATAAATAGGATATAAATATATAAATAGGATAATAATAATTGAAGTCTGAAAGAGCAGTGCTGGCCCGGTGGTATTGGCCGCGACTTACAAGTTGTTAGTCGTGAGTTCAAACCTAGGCAGGGCGATTTACTTTGTGTAAATTATTTCACCACCACTGCTCTCAAAACGGTGAAGGAAAACATCGTGAGGAAACCGGTATGTCCTAGAACCAAAAAATTGGAGACATGTGACATCCACCAACCCGCATTGGGTCCGCGTGGTGGATTACGGTCCACACCCTCTCACAGAGAGGAGGCCTGTGCTCCAGCAGTGGGGACATTAAAAAAGGCTGATGATGATGACGTCTGAATGATCTCCTTTCACCAGTAAAATTGACGTGTAAAAGTGTTGTTAAAACCTATTTACAAAAATAAAATCATTTATTAACCTGTCCTCATATTGTTTAGCTTACCATGAACAGTACTGCTGAACCACTGGCCACGTACTTGGCAGTCTTCTGCCAGGTCGGCAGGTACGGCTCCTTCTCCTTGGTCACGGGGTTCGTCCGGTATGTCTTCACTGATGCCTCGAACTCTGGTCTAGGTTCCTCATCCGCCTGGAAAAGATATGAATAGATTATCATCGTCATAATTTCAGCCGAGAGACGTCCACTGCTGGACATTGGCCTCCCCCAAGTGCCGGTTCTGCCATCGGCTACCCGCGACCCTCAACAGGTCATCGGTCCACTTTGTTGGAGGCCTTCCTACGCTGCGTCTTCCGGTACGCGGTCGCCACTCCAGAACTTTTCGGCCCCATCGATCGTCTGTTCTGCGAGCAATGTGCCCTGCCCTCTGCCACTTCAGGTGATTCTTCGGGCTATGTGGGTAACCTTGGTTCTCTTGCGGATATCATCATTCCTGATTCGATCACGTAAGGAAACTCCGAGCTTAGCCCTCTCCATTGCACTTCGGGTGAGTTTAAACCTGCTGATGAGGCCTATTGTAAGACCACGTTTCAGTTCCGCCATCACTTTTGTCTTGAGACACTACGGTATGTGGGACGAGAAGATACCGCGAAGCTTCCCGAACGCCGCCTAGCAGAGTCGGATTCGACGATTGACCTCTTTCTCGAAGTTAGCCCTGCCTAATTGGGCTGTTTGTCCCAAGTAAACATCAGATAGAGTAGCATACTCTAATGGATAGAGTATAGGGTATGTAGTTTATTATATGTTTTTCGCTTTTATAGTCATTTTCATGATTTCAGCAGAAAGAAGAGTTTAGTTGCAACTCATCCCTTGTCCCAACTCACCCGCTTTTTTATATGCCAATTTTTTTTTTTTTTTATTCTTGATAGGCACGCGTTTGACCACCATCTCACCTGAGCTGCAAGGGTACAGTTTGTCAGAAAAGTGCTACGATATAGAGAATAGATACTTATTTATCACGTGTAAATTTTGCTCATGACTATTTTTCTTAGGCTACAGGTTAACTTATTATAAACACGTACTGATTTTTAGCAGAGTTTTAATTATTGTACAAACTGTAATTTCTTAGACTGTAGTTTAAATTATTTTATACACAGACTGTGATTTTTAACAGAAAGCTTTATTTATTGTAAAAACTGCGATTTCCCAGACGATAGTGTAATTTTTTTATACACATACTGATTTTTAGCAGAGAGTTTTAATTATTGTACAAACTGTGATTTCTTAGGCTATAGTTTAAATTATTATATAGACAGACTGTGATTTTTTAGCAGAGAGGTTTAATTATTGTAAAAAAACTGTGATTAGGATGACTGAATAAAAATAAATACAAATCATACAAGCACTTTTCTTACCATAAGTAATTTTGCGCCATTTAGGTAGGTATATACGAACCGGGCGAGTTGGGAATAGGGATGAGTTGCAACGAAGCCGAAAGAAGTCTACTGCTGGAGGACTGTCCTGTGCACCTCGCATCCAGCACATTCCTGCAGCCTTCGGCAGGTTTTCTCCACCTTATGGAGGCTTTCCAACGCAGTGTTCCTTCTCAACAAACTCTTTCATTTGATACCCCTATCATGGAAATACATAAAAAACTGGCCAAGTGCGTTAAGGGTTCCGTACCAAATATTGGTAATTGTTAGTAAAGTAAGTATACGTAATAATAAACATTATCACAAAATTTCGTTACGAAGTATTTTTAAATACCCATTTATTTAAAAATACTTCGTAACGAAATTTTGTGACAGACGACGGACGGACACACAGACAGACAGACACGTGAGCGACAACAATAGGGCTCCGTTTGGACCCTTTGGGTACGGAACCCTAAAAATAACTAGTCCGCCATGTTTGGAAGTCCACCATATTGCATTTAAGCGGAAGTTGCGGAATTATTTTCTGCACAAGGAGTAGAGTCGTCTCAAAAACCTTATTTATTACTTTATATATATATATTTATTGGTTTATTATATTAAATATATATGTATGTTTATTATTAATATATATATTTTCGTTCTCGTTTTTTTTTTAATATTTCTACTTGGTGTTGCTTTGTTTGTTTTTTTTTTTTATGCACCTGCCATATTATCTCTCCACCACTCTTGGTTGACTGGTAGAGAATGCCTAAGGCATTAAGTCCGCCTTTGTACTTTAGTTGCATGAAGTGTAAATAAATAAATAAATAAATATTGGATTTACAATGACGTCACTTAGCTAACCGTACATTGTCATGCAAACTAAACATGTGTACAAAATTTCAGCTCAATCGGAAACCGGAAAGTGAAGCTAATAAGAGCCTAAAGACTAAGGTCTTCAATCAGTACGTCTTGCATGTTATGACTTACGGAGCCGAAACGTGGACACTCACGGTACGACTGGTCCATAAATTTAAGGTCGAGCTATGGAACGGGCTATGCTTGGAGTCTCATTGAGGGATCGAATACGGAACAAGGTGATCCGGCAGAGAACCAACGTTGGCGACATTTCTCACAGAATAAGCAAGCTGAAGTGGCAATGGGCCGGCCATATTAGCCGTAGAACCGATGATCGTAGGGGTAGACGTGTTCTCGAGTGGAGACCGCGAATCGGCAAACGTAAGGTAGGACGCCCTCAGGCTAGGTGGAGCGATGATCTTCGCAGGGTGGCTGGTAGCAGCTGGATGAGAGTTGCCGAGAACCGAGCTGAATGGCATGCAATATGTCCAGCAGTGGACTGCTGTAGGCTGATGATGATGATGATGAAGCTAACAAAAGCCTGTTTTAAAAAGAGACAACAGACCTGCGCCTCGGCCCCGGCTCCCATGTCCCACTCCCACCTCAACACCGACTGCCTGCGTTTCCATAACGCCAGGTATGTGGTCGCTGAAAACGAAAAAATTAAATTGGTTAGAGGACATCGACTATCCAGCCTATCCAGCATTCTAAATTCAAATTCTTCATATAAAAATTTTGAATTAAGAACTTCCTTTAGGTGTTTTTTTTTTAAATACCTTGCTAATCAGTGTTCTTAATTCAAATACTGATTAGCGGATTTTAAATTGAAATTCTCCACAGAAAATGTTGAATTAACAACTTGCTAATCAGTGTTCTTAATTCAAATACTGATTAGCGGATTTTAAATTCAAATTCTCCACAGAAAATTTTGAATTAAGAACTTGCTATTCAGTGTTACACATCATATAGTTAACTTTTTAACCGACTTCGAAAAAGGAAGAGGTTATCAATTCGGATGTTTGTATTTTATTTTTTTTTTTTTTTTTTTTATGTATGTTCGGGCATAACTCCGTCATATATTGACGGATTTGCAAAATTCTTTTTTTGTTCGAAAGGGGTTTATTCCGAAATGGTCCCATTTAAATTTCAAAAAGATTTGATAATGGGTTTCGGAGACAGACAACGGAACTCTTCAAAAATTGACAGCAAATCAACCGCGATTGATGCTATCGATCGTATGTCTATGAATTGTTAACACAGTTTAATGGGGAACCACAACTAAAAAGTGAAAAAAAAAAACTTTTTTACAAAAAAAATAGAACCGACTCGCGACTTCCAAAAAAAGTGCAAAATAACTTTAATTTCGGAAGTCGGTGTCAAAAAACGAAGACACAAAACAGGAACACCTTTTTATAACGGTCGACCACTACGCCATTATCTATATGGATCGAGAACTCATGTATTGACACAGATGGGTACTTATCACCAGTTATGCGGCATCTACAGCTTTCAAACAAAAATATTTTGGTAGCCAACATAGTTAAACGAGCTACCACAACAATCAACCTATTGTTGTCTGCAGGATTTAGAGGAACCTAACATGAAGAGGATGACAGGAGGTACGTTTGCTCACCCACGTCATCTCCTTCGAATCTAACCTTTCCGTGTGGCGAAAAGAGTTGTCATGGCCTCTTGTTGTTAGAGGTCAAAATATCGCCCACACAGCGTTTCTGAAACGCTACAGTAATTCATTCTATTTAAATTTAATTAGATTTAATGACATTATTGCATCTGACAGGACCTCACAGGGCGAGCGAGACAGATAATTGAGCAGTAATTACTAATCGAACTACCTACATACTCGTATCGTATGGTTCGGTAGCCTTTCAAATAATTTAATGACATTATTGCATCTGACAGGACTTTACAGGGCGAGCGCGACAGATAATTGAGCAGTATTTACTAATCGAACTACCTACGAGTACATACTCGTATCGTATGTTTCGGTAGCCTTTCAAATAATTTAATGACATTATTGCATCTGAGAGGACTTTACAGGGCGAGCGGGACAGATAATTGAGCAGTATTTACTAATCGAACTACCTACATACTCGTATCGTATGTTTCGGTAGCCTTTCAAATAATTTAATGACATTATTGCATCTGAGAGGACTTTACAGGGCGAGCGGGACAGATAATTGAGCAGTATTTACTAATCGAACTACCTACATACTCGTATCGTATGTTTCGGTAGCCTTTCAAATAATTTAATGACATTATTGCATCTGACAGGACTTCACAGGGCGAGCGGGACAGATAATTGAGCAGTATTTACTAATCGAACTACCTACATACTCGTATCGTATGGTTCGGTAGCCTTTCAAATAATTTAATGACATTATTGCATCTGACAGGACTTTACAGGGCGAGCGCGACAGATAATTGAGCAGTATTTACTAATCGAACTACCTACATACTCGTATCGTATGTTTCGGTAGCCTTTCAAATAATTTAATGACATTATTGCATCTGAGAGGACTTTACAGCGCGAGCGGGACAGATAATTGAGCAGTATTTACTAATCGAACTACCTACGAGTACATACTCGTATCGTATGTTTCGGTAGCCTTTCAAATAATTTAATGACATTATTGCATCTGAGAGGACTTTACAGGGCGAGCGGGACAGATAATTGAGCAGTATTTACTAATCGAACTACCTACATACTCGTATCGTATGTTTCGGTAGCCTTTCAAATAATTTAATGACATTATTGCATTGGAGAGGACTTTACAGGGCGAGCGGGACAGATAATTGAGCAGTATTTACTAATCGAACTACCTACATACTCGTATCGTATGTTTCGGTAGCTTTTCAAATAATTTAATGACATTATTGCGTCTGACTGGACTTCACAGGGCGAGCGGGACAGATAATTCAGCAGTATTTACTAATCGAACTACCAACATTCTCGTATCGTATGTATCAATTATTATTTGAAAGGCTACCGAATTAGCCTTTCAAATAATAATTACTATTGTACTTTTTCTTTTTACACTTTCAACACTTCAATGTAATTTATTTATTTTTATTTACTACCATTAGTCAGTATGAACACTTATTTACCTATCTATTTATTTATATGTCTCATGTATATGTACACGTGTCCTGCATTTACTACTGCACGTTCAAGCGTGTGACACCCGTGGGCTGCTGCTGAATATCAGCGTTAGGTGGTAATACCTAGTGCTGCCACCTAACATTATGGTGAGCTGCTTTTGGTACTACGATTCTCTTTTCTTTTTGTGTAAATGTTATTTTTGTTGTGTAATGTTGTGCCAATAAACGCAATTTTCTTTCTTTTCTTTCATTCTCACCAAAAATAATATGCATTTTATCTAAACCAGGGTTCAATACCGGTAAAAATATGGTATCGTTTTAGCTGCATGATGCAAATATCGTTTATTTACCTATAAATAACAATACCGCATTTAACGTTACTTTTTGAACATTTTATCGTTAAAAATAAAGAACGTTAATATAGGTTTTAGCGGTATTTTTATCGTTCAAAGTTTTATCATTATGTGACCATTTCTTTCGTCCAATTGCAAAGATCTTTAGTCTGCATTAACGTCCAGAGCGTACGGCGTGCGTTTCGTCAGAGTTCAGAGTCTACAAAATTGATATTTTTACACTATCGTATCTCTCTTAAGTTTACTAAAGCCAAGCCAAGCTAAAGTAAACGGCAACGTCGCGTGAAATAACGTTATATATTGTTAATTTTTACCAATATGTTTAACGTTAAGATTATGTTATACTAGGTAACGCTACCAATAAGTATCGATATGGTAGGTATTTTTAGGAAAATACCGTTACTTAACGACACTTTTAATGTGAATTGGTAACGGTATGAAGCTCTGATCTAAACTTACCCCAAAAAGACATGAAGATCGCGAAGAATACGGTCGCCGGGTTGTCGAAGAGATAAGTCAGCTTCGCGAAGACACAGGAGTCGGACAGCGACTGGTATTTGCAGGCTTTATCGCAGAGGGGACAGAGGGTGATATTGCCGGGGCCTTTGAGGTCACAGATCTCTTTACTGAGGACAAGAGAAAGAATTTTAACGGAATATGAACTTTACTTTGTATAATTTATTTCATAGTGTGTAGTAGTGTAGGAAAACATCGTGAGGAAACAGATGTCCTAGAACCAAAAAATCGAAGACATGTGATATCCAACAACTGTCTAGTTAGCTAAGTGACGTCATTCTAAATCTAATATGGAGGATTCCCAAAGATGGCAGACTAGTTATTTTTTATACATTCCCATTAAATGGGTATCAAATGAAAGAGTTTGCTGATAAGAATATGAAAGATAAAATGACGTCACTCTAAATTTACTCTCAAAAGGTGTTTTTTTAAACTAGGGCTCGGATACCGGTATATTTTCTGAAACGGTTTCGTCTTTTTTACCTAAGAAACGATTTCATTCGGTTACGATCGAACGGAACTTTATAAAAAACGTTTTTGAAGAAGAACAAAATTTAAATCGATTTCGATTAATTCATTTTTTACCGTTTTTTCTTTCCATCTTTTGAATGGTGCGATACTACAATATTTACGATTTCCATTCAATTATCGCCGCACGCGGAGCGCGGCTGCGCCCTGCGGAATAAATCGGTTTTTGAAAGCGTTCTCATTTCGTTTTCGTTCCGAACAAAATGTTAAAGATCTTGTACAACAACTGTTCTAACCGTTTTAAAAAAGTTATTTTAAATAATGGTTCCGAGCCCTGTTTTAAACTATAATTATTTTATAGAATTTTGATTGGTCCACGTCACATGTTGAAGAAAAGAGACAGGTGTTGGCCGCACATTCGTGCTCTGTCTACAGATTATTCTATTTTGTGACGGTAATACTTTGTCCATTTCCCTGTGTGTACATATACAGCATGTATCAAAAACCCTGTCCGATCCAATAAAGGCGTATTCCTGGTTTAACATACGTACTAGAAAAAATAGTAAAAAATGTAACTCATACAAACCAAAAGGTTATTTTTTTTTATTTATATAAAATATTCGAAATTTATCACTAAATATGGCAAATTTTCATAAGTTGACAACACTCCACCGGCCGGCGAAATCTTTTAATTTTTACCTATTTTTATTTCAAACGATACTGCCCTGCACTAGCCGCGCTGTAGGCACTTTTTAACAAAGGGTAAAAAATACCGTCTCGCTCAGGTGGCTTCTTTGATACAAAACTGTAGGTGAACTTGGTCGAGCGATGAGTGTTGCCTTTGAAAAGTTTTTCTTTTTTTTAAATTATGTATTTTCATTTTCATTGGGGAAAAACAATAATCTCGTATCCATTTAATGATTACGTATATGTGTACGCAGTACAATACCAAATAATTCCCTTCAGGATCGGACAGGGTTTTTGTTACATGCTGTATATATACTGAGATTACAAAGGTTCGTAATTAATTTTTACTTATTTTGTGTCATTCTGTGCGAGTCACAAAATAACTTATTTCTTTCTTTCTTTATGTCTATTAACCGTATGAACTTACCTAGGAATATTATCTTGAGAGTCTATGCTGGCCAATCCATACACGAAGCAGAGGGTGCCCACAATAGCGGGGGCATACAGCATCCTGGTGTAGAATCCGAGCCAGCAGAAGTACAGACCTATCTTATCGCCGAAGTACCTGCGCACGAGGCAGAGGGGCTGCTTCTTGAACCATTTGCAAGGACGGGCCCACTCCAGGTATAGCAGCTGGAAAAAGAAACAAATTAAGTATTGGCTAAGCAATCTTTAAAAGCATTTATTTATTTATTATTAATATTTAGTTGCCATAACCAAGAAGGTTGTTAGGCTCAAGTGGGATTGGGCGGGTAACGTCAGACGCATGCATGACGATCGCTGGGTAAAAGTCTCCACACAATGGGCGCCTGAAAATGGACGATGTCGTGCTGAGGTCGGCCACATATACATCATATACTCCTAACGATATTCGAACCCGCAACCATTGATTTCGAAGGCAGGATCCTACAAACTACGCCAATTGGTCGTCATCAGACATCGGGTTTGTATCAGATATTGGGATTTGACGCACAATGTACGAGTTTATGCGAATCTCATACTTCTGATTTTATTCATTCTTCCTTTGACATACAGCTCATTCTTCTGTGAAATGCGCTTCCCTTCATTATCAGGACGGCCACCAGTCAGTATGCATTTAAGCGGAAGTTGCGGGATTACTTTCTTCACAAGTAAAATAGTCGTCTCAAAATCCCTATCTCTAACTTTATATAAATACTAACTGACCCGACAGACGTTGTCCTGCGGTATTGCTGTAGAGTGTCACAACGTGGTCTTCACGACACTCTGAACTACTAACGCCATCTATGAGAACTAACTTAAACACGGAAGCGCCATCATACTCTGACTCTCTAGTCTTTTCCCAACTATCTTGGGGTCGGCCTGTAGTCTAACCAGATGCAGCTGAATACCAGTATTTTACCTGGAGCGACTGGCTATTTATTGTTGGGCCAACAATAAAATGATAGCATTTATTGTTGGCCCAACCAAATGCCAGCAATAAATGCTATTAGGAACGATACCCCTTGGTAAGACTGGTTGTCAGATTTTCGAGTTACTGACGACCCGTAACGACTATCGAAGATCAACGATTGACGACCTTAACTTAAGGCCGTACTACCGGCCAAGTGGCGCCCTCATTGAATAAAAAATCGTAGCAAAATAAATATTTAATAATCCATCGTCACGTTTGTTACAAAGAGGATAAAGTATTTTTAGATTGTTAAAACAGGTCTCAGAATATTTCGTATCCAAAGTGGTAGGCAAAAGTACCAAAAACGGCCGTTTCTGACACTTTTGCCTACTACTTTGGATACGAAACATTCTGAGACCTATTTTCTAGGCTATGCTACGATTTTTTATTCTATGAGAGCACCACTTGGCCCGTAGTAGACCCTTAACGTGTTTTCCGAGGCACGGAGGAGTCTCAGTATGTAAAGATGGTCTCCCATCTATGGACCAACCCCGGCAAGCGTAGCTTAACCTGATAGATCGACCCGTGCGGCTGTTATTACTTTAGCCACGAGCTCCTCGCGCCATCATACTCATTGTTGCTATGTAACCGTTTTACTTACCCTTCTGTCGGTCATCTGCCCGTCAGCCATATCCTTATCATACCTCCCTTCGTGTAGAGGATAAGCCGCTGTATATGTTTTGTCGTTCAGCAGACGACGGATTCCCATCTGGAATGTCAAACAGTGGTTTTTTTAAAAGGTTTTGAAGTGCATTCAGTTTTTGGGTGCTGACTACCCGTTTCATCAAGCCATCGGAGAGCCTTCCACTTGAACACGTGATGCCGTGGCTGACCTGAAAATCTCTACATATATGGACTCCCTACTCAGGTCGGCCGCAGTAAAGACAAGCTCCACAGGTGGTTCTCGGATGGCTCTGATCGGCGGTGTTTGTGCGGCGTCTCTCAACAGACCACCACCTATCCTGCGTCGCCTGTACATGTGAGGACCGGCTGCGGTGGCTGCGTCAGTGGATGCTGGTAGCGTGGCTGAATACTAGGCCAAAGATTATATTTAAAAACTAAATTAGCCATCGAAACCCTAAGAAGTCTACCCGCAACGACTGACAAAGATATTCAAATGACAGCCGGGAGCAACAGCTTAACGTGCTTCCCGAGGCATGGAGGAGTCTCAGTATGGATTGGATAATCACCGATCTATAGACCGACCTCTGCAAACGTTACTTAACGTGAGTAGGCTGTAATCTACCACGCGGGCACAGTGCGGATAGGTAGCAATGTATTATAAACAATGCGATCTCAACGCTCCGCACTACTACTTATTTACACTCGCGCTGGCCGAGCACGCCGCGCCGCGCCTTCCGTAGGTATGTAGGTATTATGCCGGCGACGTGAATGAACTCTAGCGAAACAGCTGTACGTATTTTATTTACATTGCTGTTTTTAGTGTAATTAGTGATTTCATTACTTTTTAATTAAAACTCTCATTGGGTTGGACAGGAATAACGATTTTTAACAGTCTAAAGTACAAAAAGCTACAGAAAAAAATTAAGAACTGAGGAAAACGCCGACGAAAAATTCCAACGCTTGGGGGTCCTGAATCATGTACTGGTACACGTATTTGCGTTTATGTGTCTTACACGGTGTATTTAAAATTCAAAGTCCTGACTGACTGATATCTCAACGCACAGCCTAAACCGCTGGTCCTAGGGACATGAAATTTGAAGGGTGTGTTCTTTGTGAAGAGTTAGGTATCCACTAAGAAAGGGTTCTTCGAAACTACACCCCTTTTTTATAACGGGGGTAGTACTACATCCTTGCGGGCGAAGCCGCTGGCAGAAACTAGTGTGACTATAAAATAGCCCTAATTTGAATACTATTTGGAGGTGATGACGTCATGACGAAGGCTGCGTTCACGTTCATAGTCGAGGGTCACCAGTGTGGAGGTATGCGGAACAGAGTGTAAAGTCCCACAACCTCCATTGAAAAGGGAGGATCCTCCGACCAGACGGGTGTTGTGTCTGGTCCGGGCAATTGCCCGATGGTTGATTTCGGACTGTTGTGTATGTTCAAATCGCGCGGAGAACTCTGCTTGCGCGATGTAGGATTTTGTTATTTTAGTTCATGTGCGGCGTCATAGATGTCGCTACAACTACAATGTGGAGATGACAATACAATTATAAATATAAACACGGGCAATACTCATCATTATGAAAAGCTTTTACTATGGGCCCAACACTAAAATCGCAAAAAAATACAGCTGCCCCATACATAAATATTTGCGTAACTCGACAAAATGTAATGAAAAGCTTTATTGCTTTATGTCGTCTCTACCTTGCATAGTAATAATCAATCTGTCTAGCCTTTACCCAACTATCTTGGGGTCGGCTTCCAGTTTAACCAGATGCAGTTGAATACCAGAATTTTACATGGAGCGACTGCCTATCTGACCTCCACAACTCAGTTACTGGGTAATACGATACCCCTTGATAAGACTGGTTGTCAGACTTTCGGGTTTCTGACGACCCGTAACGACTGTCAAAGATCCACGATTGACAGCCGGGACCAACGGCTTAACGTGCTTTCCGAGGCACGGAGGAGTCTCGGTATGTAAAGATGGTCACCCATCCATGCACCTACCCCGGCAAGCGTAGCTTAATCTGATGGATCGAGCCGTGCGGCTGTTATTACTTTAGCCACGAGCTCCTCTTTTTTCCTCTTTCTCTCCATGAATTACATTGATTATGAGCTGTATTTTCGAAATCCACGCTGTCGAAGTCATCATAATTATAATAGAGAGATTAAAATTTGGATAATATGAATAGGTAAAACTAACCCTCGTTTCATTGGTATCATATTTAGCTCGTAATAATATTTGCATGACTAGTAAACTTCTCTGCGCCGGGGAGTATTGTGTGTGACGGTCTTTTACTAAAAACCTGTAAGCAAACAAACATGGATCAGTTTATTAAAAAATGGCTAGACTTGTAGAAATCCCACCAACACGCACAAAACGATGTGGTAATACATTCATTGTACGTGGAGCTATGGAGTGGAAATCCCTGATGAGTCTGTGTTTCCTGATAGCTACAACCTAGGGGTCTTAAAGGCCTGTTGACGCAGTATTCGCTACACAGGAAGGTAGTGAAAGCCGAGTGGATATGCGGTAATCCTCTCAACCTAGTTACTGGTTTTGCGGCGTGTGGGTTGTTGACTTTGTGGTATTAACTGGTAACGACCTTGAGTAGTTAGCTTATGCGCTGAGCTCACGTAACGCGTCGTACCAGTAATAGGACTCGCCCATCAAGGAGCGCTGTCCGAAATTAGATGCATTATTAATATTTTATACATGAAACATCAAGTGTTAGGCTAAAAAACGTATACTGAAATATAAATAATTAAATGATCTTTAAAATGGTGAAGGTTTCATAAAAATACGCTTTATAGTTTTTGCGTGATTCTCAATTTTTATCCGCGTTAGACATAAATTTACAAATTAATTACACTATGTCATAAAAATATAATTTCAAATATTCACATATAAAATTGCGAAGGACATTGTTTAGAATAACACATACTTTTTTTCAAAGAAATAAGACCAGTCGTTTAAACGTGATGTTCATTTAAAAATCATTAGAAGTCGTATAGCTGTGCCTTAATTCGAAAACGTCTTCTTGAAAAAAAAACTAGAAAAATATAACTATTATTTTTTTAAGGTTCCGTACCCGAATGGTCCAAACGGAGCCCTATTGCTGTCACTTCTGGGGCCTGATGGGCGAGTCCTATTACTGGGTGGACGTACGACGCGATACGTGAGCTCAGCACAGAACACGCAAGCCAGCCACTCAAGGTCATTGGCAGTAAATAGAACCTTAAATGGAAACCTGTTTAGGACTAGTGCACACTACGATTTTTAATTACTTCAAATAATAAAATCGCCAAAATGTAAACAGTACCAAGACCGAGTATTACTAAAAACAACGCATTTTACTTAACTCCCGATTTCTCAAAAAAAAAAAAAATTACATCGATCGAAAATCTAATTTTTCAAATGTAATTTTTTATTGGTGTGATTTTTGTTTTGAGAAATCGCTTTTTATATCGCATTAAAAATCGTAACGATTAAATGTTCGTTAAGCGCGCACTACGAAATTTATTCGTTGCGATTTTTAAAATACGAAATGAAATCTATTGAAAATCGCAAACGATTTATTTTCGCAGTGCGCGAATTGTAGTGTATTTCTGTTGTTTTCAGACTAGCAACATTTTTTTGAAATTATTTTTAACGTAGTGCGTGCTTAGCGTTAGTTCTCGCTTAGTTCATTAGCTACTATACTTAATGTTACTAACACCTCTTCAGCCTCTTTTTGGTCCGCTGACCCGTAGAAGGATGGTTCCGTTATGATCCTGGACTGTTCGTACTCATACAGTTGCTTCAGCTTACTTCGAAATTTCGAGTACCAACTCTTCGATTTATCTTTATTCTCGAAGTCCTGAAAGATATATAAATCAACAAGTTGAAGTAGCGTAAACATAATTAGTATAAGTAGTGTAAGTGTAGTGTAGTAGTAGTGGCATAGTAGTGTAAGTGAAGTGTAGTAGTAGTTGGATAGTAGTGTAAGTGAAGTGTAGTAGTAGTAGCACAGTAGTGTAAGTGTAGTATAGCAGTAGTGGCATAGTAATGTAGTAGAAGTGGCATATTAGTGTAAGTGTAGTGTAGTAGTAGTGGCATAGTAGTGTAAGTGAAGTGTAGTAGTAGTGGCATAGTAGTGTAAGTGAAGTGTAGTAATAGTGGCATAGTAGTGTAAGTGAAGTGTAGTAGTAGTTGGATAGTAGTGTAAGTGAAGTGTAATATAATAGTAAGTCACTTTATATACCAACTCAAGTACTCACCGATATGGCAATGAAGCGTCGAGTAGGAAGCTTTATGCCAATGACCTCCGCTAGCCTCATCTCCGTCTTCCATGGCAAGTGTATCTTGAGAAACCACGTCTTCTGGTCGAAAGACAGGATTTTATTCTCCAGCTCTAGTTCTAGTCCTTCCCTTATTAAATTTTCCTGTAACAAAATATCAATTGTAGTGTTTGTATCTTTAGAGGTAAGGTCCCGCAAACCTCCATTGAAAAGGGAGAATCCTCCGACCAGACGGGTGTTGTGTCTGGTCCGGGCAACTGCCCAATGGTTGATTTCGGACTGTTGTATATGTTCAAATCGCGCGGAGTACTCTGCTTTGCGCGATGCAGGTCTGCAGGATTTATATGTTTACTTCGTATGTGGCGTCATAGATGTCACTACATATCTATGCAATAAATATCTAGTACATTGTCTCATGTACACCAGTAAAGGAGGTAGCTGTTAATCTGTCAACTGGCTTTGGACGCGGTGCGGGTTGGGCGTGCGCCTGTGCTATAAATAAAATATTTTACAAAAATAAATATAGGAGAAAACCTTTGTGTAAAATGGATGTCCATGCACCCCCACCGGCAAGCGTAGTTAAAAGTTATCTATAGCATTTTGACACGTTATATTATTTTAAGACAATATTACTAACGCGGTCTGCGTTTCCACACTGACTACTTCGAAAAGAAACCCCTAAGAAGGTCAAAGTCTCTTTTAAATTCTATGCAATTACAATGTAATGGTTATAGTTTATGAGAGCCGTATACGTCTTTTATTAGGGTGGGAAATCATCAAATAACTTCTCCCGCTCTGGGTGGAGCGGGAGGGCGTGTTAGACTCTTAGGGGCCAGGGTGACTCTTCCGAACACTCCCGAGACCCTGGCAGAACTATGTATTCTGAGGTGAAAAGTCGGTTAACAAGTAAACCAGCTAGAGATTATAGTCGACAACAAATTAGTTAGTGAACCAGCTGACGTAGCTCAGGCATTTAATGAGTTTTTTGCCAAAATACTTATAACTGCAACTCGCTCCTTAAATTCATCCCGTCTAAAGGTGAAAGTCTTTTGAATAGTAGTGTGCTTAAGCGTAATCAATTATTTAGTTTTGAGCGCGTAACACCACGTGACATAGTTAACGTTTTCAACTCTCTAAAATCTAAAAACACAGGTGATTACTGGGGCATCTCTATTACACTTTTGAGTAATATAATAAACATCGTAGCGCCCTATCTTGCAGTAACTTTTAATAAATGCGTGGAGTCAGGAACTTTTCCTGATCTCATGAAGAGTAGTAACTAGTAAACTCATAACTTTATTAAATCAGATAACAAAAATGATATAGGCACCTTCAGGCTTATTTCCATCCTACCTGCATTTAGCAAAATATTTGAAAAGTTAATACTCAAACAGTTGTAAAGATATTTTAATGTAAATAGCCTCCTTTATAATGAAAAACATGGCTTTACAAAAGGACGATCGACTACAGATGCGGGTGTTGCTCTCCTACGACACATATTTACGCACGGGCACTCACAAAATGCAATTAGAGTTTTCTGTAATCTCTCCAAAGCTTTTGATTGCGTGCACTATAACACGCTGTTGCGTAAGCTTCGTCATTATGGTCTCCAAAACTAAGCTCTCAACGTAATTGATTCATATTTAAGTAATAGGTTCCTATGTGTAGATGTCAATGGTATAAAGTCTTCCGGGCTACCAGTTCATTTAGGTGTGCTTCAAGTCTTGATATTGGGATCATTCTTGCTTTTGGTGTAGGTATACAGGATGTAAGGGGAACGCTTCTGAAGCCAAAACGTAGATTATTTACAACCTAAATGCAAACGCTTTCTTTGGCGTCGCGTGGACGTGGGGTCGTTGGCCGCGCGGCTGTCGGCGAGCGCGCGTGCACTTTGAACTTAAGGAATACGCGAGAGCGTCAGCTGATATTTTACGAATAGTCTGTAAAATTCTGTTTTCCGTATGTTACATACAAATTTTAAGATTGTTGCATATAATTACATAGATTCAAGTTCTTCAAACTTAACAGACAGATGTGTTGCTGGGGAGTTTGTTGCACCACTTCTTCTTTACAGCTAAAACTCTAGGAAATGGTGACGGGCAGGCGTTTTTGGGGGACTGTCTTTATGTAGAACTTTGACGTTCAAAAAGTGCTGGCTCTAGCCTAGTTTGAATAAATGACTTTTGATTTTTGATTTTAATTTTGGCTAATGTTAGTTACTTTGCATAAATATAGTATACATTCAAGTTGTTCAAAGATAACAGACAGATGTGTGGCTGGGGAGTTTGGTGCGCCAGTTCTTCTTCCCAGTTAAAATACTAGGAAGTGGTGACGGGCTGGCGTTTTTGCGTGACTGTAATTATAACGTTTTTAGACGTTCCTGTAACTTTGACGTTCAAAAAATGCTGGGTCTCAACTTAGTTTGAATAAATGACTTTAGATTTTTGCTTACCTGGAATACTCTTCTCTGTTCTCGCTTCCTTGCTTCATTTTCAGTCATAACACCATAGTCCTCTTCTTGGTAAGCTAGTACCATATCTATTCTTCTTCTGCCATCTCTAAATAACAGGGATTCTGGCTCCAACCCCTGGAACAAAAGGTTGGTGTTACTGATTCGTTTTTATCCAAAATTTCTTTTGAGAGGGCATTGTGCTGACTATTAGCTAAAGTCAGCTGTCGCCATTTTGATTTTTCTACAAAGTTGCGAAACACGATAATTCTATGTCCTCTATCGATAATTCTATTTCGATAGAGGACACATTTAACCAAAGAGAAACACAGATATTATGATTGCAGAGTTTTTTTTGAATTTGGTATAAGCCCACCACACTATTTCTAAATACCGCAACTCCTAAAAACCAGAATCAACAGTGGCAAACAACAGAAAATCGCTGAGGCAAGGAGTTCCAGAGAACGATTAAATTGTCTTGGTTCCAGCAACGAAAGTAATCAGAAAAGAAAAGCGGATGAGTAAGAAAGACATAACTTGCACTTTCCTCCTTATCAAGCAAGAGACAGAACCAAAGCTAGGTCATTAGGCACAAAGAAATATTTCCAACTAGGGTAAGCCCAGTTGCCTAGCACCACGGATTAAAACACTACTATAAATAATGGGTGTTAAATTGTGAGCAGTTACATTTGATTCCAATAATAGGTTGGTTGCAGAGATATTTGGAGGTATAGATATTACGTAAACTTAACGTAACTCGATATTGTTTAGCAAAATCACTGTTTACCAGTGTAATCGGTGACTCATATTGCTTCCAAACTAAATTCTGTACGATCCACTTTACGAATCAAATGTATGAATGTCATCCAATTTCCGTATAAACTTCGACTTTCGCCCATAAGGGTCGAAATGAATCCGGCTGGTTCTGTGTTTTCTCAAGACCTTCATGACAACTTCAGGTGGGATTCCTAGCAGTTCAGCTGTTTTGAAGGTACTGTCTTCTGAGTTCCAAAAATCGCCGTCGGGCCAGGCTCTATACATATATAGACTTGTAGGCACTAATCACCATCATTTTTTCCGTTCTACTTAAAAACTTGACATCCCTCATTTTTACTGGCGATATACCAGAGTGTACTCGGTATCCGGAGTGACTTGCCGTAGACTCCATATTAATTGAAAGAAAAATGAACGAAAACACGAAAGACTCTTAAGATTTATGATTTAAATAACACAATTTAGACGTACGCAGCGAAAAATATGAGAAACTACATCAATGCAAAGATAAAGTGACATATATAAAAAGTACTCTGCAAAGAGTATAATAATAATACGGGACGTACTCTGTGAGTGACATGAGGATGACAAAGCGTGACAAAGAATGAAAATCAAAAGAATATCGCGAGCAGGTCGTGTGTGAGTGATATTCTTTTTGAACACAATAATGTTTATACCCAGTCCACACGCAGATCAGGAATTTTATTGAAGTTATACTTCTTGTGCGACTTCCAACAAGGTTGCGTTAAACGTTTAACGCTCCTGGGGAGGGGTAATAGAAAGAGTGAAATGAAATGACCTATCATGCTGCATGCTTAGACTATGAAAGGTTATAGACGCAAGACGCAACGTCATTGGACATTAAATGAAGCAGGATCGTTAAAATGTGTGAGTGACCTCGACGAACATAACGATGACGTATCGGCTTCTCATTTTGTCTGTGTGAGCTTATTTCGCGTGTACAGATGCAAGCCGGCTTCTCATTCTGGTACTTCAGATTGCTGATTTTTGACACTCTGTCTATAACCTTCCATAGTCTAAGGCTTGCATGTCGTTGGAACTGAACCAGCATGTAAAAATTCAACTCCATAGGATACTAACCTAATAGCATTTATTATTGGTTGGGCCAACAATAAATCTATCAATTTATTGTTGGCCCAACAACAAATGCTGTTAGGGTATGGATGGAGTTGAATGGCTTGTTTCGTCACTTCTAGATAATAAGTAGTATATTTTATACGCAACCGTTATTGAATTTATTTTTTTTTTTTTTTTTTATTACTATTAATAAGTTATTTTGCTTTGTTTTGTTGGAGGGATGGGGATGCATATTTTTTTAATGCTTGATCATGGGTGGTGATGAAATACATACGTACGTCGGTACTTGTTTCTCCCACATATTCTTCATCTTTCTCATTTGGACAGAACGGTGGCTTCTTGTCATCTTTGTCGTAGTCTGAACTTTTACTGTCGGGCTTAGACTGAAATATTAATAATATTAAATTAACTTTCTAAGTGTGTCTTATTTTTAGGGTTCCGAAAGTCCGAATGAAAAAACGGAAACCTTATAGGATCACTCGTGCGTCTGTCTGTCTGTCTGTCCGTCTGTCACAGCCATTTTGCGCCGAATCTGCTTGACCGATAGAATTGAAATTTGGTACACTCATGAATATCTGTGACCCAAACACGGACGTGTACCCTAAATAAATAAGTTTGGAATATAGGGGTCACTTTTCGGGTGAAAATCGGAAAACTAAAAATCAAAGATTTTCAAACTGTGTCGTGCGAAATATCAAATGAAAGGGCACATTGTGAGGGTATCGAATATTATTTTTTCATAATTTTAAAATATATAATTTTGAAGTTATTTAAGAAAATAGATGAAAAATTACTTTCTCTTATCTTCGAAACCACTGGGCCTAAAACTTTAAGAAAATACAGAAACTAGTTCTCTACTTATAGATTACAGGAAAACCTATAAATAATAATAATAATAAGTTTTTATTGCCAAAAGAAAATACATGACGTGTTACATCTAGGAAAACTTCTTTTACATTTTATTTTGTTTTATGAATAATGTCCCCTATGCTAGGATAGTCCTGTATTATAGGAGACATCTCTTCGTCCGTTGTTACAATTTCCAATAATTCGGTAAACCAAATGTGTAACACTAAGAATAATTTATGTACATGTGAGCACGCATGCGTGAATAGTGTGTACGAGTATGTGTGGGAGAAAGTGAGTGAGTTTTTGAGAGGGAAGGTGCGTTATGGTGTGTGTGTGAGTGATGGCGTATGTGTGATAGTGTCTGGGCGTGTGTGTAGTTTGTATGGTGATTATATTAGAGTTCTATGTTAGAGTTCTATAAGGTGTAGGCAGTTTAAAAAAAACCTGAAAAAAATATGATTTGTTCGGAACCCTTTGCGCGCGAATCCGACTCGCTCTTGGCCGGTTTTTTTTAGCGTTACCGGATACTTGTAAACACTGTTTTTTTTTGTCCAAAGTGTCCCACTGCTGGGCAAAGGCTTCCCCCAAATCCTTCCAGGTATTCTGTTCACGAGCCACGTCGAACCAGCCCTTGCGGTAGGCGTCTAGGTCGTCTCACCTTTTCCTAGGCCGGCCTCGGCGGCGCCATAAACACTGTTATTTTATAATAAAACATTTAAAATTGTAAACTTTTTATTTTTAATAATACTCGAATACACTGGTATTTATCAAATTTGGGTGAGATTCATTGTGTATAAAGTGATCTGTGGGCCTAGTGTGAGTTTTTTAACGCGCTCGAACGCGTTTGCGTAAACGTTCGCTTATGTCAAATCGAATAGAAAAAAAGAGGTTACCCGTTATTGTCACCAGGCGGCGCTTATACAGTTTTAGTACAAATTGACGTTTACGCAAACGCGTTCGAGTGCGTTAAAAAACTCACACTAGGCCCTCTGTTCATTTTAAGTGGGCGACCTAGCAAACACTGGCCAAATGCGTGTCGGATTGCGCACATTAACGATTCCATTATTGGTATTCGTTAGTAAAGTACACGTAATAATAAACTTTATCACCAAATTTCAAGTTCATAGGTCAATGGATAGTTAAACAGTTTTCCCACACATTGTATATATCGGGTGTAAAAAACAGTTTCCGAAGCCGAAAGCCACATATTCTACCCATTATTTGGATCATTTTTTTTCCACTAGATCATACCTGGGAATCCACTGGTTCTGGAGATATTGAAGGTCAAGGTCGCAATTTTATTTTTACTTTTTTACGAAAATGAAATGTTATTACTAAACTTTTTTCCGTACAAACATTACCTGAATTTTCAATTTTCTTTTTCGAAGTTTCGAAATAACACATTTGCAGTAACAAAACCGCAATGAATATCAAACGTATTTGCCAAGTACCTACGCGGCTTAAAGCGAAGGGGCGGGGCTTAACTCCACTTGCCTTTTTTTTGTGGGGTGGGAAATCATCCAATGACTTCTCATAACTCTCTTCATAACTCCACTTGCCTGGGTTTGCGTTACATTGCGCGCAATTAAAAAATGTTTTTTTTTTCATACCTAAAAATAAAAGTCGTTTCCCAGCAATAATTTTTGCGCAAAACTACTTTGTTAGACGTACAGTATGCGTAGTTAACGGCTCTGTGATGTGTCTTCTTACACCCTGTTTTTTCGTGAAAGTGTAACAAACATACATACATCCTCACATTTATAATATTAGTAGGTTATTAGGATTGTCGTCTTCACATTGTTTCACTTGGCCAACGAAGAAATCCCTAAAACCATTTACCTGAAAACTGGGTTGTGGTGTTCCAGGCAACGGAGTCTGTGCGTCCTTTGGTTTCGCCGAGAAGGCTCCCGCTGCCGACGTCACGTTCCTGACGAACCGCCATCCTCGGAGTTTTTTTTCTTCGGAACTGCTGTCAGAAAGAACAGACTTGATGTCGTCTCGGAGATGGACCTGCGAATAAACGAAAACATGAGCACTCACTTCACGCCTGATTCTTGAAAAGGGTAAAAGAAGGAAAATAAAGAGGTATAATATTACATTTTGATGCAAGTGGGCTAACGTGGTCGCTCACAATGGGCCTCATCAGAAGGCTTAAAGTCACCCAAAGGGCAATGGACAGGGCTATGCTCTGAGTTTCCTTGAGTGATCGAATCAGGAATGGTCGATGGGGTCGAAAACTTCTGGAGTGGCTACCGCGTACCGGAAGAAGCAGCGTTAGAATGCCTCTCACAAAGTGGACCGATGACCTGATGAGGTGAGGTGAGGTTTTTGTGGCGACACTTAGGAGAGACTTAATATGTCCCGCAGTGGATGTGTTTCGGCAGAATTGACGATGATGATGGGCAAACTCGAAGACATGTGACATCCACCAACCCGCATTGGGCCCGCGAGTTGGATTACGGACCTGAGGAGGCCAGTGCCCCAGCAGTAAGAACATTGAAAGGCTGGTGATAATGATGAGGGAAAACTTTGCCTTTGCAGCCAAGGCAGACGTGAAAATGACAAATGGGTGTCTTGTGTATGTGAGTTTAAATGTTTGTGAATGCACCCACGATACAGGAATCATTCCTAGTGTGGGGCAACATTTATAAAAAAAAAAACAACCGACTTCCAAAATAAAAATACACTAAAAATTTATAAATAACTTTAATTTCGGAAGTCGGTGTTTGTATTTATACTTCTTCGTTATTTGACACCGACTTCCGAAATTAAAGTTATTTATAAATTTTTAGTGTATTTTTTTTTGGAAGCCGGTTGTTTTTTTTGTAAAAAAGTTTTTATTTTTCACTTTTTAGTTGTTATACCCCAGAACTGAAAACCCCAATATAATGGAACGTGGAATTTAAACATTTGGAGAACACCAAAACGACATCGAGGTACACGTATTTTCCGTTTTGGTTCAGTTTCTCAAAAAGCGCTGAAGCAATTTCGATATAATTTATATGGGACCACCTCAGGAGTATATTCTTTCAGATGAAAAAAGAATTTTGAAAATTGGTTCACAACTGACGGAGAAATCGGGTAACATACATACAAAAAAAAAAAAAAAAAACATACAGACGAATTGAGAACTTCCTCTTTTTGGAAGTCGGTTAAAAATAAAAAAACAATGCCCACGTGTACCCAACGACGTTTTTCGACACAATCACGAAGCAATACGACAATCTGTATTGTTTATAAAATTCAAATTCTTGACTGACCGATGTATCAACGCACAGTCTAAACCGCTGTTGCTAGAGGCATGGAATTTGGAGGGTGTGTTCTTTGTGAAGATTAAGTATCTACTAAGACAGGGTTTTACGAAATTCAACCTATAAGGGGATGAAAAAGGGGTTGAAAGTTTATAACTGGAGAAGTACTAATTCCACGCGGGCCAAGCCGCTAGCAGAAGCTAGTGATATTATAAAGGAAAGATGCGTTCAGAAATCGTTGACTTGTTAATACGAATATCCTTACATAGAGGTGTCTAATAGTTATGGTATTAAATTCCTTCCCTATTATTGATCTTGAAACCATAGTTTTTACACTCCAAACACACAACTTTATTTTTATTTATTTTTTGTTTTATTTTATTTTATTGTTTGGGAAATCATCCAATAGGTAACACACAACTTGGCATCAAAGAAATATTATCGTCACGCCACGGATACGCTTTTCTTCGTTCGCTGCTGTTAGCCGACTAAATCTTATTGCAACAATTGTCTGAATTTGTCAGCAACAATTTGCGCGCGCTAGTGCCTATATCTACCTACCTCTTTTTTATATATAATATCATTGCAATACAAATGCATAAACATAGTAAGTATTTTGCTACAGGCCGCGTTAGGTACTCAAAAAGAATAATATACCGCAGTGGTAAATTCTGATGAGGCCTACTGTGATGCTACGGATTCACTCAGATAACATAGACTAAAGCCATAATATCAATAAAAAACTTCTTAGTAGACAGAAATATAGTATTTCGAATAGACACGTATAGTAGATACCGACTAGTATTATTACCTCCATGATACCGACCTCTGAATAAGGAATCCAACCGACATATAATCAAAAAGTCAACGATGTCACAATTTGGCTGTCGATGTCAAACGAAACCAACGAAACTACTGGATGAAACCGTAGTGTAATGCACAGAGTACTTTTTATGTGTTATGTTCTAGGAATTAACGTATGAAATTCGTATTAACTGAATAGTTGTTAATTTATAACCCGTGAGAGACAGTTATATTTATTTAACGTTAAATAAAATGTGTAGTAAATACTTTCGATAGAAAAGCGAAGATGTGTGTGACGAATTCGAAGGCGGCAGTGACTTGTCAATTTTACAGAGAAAAGAGAATATCTTGCCAATGACAGAAAAGATTCGAATACTCATTTTGATTGTTAATACTGCAGACTTATTATTCGAACGAACCGGAATGTTGGATACCCCGTACAGCATGACACGAAACATCATCGCTCCTCCCGCTATTTTCACAATTTATATAATGATTGGGTCTTTCGTCATGGGCAATATACAGGGGTATACTACATCCATGTTCTTGCAAATGTATGCGCTAGTGACTTCTACGTTGCTGGAGTTATGCGTGTGCCTCACAGTGATGTCAATTTCAAATGCAAAAAAGGACATTCTTTTTTATGCTGATGTATTCATACAGATGGTGTTAGTAGCTTTATTAATAGCTGATATGATGATACTAATTATTTCTTGCGGCTCTTCAGATAATTATGAAAGCCCACGAAGTACAGTGATTCTTGTACCATTCTTGCCGTTCGTGGGTCGGTCGTCGTCGTCTGTTCTCACTCTGGCGACTTCACCAAAACCAACGCCAACGCTAACGCCAACGCCACGGCAAACATCAGCACCAACGCCCGGCCCAACACCTGGGCAAACACCAGCGCTAACGCCAGACCCAACGCCAAGGACAACGCCAGGGCCAACGCCAAGGCCAACGCCAGGGTCAACGCTAGGCCCAACGCCAGGGCCAACGCCAGGACCAACGCTAGGGCTAACCCCAGAGCCAACATCAGGGCCAACGCCAGGATCAACGCCAGGATCAACACCAGGGCCTACGACAGAGCCAACTCCTAGGCCAACGCCAGGGCCAACGCCAGGGCCAACGCCAGGGCCAACGCCTGGGCCAACACCAGAGCCAACGCTAGAACCAACGCCAACGTCTTCAAGAAGTAATCAAAAACCGACCAAAAAACCTAAAACTCCTTGAGAACAAAGTCAGATGTGCAGTATTCTTTTACAGTATATTTTCATTACATATAAGTCGGTAATGCATGTGTTTTCTTATATTTCTAACGCGTTAACGCAAACAAATACAACTTTGCAAAATGGGGTTATAAAGACGCGTCTGATATCCAGTGTGAGCAGGTTCCCCTGTCCAAAACATGACTCACATACTGGAATGCCCCAAGTGTACCTGCACTATAGAGGACCGCTACTAACGCTGCAAGCAATGTGGCCAACTTCTGGGCCCAAAGAATTTAACAGAACGCAAACAAAACTGCGTTTTTAAGAAGTGAGGCAAATAATGCAAGTTTCTTACGTCGTCTGCAAATGTCCTAGAGCAGTCGGTCTTTTTACCAACGAGCTGGTTGGTAGTTATCATGGCCTTAACTGCGGGATAATTGCTTAACACACAAATTCACACAATTGATGGCAATACCTTTCATTTTGACAAGCCATCAGTGTTCGGCTCCTCGCCCACGGTGACTTTTCGCATCGATACAGTCGCGATGCGGTCGCTAGCTGTTTGCCCTCGCCTACACCACGATTCTCAGTCGCGATGCAAACGCGATTCAGTAACGCGCCACCCTCCCTCGTGTTCTCTCCCCGATGTCGTCCGACACGGTCGCGCATTTGCATCCATACAGTCGCGATGCTCTCGCGAGTTTACAAACGCGACAGCATCGTTACAAAAACTCACCGTGGGCGAAGGGCCTTCATTACAGTCGCGCGTTAGTAGCGAAGCATTCACACGTTAGCATCGCTGCAGTTGCGCGTTAGTAGTGATGCGGTCACAAGTTAGCAGCGAAGCAGTCGCACTTCAGTGTCGATGCAATCGCGCGTTAGCAACAATGTAGCCGCGCGTTAGTAGCGGTGCAGCATCAGTCGCATGTTAACTTCGATGCAGTTGCGCGTTGCAAATGCGATGAACGGCCAAAAGTAGCGATGCAGTGGTGCGTCAACGCTACTGGATTGATGCAAAAAATTGTCGTGGGTGTCCTCCCTGAAAATTGAAAAACTCTGACAGCCATAAATATATGTTACGGATAAAACCCGAACTGCGGCTACACCTAGTTTTATCCGGCTACATCTAGGTGTGGCTGGTTGTTAAACTTAGGTGAGGTTGGATCTAGTATCGTTTGGCAGGAGTTTGGGGTATAGGTCACCCGCCGAATTTAAGCATATTAGTAAGCGGAGGAAAGAAACTAACCAGGATTTCCTTAGTAGCGGCGAGCGAACAGGAAAGAAGCCCAGCACTGAATCCCGCCGTTGTTCAGGCGGCGGGAGATGTGGTGTTCGGGAGGTTCCACTTTCTCGTCGCGATCACTCCTGTCCAAGTTCGTCTTGAACGGGGCCGTTTTCCCGTAGAGGGTTACATCAGGTAGGGGTAGGGTCCCTGATTATCACGACGGGCGCCGCCGCCGGGGTCACACATTGTGGTCGAGGGAGTCCAAATCGCTGTGGAGTCCACCATGAAGTACCTAGGATTGGTGCTCGACAGCCGGTGGGATTTTGGCCCCCACTTTCGGCGGCTGACGCCCAGGTTGATGGGCGCCGCGGGCGCGCTCGCAACGCTGCTTCTCAATCTGGGGGGCCCAAGCACCGCCTGTAGGCGGCTGTACTTGGGGATCGTGCGATCCATGGCCCTGTACGGGGCCCCGGTGTGGGCTTCTGACCTGACGGCCGGCAGCATCGCGATATTGCAAAGACCACAGAGGGCGATGGCCGGCAGGGCTATCAGGGGATATCGCACGATCTCCTACGAGGCGGGTTGTGCACTGGCCGGATCTCCGCCCTGGGACTTGGAGGCGAGAGTCCTCGCTTCACTATACCGGTGGCGAGACGAGGTGCGGACGCGGGGCGGTGAACCGATGCAGCGCGAGATCGAGTTGCGTCGGTCACAGCTCCGCGAGGTCATGGTGGCGGAATGCCGGGACAGGCTTTTGCGCCCTACCACCTTGCTACCGTCGACGCGATCCGACCAGTGCTCGACAAATGGCTCGGGAGGAAGCACGGCTCCATGAGGGTTTCCCACACACAACAAAAAAGAAAAAAAAAGGGTCCCTGATTATAGCGTTACCTACCACTTTTATTTAAAGGTATTTTTCAAGACATTAGTAAAAAAAACTTTCAAACCTCAAATCAGATAAAAACCGAGTGATGCGGACTCGGGACTAGGAGCACTGACTCGGATAGGTTAGGTTCGAAGCATGGCGGGGCCTGAGTTCGCTCGCTTTGCTCGCGTGGTTATTTTTAAACCATTGACTCTGACTACGCCTTCTAAGCCACTTTAAAGTGTTTTGAGGTTCGGATATAATAATACGCCAAATGAAGTCGGTTACACCTAGTTCTAGCCGTGAATTAATAGGCCATACCTTTTTTTTTTGGGTTGGGATATCATCCAATGACATCTGCCGCTTTGTGTGGAGCGGGAGGGCGTGTCAGACTCTTAGTGACTAAAACCCACCCCTGTTTCTTCCCTGCCCTGAGTGTCCAGGGGCGCGGTAACTCTGTTTAGAATTTATCCACAACCCCTGGGCAAGCATCGGCCACAACCGTGCCCTGTCATGGTTTGCTGACAACTCTTTAAGGCGCGCGTGGAACACCACACGCCGTCGACTCTCGGGCCTGGTGCTGATCGGACGGCGAGCTAGTCACTACACACTGTCCGCAGGCCCGGGTCTACGGTGGCCGGAGATCGTCTCGCAACGTCCTCCGCCCAGGGCCTCACCTGCGGTGGCTGCTGCTGAGGGCGTGAGGGCGACTCTGTTGTTGAGCCTCCCTCACCCGTTCCGCCTCCTCCTTTGCGGGCATTACTGCTTTGCAGAAGGAGGAGACTGCTTCCCATTCCCTCTCGCTCCGTACCATGGCCTGGACCAGGGCCGGGCGCGAGAGGTCGCTGCCGCCGATCGCCTCCACGAGGACACGGCGGGGCAGATCTCCACCATATGCTCCACCGTATCCTCTGGGCGATCCTCACAGTGGGGACACCCGGGTGTTTCCCTCGATCTTATCCTACACAGGAACCTCCCGAAGCTTCACTGCTCGCCACGGCACGCATTCACTGCTCGCCACGGCACGTATTCACTGCTCGTCACGGCACGCATTCACTGCTCGCCACGGCACGTATTCACTGCTCGCCACGGCACGTATTCACTGCTCGCCACGGCACGTATTCACTGCTCGCCACGGCACGTATTCACTGCTCGCCACGGCACGTATTCACTGCTCGCCACGGCACGCTTTCACTGCTTGCCTCGGCACGAATTCACTGCTCGCCACGGCACGTATTCACTGCTCGCCACGGCACGTATTCACTGCTCGCCATGGCACGCTATTGCTGCTCGCCACGGCACGTATTCACTGCTCGCCACGGCACGTATTCACTGCTCGCCACGGCACGTATTCACTGCTCGCCACGGCACGCTACGCACACATGCGTGACCTTATTTTTTCAGGGTGGGAAATCATCAGCTGACTTCTCCCGCTCTGGGTCGACCAGGAGGGCGCGTCAGACTCTTACTGACTAAAATTCACCCGTGTTCCTTCAGATGCCTGTGCTAGCGCCGTGGTAACTCGTTCAAACACTCCCGCAAATGACCTAGATCCCTAGTACTTAAATTTACTAAAAGTTAATTTTGTGCAAATAATTAAAAATTACACGCACGAAATTTTTTGGAAAGAGCTGTAGAAACGCGATGTAAATATAATATCACGCCTGTATATCACGAAGGGGCAGGCAAAAGTGTAGGTACCTATTACGGCACACCCTTAAACAAGTCAGGGAATAAAATACCGGCTAAGTGCGTGTCGGACTTCGCATATTTAGGGTTCCGTACCAAATGTATTTTTTACTATTTGTATGGCTTCGGGTCAACAAGATACTTATATTGTGATTTGAAGACTGTAGCTCTAAACATTTGCCTGTAAAACCTGTGTGACAGACGACAGACAGACAGACGGAGAGACGGACAGACAGATAGACGGACAAGTGAGTGACAGCAATAGAGCTCCGTTTGGACCCTTCGGGTACGAAACCCTAGAAAGAGGGAAACGATTGTCCAGCACCACTTGCACACAACATGCGTAACGGATAGTCCTCTGTGCAAAGTATGCATGGACACGGAAGAAACGATAAATAAAAGAACCTCCTCCTTTTTCGAAAGTCGGTTAAAAAATTGAATATTTTCAAAAATCCGACTGTGAAAAACAAATTAAAAGTTCCAAACAAATCACTTTTCAAGCAGTCTGATGCAGTTGGTGGCATAAAATCAGACTGCAGCCGGGATGCTGCGGGGGGATGGAATTTCGTGGGAGAGGGATGGTATTTGTGCATATCAATGTGATTGCGTGCTGATTCAATAGCCTAGAAAATAGACTTTGAAATTGAGAGGTGGTTCTCGCCACATCACACACTTTCAGGAAACTGCTGTTTCAATCGGCTCCCTCGCGACAATTTTTTTTTTCATAATAATAATATTTCACAACTATCACACAACGCCATCTAGTCCCAAGCTAAGCAGAGCTTGTATTATGGGTACTAGACAACTGATAAACATACTTATATATTTCTAAATACATATTATAGATAAATTACACCCAGACACAGAACAAATGATCGTGCTCATTACACAAACATTTGTCCTGGGTGGGAATCGAACCCACGACCTCCGGCATAGCAGTCAGGGTCACTAACCACTAGACCAATAAATAAACCCCCGTTCTACTCGTATTTCCGCTCCAAGTCAAGTTGGCTCAGTTCGGTTTGCACAGGGCAGTTCCAAAACACTTCGGGAGCTCAAACACAGCGAGCCATCCGGCTAACTCTTAGATACTGCAACTGCGCGGCATTGCTCTGAATTTATACTCTTTGAAATAAAAAAGAATTTTGACAATCGGTCCACAATTGACAGAGAAATCGGTAAAAATACATAACATTTCTTTTTTAATATTTTCAAAAAAAAGCCCGACTGTAAAAAACAACTAAAAAGTTCGAAACAAGTCACGTTTCAAGCAGTCTGGTGCAGTTGGTGGAAGTTATTTTAGTTCAATTATTGATTTCATGCCACCAACTGCATGTTTGGAACTTTTAATTGTTTTTTACAGTCGTTTTTTTTTTTAAATATTATATTTTTTTTCTACATTTCAGTGAGTTATATTTTTGATATCGCCTCCTCGAACCCTTTATTTTGATACCCCACTTAATACACTTCGTCGACTTTATTGTTTTTCTTTTTCACAATATGGCGTCTGGTTGTCGCCATATTGTATTGTGATACTGTCATGTCTTTACTAGCACTTGCAAGGTTATGACGAATCAATTGACGTAAGAATTATCAAAATCGGCCCACGCGTTTCGTCTCCATAGTGCCACAAAAGAACAAACATATATGCATAGGCTGATAAACACATTACCCCTCCCTTGCATCGCGCAGTCGTGTAAAAATACAAACAGTCGTACATAGAACCTCCCCCTTTATTTGAAGTCGGTTGAAAATAAATAAACATACCACCCAAAACGGTCCATTTCTTACAGCTCCCACTTTAATTTCATTGATTTGTTTTAATTTTACTGAAGTTATTAAATTATTTGAATTAATCATCTCTAATATTAGTTTCTTCTTTATACTATTTTTAGAATTACACAAGAAAACTGTAAGAATGAAAATGAACTACTTTTCAACTTACTGAAACTTATACAACTGAGTTAACTTCTGAATGTTACTTCAATTCACGTTTGGAATGGTCACGAGGACGGTATAAGGCTAAGTATACATTGGACTGCATTCTTCACAGTCAATCTGCCCTTCTTTTTAGGGATCCGTACCCGAAGGGTCCAAACGGAGTCCTTTTGCTGTCACTCACGCGTCTGTCTGTCCGTCTGTCTGTCTGTCCGGCCCTCGTCTGTCACACAGGTTATGCAGCCAAACGGATGGAGCTACAGTTTTCAAATTTTCACAGAATAAGCACCTTGTTGACCCAAAGCCATACAAATAGTCAAAAAATGTACGAAGTCCGCACGTCGCGCACTTAGCTGGTTTTTTTTTTTTTGTTTTTAGGGGAAAACCTTCGGCGCCCGGGCTTTTGGGAGCACCAGGGA